>NC_069448.1:35543428-35573667 GCF_026875155.1 Cherax quadricarinatus | reverse complement strand
GATGGTGCATCGTCTGCCAAGTCTTTTGCTTTCGTAGTGAGTGATTTTCGTGTGCAAGTTCGGTACTAGTCCCTCTAGGATTTTCCAGGTGTATATAATCATGTATCTCTCCCTCCTGCGTTCCAGGGAATACAGGTTTAGAAACCTCAAGCGCTCCCAGTAATTGAGGTGTTTTTCTCCGTTATGCGTGCCGTGAAAGTTCTCTGTACATTTTCTAGGTCGGCAATTTCACCTGCCTTGAAAGGTGCTGTTAGAGTGCAGCAATATTCCAGCCTAGATAGAACAAGTGAACTGAAGAGTGTCATCATGGGCTTGGCCTCCCTAGTTTTGAAGGTTCTCATTATCCATCCTGTCATTTTTCTAGCAGATGCGATTGATACAATGTTATGGTCCTTGAAGGTGAGATCCTCCGACATAATCACTCCCAGGTCTTTGACGTTGGTGTTTCGCTTTATTTTGTGGCCAGAATTTGTTTTGTACTCTGATGAAGATTTAATTTCCTCATGTTTACCATATCTGAGTAATTGAAATTTCTCATCGTTGAACTTCATATTGTTTTCTGCAGCCCACTGAAAGATTTGGTTGATGTCCGCCTGGAGCCTTGCAGTGTCTGCAATGGAAGACACTGTCATGCAGATTCGGGTGTCATCTGCAAAGGAAGACACGGTGCTGTGGCTGACATCCTTGTCTATGTCGGATATGAGGATGAGGAACAAGATGGGAGCTAGTACTGTGCCTTGTGGAACAGAGCTTTTCACCGTAGCTGCCTCGGACTTTACTCTGTTGACGACTACTCTCTGTGTTCTGTTAGTGAGGAAATTATAGATCCATCGACCGACTTTTCCTGTTATTCCTTTAGCACGCATTTTGTGCACTATTACGCCATGGTCACACTTGTCGAAGGCTTTTGCAAAGTCTGTATATATTACATCTGCATTCTTTTTGTCTTCTACTGCATTTAGGACCTTGTCGTAGTGATCCAATAGTTGAGACAGACAGGAGCGACCTGTTCTAAACCCATGTTGCCCTGGGTTGTGTAACTGATGGGTTTCTAGATGGGTGGTGATCTTGCTTCTTAGGACCCTTTCAAAGATTTTTATGATATGGGATGTTAGTGCTATTGGTCTGTAGTTCTTTGCTGTTGCTTTACTGCCCCCTTTGTGGAGTGGGGCTATGTCTGTTGTTTTTAGTAACTGAGGGACGACCCCCGTGTCCATGCTCCCTCTCCATTGGATGGAAAAGGCTCGTGATAGGGGCTTCTTGCAGTTCTTGATGAACACAGAGTTCCATGAGTCTGGCCCTGGGGCAGAGTGCATCGGCATGTCATTTATCGCCTGTTCGAAGTCATTTGGCATCAGGATAACATTGGATAGGCTTGTGTTAATCAAATTTTGTGGCTCTCTCATAAAAAACTCATTTTGATCTTCGACTCTCAGTCTGGTTAGCGGCTTGCTAAAAACTGAGTCATATTGGGACTTGAGTAGCTCACTCATTTCCTTGTTGTCATCTGTGTAGGACCCATCTTGTTTAAGTAGGGGCCCAATACTGGACGTTGTTCTCGATTTTGATTTGGCATAGGAGAAGAAATACTTTGGGTTTCTTTCGATTTCATTTATGGCTTTTAGTTCTTCCCGCGATTCCTGACTCCTAAAGGATTCTTTTAGCTTAAGTTCGATGCTTGTGTGATAATAAAATAATAAAAAGATAAAGATTTAAACTAGAAAGAGAGAGATGTTCCCTATACAAATGAAGGCAAAGAGTCACAGAGCTGCTGGGTGGGGTCAATATATCTGAAATACGAAGGGAAGCACTAGTCAATGAAATTGCAAATATCAAACTTAAGCTGAAGGAATCTTATAGGAGACAAGAATCACAGAAAGAACTAAAAGCCATAAAGGAAATTAAAAAGAAAAAGAAAAATACTTCTTCTCTTATGCCAAATCTAAGGGAAAAACAACATCCAGTATTGGGCCCCTGCTTAGGCGGGATGGGACATACACAGATGATAGCTGAGAAATGAGTGAGACACTAAAGTCCCAATATGACTCAGTGTTCACCGAGGCACTGCCCACTCTAAGGGTCAACAATCCAAATGAATTCTTTATGAACGAAACCCAAAATTTGGTCATCCTAAAACTCTCAGATATTCTAACTCCACAAGATTTTGAAGAGGCAATTAATGACATGCCCATGAACTCTGCCCCAGGCCCTGTGTCATGGAACTCTGTGTTCATCAAGAATTGTAAGAAGCCCCTATCACATGCCTTCAGCATTTTATGGAGAGGGAGCATGGACACATGGGTCATCCCACACACACTAAAAACAACAGACATAGCCCCACTCCACAAAGGTGGCAATAGAGCAATTGCAAAGAACTACAGACTGATATCACTAACATCGCATGTCGTAAAAATCTTTTAGAGGGTTCTAAGAAGCAAGATCACCAACCACCTAGATACCCATCAACTACACAACCCGGGGCAACATGGGTTTAGAGCAGGTTGCTCCTGCCTGTCCCAGCTACTGGACCACTATGACAAGGTCCTGGATGCTGTAGAGGATAAACAAAATACAGATGTAGTACACACAGACTTTGAAAAAGATTTCGACAAGTGTGACCATGGCGTAATAGCACACAAAATGCGGGATAAAGGAATAACGGGAAAATTTGGTAGATGGATCTACAACTTCCTGACAAAAAGAACACAAAGAGTAATAGTAAACAGAGTAAAGTCTGAGGCAGACATGGTAAAAAGCTCTGTTCCACAAGGCACAGTACTTGCTCTCATTCTATTCCTCATCCTCATTTCTGACATAGACAGAGATGTAAGCCATAGCTCCGTGTCTTCCTTTGAGGATGACATCCGGATCACCATGGCAGTGACCTCCATTGAAGACACTGCGAGACTCCAAGCGGACATCATCCAAATCTTCGAATGGGCCACTCAAAACAATATGAAATTCAACGACGAGGAATTTCAACTACTCAGATATGGAAAACTTGAAGAAATTAAAAATGTGTCAGGGTATACCACAAATTCTAACCATACAATAGAGAACAAAAGTAATGTGAAGGACCTGGGAGTGATAATGTTCAAAGATCTCGCCTTCAAAGACCACAACAATGTATCTACCTCATCCACTAAGAAAATGATTGGATGGATAATGAGAACCTTCAAAACTAGGGATGCCAAGCCACTGATGATTCGCTTCAAATCGCTTGTGCTCTGTAGGCTGGAATACTGCTGTACACTAACAGCCCTCTTCAAGGCTGGCGACATTGCAGACCTGGGGAGTGTTCAAAAAACTTTCATGACACATAAGTGTCATAAGGCACCTGAACTACTGGGAACAGTTGAAGGTCCTTGATCTGTATTCCCTCAAATGCAGGCGAGAGAGATACATGATAATATACACTTGGAAGGTCCTGGAGGGATTGGTACCAAACCTGCACACAAAAATCACTGTATATGATAGCAAAAACTCGGCGGGAATGAAAACATTCCCCCAATGAAAAAAGGGGTGCCAATCACGGAAGAAACACAATAAGGTCCAGGGCCCAAACTGTTCAGGCCTCCCAGCATATTTAAAGGGATTACCAAAACCCCCTGGCTGTCTCCAAGAATGCACTGGACAGGCACCTAAGTCAGTATCTGACAACTGGGCTGTGGTTCTACGCCACTTGCGTTTGGGCCAGCAATAACAGCCTGGTTGATCAGACCCTGATCCACCATGAGTCTGATCCAGACTGGCTTGCAGGGCGTTGACCCCCGAAACCCTCTTCAGGTAACTCCAGGTATGTGTGTGAAATTTGAGGCTACTGTCAAGATGGATTCCTAAGAATTTTCCCTCGTAAAGTCTTGTGGCTTTTTCATCCTGTTTATCATTATGTTTAAGTGGAACATTGTAGCTCTGTTCCAAACTGGCTTTGGGTCAGAGAAGCCCGTAAGTATGTCATTCTGCAAAGTGTGGTTGTGAGTACCTGGGGTGAAGACCGAGCGGGACGGGTTGTGCACAGTGTACCTGAGGTAAGACAAAGTCAGGAGACTAAGTATGCACAGTGTACCTGAGGGAAGACCGATCGAGACTAAGATGCACAGTGTACCAGGTGAGAGACCGAGTCGGGACAGTGGTGAACGTAACCTGAGGTGAGAGACCGAGTCAGGAGACTAAGTATGCACAGTGTACCTAGGTGAGAGACCGGAGTCCAGGAGACTAAGTATGCACAGTGTCCCTGGTGGGACCGAGTCGGACAGTGTGCCGTGTACCTGAGGTGAGAGACCGAGTCAGGAGACTAAGTATGCACAGTGTACCTGAGGTGAGAGACCGAGTCGGGACAGTGTGCACAGTGTACCTGAGGTGAGAGACTGAGTCAGGACAGTGTGCACAGTGTACCTGGGGTGAGAGACTGAGTCAAGATAGTGCACAGTGTACCTGAGGTGAGAGACTGAGTCAAGATAGTGCACAGTGTACCTGAGGTGAGAGACTGAGTCAGAACAGTGTGCACAGTGTACCTGAGGTGAGAGACTGAGTCAGAACAGTGTGCACAGTGTACCTGGGGTGAGAGACTGAGTCAAGATAGTGCACAGTGTACCTGAGGTGAGAGACTGAGTCAAGATAGTGCACAGTGTACGTGAGGTGAGAGACTGAGTCAGAACAGTGTGCACAGTGTACCTGAGGTGAGAGACTGAGTCAGAACAGTGTGCACAGTGTACCTGGGGTGAGAGACTGAGTCAAGATAGTGCACAGTGTACCCGGGGTGAGAGACTGAATCAAGATAGTGCACAGTGTACCTGAGGTGAGAGACTGAGTCAGAACAGTATGCACAGTGTACCTGGGGTGAGAGACTGAGTCAAACATATGCACATGTACCGGGGTGAGAGACTGAGTCAGAACAGTATGCACAGTGTACCGGGGTGAGAGACTGAGCCCAGAACAGTATGCACAGTGAAACCTGAGGTGAGAGACTGAGTCAGAACAGTGTGCACAGTGTATCTGAGGTGAGAGACTGAGTCAGAACAGTGTGCACAGTGTACCTGAGGTGAGAGACTGAGTCAGATCAGTGTGCACAGTGTACCTGGGGTGAGAGACTGAGTCAGAACAGTATGCACAGTGTACCTGAGGTGAGAGACTGAGTCAGAACAGTGTGCACAGTGTACCTGAGGTGAGAGACTGAGTCAAGATAGTGTGCACAGTGTACCTGGGGTGAGAGACTGAGTCAGAACAGTATGCACAGTGTACCTGAGGTGAGAGACTGAGTCAGAACAGTGTGCACAGTGTACCTGGGGTGAGAAAACTGATCGGGAACTGGTGTGCACAGTGTATCTGAGGTGAGAGACTGAGTCAGAACAGTGTGCACAGTGTACCTGAGGTGAGAGACTGAGTCAGAACAGTGTGCACAGTGTACCTGAGGTGAGAGACTGAGTCAGAACAGTGTGCACAGGGGTACCTGGGGTGAGAGACTGAGTCAGAACAGTATGCACAGTGTACCTGAGGTGAGAGACTGAGTCAGAACAGTGTGCACAGTGTACCTGGGGTGAGAGACTGAGTCAGGAGACTGAGTATGCACAGTGTATCTGAGGTGAGAGACTGAGTCAGAACAGTGTGCACAGTGTACCTGGGGTGAGAGACTGAGTCAAAAACAGTGTGCACAGTGTACCTGGTGAGAGACTGATCAGAACAGTGTGCACAGTGTACCTGGGGTGATAGACTGAGTCAGGAGACTGAGTATGCACAGTGTATCTGAGGTGAGAGACTGAGTCAGAACAGTGTGCACAGTGTACCTGGGGTGAGAGACTGAGTCAGAACAGTGTGCACAGTGTACCTGGGGTGAGAGACTGAGTCAGGAGACTGAGTATGCACAGTGTATCTGAGGTGAGAGACTGAGTCAGAACAGTGTGCACAGTGTACCTGGGGTGAGAGACTGAGTCAGAACAGTGTGCACAGTGTACCTGGGGTGAGAGACTGAGTCAGGAGACTGATTTATGCACAGTGTATCAGAGGTGGGGAGACTGAGTCAAACATGTGCACAGTGTACCTGGGGTGAGAGACTGAGTCAGAACAGTGTGCACAGTGTACCTGAGGTGAGAGACTGAGTCAAGGCAGTGCACAGTGTACCCGAGAAAGTAAACCACTAACCTTATATTTGGTTTAATATAGCAACTTTGTGGTGAATTTCTAGGATTATTTGTATAGTTTTATTGGTTGTTTCTTAGTGTTAATTGATAGAATGGAAGACTTGCTAGTGAAAAGGAGAGAATTTTGGTTGGTTTCAAACTGGAAGTAGTTTGAAGTAGAGCTCAAAGTGACAATTATTTGATTATAGGCAGTTTCCATAAAGAAGGGTAGGATCCTCCCTAGCCCCTACATGTTATTTACATGTTTTCAGTAGGTCTGCTTCAATTATTGCAGTGGTTATATTTCTTATAGGTAGTAGGTTGGTAGACAGCAACCACCCAGGGAAGTACTACCGTCCTGCCAGATGACTGTGAAACAGAAACCTGTAACTGTTTTGCATGATGGTAGGATTGCTGTTTTCTTTTTCTGTCTCATAAACACGCTAGATAACAGGGATATCTTGCTACTCCTACTTACACTTTGGTCACACTTCACAGACACGCACATGCATATATATATACATACATCTAGGTTTTTCTCCTTTTTCTAAATAGCTCTTGTTCTTCTTTATTTCTTCTATTGTCCATGGGGAAGTGGAAAAGAATCTTCCCTCCGTTAGCCACGCGTGTCGTATGAGGCGACTAAAATGCTGGGAGCAATGGGCTAGTAACCCCTTCTCCTGTAGACATTTACTAAAAAAGAGAAGAAGAAAAACTTTATAAAACTGGGATGCTTAAATGTGCGTGGATGTAGTGCGGATGACAAAAAACAGATGATTGCTGATGTTATAAATGAAAAAGAAGTGGATGTCCTGGCCCTAAGCAAAAACAAAGCTGAAGGGGGTAGGGGAAAGTTTTCAGTGGAGGGAAAATAATGGGTTTAAATCTGGAGTATCTGAGAGAGTTGGAGCAAAGGAAGGGGTTAGCATTTAATGTTGAATGATCAGTTATGGAAGGGAAAGAAAAGAGATTTGAATGTGTAAATTCAAGAATTATGTGGATTAAAGTAAACGTTGGATGTGAGAAGTGGATCAAATAAGCAGTATGCACCTGGAGAAGAGAGGAATGAAAGGGGAGAGAGAGAGATTTTGGGAGATGTTAAGTGAATGTATAGGAGCCTTTGAACCAGTGAAGAGTAATTGTGGTAGGGGACCTGAATGCTAAAGTAGGAGAAACTTTTAGAGAGGGTGTGGTAGGTAAGTTTGGGGTGCCAGGTGAAAATGATAAGGGGAGCCCTTTGATTGAACTTTGTAAAAGAAAGGGGTTTAGTTATAGGAATACATATTTAAGAAAAAGAGATAAATAAGTATACAGAAATGATGTAGGGCGAAATGACAGTAGTTTGTTGGATTATTATTGGTAATAAAAGACTTGAGTAACTTCGGGATGTACATTTTTTATAGAGGGGCCACAGAATATCAGATCACTTTCTAGTTGTGCTACACTGAGAGTAAAAGGTAGATGGGATACAAGGAGAATAGAATATCAGGGAAAGAGAGGTGAAGGTTTAAAACTAAAATAGGAGGCATAGGGTAAGATATAAACAGCTATTGGAGGATAGATGGGCAATGAGAGCATAGGAAATGGGGTCGAAGAGGTATGGGGTAGGTTTAAAAATGTGGGTTTGGAGTGTTCAGCAGAAGTTTGTGGTTACGGGAAAGGGTGGGTGTGGGAGGAAGAGGAGCGATTGGTGGAATGATGATGTAAAGAGAGTAGTAAGGGAGAAAAAGTTAGCATATGAAAGTTTTTTACAAAGTAGAAGTGATGCAAGGAGGGAAGAGTATATGGAGAAAAAGAGAGAGGTAAGAGAGTGGGGAAGCAATGTAAAAAAAGAGCAAATGAGAGAGTGGGTGAGATGTTTTCAACAAATTTGTTGAAAATAAGAAAAAGTTTTTTGGGGTGAGATTAACAAGTTAAGGAAGCCTAGAGAACAAATGGATTTGTCAGTTAAAAATAGGAGAGGAGAGTTATTAAATGGAGAGTTAGAGGTATTGGGAAGATGGAGGGAATATTTTGAGGAATTGTTAAATGTTGATGAAGATAGGGAAGCTGTGATTTCGTGTATAGGACAAGGAGGAATAACATCTTGTAGGAGTGAGGAAGAGCCAGTTGTGAGTGTGGGGGAAGTTCGTGAGGCAGTAGGTAAAATGAAAGGGGGTAAGGCAGCCGGGATTGATGGGATAAAGATAGAAATTCAAATTCAAATTCAAAGTTTATTCTCTATAAGGATTACAATGCTAAGTTTACAGAAATTTGGTTATTGTGTGGTTTACATGTAGTAAAATTGTGATTACAGAGGTTACCACTAGAATGCTTAGCATGGCTAGGCATTTCGGGCAGACTTAGTTTTATTTTTAATTGTAAAATATTACAAATTATGAGGTAAGTTGGTATTAAGGCAAAGTGACTAAATACTAGTTTGTGAGTTTAGCAATGTGAATGCTTTTGTTTTGGCACAGCACATAGTTTCAGTATTGGAGTATCACAGGATTCATTATTTTAAGGATTGAGATTAATATTTCTGTTTATGGTCAATGATGAGTGTAAGTGTGAACCACCACTGGTATTCGTGTAGTTAGTTGACGGGGTGTATCAGGGAGATAAGATGTTTCTAATGGTAGTTTTGAAGGTGATGAAATGGTCTGCAGTTCTAGAGTTCTCAGGTAGGGGATTCCAGATTTTAGGGCCTTTGACATACATTGAATTTTTGTAAAGGTTTTTGTCGGACACGGGGAATGTCGTAAAGATGTTTGTGTCTGGGTTATGCCTGTGGGATCTGTCACAACTATTTAAGAAAGCGTTTTAGGTCAAGGTTGATATTAGAGTTTAAGGCCCGTAGATGTAGATGGGACAGTAGTTAAGTGTGGATGTACTGAACTGGGAGTAAGTTTAGGTCTATGAAGAGTGGGGGGGGTTTTGTTGCCAGGGATGGGATTTAGTGATTATTCTTACTGCAGCTTTTTGTTGGGTATTATTGGCTTTAGGTGTGTTGCGCAGTTGATCCCCCAAACACAAATAGCATAGGTGAGGTATGGATAAATAAGTGAGTGATAAGTGTGAGAAGGGCATTTTGTGGCACTTAGTATCGTATCTTGGAGAGGATCCCAACCTTTTGGATACTTTTTTGGTTATATGCTGGATAGGGTGCTGAAAAATTTAGGTTGTTGTCCCAAAGGGATAAGCCTAGGAATTTGCCCCCATTATTTCTGGTAATTAGAGTGTTGTCAATCTTAATGTTAATTGTGCATCTCCTGCTCTGCTACCAAAAAATAATTATAGTAGGTTTTGCAGGTTAAGCGTAAGTTTGTTGGCTGTCATCCAAGTCGATATTTTAATCAGCTCCTCATTCCAATGGTGTTGAGGGTGGCAAGATTAGGGTAGAGATGACATAAGTCGTGTCATCAGCAAAGAGAATGGGTTTTTAGGGTTGGGATACGTTTGGAAGGTCATTGATGTATATGAGGAAGAGCAGGGGACCAAGGACACTTTCCCCGCAGAACTCCAGTATCAAGTGGCCGTGTTGCTGATTTCTGTGTCTTTAATGGTGACGTACTGATACCTATTAGTAATGTAAGATTTTAAATAAGCAAGCGCATGGCCTCTTATACCCTAATGATCAAGTTCGTGGAGTAGGATGTCGTGGTCTACTGTGTCAAAAGCTTTTCTTAGGTCAATAAAAATTCGTAGTGGATATTCCTTATTTTTCCAATGCTGTGTAAAAACGATCTAGCATTTTTTTGATTGCATCGTTAGTGCTTTTATTTTTCCTGAATCCAAATTTTGGGATTGGTTGAGTATGTTTTGAGCCGTTATAATGAATACAGTCCCTGTGCACGAATTTCTCAAAGATTTTGGATAGCAATGGTAAGTTAGATATTGGCCTATAGTTGTTTATAAGTCTGTAGGGTCACCACCTTTAGTATTGTGTAACCCTTGCCATCTTGAGTAGTTTCGGGAAGGTGCTAGTCTCTAGTGACTTGTTAAAAAGTAATGAAATAGAATGCGAAAGGACATGGGCCACTCGCTTGTACAGTAAAGGTGGGACATGAGACAGATTCCCCCAAATTATTTTTAAGTGACTTTATAATCTCAGTGACTTCCGTGGGCTCACTTGGTGCAAGATAGAAGGAATTAGGGAATTTCCCATCTAGGTAGTCCCCGGCATGGGCATTGGTATGTGGGATTTTACTGGCGAGATTAGATTTCCCATGGTTGAGAAGAAGTCGTTTATCTTGTGAGCAGTGTCAGTGGATGTAGTGGAGTTTCATTAAGGTTTTGTTAGGACAATATTCTTGGTTTTTCTCAGTTTGTGGGTCCCTAGAATCTGAGAGGAGTGTTTTCCAGGTCTTTTTTATATCTCCTCTAGTGTCTGTGAATCGCTGGAGTAGTATAGTTTTTTTGGCTTCTTTATTACTTTGGTGAGAGCTGATGAATAGTGTTTAAAGAATATCTTTGTGTATTAAGCCCTGTCCCATATTGCTTTTCAAAATTGGTGTTTCAATGGATTTCAGAAGGGGCTGGTTAGCCATGGGGAACCAAACCTTTGTTTTGTGATCTGTTTTGTTTTTATAGGACAATATTTGTTGTATAGTCTAAGTAATTTGTTAAGAAAAATGTCTGTCCAGTCATCAATACCATTGGCCTTGGAGAAATTTTGTAGGCCCAAACAACAGTCTCTAGGTCAGCTGTGAACTTCCTTCCTGAGGCCTCGTCATGGAGTCCCAAATGAGACTTTGTTGTATCAAGTGGTGGTTTACTAATTTTTTGTCAGGGAAGGTAGGGTAGTGGTCTGTAGTGCTATCTGGGTTATTCCTGATTTAAGGGGGCTAGTATATTGGTCATATGTGGTCTATTATGGTTGCACTTGGGCTCAGTGAGCCTGGTTGGTTTAGTTATTGTTGGTATGAGAAGTGTGTGTTTCATATTGTTGACGAAATCAGTTACAGGGGTGATCATCTAGTAAGCCAAGGGTTTATGTTTGAAGTCTCCAGCTAAGAGAAGGTGGTGCTTATTTCATTTGTCTGTTTGTTATTAGTGACTTTAATTTTTCACTGAAATTTGGGATGTTTGTGTGAGGTATCCGGGAAATGGCACCGATTTTTTATATGCGTCTTAAGGTTTTTTTTCAGTAAAATTAGCAAAAATGTATTCCCCATATTCATCACTAAAGCAAGTGGTGCTAAACAAGATAAATTGGTTAGAGTAATAGATTGCAATACCACCCCCAACTTGGTTTGGTCTGCAGTTGTGAATTGCTGTGTATCCTGGTAGAGGGTAGATATCTATTGTGTCCTGCTTTAACCAGGTCTCAGTAAGAATAATGCAGGAGAAGGGTGTCTTTAGTGATTCAAGGAGTGCTAGGAGGTCATCATAGTGGTTTGCTTAACCCTTTCAGGGTCCCCAAGGGCCCCAAAACTGGAGTCACGCACCAGTGTCCAAGATATTTCAAAAAAAAAATTAGTTATTTTTTCTTATGGAATCGTAGAGAATCTTTTTGTGAAGGGAATAAAACAAAAAGTAAAGAAATTTGGGGGAAAATTGACGAAATTATGCTCTCGCGAATTTTGATGTGTCAGCGATATTTACGAATCGGCGATTTTTGCCGACTTTGACTCCCATTTTAGGCCAATTACATTATTCCCAAACAACCAAATTCTTAGCTATTTCACCCAGTATTACTTCTATTCTATCGATTGAGCACAAGAAATCGCCAAGTCAACTGTTTCAACTACAAAATAAAGTGATCGGAAATTGTTAATTTGGCCAATTTAACACAAAGTTCAAAATATTCCAATTCAAAATAGGGTCCAGATGAACAATTTTAGGCATTCCTGGCACAAACAAAAATTTCCTCTGTTCATTAGTTATGTTTTTTAGGCTTTACAAATAAATTCCATTTTGATTTTTTATTCACATAATGAATTTTTATTCACACCAAAAAAAAGAAGATTTACTGTTATGCAATACTGTAATAATTGTATAAAAATCATCACCATTTTTGTGAATGTATATTAGACCCACCAGCTGATGTGTATTAGACGTTGGGTCGTTTGTTTACTCTTGAATATCGGCAAAAATTTAACATTCAGCTACTTTGAGCCAGTTTCAAGCCATTTCCAATGCTAAAACCAATCAAAATCGTCTCTATTTCTGTAATATGTCTTCCATTCTAAAAAATAAGAAAAAAAAATCCAAAAACAACTTTTTTTTATTTTTTTATTTATTTTAAATTTAATTTAAAAGAAAAAAAAAAAAAATTTAAGTAAAAACATAACCCACATATTTTCAAGCATTAGGGTTTTTTTTTTTTTTTTTTTTTTTTTTTTTAAAAAGTTTGGGCAAGGGGCATGTTGGTAAATTCAGTAAATGGAGTATTCTGTAGTATGTTTTTAAAAAAAATAAAAATTTAGTTTTGGGTTTAGGTTTAACATTTAGTGATATAATGTGAGAAACATTTAAGATATACAATTTAAAAGGTTCGTTATTCATATTTATTTGTTTTGGGGTGAGAAATGTCTTTGAAAGAGACTTGAATTTTAAACAGGTATTTTTCTTTTATAAAAAAAACAACGAAAAAACACTGCAAATTTTGTGTTTTAATAAAAAATCATATTTCTTTTTTTTTTTCTCTCATTATGCACATGGCGCGGATCTGTTTTATGTGGGGCACCCCACCACTAGATGTTTCCCATATCAGGCCAAATGTACCACTCAAAAGTTTATCAAGTGAGCTGAGCTCAGGCGAGATCTACGGGTTTGGACCCTAAACTAAAGCCGTAGATCTAGGGGATGGCCCCCTAAAAGGGGTTAAGGACCTGATTTTTGTATTAAGTATGATAGACTTTTACATTGTTTAGGTTGTGGGGGGTTTTGGGATGCTGTGTAATAAAGGCAGAAAACTTTCCAAAAGGTTTTGTTTGGGGTGTCAGATTATGGAGGTTTAGATCGGGGTAACGGATCAATCACTTCTATTTAAATTAGGGTTTTTTTTAACCCTGATTTGTGTGTTGAGTTCTAGTACTGAAAACGTATTTGGTAGGATTTTTGGACTAGTAATTACTGGAGATTTTGGTCATGTAAGGTATATCATCTACACAAAATAAATTTGATGGTCAAAGTGTGTGCGGAATGAACTAAAGACAACAGGTAAAACTAGATATAAAAAAACAAATTAAAAATAGAAAAAGACTCTCACTGAAATTGCACAAAGGTCTAAAAATGTTTTTTGTGGAGTCAAATTTTTGACTAAAAGAGCTATAGTACAATAGGTTTAATCTAATAATGAAAAAATAAAATTAAAAAACACAGTCCTCACTATAATTGCACAGGGGCTAATATAGTAAAATTTGGTTTTGATTTGTTTTGAGTTAGAATGAGCTAGGTACAACTAAATTTAATCAAATAATTAAAAAACAGATTAAAAATAGCACCATCTCTCACTAGAAATTTGCACTATTCAAAATATGTAAATTTTGGGTATTGACTATGTTTTTGAGCAAAAAGAGATAGTACAACTGGGTTAGTCTAATAAAAAAAAAACAAATTACAAATAGCCCCAGTCCTCACTATAATTGCACAGGGCTAGTATAGTGTTTTTGGGTATTTACTAGTATTGACTAGAATGACTAGAGTAAAACTGAGATTAATCTAATAATAAATAAAGAACAAGACTCTCATTGAAATTGCCTAAGGTCTTATATAAGTTTTTACAAAAATTAATATAATTAGTTTAAATTTGAAAGGAAAAATACCAAATTAAGGTAGCAAAAAAAAATTAAAAAAAAAAATGATAAAAAAAAAAAAGGCAATGACTTGGTTTAAATAGCTAAAGAGGGTAGACGGAAAATAAAAAAATTTAGTTGAAAATAATTTTTAAAAAAGTATGGAAAAAATTGGTCAAAAAAGAAGTTTACAATAAGTTGATCAATATAGTTTAAAGTAAAATTGGGGAAAAAAGGATTTTAAAAAAAATTGGGCAATTGAGTTTTTTTAAAGTGAGGTAGAAATTTTTTGAAGACAAGTATGGTTAATTTTTAATAAATAAGATGGAACAGTGATGTGGTAAGTTTAAAAAAAGGGGATAGATTTTTTGAAATTTAAAAACAATTAAGACATAGGGAGAATGGTCGTTGAATACAACAATGCAATCAAAATAGTTTTGGGGATTAGAATTTTAGGGGGGGACAAATTTAGACAAAAAAACACTAATGGTGGACTATGGGATTACTGACTTTACTCCCATCTGTTTTCCAGCCTCACTTGGAATGTTTTAAGGTCATGTTCTGGGAGATAATATCCCTTTCCCTGGGGTGTTTTTCCTAAAAGCAAATTTTTTTCCTCCCTCACAAAGCACTGGTGGATTTTTTGGGGATAGCGCAATTTTCTTACCGATAAAGAAGGTTTTTTCTTTTTTTGGTAAAGGGACTCATTGATGTAAACATCAGTTTTCATAGAAATTTAATTTTTTTAGTAGTTGTTTCCTTTTTTGGCTAGTTTTTAAATTTTAAAAAGCACTGTTTTTTTACCTGCTGGAGCCCACAGTTTTTCAATCCTTTAGGGCACACTACGTATGTTTAAGGCGAAGGGGGTCCTTGAAATTTTAGGGGGGTCCCATGCAGTCTCTTGGGGACGTGGCTGAAGATGTTTGCTGTTAACTACAACATGTCAATAGCTGCTGTTGGCATTATGGCTTGGGAATTGGTTATGACATTGGCAATTGTTGGTCCCCTCTTGATCTTTCCTCTTAATTTGGTAGTAAGTAGGGGGCTTGGGCTTTTTGATGTTGATGGGGGCAGGGGCCGGGTTGGGGGTTTTCTTTGTTGTTCTAAGTGTCTAGTTATGTTCTAGAGCAGTGACTTGTTTTAGGTAATCTGCATTGCTAGCCTTTAGTTCCTGCATTTCTTGATTAGTTTGGGGATCGTTTTGGGTTTGATCTAAGGGGTTTGTATTTCTGGGGCGCGACTTCTTGCATCAAATACTGGGGAAGGGGTTATCTTGGACTGTAGCGGGGGCCAGTTTTTTTTTGTCTTCGTGTTTTGGTGATGCCGGTGGGGGAGAGGTTGTGTCCCCGGCTGGCAGTACCACAAGTTTTTCCCCCCGTGTTAAAACTGCTCCACCCTTTTTGGTTTGGGGTCCTTAGCTGGTTACTGATCTTTTTTTATTTTTCTGACCCTTGTCCATGGCGGGCTTTTGGGGGAAATAGGCGATGGGTGAAGGGGGAATGTTGGGAGTACATTCAGGGCAGGGGGGAGGAGTTGCTATACGATCCTATATTGGTAAATTGGAACTTTTGGGATGGAAGAGGGGAAGGGACCTAGGGATTTTGGGAAGAAAAATGCATATTCCTTTGATAAAGGGAAAGGGGTTAAAAAAAGTGAAAAATTTTAGGGGATTAAAAACCGATATACCCGTAAAGTGTAGATAGATTATTATTGAAAGAATTAAAAGTAAGACGGAGAATAGGATACAGATGAACAAGGAGGGTTTAGGAAAGGAGGGGTGTGTGGGCCAGTGTTTATGTGAAACATTAATGAACATATTTTGATAAGGCTAAAGAGTCTTTGGGCATTTAGGGTTTGGAAAAAGGGAATGACAGGGTGGGTAGGGGGGGAATGTGGGAGATGTTGCAAGTGTAGGGGGTTTGGGGGTAGGTTACTGAAAGCAGTAAGAGTTTTTTACGAGGGTGTGAGGCTCAAGTTAGAGAATTTTGGAAAAAGGAAATTTTTTCCCCTAAAAAGGCCTTTAAAAAGGATGTTTGTCACCGTGGTTGTTTTAAAATTTTATAGATGGGGTTTTTAAGAGAAGTAAAATTTAGGGTCTTTGGGAAGAGGCGTGGATTAAAAGATAAAGAATCACACACAAAGTTGGGGGTTTCACAGCTCCTTTGCTGATGACACGGCCTTGGGGGTTCAAAGAAGTTGCAGAGATTTTGGTGGTTGAATTTGGTAGGGATTTCAAAAAAGAAAATTAAAGTGAATACAGGAAAAAAGTAAGGTTATGAGGGTAACAAAAAGATTTGTGATGAAAGATTGAATTTTAGATTTGGGGGGAGAGAGTATGGAGGAGGTGAATGTATTTAGATTTTTGGGGGTGGGCTGTCACGTGGGGCATGAAAGATAGGTAATCAAAGAATTGATGAGGGGAAAAGGGGGGATGGGGCACTTTGGATCGTAGAACAAAGAACTTTGTCCTTGGAGGGAAAGAGGGGGGGTATGAGATATATTAACCAAACCCCTATATGGTGTGAAGCTGGGGGATAATGTTCGGGGGAGGGGAAGGGGGGAGGCAGTGGAGATGCATGTCTGAGGGCAATGGGGTGTGAATATAAGCAGAGAATTCGTATTTGGGAATTAGGAGGAGGTGGGGTTCCCAAAACTGTTGCCCCAGAGGTGGGGAAAGGGTTGTTGGGGTGTTCGGACGTAGAAAAGGGAGCGAAACAAAATGACTTCAAGAGGGGTATCAGTTGGGGGAAAGGGGAAGGCGGGGTAGGGGTGGCCTGGGAAGGTTGGAAGGGGGGGTAAGGGGTTTTTTTGTGCGAGGGGCTTGGATTTTCCAGCAGGCATGCTAGCGTTTTTGATGGAGTAAAATGGAGAAAAAGGTTTTTAATCCTTGACGTGCTGTTGGAGTGTGAGCAAATTTAACTTTAGAAGGGGTTAGGGAAACCCGGGCAGGCCGGGGCTTGGCGGAATGGGAAGACAGTGCTGCATCAAAGGAGGGGTTTTAATGTTGCAGTTTAAAAACTGTAGGTAAAAGCCCCTTTTGGAAGACAGTGATGGATTGAATATGGGAAAGTTTTTTTTTTTTCGGGCCCCCCCCCCCCTTGGGGGAATGGGCCATGTGTAAAAAAAAAATAATATTTCTGTACTCAGAGAGTTTTGTTATTATATAGAGGAAGCACGGGGACTATTGAATGAGGCAAAGTTGTTTTAGTGGGAGGTTTACGGGTTTTTTTTCAGCATCTTATTAATCTGTACTCCTACTGTATTATTAAGTTATCCTCCATCATCACTAATCTATGCCATCGATTATCAAATGCAGTTACCCCCTCTAGTTCATTCTTTCATTCCTTTTCTCCCCGGGTAGTAAAAGTCACCTACCTAACTAACAGGCATAACAAACACTGTTCTAATTTTGTGTTTCAGAGGCAATTTTTTAAACCCTAAAGGAGAGTGAATCTGAGACAACATGGAGGCTTCATGTTCGGGGTCATCTCTAGATTAGGAACGCACTCCACGTCGGTTTCTCCAAAAATTTTTCTGTCTAACAATCCGCAGCGGGAAAAATTACCCTTCTTTTTTTTTAAAATAAAAATTTTTTAAATTTTGTAAAATTAAAAATTTACCTGAAAAAAATTGAATGGTTTTTTTCCTGTACAAAATTATAGAACAGTGGGTGTGTTGGTAAAACTGGACAACTTCCCGTTTGAAAATTTTGACATCAGCACTTTTAATTTTTGGATCACAATAGTGAAGGAGTTAAGGACTTAAAACTTTTATGACAAAGAAAAGATGCAATACTTAACTTTTTCAAGGGAAAAAAACGTTCATTTCGAATGTCTAAAAAAATTTTCACATAAATCAGTCTAAAAAACCACATGAAGTTCTTTCTAAGAAAAACCTATCAGTGTTTGAATGCCTAAAAAATTTTTCAGGGAGATAAAATCAAATAGAACACATGAAGTTCATAAAAGAAAAACCATATCAGTTTCAAATGTCTAAAAGAGTTTTCACACAGATCAACCAATACAACATTGAGAGTTCTTTCTAAAGAAAAACCAACAGTGTTTTTAATGCTAAAAGGTTTTCACACAACATCCCATACAACACTTGAGTTTTCATTCTCAAGAAAAACCATTTTCAGTGTTCTGAATGTCAAAAGACTTTTCCAGAGATTCATCTTTACAACAATGAGATTTTCACCCCCAAGTAAAACCATTCAGGGTTCTGAATTTTAAAAGCTTTTCAGAATAAGGGCTAAGAACACATGAAAGTTCATTCCAAAAAAAAACCCATATCAGTGTTTGAATGCTAAAAGAGTTTTAGGGAGACCCTCTAATAGAACACATGGATTCTTCTCAAAAAAACCATATCGTGTTCTAAGTCAAAAAGATTTTTTTCACGGAGATAACCTAAAAACATTAAATTTCATTCTCAGAAAAAAACCACTCAGTTTTCTGAATGTCAAAAAGATTTTAAACAGAGATCATCCCAAAATACAACACTTAAAAGTTCATTCACAAGAAAAACCATATCAGTTTCTGAATGTCTAAAAAGTTTTCACGGAGTCACCCTAATACAAATTTGAAGTTCATTCACAAGAAAAACCTATCATTTTCTGAAATGTCTAAAAAACTTTTCGATAGATCTCATTAATACGAACATGAAGTCCATTCACGGGGAAAAAACCATATCAGTTCTGAATGCTAAAAGAGTTTTCACAGAGATCATCCCTAACAGAACACTAGATTCATTCTCAAAAAAAAACCAACAGTGTTTAAATGTCTAAAAGAGTTTTAAACGGAAAAAAAACTAAGAAAACACAGGATTTCATTCACAAGAAAACCTATCGGGGTTTCTAAATGTCTAAAAGAGTTTTTCACGAGACAAGTCTGATAAACACTTTAGATTCATTCATTAGAAAAAATTTCCTTTTAAGAAGGGTTGCCTTGATGCTGGAATATCGTTTACCAAGGGAGTTAAAGTTATCCCTCAGTTCCTTTGGTCAATATGAATACCCTCTACCCCTTTTTATTTTCCAGGGGCTGTATGACCCATACGATTTAGCCTCATTCTTTAATTTAATAATCATGAGGTAAACTAATTTTTTTAGTTCCTAAATTTTTGTGATCAAAGCAGAATGATTCCCCTTTCCGGGATTGTATGACCTTTTCAGGGTTTGTGTTTCCCCAAAAAAAGAAATAAATTTTGGCTTCTTGGATGAAATTTTAAAAACAAACTTTATTAATTTCACCTGGAAGCTAAATATTCTCCAAAACCATTTTTTTTAAACTTTTCAACAACTTAAGTTTTGTCTTTTAGAAATTGTTATGAAATTTTTTTTTACTGCTCAAGTAATGTATTGGGGTATTTTATTTTTGAATTTTTTACTTTTCCCACCCCATTTTTTGTTGTTTTAGCAGAAGTTTTTAAGTTGCATCTTGAGAAATGGGATTTTTTCATATCTTTTTAATGCTAAGGTGTATTTTTCATGTTGAATTTTTTGCTTACTGTGGCATGCAAAGAGTATGTAACCTTTATTCGGCGCGTACACCCCTCATTTAAGGCTTCCCCCAACCAGCGAACCACTACTAAGGGTCGACAAGGGGTCCCGTCGTTCGTCATACCCAGGTTCGAAATGAGAAAATGGTTTTTGGGAATTCAGAGGGGTTGTGGGGACTGCAACACTTCTACTGCCCTTTTTATTTCCATTCAAGCTGGTTTAAGCATGGGCCTCTTCTGAGACACGGTGGCTTCTATTCTGCCTTTCTTACCAGTGTGCACTAATCCTATTGTGCACTAAAATATGGCAAAAATAATAAACCTATTGTGCATAATACCTATTGTGCACTAATACCTTTAAAATTTTGTCAAAAGGGTTTTTTCTGGTTTATTTTGCTCCCTTTTACCCAGGGTAACGGGCCCTTTTATTCCTGGGTTTTTTGCTTATAAATATCCTTTCTCCACCCATATTTTTATTTTTGAAGGAATTTTTTTAAGTTTTTTCTTGCCAACAAGTTATTGTCAATTTTTTTAAAGTTTAGGTGTGAAATTTTGGACTATTTAAGGAGGGGTGAGCCTTTTTTCCCGTTTCAGGAAAATAGAATTTTAAAAATTTAAGGAAAAAAAAAATTTTCTTAATGAAAAAAAAAAAAATATACAAAATTCTGGCAACATTTTTCCCTTCAAGGGGGGGGGGTCCTGGGCGTGGTGAAAAGGGGTCTTGGGCGAGGAATTTAAAACCGTTTGGCTCCTCCCCTGACCGAACCTAATTACCCCCCCCAAACCCCCCCTTCCCTATCCCATCCCCCCTTTTCCTTTTCCTCCTTTCCCCCCCACCCCTCCCTTTTGTCCTTCCTCTTTTTGGCCTTGGGGTTTTTTTCCCCAGGCGGCTAGTTCCCTTTGGGAGGAAGGGGTACCGAGGTCCATCCATTCCATTGAGATTTTTGGTGGTGGGGTTGTTTCCCTGGAATCTGGGCCCCCTGGGGGGCCCCATCCCTCTCTGGGATCCCGGAGGGGGGCTTTTGGGGGTCTTTTTAGGGGAGGGTATCCTGGAAGCCACCTTTCGGATTCCGAGGGTGGTGGCAGAAGGAGGTATGCTTTGTGGTGGATATCCGGCTGCCCTCTCTTTTGTCCACCGAGGTAGCTCGGCAGATGTGAGGTTGCTATCCCAGATTGCTGGTTTACTGGCATGAAGGGTAGGGCATGGCACAGGTTCCATGCTGCATCTGCACTAACTAGCGGTGCTGAGGTCCTCTTGGGCATGGAGGGAGATTTCTGGCCCTTTCATTCCTCCTAGGAACTATCCCTCCCTGATCCTCCCTTTTTTTTATTCTTTTTATTTTTATTTTATTTTCTTCTTTCCCACTACCCCCGGGCCCCTTATTGTTACTGCACCCTGTTCTGACCTCGCCTCATCTTTCGGCCACTCTTTGGACACTTCTAAGGCCCCTGTACCTCTTGCTGGTGCCATTTCGTCACCTGCTTCGGGTTTGCTGGGGTTTCGACTGACTCGATTTGTCTGACCTCCGCTCTCCTTTGACTATGCTTCCGGCCGCTCCCTCTATGGTGCGGCAATTTTTGAATCGCCAGCCCATTCCACGTCGGACTGACTTGGTCCCACTTCTAAACGCCAACGACAATCTCCTGATGATGTTCTTCGTTACCTTCCCATTCTACTTGGAAAAGACTGACACATCATGCACTCCCTCTCCATACTCAGTTTCGGACCACACAATGGACTAAATTCTTTACTTTAAGACCGACTTCTTCTACTGGCTATCTTTCCGACCATAGTATTGGCAAAGCGCTCCTATGCCACATTGGTAGAGAATTTCCTTTCGTGCTCTTAAGAGTGGTACGCGCATCATCACAGTCCAGAATTCTACCCAAGCTCATGATCTTTCTTTTCTTTCACATATCGATACTATTCCTATCACTATCAAAAAACATCATTCCCTCAATTCTTGTAGTGGTACTGTTATTCTGCTCCATACCATAGTCCAACAGAATTTCCAGACATGTGGCAATGACATTCTCGAACAGCTGGAACTCCAAGATCTCCCAATTCTCAAGGTAGACACTTATGTTCTTCCTGCCCACGGGTGAAGACGATACCCTTGCAATGTGGCTCATTTAACTTTTGACAGCCGTGAACTCCCATCCTCTGTTTATGTAGCAGGACATTGGTTACAAGTTCGGAAGGTGATCCCTACACTGCAACAGTGTAGGAATTGCTGGCGATTTGGCCATCCAGCAAAATATTACAGATCTATAGCCGAATGCCCAGTCTGTGGTGACCCATGACAATTCTAATATGACTTACAGTCGAACTCCCTCTTGCCTTAATTGTCATGAGGCTCACCCTTCGTACTCTCGCCGTTGCCAGGTCTACTTAAATGAGTGGGAAATTCGTTGCCTCAAAGAGGCAAAAGGTCTCCCTTATGCTATGGCAGTTTTCCCGTCTCTGCCTCCAAGGGAGGGCTACCCTGTGTTTCTTATTCTTGTGTTTCAAAATGCTCCCCTGACTTCTGGGCTCCATCTTCTGCAATTTCCTCTGCGGTTGACAGTCCCATAGTCACTCCTGTATCTAATTCTTTTGCTGTCCTGGGCTCAGACGTCCCTACTTCAACACCTCAGTCTGTCCTCACTTCTTCGTGTTCTTTCCCCCACAAACCCCGGTATCGACAAGACCTCATACGACACCTCCCCTCCAATCGTCCCTCTACTTCTCAGAGACCCAGAAAATCCTCTTTAACCCCTTTTTCCCTTCATCCACCTCCAGTTTTACCTTCCCAATCTCTGTACCTGGGTCCTCCCCTTCCACTGGCTTTTTATAAGTATGGAGGTTCATCCTCCTCCTCGTACTGTGCCTTCCTCCCCTGTCCCGTCCCAAATTTCTTCCTTTTCTGCCACCTCCCAGGTTTCTGCCTCTTCTGTCCCCCCCACACTTCTCCAGTTCCCTCCACCCTTTTGCCCCCCCTACCTTGGTACAGTCCATTACAGTTCCAATCTTTACTCAAACTCCTCCCCCTTCCCTATCCAATTTTGTCTCTCTACGCGTCTCTAAAAACTTCGAACACTCGAAAAATCCTGAATATATCAGAGACCAAAACCATAAACGGACACACTTTTTCCACCCTCTATTCCTTCTTTTTTCCTTTCTCCATCTGTGAAAACCCCTTCACACAACCGTTCCTTCCTGCTTAAACTTTTTCCTTTACCACCGATGTGGATTTTTCTAACCCCCTGTCCATAGGAAAACCCTTCCTGCAGATTTCAGGTTCTTTATCATTCCCAATCAGGCCTTTTTACGTGGAATATACGCGGCCCGGGGGGTAATCGGGGGAGCTTAGATGTTGCTCTCCCAGTTTTCCCCCCTGTTGGTGTTTTTTACGGGAAACAAAAAATTACACTCTGTATTTCATCCCATTCAGGTTTAAAATTTTTGTATTCTCCAATTCCTTTTCCTGATGGGACCTTTTAAAAAAGTGCCCTTCTTCTACACCTATTTTCGTCCCCATCGCTATTTGTTCGTACTTTGCTGCATTACCAGCAGCCCGTTCCACTTGATAGGTGGTAACCTCTGTTTTTTGATTTTTCCCCTTTCTGGGGCATTTCTTCCCAGATATTGTCTTGTTTTGTCTTACCACCCCCATTTTTTATTTGGGCGTTTTTTAATGCCCACATTTCCTCTGGGGGTCTCACTGTGATTCCCGTGGCTTTCAGTTAGAGGTTTTTTTGCTACCCACCCCCTCCATGTTTTAAATACAGGTATCAACCCTTTTGATCCTCGGATCATACTCCTTTTTGCCGATCTTTCAGTCTGCTCTTCCTCCAAATTAGGGACTTCCCCTGGTCTTTTTCCCAGTTTACATGATAGCAATTTTCCCCCAATTTTTCTTACTTCCCTTCCTTCCCACCTTTTTCGTAACCCACGCTGGCTTTGACAGCAAATTGGGAAACCTTTTTCATGACTATGTTTTGGGGTGAGGTTCCTTTTTCGTCCTCATTTAGAGCTTTTACACCTCTTCTCGTCCTCCATTTTAACCCCAGCTTACTTCTATACCCCAAACTTTTTGGGGGGGCATTCCCCGAAATTCGTGCCTTTGGTAGTCTCCTGCTTGTGCCCCGCAGTCATTTGAAACGTGCTGTGGGGGGCAGGTACTGGGGCAATAGAACCTGGGAAAACTACTTATTTTTAAGCGAAGTGTGCGTTCGCTCGCCTGTCATCCGGACACTAAAAGCCTTGCTGGCGAGATTATGCTCCACCACACCTCTGCTTCCCCTATGATGCAGTCTGGAAAAAAAATACGAAAATGAGGGTAAAATTTTTTCCCGACCCGCTCCTGTTTTTTGCGGGTTGTGGTGTTGATAAGCAAACCCACTAGATGTTTCCAATGAAAATTGGCAATCATCTGGTCCATATTTTCAGCGGCTCCCTCATGCCCCCCCGTTTTCTTTCCTCAAAACTGCCAGAGTTAGCCCCTTGGGCTTTTCTTCTTCAGAGAAAAACAGTATAAGTGCCTTTTACACTTCAGGGAAAGGAGGCAACACTCTCAGCTTGCCCATCATCGACAGCTGGGCCCCCACGACATTCAATTCGATTCCAACATTTACATCAGTCAGTCCTTGCAGTCCTATTATGCCTTTTTAATCTTTTTTGTCCCAAGGAGTTCTTCCAAAGTGGGAAAACTGCCATTGTTCCCCTTTCCACAAACCAGGCACTACGGGACATGAAGCCTCCCACTATTGTCCCATTGCTCTTGCCAGTGCAGTTTGCAAAGTGATGGAACGCCTGGCAAATAGACGTTTAGTGTGGTATTTAGAGACACACAACAGACTCTCCACTCACCAATATGGCTTTCATAAGGGATGTTCTACCATAGACCCCTTACTACACTTGGATACGTATGTTCATAATGCCTTTGAGAATAACCACTCAGTTGTTGCCATATTTTTTGACCTTGAGAAGGCATATGACACAACTTGGAGGTATAATATTTTGGCCCAAGCCCACTCCTTAGGCCTCTGATGCAATCTACCATACTTCCTTAAGAACTTTTTACTGAAAGACATTTCCGTGTTCGGGTTAATAATGTGCTCTCCCCGGACTTTATCCAAGCTGAAGGTGTCCCCCAGGCATGTGTTCTTAGCACAACATTTTTTCTCCTAGCTATAAATGACTTGGCCTCTAGTCTTCCATCCAATATTTGGTTATCACTCTATGCTGATGACTTTGCTATTGCCTGTGCAGGCGCTGACTGTCACCAAATTACAGTTTCTCTCCAGCATGTGGTCGACCGTGTTTCCAATTGGGCCACCACACATGGGTTTAAATTTTGCAGTACCAAAACTCGCCAAATTACTTTCACTAGACGCTCTGTCATCTCCGATCATCCTTTGTACCTCTATGGCTCCCGTATCCCTGAACGTGATACAGTCAGGTTTCTAGGCCTCCTCTTTGACCGTAGGTTATCCGGGAAACCCCCCTTTTCCTCTCTGAAAAAAAGGGCCCACCGGCTGAACCTTTTTAAAAAAAACCCCTTGCTCATCTTTCAGGGGAACTGGTCGTCGAACCCCCTTTTCCCCTACATTCCCCCCTCATTTTATCGAAATTTTGATTAGGGTTTGACCATCAATTCAGTGGCCTTTTCCGGGCCTACTTCCCCCCTCAAACCCTTTAACCCCCTTTCCCATTCCCAAGGATTACTTTTATCCTTTGGGTGCTTTTCTCTTTTTTCCCCCAAATGGGGAGCCTTTTTGTAAAGCGAACGCCCATTTTTATCTGATTGCCGTTATCCCCAAATTGCCTTTACAAACAAATGAAACGCTCTCATGATCTCCCCCAACCCTTTTCCTTTTAAAGGAATGGCACCAAATTTTAGTAGACATTCTTTTTTTGGGTTCGCGGGCCCCTGTTTGCTCCGTCTTTTCCCTCTCTTCACCAACATTCGCTCTTTTTCTTCTTTTTCAATTACCACCTTTCAAAGTTAAATGGGGCATCTCATTTTTCCCCTTCCCCCCCGGGAAGTTCCAGCTTTTTCTAGTCTGTTTTTTTCTCCCCCTTTGGCCCCGGCCTCGAGACCCCCAACGGGTCTACATTTAGTTTCCCGCTCTCTTTTTTTTTTTCCATTCCACTCTCTTTTCATGCCATTGAAAGTGTAAACAGATGGCTGTAAGTCTTCTGACGGATAGGATTTGCAGCAAAATTTTCCGGGGAACAGCGTCGTACTGGGCATTTACTGCCCTTCGGCTAGTTTTTTTAAAACTCCCTGAATTGTTTGCCTTTCTTGCAGAAATTACCCCGATTGCATCAATGCCTTTTTGTCACCCATTTGTGGTGTCTCGGGACCCCCTTTGTGCTTTACAGGCTATAAAGAAATTTATTAAACCCCACCCCTTAGTCCTCCGTATCCAACTTTGGGTACGCCGCATCTCTGCCCAAGCATAAAAAAATTGTTTTTTTGTTTTTGTCCCTGGTCATGTTGGCATAAAAGGGCAATGAAAAAGGCAGACACGCGCGGGGTCAGCAGTACATACCTAACCCCGTTTCATAAAAGAGGTGTTCCATTTTCGGACTATTTTTTCTGCAAAAGCTTCCCACTTTTTAAAAACCCAATTGGGAACAAAATTGGTCTACCCCTATCGGTAACAATTTTTATTCTATTAAACCCAGTTTTGGTTTTCTTGGGCCGTTTCTTGTCATCAGGGGTTTGAAGTTGGAGGGCCCAACCCCTCTCCCGTCTTTGCAAATTTGGCTTTCTCGTCCAATTTATGGATATCTCATGGAGAGGCCCCTGCTCCTTTTCTGTTGGAATTGTCAGGTTCCATTATCATCAACCCCATTCTGTTTGACCCCGCCCACTTTTTCAACGGCACGCAGATTTTAAACCCCAATGTCGTCTTTGCTCCGCCCGCCCTTTTTACCTTCCTTTCTTGGGTGTGGACCTACCCTTTAAACCTTGGGCTCTCTCATTTTACATTTTGACAACCCCTGATTACTTCACAAAAATTTTGATGATACCTTCAGCCCTTTTACACCCCAATCTTTTTGCTACCCTTACCCCCGCCCCCTATCCCCCGCCCCCCCTTTTTTTCCCGTAAACCTTCGGTCATCCCTTTCCCCCTTTTGCCGCCCAATACCCTCACTTCCCTTTCCCTTTCCCTGCACGCTGTATAGCCCCCTTTTGGCTTAGCGCAGCTTTTTTTTTTATAATAAAAAAAGGCAACATTTTTTTAAGGGAAACTGCTTGTTTCCCAAACGTATTTCTAAGTATTTTTTTCATTAAATGTATTTTTTTTTTGTTGCTGCTGTCAGCAAAAAAAACAAGTTTGGGAGTGTTTTATTTTTCCTCCCAAAAAAATTTCGATTTTTTTAAATTTTTATTGTTAAAAACTCTACAAAGACATTTCCCTGTGCTTGGGTAGAAAGGGGGAGCGCAGTCAGTGTCTGCCTTTTGTAACCGTCAGGCGTCAACAATCAAGGAGGGGGGCAACACGCTCAGATTTTGGGGTACGGTAAACCCTTTAATATTTTTACACCAAACAAAAAAAAAAATGAATCAAAATTTAAAGTTTTGACACTGTAACCCCTCTCTTGTGAAAAAATTTTTAAACAGGATTGTATGATTTTTACAACGTTTTGGGAATGATGGTTCACAAACATCCGTGGAATTTGTGTTTCTGTTGCGCTTTGCTTTTTAATGATTTTTTTGACACAAAACTATAAAAAAAAAAATTATAACTTAAAATTTTTTTTTTTATGGAAATTTATGACTTTACCCCGAATTTATGGTTCATTATTAATCTATTTTTATTTTTCATCTGATGTCAACTAGAGCATTGAAATCTTCCCAATTTGTAGAAGAGGAAAGCCCTAGGCCCATAAAATTTGCAAAAAAATTTTTTTTTAACTTGAAGGCTAAAACAGCCCAAAAAAAAACACAGCCTATTTTTTTTTTTAAGGCTTAATCCCTGTCACAATCCCATTGAAATCTGAAAAAAAAAAAGGGTTGGTGATTTTTTTGCCCCCCCTTAACCCTTTGACGTTTCGGCCCCCTCAAACTTCTATTCCCCCAAAAATTTTCAAAAAAAAAAAATTTTTTTTTCTTATGAAAATGTTAGGTATTTTTCTGAGGTTTTAAGCCTAAAAAAAAAAAAATTGCCATCAGTATTTCCCCAAGATATAGGCCGCGAATTTTGCAGAAATGACGTGATCGGCAACAGGGGCGGCTGCGCCCACCGGTATTCTTTTATTTACTCTAATTAAAAGGGGTTTTTTGTTTTTTTTAATTTTTTCCTTTTCCAAGTAACTTTTGTGGCCTTGAGACCAATGTGGTCATTGTTCAAATTACACTCATTGTTTCAACACAATAACAGAACAAACTTTTTCACTTTAGTTTGTGTATTCACTTGTTTCACAAAAAATACAAAAAGGGTTTTTTATTTTTCCAAAATTTACAATGTACGTCACTAAACACTTCCTAGAACTGCTGCGCTTGTGAACTCTTTGAAAAATGGGGATATGCAGAGGGGCACCTGACACTCCTCACCATTAAAACAGTGTCTCTGTGTTTTTGTGGGATTTTTTTGGTATGTGTACAAATAAACCCCCTTCTGAGATTTTTCTTGGCAGGTAGGAGGCAGTTGTAGGGGAAGTTTCACCAGGCCTGAAAGGAGATGAGTGATTGGGATTTCGTGGGCCTGGGCTATTTCTGGTACTTTGCAATTATTTTTCTGTTACGACAAAAAAGTCACCAATTTTGGTGTTTTGTTGGGTTTTAACTTGTATTGTTTAAGCATTTTAGCATAGAGATTAACAAGATGGAAAAAAAAAGTTTTATATCCCCTTATAACTCTTTGGGACACAGTCTGCAAAACCCCAAATTTGGGTGTCACATTTTCCCTAAGCACTATTGAGGTTTTAGTCCATGACGCTGCGGCTTTAGAAGGGGTTCATTGGTGTCTCTGTTGTGCCTGCCACGTGTCCATTTTTTTTCGGGGAACTGAGTCAAAAATGGACATCACATTTGTCATGCCACCGAAAGCCATGATGTCATTTGGGAGCAAAGGCTTTCCCTCCCTCTGCGAGGCCGCGTCGAACCTTGGCTTGTTTTCATTACCACACATGGCCTCCACGTCTGTCAAGTTCACTTGCAAGAAATCACTGAGTAAGGGGCTTGTGTACCAGTTATCAGTAAATAATTATGCCCCTTTGTAAAAATTTTGGGTTGGACTGCCTCCAAGTGAGTCGCCCTACCCTGGCAGCTCTGTTGACACCGAGTTCTGAGGTGGGTAGCAGCCTCACAAGTGGCTTATAGGCCAGATTTCACAAATGATTGATGTTGCAAGAAACTCGCCTGCATGCATGTATAAAGGACTAACTTACTTGGTGTTGCAGCAAAATTTTCCTAATCTTCAACTTCCCTAAGCTTAACCTTAGCCCCTTTGGACTTCCCCTCAGAAACCACGTGCAACGGGAGCCTTAATTCCTGCAATATTCAATCGATATTAGTGCCCTCCCTGCACCTCAGAAATTCCTATATCCAAGAGGGTGTGCACCCCTTTAGAAAATAACTATGCGACACGGACCTAGCTTCCAGACTGACAAGAGACGCTGGTACTTAGTGGGCATGCACTGCCTGCTGCACAAAGAGCCAAACAGACAACTCGCTCACAATTTTCCCAGACACTGGCCAGAAATTACGAGATAAAGTGGAGGTCTTGTTTTACTGTATGGACCTGACGGAGGTCATCTACGGTAATCGAGGTGCCTCTACCAGATTTCCCCAGGTCTCAAATGGGGAAGACATGTTGGGGGCGCCATCTGCTGATCACGGCACATCTTGTCCAGTTGGTGTCTGTCTTAAGAGAACGAGCTGATGTCTTCCAGACCATCGTCTCTTTCGTTCAAACTAGGGCTGGCAGTTCTCCCTAGCTAACTTAACCTACTGTTTGCTTACATTATCGGCCATTACTACCTATGTTAAGGTCTTAGGTCTACATTATTATTATCTACAGTTGCCTCAAAGATCCTAATATTAGTGCTACCAGTAAAAACTACCTACTCCTTCCCTGAAGGGTTAAATCTATAAATTAAACAAGTGCCTACCATCCACGCCAACTCTGGGAGAGAAATGAGTTTATGTTTTGGCGTTGGGTGTAAGTGCCCTCGAAGGTGTGCTTTTGTTTTTGGGTGGGTTTAAGGGCCATCGAACTCAGCCTTCCATAACGGCTATGCTGGGACCCCTTCGTACCTGATCTGTCTGTGGAAACTTTAGGGGCCAAATAATTTCCACATCCTCCCACCGGCGAAGGTAGGTACTAAGTCTAAATCAAGTTCACCTTCCGCGAGCCCCCCCGGCGGACCCTGGACACAAGTGCCATCCGGCCACTCCCGTGAGCAGACTCCGGTCTAACTTCAACCGTCCAGTTTCCCCTGCATGGACCTCTGGGGGTGTAAACTTGTTGGTTCCCGGGGGTTTAGCACCTTTCCTTTTAAATTAAAAATCTTTCGTATGTTAGCCTTGACTGAGTGGCTCCGTATTTCCCACCCCGTGGCCCCCCATGCCTGGTAGCCCTTTTGTCCCCCTGATACGAGGTTCCCTGGATTTAATGGCAATCTATCTCCTCTCTACATACCCTGTAAGAAGAGTTCCCAAGGTGGTCAAGTGTTTGTCACTCCCTACCTGGTTCGGCTTCCCTGGCGGTTCATCGTGTATACTGGTACTATTTTTCACTACTCCCCAGCTATCATGGGCAATGCCGGATTAAGAAGTCAATGGGGCCCCAGGCTATTCAGATTGGCGGGGCCCCTTTGAGTTTCGGGGAACGAAGCGACCTCTTCCAGCTTGGGGGTGGGAGGGGGGCATGTGGGGCCCGTTTAAGGTCTAATTAAAACATTCTG
>NC_069448.1:35524976-35542928 GCF_026875155.1 Cherax quadricarinatus | reverse complement strand
ATGAATCCCTTTTACAAGGCGATGACAGACCCTTAGCTTCGAACTATAGACCAGTAAGCCTTACCTCCATAGTGGGAAAATTTATGGAATCAATAATTGCTGAAGCAATTCACAGCCATCTCGAAAGGCATAAACTGATTAATGAATCTCAGTACAGTTTTACAAAGGGGCATCCCTGTCTTACGAATTTACTAACTTTCTTCACTAAGGTATTTGAGGAGGTAGATCATGGTATTGAATATGATATTGTGAGTATGGACTTCAGTAAGGCTTTCGATAGAGTTCCACATCAGAGGCTATTGAGGAAACTTAAGGTATACGGAATAAGAGGAGAAATTTTTTCCTGGTTAGAGGCATGGTTGACAAATAGGCAGCAGAGAGTTTGCATAAATGGGGAGAAATCAGAATGGGGGCATGTCACAAGCAGTGTTCCACAGGGGTCAGTGTTGGGCTCCTTGTTGTTCAAAATCTACATAAACAACTTAGATGAGGGAATAAATAGTGACATAAGCAAATTTGCTGATGACACCAAAATAGGCCGTCCAGTTCATTCTAATGAGGACATTACAGCACTCCAGGATGATTTGAATAGACTTATGTAGTGGTCGGAGAAGTGACAGATGCAGTTTAATATAGACAAATGCTAAGTTCTAAATATTGGACAGGAAAATAACCATTCCACATATATACTAAATAATGTAGATCTTAATATTACGGATTGCGAGAAGGATTTAGGAGTTCTGGTTAGAAGTAATCTAAAACCAAGACAACAGTGCATTAGTGTTTGCAATAAAGCTAACAGAATCCTTGGCTTCATAGCAAGAAGTATAAATAATAGAAGTCCTCAGGTTGTTCTTCAACTCTATATATCTTTGGTTAGGCCTCATTTAGTCTATGCTGCCCAGTTTTAGAACATAAGAACTTAAGAAAGGGGGTTTGGTCACCGTATTACAGAATTAATATAAATACACTGGAAAACACACCAAGGAGGATGACAAAGTTGATCCCATGTATCAGAAATCTTCCCTAAGGAGATAGACTGAGGGCCCTGAATCTGCACTCTCTAGAAAGACATAGAATTAGGGGGGATATGACTGAAGTGTATAAATGGAAAACAGGAATTAATAAAGGGGATGTAAATAGTGTGCTAAAAATATCTAACATAGACAGGACTCACAGCAATGGCTTTAAATTGGAAAAATTCAGATTCAGGAAGGATATAGGAAAGCACTGGTTTGGTAATAGAGTTGTGGATGAGTAGAACAAACTCCCGAGTACCATCATAGACGCTAAGACATTGTGTAGTTTTAAAAATAGGTTGGATAAATACATGAGTGGGTGTGGGAGGGTGTGAATTAGACCTGACTAGCTTGTGCTACTAGGTCTGATGCAGTGCTCCTCCCTTAAGTGACGTGTCTGACATCACTAGGTCAAGGCATTGGCTTTAGCCGGTGGGAAAATTGGAGCTGCCTCGCATAGACCAGTAGGCCTGTTGCATTGTTCTTTTTTATGTTTTTATGAGGGCAAATAATCTATTAGTGCGATGGATTTTTGAAGGACCTGCCTAGTATGGGCCAACAGGCCTGCTGCAATGTTTCTCCTTTCTTATGTTCTTATATTGGGAACGGGTGGGAACTGGGCCTAAAGGTGTTTCCACACAGTTGGTCGTGTTATATGTACTGAAGAATTGTTACTCATATCGCCTTATGTAATATAGTGAGTGATGAGGGTGTTGATGTACAGTGATATAGTGATCTTAAATTGTGGAGTACATAGTGCATAGTGTATAATATATGGAATGTATGTTTGGTCGAGCAGCACTTAAATTATTGTCACATGTTGACAGAGAAGTGGAAATAAACAAACAGATGTGTGTACTGAACTATCGTGTAAATAATATATCAAGGGATAAGGATATGAATGTGCAGTGATATAGTGAACTGAAATTGTGGCTAAGAGTAATCTTAATTAATCCCCAGTGCATAGTGTACAGTACAGTATATGGTGTAATTTTTGGGAATAAATTACGGTCAAGTGGCACTAGTGAATTATTAACAGATGTCGACAGGGAAGTGGATATAAACAATTGTATGAGTATTGAAGTATCGACATAAGTAATATAACAAGTGACAAGGACACTGATGTGAAGGGATGTAGCAGTCTAAATTATGGCTAATAATAAAGTGAACATAATGTAAATGAAAAAGAATAAGCCAAATAACGTTACCATGTGAAGTGTCCCCTCCTTAACCTCTTACCACCAACCCCTCCCCCACCAAGTGGGAAAGGTCCCCCCTCAAGCACCCCTACCCCCTTTCATGGATCCACCACCACATAAAAATACTCAGGATAAGATACAGTGGACCCCCGAGTTTCGCGATTAATCTGTTACAGAGAGTCTGCCGACTGGCGAAATTCACGTTTGGGCAAATCTGTTTTCCCCATAAGAAATAATGGAAACCCAATTAATCTGTTTCAGACAGCCAAAAGTATTAACAAAAAATATTTTTTTTAAAGATTAAATATAGATTTACATACAGAAAACAATGACAAAAAATATAAAGCACTAATAAAATGGATAAATGAACATTTAACATCACACTTAACCTTTATTGATTCTTGTTATTGTAGGAGGTAGGTAGGAGGCAAGAGGAAGGCGAGTTTATTACGCTTCAATATGACGCTAATATCATCTCTACGGCTTATTTATCTACCACAATTCATCTAATATGACATTATAAACAATATTAATAACATAGAAACATGATATATTCTCTAGAATGAATAAAGTATGTCATAATGTATGAGAGGAGTAAATGGTGTAAGCGTTGTTGCTGGGTTTAAGGGCCGCCACTGAGAGAAGCCGTGTTGGTGGCGGTGGAGGCTTTAGCCACCACCACCATCACACTTACACAATGTATGTAATTTATAAATAAGAAGTATTTACATTTTAATTTATAAATAAGTAAGTTTATTCAGGTATACACAATACAGTTACATAGATTATCATACATAGCAGCATATGTGTAAAGTACCCAGGATAACCCAAAAAATTCATTCAGAAGTGATATACAGCAGGGCCCCACTTTACGGCGGTTCGCTTTACGGCGTTCCGCTAATACAGACATTTCAAATTATGACCAAAACTCACTATACGGCTCCCCCCACCTGTCTTTCTAATACGGTCACAGCTGCCCACCGAGTTTGTTTACATTCTCCCTGAGCACATCTCCTTATTATGTCTGGAAACTTTCCAAAATTTCAAGTGTTTTAAAGTTATTGTATATTTTATATGTATTGTACTTGATAATTAAACTTGTGTACACCTGTACCTAAATAAACTTACACACTGTGCTGGCATGTAGGTACACATTAAAATCACTAAGTCTCTCTACTCTTGATGCAATAATAATAATAATAATAATAAATAATAATATAATAATAATAATCTCTCTGGGCGCATAATGTCGCATATTACGTTAATATAGACATTTCCCTTAATCTATCTATGATATTTTTTTCAAAATTATATAAGAAACACATTATGTAACACACAAACATGATACATGTACCCACAGTATATAAATTTATACAAATATATATGAGATGTTTACCAAACGGTTTGTAGAAGTGTCGGAAGAATTACGTTTTCTCTAGCCCGTCACCTGTTACTAGGGATAACTGTAGAAAAAATATTCCTTTCGTATGCCTTCACTTTATAGCTATAATTCTGTACTAACTTGTACACAGTGTAAGAGTATTTGTTTCGTGATTTAATTATTATAATAATAATAAAAATATTATAAGGTAAAAGTTTCACAAACTCTTACAAATGTACATGAATGAACTAAAACTGGACACGTATTAATACCGTCTATTTCGCCTGACCGAGTGATCGTCCACAACCTGTTCAGTTTTGTTTGTTTACGCTGTCTGAGCTCGGTGTATCATTAAATGTTGTATATTACGTTAATATACCATTTTCATTAATCCATTCCGTGATATTTTTTTCAAAATTATATAATAAACACGATACATAACATAAATACATAACAACATATGTGTAGAGAACCTAGGATAACCCAAAAAAGTCAGTGACTTACTTCCATTGCCTTCACTCAGAGCATCATTTCTTCTCAAAATGATGTTACATGAGAATGGGAGTGTTCTTCTTTATTTATTTCTACCGTATCAATGTAGAGACAACCTGTACACAATGTAACTTGTACACAAACCAGACGTGTACACTGTTTACAAAACTTACCTTTGCCTGGTTTGTTTACATAACTCTGCGCCTGTCCTCTCTCATGCACTCATTCTTTCTCTCTGGTATGGTAGCCTGGCTGACTACCATACATACCCACACTTGATTTTTTACAATAAATACTACTCATCTCACCTATATTTTAAGGTAAGTAATGAAGTGAACTGTATATACATTTTATCGCTCTGGATGCTTAAATATCATAGAATAGTATGTGTGGGTGGGGTGCCTGGTATGGTAAGCCTGGCTGACTACCATACATACCACACTTGATTTCTTACAATAAATACTACTTGTCTCACCCTAGATTAAGACTATAAATATTTAAGGTAAGTAATGAGTGCACTATGTGTGTATTGTACTTTTTTATTGTTTTTTTGATGCCTGGTTCTATTGCTAACATAATATATGTTAGTGTAAACTTGTTATCTAGTGTTTGTATGGATTTGTAAGTGGAAAAAAAGGGTGTTCCACTTTACGGCGGTTTCCGCTGTACGGCGGTAGCCTGGAACCTAACCCACCGTATAAGTGGGGCCCTCCTGTATTTCCATTGGTGTTCTTTTATATTTACACTTATATTTAATTTTATACTTACACTTTTATATTTACACTTACCTTGGAGGAGATGTTAGTTTAATTAGTTAGTTTGATGAAGGAGATGTTGGCAGAGGTTTAGAGCGGTGGAAGGTAGCAGGGCGGTGTAGGTTCAGCAGTCCTATACACATTCAACAACATTGGAGAGTTACTCTCATGTTGTTTTTCTATCGCTTACTCACTTAACTTACTTGCTACACTGTTAATTCTACAGTTTATCGCTGGCTGGAGCTATAGCCTTTACTGATACCTGCTGCTTTAGTGTCATACATATTGTAGAATCACTGAATCACTGCAGAAGGCACATTCTCCCCTCTTTCTTCCTCCTTTACTTTAGTACTTTGCTATGAGTTTTTTCTTGAATTCTATCATGTTTCTCACCTTCTTTATGAAAGGGCTGGCACTAGGAGCTTTCTTTGGGCCCATGGTGGCTTCTTTAGCAGTTGCAAGCACAAAAAAACTGAATTACAGTGGACCCCTGCTTTATGATCACCTCCCAATGCGACCAATTATGTAAGTGCATTTATGTAAGTGCGTTTGTATGTGTATGTTTGGGGGTCTGAAATGGACTAATCTAATTCACAGTATTCTTTATGGGAACAAATTCGTTCAGTACTGGCACCTGAACATACTTCTGGAATGAAATAATATCGTAAACCGGGGGTCCACTGTATTATGAAATGTGTTGTATGAACCCATGGGGTGATGGTCACATGCTGGTAAACAATGGCACACTGAGTGTGAATAGTGTGGGTGACTGGCTTTGTGTGCGCGCTGATGGGCAGACGTGTTTACCTGGAGTTTACCTGGAGAGAGTTCCGGGGGTCAACGCCCCCGCGGCCCGGTCTGTGACCAGGCCTCCTGGTGGATCAGAGCCTGATCAACCAGGCTGTTACTGCTGGCTGCATGCAAACCAACATACGAGCCACAGCCCAGCTGATCAGGAACCGACTTTAGGTGCTTGTCCAGTGCCAGCTTGAAGACTGCCAGGGATCTGTTGGTAATCCCCCTTATGTATGCTGGGAGGCAGTTGAACAGTCTCGGGCCCCTGACACTTATTGTATGGTCTCTTAACGTGCTAGTGACACCCCTGCTTTTCATTGGGGGGATGTTGCATCGTCTGCCAAGTCTTTTGCTTTCGTAGTGAGTGATTTTCGTGTGCAAGTTCGGTACTATCCCTCTAGATTTTCCAGGTGTATATAAATCATGTATCTCTCCCGCCTGCGTTCCAGGGAATACAGGTTCAGGAACCTCAAGCACTCCCAGTAATTGAGGTGTTTTATCTCCGTTATGCATGCCGTGAAGGTTCTCTGTACATTTTCTAGGTCAGCAATTTCACCTGCCTTAAAAGGTGCTGTTAGTGTGAAACAAAATTCCAGCCTAGATAGAACAAGTGACCTGAAGAGTGTCATCATGGCTTGGCATCCCTCGTTTGAAGGTTCTCTTTATCCATCCTCATTTTTCTAGCAGATGCGATCGAAACAAGTTATGGCCTTAAAGGTGAGATCCTCCGACATGATCACTCCCAGGTCTTTGACGTTGGTGTTTCACTCTATTTTGTGGCCAAATTTTTTTGTACTCTGATGAATATTTAATTTCCTCGTTTTTAAACCATATCTGATTAATTAAAAATTTCTTATCGTTAAAACTTCATAATGTTTTCTGCAGCCCACTAAAAGTTTTGGGTTGATGTCCGCCTGGAGCCTTTTGCAGTGTCTGCAATGGAAGACACTGTCATGCAGATTCGGTGTCATCTGCAAAGGAAGACAGGGTGCTCTGGCTGACATCCTTGTCTAGTCGGATATGAGGATGAGGAACAAGAGGGGAGCGAGTACTGTGCCTTGTGGAACAGAGCTTTTCACCTGCCTGCCTCGGACTTTACTCTGTTGACTACTACTCTCTGTGTTCTTTTTAGTGAGGAAATTATAGATCCATCGACCGACTTTTCCTGTTATTCCTTTAGCACGCATTTTGTGCGCTATTACCCCATGGTCACACTTGTCGAAGGCTTTTGCAAAGTCTGTATATATTCATCTGCATTCTTTTTGTCTTCTATTGCATTAGGACCTTGTCGTAGGACCAATAGTTGAGACAGACAGGAGCGACCTGTTCAAACCCATGTTGCCCGGGGTTGTGTAACTGATGGGTTTCTAGATGGGAAAGGATCTTGCTTCTTAGGGCTCTTTCAAAGATTTTTATGATGTGGGATGTTAGTGCTATCGGTCTGTATTCTTTGCTGTTGCTTTTACTGCCCCCTTTGTGGAGTGGGCTAATGTCTGTTGTTTTTAGTAACTGTGGGAGACCCCGTGTCCTGCTCCCTCTCCATAGGTTTGGTAAAGGCTCGTGATAGGGGCTTCTTGCAGTTCATGATGAACACGGAATTCCATGATTCGGGCCCCTGGGGCAGAGTGCCAGGCATGTCATTTATCGCCTGTTTTGAAGTCATTTGGCATCAGGATAACATCAGATAGGCTTGTGGTTAACCAAATTCTGTGGCTCTCTCATAAAAGATTCATTTTGATCTTCGACTCTCAGTCTGGTTGGCTTGCTAAAAACTGAGTCATATGGGACTTGAGTTAGCTCACTAAATTTCCTTGCTGTCATCTGTGTAGGACCCATCTTGTTTAAGTAAGGGCCCAATACGGGACGTTGTTCTCGACTTCGTTTTGGCATAGGAAAAGAAAAAACTTTGGGTTTCTTTTGATTTCATTTATGGTTTTTTAATTCTTCCCGCGATTCCTGACTCCAAATAAGATTCCTTTAGCTTAAGTTCGATGTTTGCTATTTCTCTGACCATGTCTCCCTAACGCATTTCAGATAGACTGACCTCTTTTAGCCACCCCTTTTTATTCTTTTCCATCGCCTTTTAAAGAGAGCGCCTGTCTCTTTCTATTTTACATCTACTCCTCTTTTTCTTAGAGGAATAAGTCTTGTGCATACATCGAGTGCCACCAAGTTAATCTGTCTAGGCATAAGTTGGGGTCTGTGTTGCTTAGTATATCTTCCCAGCTTATAGGGTTTTGGGAAACTTGGTTTTACCTTGGTCCCACTTTATGTTTTTGTTATTGAAGTTAAAATTTTGGGTGGAATGCTCCCTCGTGACAAATCTCATTTTGTTGGTCTGGGGCTCTGCGCATACATGTCTGAACCTAAATTTATGTTGTGATCTGAGTAAAATTGTTTTGATATGGTGACATTTCTTATCAGATCATCATTGTTAGTGAAGATGAGGTCTAGTGAAATTCTCCATTCTAGTAGGCTCATTATTTGCTGGTTTAAATTGAATTTTGTGCGAGATTTAAAAGCTCGTGTGAGTGTGAGTTTTCATCAGAGGTGCCTCCTGGTGTTATTACTGCAACAATATTATTTGCTATATTCCTCCATTTTAGGTGCCTTAAGTTTAAATCCCCCAGGAGCAAGATGTTGGGTGCAGGAGCTGGAAAAATTTTCCAGACAGTGTCAATTTTTTAAACAGCTTTTCCCGGGAAAATTGCTGGGATGTTGCACCCGGGGGCTTGTAGACTCCCACAATGACTAGGTTTTTGGGTTCTCGACCTTTACTGCTAAAACTTCCACTACATCTTTTGGGTCATTAAGCATTTCTGGGGCAAACAAGTGACTCTGCAATGTACAGGCCAACCCCCCCCCCTTTTGCTGTTCACTCTGTCACATCTGTATAGGTTGTAACCTGGGATCCAAAATTTCGTTGTCTAAGTGATCCTTTATGTGGGTCTCAGTGAAAGCCGCGAACATTGCCTTTGCCTCTGCAAGCAGTCCACGGATGAAAGGAAATTTGTTGTTTGTTGCTGCTTAGACCCCTGTATATTTGCAAAGAAGAATGTCATCGGAACTGGGGTATTGGTTGGTACAGGGAGGGGATTTTTTTTCGGGCATTAGTATCTGTATCTTTGGTTTTGGAGTGGAGGCCATCGACTTGGTTCCACTCCGGGATGACTGGATTTGGTGTACAATTTCTCCCATTTCCTGCCAGTTTTTTTTCCTTCCTGGCACAAAAAACCTCTCCCTCTTGATGGCTGTGGCTAACCCCAGGTTTTCCCATGGCCTGGATGTTTTGTACCTTTTTGTCCCCTTTAGATGGTATGCCGGGCCCAATTTAAGTTTATAGCACAGTCCTTTCCTGTACTGAAGAGGTACACATTTCAGGGTGAAAAAGCTTACAGGAAGGGAGTTGCATTTTCTGTTGTCATATGGGCATGGCATTTTCTAGGGGGGTTTATAGTTGCACGTCCCGTCTGTTTTTCCAAAATTTCCCATGTCTGCAGATACCAAGTGCATAGTATGTTCACAGGCTTGGTTTCCGTTTGCCTTGGGTTTCTGGACTGTTTTCCCCTGTTGGTGCATGTTTACCTGTCTTATTCGTACCTTCCCTAGCACCAACAATGGAGCTCCCACCAGTTGTTTTTTGGTAATATATCCTCACTATTGCTAGTGGACCCCTCTTGTTTGCTATTTCCTGTTGTATTTCTTGTTTGCAATATTGGTTTTATCTTATCTTTGACTACACTTGTTTCCCCACTAGGGCCCTCCTGTCCCCTATGGGGTCATTTATATGCATTCCTTTCCTGCGTATAATTCCCGACTACCTGGACAAAATCTCCAGCTTCCCCATTACTGTCTCCCAGACAGCACCTCCAGCTTCACCCATTACTGTCTCCCAGGACAGCATCTCCAACTTCACCATTACTGTCTCCCAGGACAGCATCTCCGCTTCACCATTACTGTCTCCCAGGACAGCACCTCCCAGCTTCACCATTTCTGTCTCCCAGGACAGCACCTCCAGCTTCACCATTCTGTCTCACAGGACAGCACCTCCACTTCACCATTACTGTCTCCCAGGACAGCACCTCCAGCTTCACCATTACTGTCTCCCAGGACAGCACATCAGCCCCACATTTACTGACTACCAGGACATCACCTCCACCTTACAGTTTCTGACTACATGGCCAGTATAAAGGGGCAGTACCATTCGGGCCCCAGACTTTTTATTTTTCCCATCTGTTGTAGAAAGCTTCCAGGTTGCCCTATGAAGCAGCTTTGATGTTATCCTCTTTTAATACCCTTGTGATTTTAGTCCACAGATTTATCTCCTTGGGCATACCCAAAAACACTTCCCTGTTTTAATACGCTTGTAGCTAGTTTTTGGGATATCTGAACAAGGGGCCCGTAAACACCAATTTCCACAAAAATGACAATTTATCCATGTGGAAGCCCGTTTGGTTTGATTTATTGCAGACTACACACAGCTTCATAATGTTTTTGAATGGTTGATTTACTGTAATTCTACTAGCAACCTCTTGAATACTCTATTAATAACCTCTTTAAGTAAAGCTCTAGCTATCTGTATTTCATTTCTAACTGTACTTTTATATAGGACAGCTTACCGGGAGTACGCTCCTGGAGTTTTTTTATATTTATGTTTGTGTTTTAAAAGGGGCGCCTAAAAACCCCTTTCCCGTTTACAGTCTGCTTTATTGTCCAACAAATTTCCGTTTGAAACCGACCAGGGTTTCCCAACCAGTCGAGGTTTCGGAGCCAGTCTGATCTGATCTTTGGGTCACTTTTTTAAAACATACTGGTCGTTGAATTGGGCAACACATAAAGGGATCTACTGGAAAATTCTACCCGAGTAAAATGTTATTTGATTGATACAAAAGTATAACTTGCGTGTTGAAGAACCGGTGACTGCGGGCAACTCCTACAGTGACGAACAGTCGAGCCTCAACCCTTGTTTATCAATCGCTGTATCTAGCTTTTCTAGTTTTTCTTTTTGGCCTCCACCACAATAAATGCTATATTATCACTATATTTTGACTGGTGGAAATTTTGGAGGAAGGACACTTTTTCTGTAGTAATAATTCTTCTCGTTGTGTATATTGCGACCGCTGGTAACTACAGGTTTATATAAAATTTCCCAAAAGTAACGTCTGGTATTCAAGAAAAAAAACTAATGAAAGTCTGGTCGGGCATACAAGAAGTATTGACAAGTGAAAACCCAGAAATCATAAAAAAGTTTCTAGGAACTTGCCAGGTATTTATAAAAAAGGGGGAAGAACAAGGGAAAAAGGGGGAAAGCAAAAATGAAGGAAAGAGAGAAGGACCAAATAAGAGTGGATAACATTATTCAGAGCAAGTTGGGAAAGAAACCCCAAAAATCGGACAAACAAAAAGAACCAAACATGGTACATAACAAAAGAACCAAACATCGGGACATAACATAAAGAACCAAACATCGTACAAACATAAAGAACCAAACATCGGTACATAACATAAAAAACCAAACATCGTACATAACATAAAGAAAAAATTAGACAAAAAAAGAACCAAATCGGGAAAAACATAAGCCAACCCTGGCTTAACAAAAAACCAACATGTTAAAATAAAGAACCCAAAAAAAATCTACAAAACATAAAAACCAAACATGTACATAACATAAAGAACCAAACATCGGTACATTAACATAAAGAACCAAACATCGGTACATAACATAAAGAACCAAAAATCGGGACATAACATAAAAAACCAACATCGGTACCTACATAAAAGAACCAAACATGGTAATAACATAAAGAACCCAACCGGGACATAACATAAAGAACAAACACTAATAACAAAAGAACCAAACATCGGTACATAACATAAAGAACCAAAAACGGAATACATAAAGAACAAAAGTAATAACAAAAGACCAAACATCGGTAACATAACATAAAGAACCAAAAAGTTTTCATAACATAAAGAAAAAAAGGAAAAAAATAAGGAAAAAATGGAAATAAAAAGAAGAAAACACTAATAAAAAAAAAAAAACATGTACATAATAAGAACAAAACACAAAAAAACATAAAGAACCAAACATGTCAAACTAAAAAACCAAACATCGTACAAACTCAACAAACATCGACATAACATAAAAAACAACATGGGAAAAAGAAAAAAACAAACTCGGTACATACTAAAGACCAAACTTTTTTAAACCCTAAAGAACCAAAAATCCGAATAAATAAAAAAAAAATCGTAAAAACATAAAAAACCAAACTCTACATAAATAAAAAAAAACAGTTAAATAATAAAAACTAAACAAACAACAAACATAAAAGAAAAACCCTTTTAATAAATAAAGAACCAACATCCGTAAAAACTGAAAAAGAATGGAAAAAAAGAAATTGTCTAACATAAAAACCCTTTTACAAACTGAACCAAACTCTCTTTAAAACCCAAAAATTGGGCTTTTAGCCAACACCCTACAAACAAAAACCCCCCAATCGTTCTCATTTAAAAAATTCCCCTTGGACATAAATGAAAAAACCAAACCGGGAATAACATTGAAAAAATTGGTCAGGGAAAAAAAACCCCAAAAACTCCTAACGTACCTGTCACTTACAAATTTCCAAACACCGAAAAACATTTCCCCCCTCTACTCTCTAAAGAATTCATCGGTACTACTTTGCAAAAGGTAAAACTTTAAAACTCTGTATCTCCTAAAAACCAAATCTTGGTCACTAAAATTCCCAAAAAAAGTACTTTCCAAAGACCAAAAATCCCAAATAGGAACTCAGGGTACTAACCTAAAACCAAACACGGGCCAACATGCCAAACTCTTTTAAAAAAAGCCCAAAAATGGTACAAACTGAACCTAAATGGGAAAAACATGAGAAGAAAGGGTCTAAATTCCCTTGGGCAACATCAGAAATAACAAAATTCCAAATCTAATAAAAAGAACCAAACATGTGTAATAACCATAAAAAACTAAAACACGGAATTCCTTAGAAAAAGTCAACTAATACATCGGTACTTTAAAGAACTAAAAATCGTCATACATTAGAAGACCAAACATGGTAAAACATAAGAACCTTACATGGTACCTTTGAATAAACTCCGGACATATAAGATTTTCCCCCGGTAAACTTAAAGGGCTTGGGGCAAAATCTTTAAAGGGAGAAAAAATTGAGGGAAAACAAATAAAGAAGAACAAATGGAGTTCCAATAAAAAAAAAAGACATCGAGGTCATACAGAACAATAGAAAATTGGATCAACATAAGACTAGAATGGGACGGAATCAAAGAAATAAGGAAAGTAAGGGGGAAAGTGTTTGGGGAACCGAGTGAGTGACGGGGAAATGAAGAAGTACCTAAGAAAAAAGAAAACAAAGAATTCCCAATGAGATTGAATAAGTTGAAAGCCTAAAATATAAAAAATATAGCAGTAAGTTCCTTGAGGATGATAAGACATGTGCAAAGGGTAAAAAACATAAAAATGACAACATTGGTTTAGAGGGCGTGGGGATTAAAAGAGAGGGAGAGGGAGACTTGGTTTCACAAGTAACCTGTTAGAATCGGCTTCAAAGGGACCGGGAAAACCATGACTTGTCACAAAGGCAAGTTAGAATAAATTTTAAAAACAATTGCACAATTAGTTGAAAATGAACTATTTTAAAGGTGTATGTATATATGAAGAACAGGTTTCAGAGAAGAAATGGTGATAGTGTCATAAATGTTTAAAATACTTTGACGACATTCACGTTTTCTAGAAAGAGGGACCTTTTTTGATGAATGAAACAGAATGGGAGTGTAAAAGAGAATAATAAAATTTTCCTAAGAGAGTCCCCGTGATCGTGTTTTGAGGAGAAAAGAAAAACCTTCGGGGTTCCTTTGTGCTTTCAGGATGGCACACTTGGTACTACTAACAGACTAGTCAAGTTACCGAAAACTGCAGGGGTCCGTGTCCTAATCAACTTGTCAGACAGATTTTGCTGGACCATGAAATTTTCAGCATGACAGTTGGGAAAATGACCTGAGACCATAAGGTTTCAAGGTGGATTTTGAAGACGATCCCCAATACCACTGCAACTATGAGAATATCAGACAGTGTGCAAAACCAAAGGGGACCATATCAGGTGTGCACTTACCTGAGGCTGTGAAAGGGCAAGTGTTCACCCTGTACTGAGTGATGGCTGTGACAGTGACCTGTGTGAGAAAACTGGTCAATGTAGCTCCAGGATTTTGGGGGGTCTAGTAGACAGTGCATAATTCCTTTGGGGAAGATAGTCAAGTGCCATGATGAGACTTTCCCCGGAAGTGACAAAGTAGTGAAAACTTAGGAAAAGGCTGGACAGGTCCAGGACCGATTAGACGTAGTGGACAGGACCGGTTGTGAAAGACTTTCATTGCACATGATGGTGTGGGAGAGTCAGGCTGTGACAGTCACCTGGGAAAGACCGAGTTGACCTGTCAAGATATTATGAATGGTTTTAATAAGTGGTTACAGAGACTTTTAGGTCAGTTACAGTGGGTTTAGAATGAGTAAAAAAGGTCCAATACCTGTTGGAACGGTCAGTAAATTATGTTACTGTTACTTAATAAGCTGTCTAACAAAGTCAAGTGTGCTTGATAGAGTTAGTTAACATGTTTCACATGTTTTTGTGAACTATCAGGCATTGGTAAAAGTTTTATGAAATTGAGGATATCGGGAGTGGAGTGAAAACAGTGAAATTTGTTGGGGGGTGGAAGTGAATTTAGTTGTGTAAGTTAAATGTACACATTTCCATGGGGAAGGTTTAGTTGGTTTTGCACCTGTTGAGTGAAGCCTTAGATCGTCCCAGGGGGGCCTAAAAAAAAAATTATTTTATTTAAAAAAAGATTTTTAAAACTATAGACGTTAAAAAATTAAAGGGGAATAACAGATAGGGCGTGAATTTCCAAAATTGAACAACATATGGTAACATCGCCGATTTCCGTCACCCGTATTTTTCTATTTACTTTTTTATGTACTATTTTAAATTATTTTTAAATTTTTCTTTTTCTGGGTAACTTTTTAGGGCCTCTGAGGCCAACATGATCAGTATTTTTAAGTTATTTCTTTTTCAGTACTGCACAATAAGGGCGTAAACACTTTGTCATTATTTTGTTTACAGAAAATAATTTACACAAAAAAACGATATGAAATGTTGTTTATTACTATTTTTCTATATTTTATATACACATATACAGTCACGGGGAATTTTTCTAGAAGTTCTGAAGCCTGTGGAACTCTTTGAAACATGGTGTCATGCACAGTGGAGTTTTACATTCCTCACACATAAAACGAGTGTCTCTGCATTTTTTGTGTGCGTTTTTTTGTATGTGCACAGACTAACACCTCTTCTGAGCCTTTTTCTTCAAAGCAGTAGCAGGCAGTTTTACCAGGAAGTGATCACCATGCTCAGACGAGCAGGTAGTTGTTGATAATTTGGTGGGCGGTCAATTGCAGGTGCTGTTCCTTGGTACTTGAATACTATTTGTCTGATGACAGACAAACAAATTCGCCTACTGTGGTTTGTTTCTGGTGCTCATCTTATACATATTAAAAGCATTGAGCATGGAAATGTCCAGAAGATGGAAAAACAGTTTGATGTACCACTTATAACTCTTGCGAACACAATCAGCAAACCCAATCTGCATGTCACATTTGTCCACTGAAGCATTTGAAGGTGTAATCAATCACAGCTGCGGGTTTTAGAAGGGGTTCATTTCTCTCTCTATGCTGCCTGCCATTTGTTTGCCATTTCATTAGGGTGAATTGATGACAAACAGTGTGACATCTCGTTTGTCATGCCACCGAAATGCCATTGATGTCTTTGGGCAGCAAACGCCTGCACCTCACCTCTTACGAGTGCCAGCGTCAAACCTGGCATATGTTTTCGATTTGCACGCACTGTGCTACACAAAACTGTCATGTTCACTCGCAAAAAATCACTGATTGAGGGGCTTGTGTACCATTTAAATCTGTATATATATATGCCCCTTACCAAGGTATGGTTCTATCATTGTTCGAACCACATCACCTGAATGCCCAATAACTTCCTGGTATTTTGCAATGTAATAACTTCCAGTGTACACAATAATATCCAATACCAGACCACTGTAACAATCACAAAGCACAAACAACTTTATACCAAAGCGTTCTCTTGCTTGGGATGTACTGCTTGAAAGAGAGTCTTCCTTTTTAACAGAAATCAAAGCCTCGTCAATTACAAGCTTCCTGAAGGGATAAAAATGCGTACTGAATTTCTGTTTCAGATACACAAACACATTCCTAATCTTATATAACCTGTCCCGTTCTGTCCCGGGCCCGGTTTTATCTGAGAAGTGAAGCATAACGTAACATTAGCACAAATCATTCACTGGCATTATATCACTGAAACCTGGTGTTGCAATCAGGGGTCTGTTGACCAGTATATTTCACTTTGTGCTTTACACATGTGGCATAAGCATTATTGTGGCAAAGAAAAGATACATCTCAGCCACAGTTGCCTCCTTCCACTTGGGTGTAGACGTGATTTGGTGAAAAATAATGTGTTTGCCATGGGGTACTCGTAGTATGGGGTTGCTTTCCATGACAATACTTTTCATCAGTGGTTTGTCAAAAAATAATCGAAACATTCCAGTTCAGTGGATTGTTCCCAAGTGGGACAAGATGACCGTATTCCACTTTGGCTGTCATCAAACTGGTGGGGATTTGGAACAAAATTGAAGCTTCCTGCCAATCCCAGGTGCGGTCTGCTGGTGGGTACTGGACAATGACAGGTGGTTGTGGTTGTGGAGGTTTGGTTTTGGAGGTTGTGGTTGTGGAGGCTGGTGTGGTGGGGAGTGGGGGATGGTGGCCTTTTTTCTAGATCAGCTGAGGCAGGGCGTGGGTGGCAGCGTGGGTGGCAGCATGGCCCACTGCTGGTGCCTCACCGCCGGGACCACAACCACCACGCACATTTTCCATCCCAATTTCAACATATTTTTCGTCATTTCACTGTCTGTTCCTGTTGTACAGCCACGGGATGTACTCCGAGATACACTCCTTCCCCTTGGGGAAAAACATATGGCACACACCAGAGCGCATATATCGTCGTATATACTGACGCTCACTGGGAAATATTGCACTTCACTATCCCCTACTGAACTAGTTTGAAGAGCTTGTAGTTCATATTCACTATCAAAAATCATCACCCATGCTCTCATCTTTAGTCTGGGGTTTGGGAAAATAGAAGTTTCCTCTTGGGGTTTTGGAACAACTGAAAGTGAACACGAGGGCCCAGCACCAAGGTGGAAGGCTGACGTCGTCTGGGGTTTTTTTCACTATTACCGATATTATGGGCATTAGTTTCGGTCAAAACCTCACCAAAACCACGAAACTCATCTTCACTGGCACTTCCATCACTATTAGAACTGTCACTGGGGAACAAAAGTGTCCCAATTCGCCGAGGAGTGAGGAGCTTCTTACCGCGAGGCATGGTGGACATTGTTTACTAAGAGGGCATTCCCACAATGCACCACTGGGTCCCAGATTTTTTTTCTACCGCGCACACCGACCACGCAGACCCATTCTCTCACACCTAGGCCTACCAGCCTTTTCGCGCGAGATTTGAGGCCGCTAGAATTTATGCGTACTAGTACGTCAAAAACCCCTACGCGTAAGACGTACTAGTATGACCAAAACCCTCAAAGGGTTAAGAAGGGTCTTGAATTGATGTACAGACAGGGTTCCTTTGGTATTCAGATTTAGATTTTGCCACCGAAGTGGCTAGTTTATTGTGCACCCCATATCTACTCTGTGGACAGTAGCGCAAGAGCATATGGATACACAAAAGACCTAGGAACTAGGCCCCAAAAGGGTTAACAGGTGTACATATGGGTTTTTTTTATCTAAATATCTACAGTTCACTTATCTGTTACAAGCAAATTTAGGAAATTTGCTTAGTATATCTGGTATCTTATTTTTCATTAATAAGATATCTTGACATGTAACATAGGTTATTATACTGGCTGTCTCTGTATTCCTCAGTAAGTGGGCAATCAAGCACATAGTGTTCAAGACGTGACCATATGCCTGATCACATAATTGCCTTTAGTTTGAGCATCAACTGTGTGTCTCCCAAACTGCCAGACTACTTGTAACCAAGCCGAAGCCTAGCAACTACAACATCAGTCAGTCTGTTCACTGGTAATCAATTCCAAATTTTAGGCCCTTTATGTGTACAGAGTTTTTACATAGTGTGAGATGGAACATCAGGAGTGATCTGTGCCTTTTGTTATGGCCGGTGTCCCCT
>NC_069448.1:35448543-35524476 GCF_026875155.1 Cherax quadricarinatus | reverse complement strand
TTAAATTTTAGGGCACGGGGAGCACAGATCCACTTTATAGCACTTTGTCGGGTTTTTTGGGGTTATCCTAGGAATTTAACTATTTGAAATTTTACTTAATGTGCCTGTGGAGAGAGAGAGGAGATACAGGAGAGACAGCCACATTCTCACCTTTTCACCCCCCCCGGCCCCCCCTCCCCAACCCCCACCCACCAACCCCCGCCACCCAGCCACCCCAGCTATGATTACACATTTCCAGGGGTTTTCTCTTACTTGGGGGAAAGGGTACCAAAACTTCGGCAGGATGACACTACCATGGTATCCCCCCCTTTTCCACTGTGTAAACAATACAAAAAGATAACATAACATATATACTGTAGCATGTAAAATTTACAAACAGTTCACTCCCATGTATACTTATATACGACAAAATAAAAAAATAACAAAAAAAAGAAAATTATGGTAAAAAAAGAAATAATGTTTGTAATTACATTACGTCTATTAGGATTTATAAAAAAGGTTACATTATCCCCTACTCAGTATGTCGGCAATTTTAAAAGGTTCGACTTTTGTCCATTTTGACTTAAAACCTTTTTGTCGGAACCAAAGTTTGGGTCATAAGTCGATGGAGGTGTATGGGGAAAATGAGAAGTAGAAAACAAGGCCACTTTCACGGGGGAAGTCTATGGAAGCTTTTCATCCAAGACACAGGGCACTGACGGGGCTGAAAAAACGGACGGGACATTGCGTCAACAATCCACAGGAACGAGAGGGGACAAACTGAGCAGGTTCAACAATGAACCTTTTGTAAAGTCCTGCTGTCATCGACTATAAAAACAATATCACGGTTACAAATGTGACATGATGAGGGTTTGTTGACTGTGGGAAGAATCGCAAGTGTATAAAAAGTTTTTTTCCCCAGAGACTTGAAACTAAATCCCTTTCAACATTAAAAAATAAAGATTGGGAAAACAACAAAGAATGCAGAATTCACCCCAATGCATCAAGCAGATTGAGAAAGTATGGGACCACACCAAAACCTTTACTCCACAGCGACCTGTACCCCCACAACACGACCTTTCCTCCCAAAAAAAGGGAGAAGTGCCCCAACCAAATAACCCTAACGTCACGCCGGGAACATTACCCCTACTCCAAAGAAGAAGTACTCTCAGAAAAAAATTGGGTTTTGTTGGGTTACACTAAACACGACCCCGATACGAAAAAACACACGATACATGACCACTGTGGGGTGGCACTCTGTATGAATCCCATGCTTCTTTGGGGTACATTCGGGTGGCTTCTTGAAACATAAATAGACTAAAAATACCTTTTATATATAGTAAAAAATAGTATGTATTGAACCAGGTTGACAAATTTATTTTTTAGTGTGAACAGTGTTTTTGACAGTATGTTACAATTCATACCAAAAGTTGGTCTCAACAAGAATAGGGTATGAAATCAAAAAATCTGCAACAAAACATTTTCATAACAAAAAAAACAAAAAATAGAAAAGAATGGAAAAAATTATAAATGTTTATTATTTCTGCAAGCGGGAGTGCCCGTGTTGCCGACACCTCACATTTACACCAACTTCGCATGCTTTTTTTGGGGCAGTAAGCACGACCTAAAAATTTTTTTATCCATAACATTTATAAAAATGCCTCTTCAAAAAAAAAAAAAAAAAAAAATTTTTCAAAAAATTTCCGAGCACAGGAGAACAATTTTCATTTATCTACGTTTTGGGCAGTTTAAGGGTTAATGTTGCAGGGTTTGGGAAGAGGCCCACAGCAGAAAGGGTCGGGGAGAAGATTATAGTTGGGACTCCATTTAGGCACTTGTCTTCTTTTTTAAAAAAAAGGGGGAGGAATGTTTGGGGGTAGCTCAAGGGAGGAATGAAGACACGAATCTCTCCCCCACACCCAAGAGGACCTCAGAGTGGCTAATGCAATGGGGCAGGGAGCCCATACCATTACCACCTTTTAGCCAGTAAATTCAATCCAAGAAAAAACAACACATCTACGAGCCACATTGAGGGACAAAAGAAGACAGCCAAACCCCCCAAAAGGCTTCTCCACGGGCTACCCCCGGGGAATCCAACAGGGACCCCAGATACACCCATCGCCAAAACGACTCAAAACCACCACCCGGGAACCAGTGAGCTTTGGGGACACCCCCAGTGAACCAGATTCCATAAAAAAATTCCCCACCCCAAGAACCTCAAGGAATGAGATGGACAATATACCTGTCTCCAATTAGGAGCTAGAATTCCCCTGAGGAGAGCCCCTAAAGGGAATTTCCTTGATTGGTGAGGGGCTCTTGATTTAGGGAATTGGACTGTCTCCGTTCCCCAAAATAACCAATGCCTTCCACATCCCCCCCGGGCGCTGAAAATCCTCTGGGTTTTAGCACTTCCCCCTTGATTAAAATAATAATCCGGGGGGGGGCCCCCAAGGCCGAAAGTAAAAAAGGGGAGAAGAGGGGAAGGGGAAGAGGAAAGGAGGAGGGAGGGGTGGATGTGGCATGGAACAGGATTGGGTAATTGGGTTGCAGAGAAGAAGACCAAGGGTCCAATTCATCAGCCCAAAAACCCTCTTTACCACTTCAAGAACCCCCCTTGATGAGATTTCAAATGTTACGCACATCCTTTTTGTCGATCGGGGCTTATTTACGGTGAATTTTAAAGGGCTCAGGGTAATAAAATTTGTTTTCTCTTTTTCCCCCTGTTTGGTCCCAAGAACAAAATTTGCACTCCTCTATCCTTTCCTGATGGGACTTTTAAATGAAAGTGCACTTCCTTTTCCCATGATAACCACATTCCAGGTCGTTTTTTCTTTTTCTGCTTACACCAGCCCATACTACTTGGAACAAGTAGTTTCAGTCTGCTTTTTAAATTTTTCTCCTTCTCACCCATTATCACCTGAGTCCATTTTCTGATTTCTTTCCAAACCCCCCCTTTTTCCCTCTTTTTAGTTTTTAATGCTCAAATTTCCCGGGGAGGTCTCACTGTGACTCTCGAAGAGATCATTAAGACCCCTTCTCACTTCTTTTCCCCCCTTTCATGTTTTAAAATCAGGTACTCCAACCATTTTAAAACCTCGCACCAAACCTTCTTGCACAGATCTCCAATTGCTCCTCTTAAAACTGCCTCTATTTTACGGGGGCTGTGCCCCTGAAAACATGACCCAACCCTTTTTTCAATTCTACTTACTCTCATTCACATTCGCCCTCGGTATGAACAGTAGGCAAATGCAGCATGGGAAAATATGGCCCACCCTACCTCGCGGTAAACCAGGAATCCAGAATTAACCTCGCTGGCAAAAAATAGGTGGTCGGAAAAAAACTGAAGGCATCCCCTTTGCCCCAACTTCCTGGAACCAACAGTACCTCCAAGGAAAAATCATCACCCAGGGCATTAAAAAAAACCCCTCCAGGACTCCAGAGGGTGGACAGCACTACCAAGGGGGACCAGATTCACAGCAAACCCCCACCACAAGACCCTTTAAGAAAAGAGGGGGACCCCAAACTCCAAAAAGGGGGGAAAGGGAAGGGGAGGGGGGGGGGGGAAAAAATGGGGGGAGTGGGGAGTAATTAGGTTTGGGGGGAGGGAAAAACAAGGTCCAATTCCACAATCCAAAAACGTTTTTCCACTGCAACGAGCCCCCCCCCCCTTAATTCCCCTTTAAATAAATGTATTCAGAACTTGAGATGGGCTTTCAGCGGGTGGGTCTAAGAAATATGAGGGGAGCAAAAGAACTGATGAAGGGAAAAAGGAGAGTGGTGCTTAAAATTCTGTGGGGACAAAGATTTTATCCATGGGAAACAAAAAAGGGAAAAATAATATTTTGATACCAAATCGTTTATGGGTGGGAACATGAAAAGGGGTGTTACAGCAAGGGAAAAGGTTGGAGGAATTTGTGTCGAGGGGGAAAGTAGGGGTAAATATTAAGAGAATTACATTTGAAATCAGGTGTAGGGTTTTTAAAGCATTTTTTTAGAGGGGTGAGGGGGTTTTTGGAGGTTGTTGGGGTATTTAAAAGGGGGAACAAAATACGATGACTTGGGGTTTATAAACCCGTGGGAGGAATGGTGGGGTCAGGTAGGGGGCCCGAAAATCCAGCAAGTGTGTTTGAGCAGGTTAAAACAATGAATGGAAGCAAGTGGTTTTTTTTTACTTGATATACTGTTGGGTTAAGCAATTAAAAATTTTTAAGAGATTCGGAAACCCTTAGCTGGACTTAAGTCCTGGGGTGTGATTACTGGCCCCCAACTCTGAAAAAGGGGGGACACCCGGGAAAGGGTTTCAAGGACAACCCCTTGGCCCGTTTATGACCGGCCCTTTATGGGGGGTTTAGGGCCCTTAACAACCAGGGGTGTGGGAAAATTGTAGTTTACAGCTGTAGTAACAGCACTTGTTTGCAAATAGTAAGGAGTATATGATGGGAAAGAGTTTTTTTTTTTTTTCAGGTCACCCTTTCCTGGGGGAGAGAGAGCCATTGGTTTTTATAAAGCATAAAAACAAACCTACTACAGCGGGGTTCAACCCGCGATCAAGTTTCAAAACTCCAGACCCGAACGCAGTTCAACGCACCCTAGTAGGGTGTGGCACAAAAGTACTCCTTTATTCGCGCATGTAAACACCCTCATTTACAGGCTATCCCCCCCCAACCAGCAACCAGGTTGCAAGGTTGATGAGGGGCCCCGTGTTCAACTATGACCGGGTTTCCCCAATAAAAGATTTTTTTTGGCAATTGCAGGGGTTTATTGGGTACCACTCTCCGTCTCCCCTTTGCTTTCCCTTCAGAGCGGGTTGAAGCACGTCTGCTATCTTGGGGCTTCTATTTCTCCCTTTGGGAGTGCACTATACTATCACTGTAAAAGTGTCATAGGCGTTCTAAATTTGGGGAAAGGGATAATAAAAGCTAAACTTTTCCTGCTGTTTTTATTTTGCTCCCATTACACCCCGGGAAAACAGGCCTTTTGATTCCGGGTTTTGTAAATGGGGACCTGTCCGAGGTGAGCTGGACTTAGAGAAACGTTGAGCTTAGGGAACTCATAGCAGGAAAAATTTTGAAGCTTGCTGTCTGGGATTACATTTCTTGGCCACCTTTTCAAAATTTTTCTGTCAGTTTTCTGTTATGGGCAGCCTTTCTATTGTGGATCTTTTAACACTCGCTACTAGCTTGTTGGTGTCCCGCTTCGCTACGGTCAATCTTCAGAACAGGTACTGTCTGGCTTGCTTTACAAATTTGCGTGTCAGTTTTTACTAGCCGTTCAGTGGGAATTTGCAGTCAGTTTTGTTTGGGAAATGCGTTTTCTGCAATCATACGGCATAGCTAAGCGGTTCTGCAAATTAAGGGTTTTACTTGGGGTATTCTGCAATCGTACGGCACACGAATAACTTTCCACCTAGACGAGTCGACATCGGGTGTGGGAAAAAGCATTGGCATCATTTTTTCAACAGTTTTTGGGAAAGGCACAGGAAATTTTACGTCAGCTTTAAATGACCTAAAATTTTTCTGATTTTTTAAATAGTGAAACCACAGTGTTGGGACATTTCATTTCCCAGCCAAATTAGAAAGTTTTTTAATTAAGCAAGCGGCACTTGGTCAATCCCTTTGGACTTTGTGAGACGCAAACCAAAGCTTTTCCCAGATGTATAAACAAGTGGTGTCTCTACCTTTGAGCACTGGTACAGCTTATTCTGATTATAACCTGCGGAGTCGTGGCCAGGGGGTTCGATCCCCAGGATCTGCTAACCACGCATTGGAGGCACCAGTTGGCTGATCCCTTCAAACTAACGCCCCTTTCCGAGGGGGTCCCACCCTTTTTCAACAGTCTGGCAAGGCAGAGATCGTAAACCCGGGAGAAGAAGTCCAGCCGGAGGAGAACGTCTACGTCACCAACAAAAATCCCCCGGGGTGACCACGCTTTCAACATGGTCCCCCAAGGGGCAAACTACCAGGGTGCATCCGACAACATACCAAAGACCCAGCCAGAACGCACCATTTGCAACTCGCGGGGAGTAAAGGGCAAGCCTGTCGTCGTTTCTCTAACAAGTGGTCACATCCGCCCCCAACTGCCCCCAAAATCCCAAACCCCTTGGGGGAAAAACTCTATCCCATTTCAGTCCCCTGAGAATAAAAAAGGAAAGGCCCCCTTTTTAGCAAGAGTCTTATTTTTCCCTTTAGGGAAAAATCAGAAACAAATAATAAAGACCTTTAGAGATACGGAGCATATTGCTTACTTGTAAGAGAAGGAAAATTACCCCCTTTTAGAGAACACTTTCCCTTTAAATTTCCCCTTTTTTTTGGGAAACTTTGGGGGAGATATATTCTGTTCCTTTGCATAAATTTATGTACAGGGGAAATATTACACGGGTACTTGACTGAGGTTCTCGAAAGGATTCCCCATGAAAGATCCATGTTATTTCTGGGGAACACATTACTACTGTTTTGTGCTTCCCGAACCCATACTGATAATTCTTCTCCGGTTTGGGCCCTAATAGGACAAAACCCAAGGTTTCTGGGGAGAAGTTACCTTTTCCTTGGAAAGCTCCGACTTGGAATCCACTTTTTTTTATGAGGGACCCGGCCCAGCCTCGTAAATCAATGAACAGACCCCCGATCAAGCCTTTTCCCATTTCCCCGGTTTTCAGGATTACCAAGTCTCGTTTCCCTGCCCGAGGGACTGTCCCTTTTGGGGGGAACATGAAAGGACCCTTTTTAAAATTCGCTTTGAGGCACCATGGGGAAATCCTCTTTGGGTCTCCGGGGAGGGGATGAAGTTAAACGATATTTATCGCACTGGAAATGGTAAGGAGATAGGGGGCTGGGAATTGTAAAGACAGGTTAGGGTTTCAAAACCGTTTAGACCCAAATATAAATTAGCTCATAATACTTCATTTGGGGTCACTTAGGAATTACAAAAAAACCTTTTTAGAATCACAAAAAGAATTTTATTGGCCAAAATTAAAGAAAAGATGTGAAGAATCTATTAGGTTTCTGCCGAGAATGTCAGCACGTAGGAACCAAGGAACCTGGACATCCATTAAACCTGCACTCTCCAACCTTAACCCGTGCTGATGGAGAACCTTTGCAGATTATCATTTACATTATAGATTTTGTCAGGTCCACTTACTAGGTCAAGTCGGGAAATCAATATTTATTTACGATTATGGATAAAGTAACCAGATATCCTGATAGCAATTCCCAAGCGCGGTTATTAATTCTAAAAGCTATTCTCAAAGCTTTAAGTTTAATTAGTTTTATATGTTTTATTATGCACCCCATACCCCAGTCCGGTGGGCGGTAGTCAAAAGATTACAGGGTACATAAGGGTCCAGGGGACTGGGCCTCAACGTTTTGATAGCTGAGCAAGGGAATCTACAGATGTAATAAATTCACAATTTAACAAAGGTAAATGAACTCACAGTTTTACAAAGGTAATGAACTCCATGTAGGTTCTAGTCACAAATCATGACGAAAAGTTTACAAAGGTATTTACAGATTACAGAGGTTACACAGTGGGTCCAGGGCCAGGGCCCCTAAGTTTTGATGGTGAACTAGGTACAAGGTAATGAACTCACAAGTATACAAAGGTATGAATCTGTAAAAACAGGGGGGGACATGGTATACTTACGTTTATTACATGGTACCCCCCCCCCCCCCCCCCCCCCCCCCCCCCCCCCCCCCCCCCCCCCCCCCCCCCCCCCCCCCCCCCCCCCCCCCCCCCCCCCCCCCCCCCCCCCCCCCCCCCCCCCCCCCCCCCCCCCCCCCCCCCCCCCCCCCCCATAACCCCCCCCCCCCCCCCCCCCCCCCCCCCCCCCCCCCCCCCCCCCCCCCCCCCCCCCCCCCCCCCCCCCCCCCCCCCCCCACCCCCCCCCCCCCCCCCCCCCCCCCCCCCCCCCCCCCCCCCCCCCCCCCCCCCCCCCCTCCCCCCCCCCCCACCCCCCCCCCCCCCCCCCCCCCCCCCCCCCCCCCCCCCCCCCCCCCCCCCCCCCCCCCCCCCCCCCCCCCCCCCCTATCATGAAAAATTTTAGAGTAATGAGCAACTCACACTTCACACCCCGTCACAAAACTGGTAGTGAGTTAATGGTGCAATATTGATTCTTGAGTCACACACACACCACAACACATATACAAATTCATACCCACACCACATAAACACACACACACACACACACACACAAACCACACACAACACATACACCAAACTCTACACAACATGCACCCACACTCTACACACACAACAACACAACTCATAACAACATACCCACACTCATTAACACATACACACAAACACCACACATCATACACATACACACAAAACACGGTACAGGCCAGTGTGTTTGACACAACAGTAGGGACAGCGAGCGCGCTAGTCACGCGTAGGTTGCTCCGGGGATTTAAGTGTTTTTGAGGGCTACATGTGTATGCAAGGGTTGCTAAGTGTGTCAGGGTAGTCAGCAATCTAGAAGTGTTTTTTTTAATTGCCTGAGCCACACATAGTGTGGGGAGAGCCACAATTTTGATAGTGAATCTGGAAAATAAAAGCGTTGTGGTGCAGGCGTTGTTAGGGCGGCGTTGCCAAGAGTCAACCAAGGTAATAAAGTGAAAAATCATGTGACCAGTGAAAGAAATACCGTGGAATAGGGTACATTATTATCAGACGTAATTGAGGTGGATCTAGCAGGACGTACATCGAGCTGGATCTACGCCAGGAATCACATCGACCTGGCCAATCTACAGTGCTACAGATGCACTACAAGTATCTGTATCACTATGAGTGGTTGTTTTGACTCGGTGGGGGGTTCCAGGTTCCAAGTGTAACCGCCAAGCTGAATGTGAACGGCTAACTCTCATAGCACTCATAGATTAATCTAATAAAGAATAGGCACTCAAGTATTCAATGAGGTTTAAGCAAATGGTTTATCCATCTAAACAAGGCGATTAAACTCACTATAAGCAGGTCGATATAGGCAGCACTGCAAGGTGGGGAGTCAGGTCCACAAGAGGTTTGTGGGACCTTGGACACAAGCGACAAACTGAGAATCTACTTACACTCCAAGCACAAAGACCCTTACTTTTCAGGGACAATAATAAACCCAACATAATTCGACAATAATTACACACACACACACACACACACACACCACACACACACAAAAAAATACACATAGACACAAAAATACACATGCCACATACACTACACACATACACCTACACACACACATACACACACACACACACACCACACACATACACACACACACAAATACACACACCCACATACACACACAACACCACACACAACACACACACACACCAACACACACACCACACCACACACACACACACGTAAGTGCGGGTAAATCAGGAGGTGGGGGGTCAGGTCACAAGAAGTGTGGTCAACAGCACCAACACGCCAATGGAGCAGCCAAGACACTGAGACTTACCTTAAACGCACAAGCCAACCTACCTTTCAGTACATAATAAAACCCAACACATAATTCCACTCACAATTCCACATAGAAATACACACGCACACACCACATCACACACACACACACACAACACACACAACCCCCCCCCCCCCACAACACATCTCCTGGACACACATATCTCCCCCCTCACCACGACTCTCACTACTTCCCCTGATCCCTCCCCTCCCTTCGAATCACCTTCCCTCCCGTTCACCCCAAACCCTCCCCACCCCTCCCCACTCAGCTCCCACATGCCACAGGGTCCTACCACTACTTCCCCCCTCCCACACTCTGACACACACACTACTAACCTAAAATAAGAACCACTTTAGGTTTCCCACTCTGAGGCTCAATCAGGATAAAACAAAATGGCGTGGCCAGAGAGCAACAAGAAAAACCAAGGGACAGGAGGAGGAAAATGCAAAGGATGATTGGGCAGCTGAGCTCATAAAAAAGGGATCATGAATGGGAAAAGAAACTAGAAGAACTTAGCATGAGGAATGAAGATGAGGATAGATATGGAAAGCAGGAAGTGGGAGGTGCTTGCAACAGCAGGCAGAAGCTAGGATACAGAGTTTAGCCAAGGGAATTGAAAATCTGAAAAAGCCAAAGAACTAAAGAACAATTTGGGATTGATAGCAGAGACTGCTACATCAGCACAAATAAGGGGGACTGTAGGGCAAAAAAAGGGGCACAACTGCATGGAGAGTGCTCATCATGAGGAAGACGTGCCAATGAAAAGAGCTAACGCTTTATGTGGCGGCCCTAACAGACATCAACCCAGAGCCCAAGGAAAGCCGAGAAGGGAAAATGGAAAGGCCACTGAGCCCAAGTACAATTTAGCCAGTTGAAACTGATGAAAGGAAAGCTTGCAGTGGAGGAAACTCCAAATTAAAGGGGGATACACATGGGATATGCAGTGAGAGAATGAAAAGGGTGAGGTCAATCTTTGTGTTTGGGCTCCAGAAGTCGAAGGGGAACATAAGAAGCAGAAAACAAGGGAAAATAAGCAATTGAAAGCATCATGGAAGAATAGCAGAGACGATCTGGACCCAATGGTCATCACGGATGGAAAATTTTCGGAGGAGTAATAGGGGGGTTTGTAAAAAAAAGAACCCGGCCAGTGAGAGTGACCTTCAAGCGGAAGCGATCGGACAGGATCTGCAGGAGAAAGCACGGATTAAGGGACCATTGGACGGCATACAGGAGGGTGTATCACGACCGCGACAGAACACAACATGAAGAAAGGATAGAAAAACTGAGAGAGATGGTACCAAGGCGAAAGGAGGAAAGAGGGGGATGGAGCAAGACAGACAGGAGATCCGCAGACCCAGGAAGAGATCAAATACAGCCTCCCTCTCAACTTTCTATAGAAGCCTCACAACCAGGTCAACCAGTTCAAACATCACTCCTAAAATCAAACACCCTCAAAATGTTCTGTTCGGTCCACATCCAATGCCCACCCACTACTTTACAAACTTCACCCCCACAAGCAACAACCCATAGTTCCTTACCAGGTCTCCACTTCCCCAACCCCAATATACTTCCCAGACCCAGTCTTAGAAAAGAAGTTGAAGGTGTGGTATACAAATGCAGATGGATATAACAAAACAAGTATGAGGAGTGGCACGAAAGATTAAAGAGACATCCCCAGACATAATAGCACTCACGAAACAAAACTCACCGAATAATAAACAGATTCAATCTTTCCATCAGATATCAAATCTCAGGAAAGACAGGGGGAGAGAGGGGGAGGGAGGAGTTGCACTGCTCATTAAAAACCAGTGGGGTTTTGGAGAAAATGGAAGGAATGGATGGCAAGGGCGAAAGGGACTACTTAGTAGGAACAATCCAGTCTGAGGGACATAGGTGGTAATTGCAGGAATGTACAACCCACCACAGTAACTGCTGGCGGCCAAGAGAAGAATACGATGAGAGCAAAGAGCAATGATCAATACACTAGCGAGGTGGCAGGTGAGCACACAATGGGGGGGAGCAAAGTTACTAGTTATGGGTGTTTCAATCACAAGGAGATTGACTGGGAAAGGCCTTGGAGCCCTTGGGTGTCCCGAAAACATGGAGAAGCCAGATGATGGATGTGGTACTGGAGTACCTCATGCATCAACATGTTAGAGACACTACAGAGAGAGAGGAGAGGGATGAACCAGCAAGGTTGCGACTTGTATTCACCATGAGTAGATTAGGAGTATATACATTCCCCAGCCATACCAGAGAAATTGGTCTAATAATAAACGATCCAATGGGTTAGCAGGGGTATTAAAGCAATCTATTAGGGGAGAAAAGTGGAGGAATTTATAGGCGCATAGAAAAGAGGGAGAGGTTAACCTTAATGACAATATGTTTCAGCTTAAAAGAGAAGTAAAACAGGCGAATTGAAAGGGCTAAACGGACTATGAAAATTAGAGTCGCTAATGAGTCAAAGGACTAATCCAAGGGTTCTTTCACAGTGTATAGGACGAAGGTGAAGGAAAAAGTAGGACCTCTGGAATCTGGGGAATTGGACAGCTGACGGATAATGAACTGGGAAATGTGTTCCTTTATTTAATGCTATATTTTGTCAGTTTTTACACAGGAAGATGTAAATGAGATTCCAATAAATTAAACAATAATTTCGGTTCCTGATGAATTTAAAGTTAACAATATTACTGTCAGAGGGCATGGTTATTAAACAGATAGACAAACTGAAACAAAAAAAGTCCCCGGGGACCCGATGAGTTGTTTTCAAGGGTACTTAAGGGAATGCAGATGGAGCTTAGTCAGCCATTAACGAGTGTATTCATGTTGTCCCTCCTTACCATTGTTGTGCCAGAGATGTGGAAGATGGCTAATGTGGTTCCTATATTCAATTCAGGGGATTAAGTCCACTCCTTCAAATTACCGTCCAATAAGCCTGAATCTTATAGTGGGCATTGCATAAGTTATTAGAATCAATTATAGTGACATTATCAGAAGTACTTGAGGAGCATAACTTGATAAATGAATCTCAGCATGGATTCACGACGAGGTCGTTCCTCGCTGACAACTTATGACGTCTTCAATAGAACATTTGAGGGCAGTTGACTGTGATAAGGAATGATGTTATTGTTTATTTGGATTTTAGTAAAGCCTTCAGACGAGTACCTCACAAGAGACTTTAAGAAAAGTGGCCAGCTCTGTTATAGGAGGTAAAGTTCTAGCATGGTTTGAGGCATGGCTTACAAATAGAAAGCAGAGAGTTACCATTAATGGAGTGAATCTGAATGGGGATTAGTCACTAGTGGCGTTCCACAAGGGATCGTTTTAGGCCCTCTCTTGTTCATAATTTACATTAATGACTTGATGAAGGGATTACTAGTGTACTCAATTGACAGCTTATAAGTTGCTGAATAGATAATGTTCGAAAGATGTCTACGTACGCCTGCTCTTCCCCTATATTCACTCTGAGGAGGATTCAATGAACTCCAGAGCGATTTGAACCACATTAATGTTCTTGGTTGGAAATGGCAGATGAGTTTATGTGGATAAGTGTAAGGTTAATTGCCTTGGTAATGAAAATAAAACCTCGAAGCTATAATCTAGGTGAAGTAGAGCTTGGTCATACAGATGTGAAAGACTTGGAAGTCCATGGTAAGCAGAAATCTAAAGCCAAGACAAGCAGGGCCTCTTTGTGCGCAACAAGGCCAAACAGATTACTTGGATTTATCTCAGAAGTATAAAGTAACAGAAGTCCAAAAGTAATTTTAACAGCTCTATACATCACTAGGTGAGGGCCTCATGTAGATTATGCTGTCTCAGTTTTTGGTCCCTTACTACAGGATGGGACATAGACTCATTAGAGAACATACAGAGAAGAATGACTAAAATGATTTTTACTGTGCTAAGGAACTCCCGTATGAAGATAGACTTAAAGCTTAAATCTCCACTCTCTGGAGAGGCGTGAATGAGGGGAGTTGAAATATCATTGAAAGTGTATAAAGTGGGATGACGGGCATAAACAAGGGAGACATTATAAAAGTACTGAGGGATTTGGGGTCGAACCAGGTAAGAACCAGGAAAATAATGGATTTAAGTTGGAATAAATTTAGTGATTAGAAAGGGACATTAGGTAAGTACTGGTTTTCTAACAGAGTTGTAGATGCTTGGAACAGTTTACCAGTGGGGGTGATAGAGGTAGGACTTGGGTAGGCTTTAAGAAGAGACTGGACAATATATGAGTGGAGGGCTGGGTTTGATTGGTGTTGGGGGTGCGGGAGTTGTTTCTTGAGTAGCTTTAGGTAGATGTCGTTTTGATAAGGACCTGCTCGTATGGGCAGTAGGCTTCTGCAGTTTCTACATTCTTATGTTCTTTATTTTTTATGTATATGTATGAAAAGGCCCTGGGAGCATAGTGATCATGTGGTTCTGTGCTTCGACTACATAGTTGGGCTCCAAGTGGAGAGAGTAGCAGGAATAGGCTGAGAAAAACCAAACTACAAAAGGGGGAAACTACTCAGGCATGGTGAACTTCCTCAAGACATTCAGTGGGAGAGGGAACTGACAGGATACACCAGTACAAGAAATGGATGGACTATGTAGCAACAAAATGTAAGGAGGCTAGCAGGAGAGGTTTGTTCCCAAGGGAAACCAGAATAATGGGAAGAACGAACGAGTCCTTGGTTCACCCAAAGGTGTAGGTGGCAAAAAACTTGGTGTACTAGAGAATGGAAAAGGTAAGAAGCAGAGAATCAGGAAAATAAAAGAAATCAGCCGAGAGCCAGAAACGAATATGCTCAGATAAGAAGGAGAGGCATCAGAAGACAATATGAAAATGACATAGCATACAAAAGTAAAGAATGAGCCAGAAGCTGTTGTACAGGCCACATCAGGAGGAAAACACCAGTTAAGGACCAGGTAATCAGACTGAGGTAGTGTGATGGGAATTCACAAGAAACTACCGAGAGGTATGTCAGGAGCTAACACAGTTTTAAAGAGGGTATTACAGTGGAAACCAGTACGCCTCCCCATAAATCAGAACAGGGGGCACCACCGGCAAGTGCTGGATGAGGTACATATAACCAGAAGGAGGAGGTGAAAGAAGCTGCTATGCGAACTTGACACCTCAAAGGCGGTGGGACCAGACAACATCTCTCCATGGTCCTTAAAGAGGGAGCAGAGATATTGTGTGAGCCATTAACAAAGATCTTCCCCCCAAACATCATTTTGAAACTGGGGCAACTCCCTGAGGTTATGGAAAAAATGGGGGGGCAAATATTTTTGTAGTTCCCAATTTTTAAAAAGGGAGACAGACATGAGGCACTAAACTACAGACCTGTATCACTAAGTGATAGTATACAAGGTCATGGAGAAGATCATCAGAAGGAGAGTGGTGGGGCACCTGGAAAGAAACAAGTGATAATTGACAACCAGCACGGTTTCAGGGAAGGAAAATCCTGTGTTCACAAACCTACTGAGTTTATGAACAAGGTGACAGAAGTAAATAAAAGAGAGGGGTGGATCGACTGCGTATTTTTGGACTGCATAGAAGGCTTTCGCACAGTTCCTCACAGTGGTGGTTACCGCAAAAGCTAGAGGACCAGGCACACATAACAGGAAAAGGCACTGCAATGGATCAGAGATATCGACTGGGAGGCAAACAAACGAGTATGGTACGCGACGAGGTGTCAGAGTGTGTGCCTGTGACAAAGCAGGGTTTCCACAGGGGTCAGTCCTAGGACTGTCTGTTACTTGGTATACGTGAACGAATAACGAAGGGATTAGACTCAGAAGTGTCCTTGTTTGCGACGATGGTGAAGGTTAATGAGAAGAATCGAATCGGACGAGGATCAGGCAGGACTACAAAGAGATCTGGGACAGGCTACAAGGCCTGGTCCAGCAATGGCTCCTTGAATTTAACCCTGCAATGCAGTCATGAAGATTGGGAATGGCAAAGAGACCGCAGACAAATTAGTCTTAGATTGGCAAAAGACTGCAAACCTCACTTCAAGGAAAAGATCTGGGAGGTGGAGTATAACACGTAGCATATCTACCTGAGGGCCATCAATCAGATAACTGCTGCAGCATACGGGCGTCCTGCGCAAACCTACGGGGGAATAGCTTCCGATACCTCAGAAGGATTTGTTTAAGAATCTGTACACCATCTAGTCAGGGCCCATACTGAGTATGCAGCACCAGTTTGGATCACACCTAGCAAGCACGTCAAGAAATAGAGAAAGTGCAAAGGTTTGCAACAAGACTAACTGTCCCCGAGTACGGGGTTTTGTCCTATGAAAGAAAGGTTGAGGGAAACGGCCTGACGACACTGGAGGCCCAGGAGGGTCAGGGGAGACATTGATTAACCGACATAAAATACTGCGCGAATAGAGAGGTGGACAAAGACGGGAATGTTCAGAGATGGGCACAGACACAAGAGGTTCACAATTGGAAGTTGAAGACTCAGATGAATAAAGGATGTTAGGAAGTATTTCTTCAGTCATAGCGTAGTCAGGCCATGGAATAGCCTAGAAATGATGTGGTGGAGCAGGAACCATACATAGTTTTAAGGCGAGAAGGTATTGTTAGAGCTAATTGGCTGGGGAGTGAGAGGGACCTAGTAGCAATCAGCGAAGAGCGGGGCCAGGAGCTCGTGAAACGGACCGTGCAACCACAAATAGGTGAGTACACACCACACACACACACACACACACACACACACAAACAACACAATGGAGCGTGGACGCGACCCTGCAAATCTCAACTGGTGGAGCCAGTATACACAAACCATACCAACTACACACACAAACCCACACACGCCAAACACACAACACACACACCACACACACAACACACACACACACTCAACACACACACACACACACCACATGCACACATGTGGTAATGCTTATTTACAGCTAGCAAAGTCAGGGTATTTCTCCAGATTGGTCTGTATTATACCACTGTGGATAAAATACTTAGCCATTTCTTGAACACTTCTGAGTGAGTTGTTTCTAAATTCATTAATTTTATCGCACTCCAGTACATAATGACGCAGGGTGTGACAATAGTCCATCTGGCAAAGTTTACATTTCGTTTGGTCTACATCTGGTGGTGGTGATTTAACCTGCCAAAGATACTTGTAACCCAGCCGGAGCCGGGCGGTAGTGACATCCAAGAGTCTGCTTATTTTGTTGGATGCACCATAGACATATGGCTCCTCCTGCATGATAGAATGATGATAGATGGACTCACTGGTGTCAATCTCCCTGAGCCTTAAGTCCATAAAATTCAGTTGAAGTTCTTTTCGTATTATTGTTCTCAAACTACTACCAGACAAGCATACAGCAATTTATCAGTTCTATCATGCATCTGAAGACCAATGTGAGATGGAATCCACAGCATGTGCACTCTGACTCCACTGTCCACAATCCTACCATACATGTGTCTGGCTTCTGACACAAGCATGCCACAATTTATGCTTAATGAGTTGAGAGCATTTATGGATGACAGAGAATCAGATACAATTAAACTGTCAATCTTTGATACATAGATGCATTTCAGTGCAAGGAGTATGGCAAACAGTTCTGTCTGAAGGGTAGAGGCCCAATTATTGATGCGTGCTCCAATTTCTTTAAGAGAGCCATCACTCTGTACGACAACAGCAGCACTACCAGCTGCACCAGTGGATTGGTGAACAGAACCATCAGCGTAAATAATTTGCGAGAGTGTGTGCTGTGTGACTAAGTTATCAATACAGCTTAAGGCCTCATGTTTGGCTTCAAGGCGAAGTTTTGGTTGTGATTTAAGAAGTAGTTTGGGGGGAAATGGAGGAATGGTAGTTTGGAACGGGGTAATATTCCATGGAGTGGAGAAGTGCCGCTGTTGCCTTACTTGACATAGATCATGTATCTGATTCATGCGGAGGTCGGTTCCAGTTTTTTCGATCCATCTGGAGGAGTGTTCACCAGTGCTGAGAACCCGTGTCTTCCATTGCAGACACTGCAAGGCTCCAGGCGGACATCAACCAAATCTTTCAGTGGGCTGCAGAAAACAATATGAAGTTCAACGATGAGAAATTTCAATTACTCAGATATGGTAAACATGAGGAAATTAAATCTTCATCAGAGTACAAAACAAATTCTGGCCACAAAATAGAGCGAAACACCAACGTCAAAGACCTGGGAGTGATCATGTCGGAGGATCTCACCTTCAAGGACCATAACATTGTATCAATCACATCTGCTAGAAAAATGACAGGATGGATAATGAGAACCTTCAAAACTAGGGAGGCCAAGCCCATGATGACACTCTTCAGGTCACTTGTTCTATCTAGGCTGGAGTATTGCTGCACACTAACAGCACCTTTCAAGGCAGGTGAAATTGCCAACCTAGAAAATGTACAGAGGACTTTCACGGCGCGCATAACGGAGATAAAACACCTCAATTACTGGGAAGCGCTTGAAGTTCCTAAACCTGTATTCTCTGGAATGCAGGAGGGAGAGATACATGATTATATACACCTGGAAAATCCTAGAGGGACTAGTACCGAACTTGCACACGAAAATCACTCACTACGAAAGCAAAAGACTTGGCAGACGATGCACCATCCCCCCAATGAAAAGCAGGGGTGTCACTAGCACGTTAAGAGACCATACAATAAGTGTCAGGGGCCCGAGACTGTTCAACTGCCTCCCAGCACACATAAGGGGGATTACCAACAGACCCCTGGCAGCCTTCAAGCTGGCACTGGACAAGCACCTAATGTCAGTTCCTGATCAGCCGGGCTGTGGCTCGTACGTTGGTTTGCGTGCAGCCAGCAGCAACAGCCTGGTTGATCAGGCTCTGATCCACCAGGCCGCCTGGTCACAGACCGGGCCGCGGGGGCGTTGACCCCCGGAACTCACTCCAGGTGAACTCCAGGAAAGTTTGGAGGGCTTCTGTGCAGGGGTTTGAATGAGCTTGCCTGAGCATATTAACCCCAATTAGGATATTTCTTTCAGTAACACGATCTCTGTTGCTTGGAATATCAAGTTCTTTTTGCATATTTAAAATTTTGGCAGTATGAGTGCATCCTAAAATGATCCTCATTTCTTCGTTCTGCAGTTTTTCCAGCCCTCCAAGCTTCCAGTCAGACACAAGAGCAAGTAGTGGCGCAGCATAATCAACCAATGATCTAATATAAGCAAGATACATCATTTTCACAATTTTAACATTAGCACCATACCTGGGGTGAAGCCCTGCCACAACTCTAAGTCTTTCTTTGTATTGGCGACAAAGTCTTGTTACAACAGGTCCAAGTAGTGGAACCTCAAAGCCTAGATACCTGCATCTGCTTACATATTCTAGAAAAGACCCATCATGCAATTGGATCTGACGAACTGTGCCTCTCTGTCGAGGAGGACGCCTATTGAGTATCTTTGTTTTATCAGTAGAGATTATCAACCCCAGGTCCTGACACGAGGCTAGTACATGATTAAGAATGTTTTGGGTGTTGGAGAATCCGGTGGTGTGAATCATTATATCATCAGCAAAACTAATCACATAATGATGGGCCTGACTAGGCATAGCATTAAGTAATGCATTAATTAGAATATTGAACAGTGTGGGACTGAGCACACCTCCATGTGGGGTTCCTAATTCAAAGTCTTTAGTTACACTTCTATGTCCCTGGAACAACACAGACGATTTTCTGTTGGACAGGTAGCCTTTAATCCAGCGGAGAAGCCATCCTCCAACATCCATTCTGGCAAGTTCACTAATGATTACATGTCGGTTGGCTACATCGAAAGCGGATTTAAGGTCAAGGAAGGTAGTGTATGAGCTGTCAGTGACAAAAATTCATTTCTTGTTTTGGCATTCCTAAAACTATTCAAAGTGATCAAGGTACTAACTTTACTGCCAAAGCATTTAGAGAAGTATTAACTAGGTTAGGGATAATCCACAACTTATCCACTGCCTATCATCCTCAGTCCCAAGGCACCTTGGAAAGATTCCATCAGACATTAAAAACAATGATGAGAACTTTTTGCATGCACTTTCCTACAGACTGGGATGAATCACTACCTTTGTTGCTGTTCTCAGTACGAGAGACAGTGCAAGAGTCTACAGGGTATAGTCGGTTTGAACTGATCTTTGGGCACAATGTACGAGGTCCTCTTCGGGTGCTCAAAGAAGGATGGATGGGAGAAGACGTTAGCTCAAAACTCTACAACCCGTCTTCAAGGTTGCAGGTGGCATGTCAGTTAGCCAAGGCTAACCTAATGACAGCTCAAAGTAAGATGAAACAGAGGTATGACAGAAGTGCACAATTCCGCTCCTTCCATCCAGGAGACAAGGTGTTGGTGCAGGAACCTATACCTGGCCACACCTTGAAAGCTAGATTTACGGGACCTATGCAGATTGTAAGTAGATTATCTGATGTAAATTATGTGGTAGCTCCCATTGATAAGACCTCAAAAACTAAAATTTACCACATCAATCAATTGAAATCTTTTCATACACCAGATAAAGTCCCAGTAATGACTCTGTCCTCTACCTCTGAGGACGACCCTGATTCTTTGCACTCTGAAATTAATATTAAACTTTCAAATTCTGTCCTCCTCAAGGATCCTAGCCCTTTAATGGAGGAACTATCTGAAACGCAAGCAACAAATTTAACTGAGCTTCTACAGTCATATCCTAATATTTTTTCGGATGTGCCGAAAAAATGTACGTTAGGTTATCATGATGTAGATGTGGGAAACTCTAAACCAATTAAACTCTCCCCATACAGAGATAATCCTGAAAAGCAGAGGCTACTTCAGCAGGAAGTAGAATTTTTGTTAAAGCATGGTTTAGTGGAGGAGTCATCTAGTCCATGGGCTTCACCGTGCATGCTTGTGAAGAAGGCTGATGGAGGGTTTCGTATGTGTACAGACTACCCTAAGGTGAATGAGGTCACATTTACAGATGCTTACCCTCTTCCTCATCTGGATGACGTAACTGACTTTGTGGATAAGGCTATTTTTGTGTCCAAGTTAGATCTAGACGAATAAGGCGAAGGAAATCTCTGCCTTCGTAATTCCAGGAGGTCATTATCAATACAGTTATCCCCTTCGGAATGAAAAATTCCCCCTCTTCATTCCAGAAACTTATCCATCAGGCTATTAAAGGACTTGAAGGCACGGCAGCATACCTAGATGATATTGTTGTGGTGTCTGATACTTTGGATCAACACCTACTTAGACTTAAGGCTCTTTTTGAGACCTTTAAGAGTTCCCATTTAACAGTTAATTTATCTAAATCTTCCTTTGGCCAGGCCACTATCACTTTTCTAGGCCATGAAGTAGGTAGTGGTAAAGTTGCACCTAAACTTGCTAAAGTTCTTGCTATTAAAGATTATCCAGTTCCTCATGATAGGAAATCTCTTCAACATTTCCTAGGCATGATAGGATTTTACAGAAGATTCTGTAAGAATTTCTCAGATATTGTAGCCTCTCTTACCTCTCTTACCAGTCACAAAGTTCCCTTTAATTGGACCTCAGACTGTAACACTGCTTTTAATAAAGCAAAAAGAATATTGTGTACTGCACCCATTCTCTTGTCTCCAGACTTCTCCAAACCTTTTTCATTACAGGTTGATGCTTGTGAGTCTGGGGTTGACGCAGTACTATTACAAATCGAGAATGAGGAGTTGCAGCATACTTTTCAGCCAAGTTCCAGCCACATCAGAGGGCTTACTCTACCAATGAAAAAGAAGCCCTCGCGCTGGTACTGGCTTTGGAGCATTTCGATGTTTATGTGGGCCAGACATCGCAGGTGGTCACAGTCTACAGTGATCACAATCCTCTAGTATATCTCCAAGCCAAGAAGAACCACAACACAAGGCTCATGCGCTGGACGCTAAGACTGCAACCATACTGACTCAGAATTAAATATATTGCCGGCAAATAAAATGTGTTGGCGGACTCATTATCTAGAGTCTAATATTTTTTATTTATTTAGGGTAGGATGTTATATTTGTGGTAACCCCTTTTCACACTTTTTTTTTTATCCCCTGGTGTGGGGTTTTTTTTTAGTGAGGGGATGCGGGCTACCGTCCGCCTGTATCTTGGACCTATGCTAGCCTGACTGACTGCTGTCTCACTTTGAGTTTAGGGTTTGGCTTTCTGTCACGAGAAAGGCTGAGCTCTGTCTAAGAGTTGGATGGTGGAGAGGAAAGGCGGTCCCATTATTTTGTGCCATGGCGGCACGGTTACCACTGGGAGGTGGCAGCCTAATCCTGAGCCTTCTCGGGGTGGGGGTGTGGCATGCAAAGAGTACGTAACCTTTATTCGATGCATGTACACACCCTCATTTACAGGCTATCTCCCCCAACCAGCAAACCAGGTTGCTAAGAGTTGATGATAGGGCCCCGTCATTCAACTAGTGACCAGGTTCCAGCCAATAAGAAGATGGTTTTGCAATCGCAGAGGTTATGTGGGTACCACTCTCCTGTCTGCCCTTGTCATTCCCATTCTAGAGCTGGTTGAAGCACGATCTGCTATCTTGTGGCTTCTATTTCTGCCTTGCTTACCGTGGAGTGCACTATACTTATCACTGTACATAGTGTACATATTGCTGTTCTAAATTGGTGAAGGATAATATAAGTCTAAACTTTTTCTGCTGTGTTTATTTTCCTCCCATTACACCCGGGATAACAGGCCATTTGGATTCCTGGGTTGTAATATATGGTTTGTTTGCAATCGTGTCATTATAATTTCCTGAGTTAACCCTTAAACTGTCCAAGCAGATCTATGTTCACATGCATAGTACTCCAAAAGTAGATCTACATTTTTCACGTATTTTCAAATATATATATTTTTTTTTATTATCACACCGGCTGATTCCCACCAAGGCAGGGTGGCCCAAAAAAGAAAAACTTTCACCATCATTCACTCCATCACTGTCTTGCCAGAAGGGTGCTTTACACTACAGTTTTTAAACTGCAACATTAACACCCCTCCTTCAGAGTGCAGGCACTGTACTTCCCATCTCCAGGACTCAAGTCCGGCCTGCCGGTTTCCCTGAACCCCTTCATAAATGTTACTTTGCTCACACTCCAACAGCACGTCAAGTATTAAAAACCATTTGTCTCCATTCACTCCTATCAAACACGCTCACGCATGCCTGCTGGAAGTCCAAGCCCCTCGCACACAAAACCTCCTTTACCCCCTCTTTCCAACCTTTCCTAGGCCGACCCCTACCCCGCCTTCCTTCAACTACAGACTGATACACTCTTGAAGTCATTCTGTTTCGCTCCATTCTCTCTACATGTCCAAACCACCTCAACAACCCTTCCTCAGCCCTCTGGACAACAGTTTTGGTAATCCTGCACCTCCTCCTAACTTCCAAACTACGAATTCTCTGCATTATATTCACACCACACATTGCTCTCAGACATGACATCTCCACTGCCTCCAGCCTTCTCCTCGCTGCAACATTCATCACCCATGCTTCACACCCATATAAGAGCGTTGGTAAAACTATACTCTCATACATTCCCCTCTTTGCCTCCAAGGACAAAGATCTTTGTCTCCACAGACTCCTAAGTGCACCACTCACTCTTTTCCCCTCATCAATTCTATGATTCACCTCATCTTTCATAGACCCATCCACTGACACGTCCACTCCCAAATATCTGAATACATTCACCTCCTCCATACTCTCTCCCTCCAATCTGATATTCAATCTTTCATCACCTAATCTTTTTGTTATCCTCATAACCTTACTCTTTCCTGTATTCACCTTTAATTTTCTTCTTTTGCACACCCTACCAAATTCATCCACCAATCTCTGCAACTTCTCTTCAGAATCTCCCAAGAGCACAGTGTCATCAGCAAAGAGCAGCTGTGACAACTCCCACTTTGTGTGTGATTCTTTATCTTTTAACTCCACGCCTCTTGACAAGACCCTCGCATTTACTTCTCTTACAACCCCATCTATAAATATATTAAACAACCACGGTGACATCACACATCCTTGTCTAAGGCCTACTTTTACTGGGAAAAAAATTCCCTCTTTCCTACATACTCTAACTTGAGCCTCACTATCCTCGTAAAAACTCTTCACTGCTTTCAGTAACCTACCTCCTACACCATACACTTGCAACATCTGCCAAACTGCCCCCCTATCCACCCTGTCATACGCCTTTTCCAAATCCATAAATGCCACAAAGACCTCTTTAGCCTTATCTAAATACTGTTCACTTATATGTTTCACTGTAAACACCTGGTCCACACACCCCCTACCTTTCCTAAAGCCTCCTTGTTCATCTTCTATCCTATTCTCCGTCTTACTCTTAATTCTTTCAATAATAACTCTACCATACACTTTACCAGGTATACTCAGCAGACTTATCCCCCTATAATTTTTGCACTCTCTTTTATCCCCTTTGCCTTTATACAAAGGAACTATGCATGCTCTCTGCCAATCCCTAGGTACCTTACCCTCTTCCATACATTTATTAAATAATTGCACCAACCACTCCAAAACTATATCCCCTCCTGCTTTTAACATTTCTATCTTTATCCCATCAATCCCGGCTGCCTTACCCCCTTTCATTTTACCTACTGCCTCACGAACTTCTCCCACACTCACAAATGGCTCTTCCTCACTCCTACAAGATGTTATTCCTCCTTGCCCTATACACGAAATCACAGCTTCCCTATCTTCATCAACATTTAACAATTCCTCAAAATATTCCCTCCATCTTCCCAATACCTCTAACTCTCTCCATTTAATAACTCTCCTCTCCTATTTTTAACTGACAAATCCATTTGTTCTCTAGGCTTTCTTAACCTGTTAATCTCACTCCAAAACTTTTTCTTATTTTCAACAAAATTTGTTGATAACATCTCACCCACTCTCTCATTTGCTCTCTTTTTATATTGCTTCACCACTCTCTTTTTCTTCATATACTCTTCCCTCCTTGCATCACTTCTACTTTGTAAAAACTTCTCATATGCTAACTTTTTCTCCCTTACTACTCTCTTTACATCATCATTCCACCAACTGCTCCTCTTCCATCCCGCACCCACTTTCCTGTAACCACAAACTTCTGCTGAACACTCTAACACTACATTTTTAAACCTACCCCATACCTCTTCGACCCCATTGCCTATGCTCTCATTAGCCCATCTATCCTCCAATAGCTGTTTATATCTTACCCTAACTGCCTCCTCTTTTAGTTTATAAACCTTCACCTCTCTCTTCCCTGATACTTCTATTCTCCTTGTATCCCATCTACCTTTTACTCTCAGTGTAGCTACAACTAGAAAGTGATCTGATATATCTGTGGCCCCTCTATAAACATGTACATCCTGAAGTCTACTCAACAGTCTTTTATCTACTAATACAAAATCCAACAAACTACTGTCATTTCGCCCTACATCATACCTTGTATACTTATTTATCCTCTTTTTCTTAAAATATGTATTACCTATAACTAAACCCCTTTCTATACAAAGTTCAATCAAAGGGCTCCCATTATCATTTACACCTGGCACCCCAAACTTACCTACCACACCCTCTCTAAAAGTTTCTCCTACTTTAGCATTTATATATATATATATATATATATATATATATATATATATATATATATATATATATATATATATATATATATATATATATATATATAATATATAGAAAGGGGTTTAGTTATAGGTAATACATATTTTAAGAAAAAGAGGATAAATAAGTATACAAGGTATGATGTAGGGCGAAATGACAGTAGTTTGTTGGATTTTGTATTAGTAGATAAAAGACTGTTGAGTAGACTTCAGGATGTACATGTTTATAGAGGGGCCACAGATATATCAGATCACTTTCTAGTTGTAGCTACACTGAGAGTAAAAGGTAGATGGGATACAAGGAGAATAGAAGCATCAGGGAAGAGAGAGGTGAAGGTTTATAAACTAAAAGAGGAGGCAGTTAGGGTAAGATATAAACAGCTATTGGAGGATAGATGGGCAAATGAGAGCATAGGCAATGGGGTCGAAGAGGTATGGGGTAGGTTTAAAAATGTAGTGTTAGAGTGTTCAGCAGAAGTTTGTGGTTACAGGAAAGTGGGTGCGGAGGGAAGAGGAGCGATTGGTGGAATGATGATGTAAAGAGAGTAGTAAGGGAGAAAAAGTTAGCATATGAGAAGTTTCTACAAAGTAGAAGTGATGCAAGGAGGGAAGAGTATATGGAGAAAAAGAGAGAGGTTAAGAGAGTGGTGAAGCAATGTAAAAAGAGAGCAAATGAGAGAGTGGGTGAGATGTTATCAACAAATTTTGTTGAAAATAAGAAAAAGTTTTGGAGTGAGATTAACAAGTTAAGAAAGCCTAGAGAACAAATGGATTTGTCAGTTAAAAATAGGAGAGGAGAGTTATGAAATGGAGAGTTAGAGGTATTGGGAAGATGGAGGGAATATTTGAGGAATTGTTAAATGTTGATGAAGATAGGGAAGCTATGATTTCGTGTATAGGACAAGGAGGAATAACATCTTGTAGGAGTGAGGAAGAGCCAGTTGTGAGTGTGGGGGAAGTTCGTGAGGCAGTAGGTAAAATGAAAGGGGGTAAGGCAGCCGGATTGATGGGATAAAGATAGAAATGTTAAAAGCAGGTGGGGATATAGTTTTGGAGTGGTTGGTGCAATTATTTAATAAATGTATGGAAGAGGGTAAGGTACCTAGGATTGGCAGAGAGCATGCATAGTTCCTTTGTATAAAGGCAAAGGGGATAAAAGAGAGTGTAAAAATTATAGGGGGATAAGTCTGCTGAGTATACCTGGTAAAGTGTATGGTAGAATTATTATTGAAAGAATTAAGAGTAAGACGGAGAATAGGATAGCAGATGAACAAGGAGGCTTTAGGAAAGGTAGGGGGTGTGTGGACCAGGTGTTTACAGTGAAACATGTAAGTGAACAGTATTTAGATAAGGTTAAAGAGGTCTTTGTGGCATTTATGGATTTGGAAAAGGCGTATGACAGGGTGGATAGGGGGGCAATGTGGCAGATGTTGCAAGTGTATGGTGTAGGAGGTAGGTTACTGAAAGCAGTGAAGAGTTTTTACGAGGATAGTGAGGCTCAAGTTAGAGTATGTAGGAAAGAGGGAAATTATTTCCCAGTAAAAGTAGGCCTTAGACAAGGATGTGTGATGTCACCGTGGTTGTTTAATATATTTATAGATGGGGTGGTAAGAGAAGTAAATGCGAGGGTCTTGACAAGAGGCGTGGAGTTAAAAGATAAAGAATCACACACAAAGTGGGAGTTGTCACAGCTGCTCTTTGCTGATGACACTGTGCTCTTGGGAGATTCTGAAGAGAAGTTGCAGAGATTGGTGGATGAATTTGGTAGGGTGTGCAAAAGAAGAAAATTAAAGGTGAATACAGGAAAGAGTAAGGTTATGAGGATAACAAAAAGATTAGGTGATGAAAGATTGAATATCAGATTGGAGGGAGAGAGTATGGAGGAGGTGAATGTATTCAGATATTTGGGAGTGGACGTGTCAGCGGATGGGTCTATGAAAGATGAGGTGAATCATAGAATTGATGAGGGAAAAAGAGTGAGTGGTGCACTTAGGAGTCTGTGGAGACAAAGAACTTTGTCCTTGGAGGCAAAGAGGGGAATGTATGAGAGTATAGTTTTACCAACGCTCTTATATGGGTGTGAAGCATGGGTGATGAATGTTGCAGCGAGGAGAAGGCTGGAGGCAGTGGAGATATCATGTCTGAGGGCAATGTGTGGTGTGAATATAATGCAGAGAATTCGTAGTTTGGAAGTTAGGAGGAGGTGCGGGATTACCAAAACTATTGTCCGGAGGGCTGAGGAGGGGTTGTTGAGGTGGTTCGGACATGTGGAGAGAATGGAGCGAAACAGAATAACTTCAAGAGTGTATCAGTCTGTAGTGGAAGGAAGGCGGGGTAGGGGTCGGCCTAGGAAAGGTTGGAGGGAGGGGGTAAAGGAGGTTTCGTCTGCGAGGGGCTTGGACTTCCAGCAGGCATGCGTGAGTATGTTTGATAGGAGTGAATGGAGACAAATGGTTTTTAATACTTGACGTGCTGTTGGAGTGTGAGCAAAGTAACATTTATGAAGGGGTTCAGGGAAACCGGCAGGCCCGGACTTGAGCCCCTGGGATGGGAATACAGTGCCTGCACTCTGAAGGGGGGGTGTTAAGTGCATTTTTAAAAACGTAGTGAAAGCCCCCTTCGGGCAAGACAGTGAGGAGTGAATGAGGTAAAAGTTTTTTTTTTTTTGGCCCCCCTCCCTTTGGTGGGGTCACCCAGGTGTTTAAATAATAAAAATTTATATATTTATATATAAAATTATAATATATATATATTTAAAAAATTTATATATATTTTATAAAAAAAAATGATCTAATTTTTTTTTACACTTTTTAAAATGTAAAAAAAAAAAAAAAAAAAAGATCTACTTTTTTTACATCTTTCAAATTTTGAAAAAACATAGATCTATTTTGGGACATTTTTTAAGGGTTAAAACTCATAATATTATAATAAAAATATAAAAAACAAAATTAAAAAAGAAACAAAGAACTTTTAATTTACTTTTTTTTTTTTAAGACTTTAAAATTTACTTTAAAAATAAGTACATAGAAAATGATTAAGTTAGATAAGGTGAGTCAAATTAATAAACTACAGGGGTGGAAAATGTAAACTTTTGCACTTTAAAGGGGGGGGCGAGAAAATCCCCAAACCCTTTTTTTTTTTTTTCAGTTTTAAAGGGGTTTTGGACAGGGGGTTAAAGCTTTAAAAAAAAATATAGGCTTGTTTGTTTTGACTTTTTTAGCCTTCAAGTTAAAAAAAATTATTTTTGCACAATTTTTGGGCCTGGACTTTCCCCTCTGTCTACTAAATTGGAAGGTACAATGCTCTATTGACATCAGTAAAAAGATAAAGATAGAAATAATAAACCCAGAAAAAGTTCGTGTGTCAGTAGTTCCCCGTAAAAAAGAATTTAAAGTTAGTAATTTTTTTTTATGTTTTATTACAAAAAATCATAAAAAGCAAAGCTGCAAAGTTTCCAAATTTCTCACTGGGTTTTCTAGAACCATCATTCTTCAATAACATCTGCAAAAGTCATGACAACCTGAAAATATTTATAACAGGAGGGTTTTACAGTGTTAATACTTATTTTGTTTATTTTTTATTTTTTTGGTGTGAAACTAATTTAAACATACCCAAACTGGGGGTTTTACCCCCTCCTTGCTTGTTGACGCCTGGGGCTAAAGAACACTGACTGCACCCCAATTCTCCCACATTCTAGTCATGTGATATTTACAATGAAACTAAAAAAAATCGTAATTTTTGGAGGAAAAAAAAACACTGCCAACATGTTTTTTTGCGCAGCAAACAAAAAAAAATAGATTTATGAAAAATACTTAGAAATACGATAGAAAAAAGCAAGGGCAAACGCGCTGCGGGTGGGGAAAGGAAACGGGGGTTTTGGGGCAAAAAGGGGGGAAGGGGATGACAGTAGGTTAAGATAACACGGGGAGGGGATAGTGCTGGGTGGGGTACAAAGATTGGGGTAAAAAGGGGTGAAGTATCATCAAGTTTGTGAAGAAAAGTCAGTTGTCAGTTTTTGTTAAAAAGTCAATGAAGAGCCCGGGATGAAAGGTGGGCCCATCGTGAGAGGGAAGGAAAGAGGGCGTGGAGCGAAACGACGTTGGAGGTAAATCGCGTGCTCGTTGTTTAAAAGGGGGCAGTCTAACAGAATTGGCTAAAAGATAAGGGAAAACCTGACAATTCTCACAAGAGGGGGGGGCACCCTCATGATATCCATGGTAAACATAGGGCCCAAAGGGAAGAGGGGAGGGGTATCCCCCAGCTTCAACATTGCAAGAAGACGCCTAACCTTTACCGGTTTTAAATGAATTTTTTTACCAAAATAGAGAAACCCCAACTTGTTGCCAAACGGGTGTAAAGGTGGGTAGCTTTGCAGCAAAATGTCTGAAAATGGAACACCCTATAGAAACTGGTAGGTCTGCTGCTACCGTGCAGAAAATGTCTGCCTGTTCATTGCCCTGTATGTCAACATGACCGGGAAACCCCAACAAAAAACAATATTTTTTTGCTTGGAAAGGGATGCGGGTACCCAAAAAGTTGGATATGGAGGACTAAGGGGTGAGGTGTATCAAATTTCTGTTACCCTGTTAACAAAAAGGGAGTTAGAAAACCACAAATGATGACACGGGCGGATGAAAAATATGGGAGGTGCGCAAGTGGCAAAAATTCACAAAAAATACTAGCCGAAGTACAAATCCCCTCGTACAGCTGTCCGGAAACGTGTGAATCCTACGCCGTCAAAAAAGACTTGAGCCATCTGTGTACACTGCAAGGGCAGAGAATGAAGAAAGCGGTCAAAAAAAGGAGCGGGAATTTTCCCTAGACGTTGGGTTTTTCGACAACGGAGGAGAAAGAACAGATCAAACAGCTGGAATTTCCAGGAGGTGGGGAAAAGTGGATAAACTTTAAACTTGGAAGGGGGAAAATTGAAGGAAGACAAGAGCGAAGTAGGTGAAAGAGAAAAGGGGACGGAGCAAACAGGGGTGGTGAACAAATATGTCTACTAATATCGGTGCCTTTTCTATAAATGGAAGGATTGGGGCATGAGAGCGTAATAGTAGCAAAGGCAAGGGCATCCGGGTCGGAAAAGGAGGGAAAACGTTCGCTTTGCTAGGGGCCCCAAACGGGGGGAAAGCGAAAAGCACCAAGCTTTAATGTAATCCTTTGGGTGTGAATGGGGGTTTGGGCAAGAGGTAGCAGGAGGGGCCCGCTGATAGTCTGGTCACCAAAAATCAATTTTTCGTAAAATGAGGGGGAAAATGTAGGCGAAGGGGAGTTCGACGATCAGCTCCCATGAAAGATGAGAAAGGGTTTAAGAAGGTTCAGCCGGCTGGGGACAAGTATTTTTTTAGTAGTAATTGGGGTTTTTAGGTAACCTACGTCAAAGGGGGCCCTGAAACCTGCTGTATCTTTTCAGGGATACGGGAGCCATGGGTACAAAGGATGTCGGGAGATGAGGAGGTTAGGGGAAAGTAATTTGGTGATTTTGGTACGGGAAAATTTAAACCCCTGGGGGTACCCCAATTTGGGAAAAACGGTCTACTGCTGCTGGAGAGAAACTGTAAGAATGACAGTCGTGCCTGCACAGACAATAGAAAATCACGATGATTATGACCAAATATTGAATGGAAAAGGGGCCAATATTTATAGAAAGGAAAAAAAGTGTTGTGTTCGAACAACCCCTGGGGGACCCCTTCAGCTTGGATAAAGTCCGGGGAGAGCACTTATTAACCCAACACGGAAAATTCTTTCAGTTAAAAAGTTCTTAAGGAATATGGTGTTACCTCGGGGCAAAAGAAGTGGGCTTGGGCCAAATATTATCCCCCAAATTTGTGTCATATGCCTTCTCAGGTAAAAAAATATGGCAATAACTAGTGGTTTTTCGCAAGGCATTACAACATAGTATCCAAGTATAAGGGGTCTAGGGTAGAATGGCCCTTACAAACCTTTTGACGAGTGGAGGACTGTTGTGTGTCTCTAAATACACCCTAAACGTCAATTTACCGGGCTTTCCCATATTTTGGAAAAACTGCCTGGTAAGAAAAAGGGCGATAGGGGGAGGCTTCTGTCGGTGTGCCCATTTTGCAGAAAGGGGGAGAACATGGAAATTTTCCACTGTGGGAAGAACTCCTTTGTTACCAAATAAATTAAAAAGGCTAATGGACTGCAAGGGCCGACTGATTAATTTTTGTAGCATACAATATAAAATGTCGCTGGGCCCATGCCTTTGATTGGCAAGCTGAAGGTTGCCCCCAGTTCCTAAAGTGAAAAAGGACATTATACTGTTCTTCTCTAAAGGAAGAAAAGTCCAAGGGGTGCTAACCTCTGGGATTTGAGGAAAAAAAACGGGGGGTAGATGGACCCCTGGAAATAGGGACCGATGTTCCCAATTTCTTTGGAACACTAGGGGGGTTTTGCTATATCAACACCAAAACCCCGAAAAAACAGGAGCCGGTCGGAGAATTTTCCCACTCAGTTTTCGTACTTTTTTCCGACTGCACTCATGAGGGCGAGGTGAGGTGGAGTATATCTCGCCCAAGTGTGTTGGATCATGGATGCACGCGAGCAATGCTGCTTCGCTTAAAATCAAGTTTCTCCCCGTGGTTTTTTGTACCGGTACCGCCCCACACAGTGCGTTTCAAACTACTGCACGAGCACAAGCAGGAGACCACCAAAGGCCCTTTTTTTGGAATCCCTTTTCCCAAAGTTTGGGGTATAGAATGTGAAGCTGGGGTTTTAAAAGGGAGGATGAGAAGAGGGAAAAGCTCATCAATGGAGGACGAAGAAGGAACCTCACTCAAAACAGTTAGTCGTGAGTAAAGTTCCCAATTTTGCCGATCAAATTGCCGCAGGGGTTACGAAGAGGGGGGAAAAATGTAAAGGGGGAATAAGAATATTGGGAAATGATTGCTGTCATGAAAAATCCAGGAAAACGACCAGGTGAGTCAAAGGTGGCGGGGGGAGAGCAGAGAAAGATCGATGCAAGAGAGGTATGAGCCGAGGATCAAATGGGTGGGGTTACCTGTTTTTAAAAAGGGAGGGGTGGTAGCAAAAAAAGCCTCTAACTGAATCCCCACGGGAATAAAGGGGAGACCCCCCAGGGAAATGTGGGCATTAAAATCGCCAAGTAACAAAGGGCGGCGGTATGCGAAACAAGAAAGGCAATATCCAGGATAGTAATGCCCAAGGAGAGGATCAAAGAACAAGTGTATAACCTTGAAAGTGGTTAGGCTGTGTGAAATGCAGGAGCTGAAAAAATGTGATGGTAGGAATATCATGCATTGAAGAAGGGCACTTTCATTAAAAGGTCCCATCAGGAAAAGGTCTGAAAAATCAATAATTTATACCCTCGATGGGATAAAAATGAGAGTTAATTTTTGGTTTTCCCGTAAGAAAAACACCAACGGGTGAAACGGGAGGCAACTTTAAAGCTCACCCCAATTAACCCTGAGGCCGCTATTTTCCCAAATGAAAATAGGCCATGATTGGAAAAACGATAAAGATACTGAAACCCACGGGAAAGGGGGAAACCTAGGGACAGGGGGTTAGAAAGCCCAAAATCGGTGGAAAAGGAAAACGTCAAGCAGCAAAGGAAAAGGTAGCTGTAAAAAGGTTTTGCGCAATGGAGAAGAGGAAAGAGAAGGATAGAGAGGGGATCTTGTCCGTTGTGGTTTGGTTCTGAAAATATATTCAGAGATTGTTAAGTGTTTGGGAGTTCAGGACGTGTATGAGGACAATTTGGAGAGGGAAAGGGGGAGGAGTTTGAGTAAGATCAGAATGTAATGGCTGTACCAAGGTGGGGGGGGGGGGAAAAGGGGGAGGGAAAGGGAAAAGTGTGGGGGGGGACGGGAGACAGAAACCGGGGAGGTGGCATGTTACTTTGGTATGTCCCTTATACTTTGATAGAAAGGTTCTCATACAGTTTGTGGGGGTAGTTTTTTACTTAAGGTTTCGTCTAGGGGTAATATTACATCTGCTGATACTTGAGTTCTCTGATACCTTTCCCCACCCTTACGGGTTATTTTTAACTACTACATAAAAATATAACTTATTCAAAAATAGATATCTACAGAAATAAAATTACAGCCTCACATTTTCAAAACAAAGATCTACAACCCCATAGCTTTTCTCCACGGGCGTATCTCAAAAATTTTGTCCTTTCTTTTTGACTAATCTGGGCTAACCAGTTTTACACACTTTAGCCCCTGGTATGGGGCCACAATTTTAAGTTAAAAAAAAATCCCCCTGGAGTACACTAATGCCCCAAAAAGATAGAAAGAAGGACCCAGGTCTCCCACCCCCATGTAACAAGAAAAGAAGAAGGGGAAAGGGGAGAGGGAGGAGCCTAGCTAAACTCCTCCCCCCCAAAAACAAAAGATTTGCCAAGCACGTTCTCTTTTACACAATTCACTTCCTTTTTTATGTTACAAAGAAATACAATTTTAAACTTGTTTAAATGTGTGTGTATGTCTATAGAAAAACCCCCCCCTTTTTTATATGAGAAAAAGGCTAGACCCAGCTGCCTCTCGCCAAGGGTCTCAGCCCTTATCTTTAGAGAAAAGTCCCCCATCAATTCAATATAATTGGTATTCCAAAGAAATGTTACTTAAAATACATGTTGGGTCCTATACCCCTTAACACCCCCACCTCCAGATGAAGCCCCAAAAAACCCCTGGGTTTTCCCCTAGGATACGGCTAAAAAAAGTATTTTGCTTAAGTTAAAGGGTTTAAGAAAAGACTACTAGAAATCTACTATTCCCACACCATAACTACTCTTCACTTCCTGTTTTTACAGTAAAAACTTTCTGTTATTTACAACAGATTTCAAAATTTTTTAAAAGGCTTTTTTAACCCATACCTATACTAAAGGGTGTAATATTTTACAATTTGCGGCTTTTAAAAAAAAAAATACACTTTTACAATGAAAGAATTGCACACAATTTCATGTGAAAGCCTACACCAACGGCCTTGCCCTGTACGGTAATCCAGCAGCAACTGGTACTCCAGGGTGGCATCTTGTGTCGGGAGACAAAGAAACCCAACCCGAGCAGTTGGTGTACAACAGGTAGGAAACTTCACAAAACAGTCAAGGTGTCTCTCACTTGGGGGCCGAACCCAAACAGTGAGATTTCCCAGTCAAACTCACGCCCTTTAACAGGTCGGGCACCAACCCATCTTCCGGGCCCCCACTCCCACGATCCCCCAAAAACTTATGAAGAGGGGCTGACATAGAACATAAAGGGGGCCCCAAGGGACCACAAAGGCAAATGTCAGGCCGTTTGTATATAACACCCAAACAAAAATCACATCCCTCCTAAAACTCTCATGTTCCCGAAGGTTGTAACCACTGCCTAACTCACTTTTACGACACACTGCCCTTGTCACACTTTTGGCTCCGACTTGCTCCTTACGTCAATGGTGGTAGAGAGACTCGGGCCCTCCCCGGGTTCCCCATACAAAAACAACAAGGTCAGCACAACAAACACTTGTAAAAAAGTACGCCCCTGATTACAGAAAAATTAGAGAGGCATCAGAACCCATTTTCTCTGATTTTTTATATATTAACTTCCAAATTAAAAGGCTGAGGAACAAACCCATTTAAAGGGTTTTTTGTTGGGGTTTCTCACCCTTTTGAAAAAACCTCAGAGGGTTTGGACTTTTCACTATTCGGAGTGGGAACACTGATATAAATAAAATTTTTCGCAAGCCAACCCCAAAGCCAAAGCCCCCTTCTCTAAGTGGCATAACACGTTGATTTTTTTTTTAAATTTGGCTGAATGGTAAAAACGGTAAAGGGCCCTTCTCTCTCATCCCCCCAGCAAAACACTGCACCTCCCCCTACATCATAGCACCCACTTAGAGAAAGGGGGCATTCAAATCGGACTTTTCAAGAAGGAGCATTCCCAAAAAAATTTTCACATTTTCAAAGCCTGTCGCCTTGTTTGTCCCCAAATTTGAATTTTGGGCTGATCAAAGTTTGTGGGACTTTCCCTGGGAGGGGTTGGGGGGGAACCCTCTTTAACCCATCTGCCCAGGAACCTCATCATCCCTTTCCCAATTCTGTGGTTAGGAAAATTTTATAAGGGCCTCCCCCTTAGCTTTAAATTTGGGGCAATTTTCCCCCTCCAAAATACAAACCCTAAATTGTGCACGGTTTGGGCCAAACTACTTTTTGCTAAATTTGGGGTTTATTTTTGGTTTAGTGATGTTAAAAAAATTTTTGTAATTTACCAAGTGAGTTTCCCTTGGGTTATGAATACCACAATATCTCTAGAAGGGCCCGTACACCATCTAACCCCTTTACAGTTAGAGCGGAGGTGGCGGAGTTTTTTTTTCCCAAAAAAGAAACTTATATTGAAATCCCCATCTGGAGGACGAAGACTAAAAATTTCCTTTGGGCCCGCGGGGTAGGGGTATCTGTAATAACCTTTTAAAAATCCTTTTTGCTCACAAAATTCCCCCTCCACAGCACAATCCATCATCCTACGGGGCAAAGGGTAACGTCCCCTTCTTACTTATTTACTCTGAAATAGTCAGTGAAATATCATAGATCCATCGGTTTTGGGGGACCTCACATAAAATCCCCAGCTCTCGCTGGGCACTCAAACGGGGTTTTGAGAGGAATTTCACTTCTTCCCCATGGAAGTTTTTTGGTTCAAGTGGTAAGGACCTGCTTTATTGGAACAGCTTCCCCACATCCACTCATGGGAGGCAATTACTTATTTTGGGTACACCCCAAAAAAATCGGAAAATTTTTTGGGAGTAACTAAAAAGTCACAGGCCCCGTCACTGAGCCCCTAAGGTCCCAAGGGATTTTGCAAGATGGCGGAAGCAACCCCTTTCTTTTGTTGTTACAGGGAAATTTTTCGTATCGTCACACTCAACTTTAAAACGGGAAATCCTGACCAGAAAGAATTTTTTTAAAACCCGTTAATGTGCGAGTCCTTTCTGTTTGCGACGGGCAGCTCTTATTACAAATTGGGGGCCGACCTGCTGTGATGACAAAGGGTCCATCAAATCGTGCGCCAAGGCATGTCTGGAACCGGCTCCCCAAGCTAAAACTTCCTCTCCAACACTGAAGGGCGAGGGCTGCCCTCGTTGACGGGTTCATGGCCCCCTATTGTTTGAGGGTTTTCTTGCCCTCGTCTACTGGCCAATCGTTTCTGAAAAAGAGAAAAATCTTCCGGTTGGGGGAAACCCTTTTTTTCACCACCCAGCCCAAAGCTCCCTTTAGAAAGCAGTGGTCCCCCCACTGGATGACCATAACAAGCTCGAAAGGGGAATCGGAGTTCTTTGGGTGCTTTCCCACTGGCAAACAAAAAGAAGAAAGGAGTTGCGCAGTGGAGAAGATGAAAGAGAAGGGAAAAAGGGGGGGTTTAGTGTCCCTTTTGGTTTGGTTCTGCAAATATTTTGAGATTGTTAAGTGTTTCGAGTTTGGAAAGCATATAGAGACAATATTGGAAGGGGGGAAAGGGGAGGATTTGGTAAAGATCAAACTGTAATGGATGTACCCAAAGGGGGGGGGGGGGGCGAAAGGGTGGAGGGGAAATGGAGAAGTGTGGGAGGGGAAGGAGAGGGGAAACCCGGGGGGTGGGAGAAGAGGAAGAAATTTGGGAGGGGACAGGGGGGGAAGGCAGGATGGGAGGAGAAGGTAACCTCCCACTTGTAACAAAACCAGTGGAAGGGGGGACCCAGGTACAGAGGGGTGGGAAGGTAAAATGTGGGGTGGATGAAGGGGGAAAGGAGGGGTTAAAGGGGGTTTTTGGGCCTTGAAATAAGGGGGTGATTGGAGGGGGTGTCGTACGAGGTATTGTCGATACCGGGGTTTTTGAAAAGAACCGAAAAAGGAGGGCAGACTGAGGGGTTGAAAATAGGGACTCGGAGCCCAGCAGCAAAAGAATTAGTAAAGGGGTGACTATGGACGGCAATGCAAAAGGGGGCTGCAGAGAGGACCCCAAAGTGGGGGGGGGGCATTTTGAAACACGAGAATAGAACACGGGGGGTCTCCCTTGGGGGCAAAATGAGAAACTGCATAGATAAGGGAGACCTTCGCTCTTTTAGGCAACGAATTTTCCCCCTCATTTTAAGTAGACCTGGGAAAAGCAAAAGTAGAAGGCGGCTCATGAAAATTAAGGCAAGAGGGGTTCGACTGCAAAACGTATTAGAATGGTTCATCGGCACCCAGACGGGATTCGGGATAGATCTGCAATATTTTCTGGATGGCCAAATCGCCCGCAATTCCTACACGTTGCGGTGTAGGGCACCCTTTCCCAATTGTAACAATTCCGCACTAAAAAGGATGGGGGTTCACGGGTTCAAAAGTTAAATAGCCACATTTCAAGGGGACGTTTCGCCCGCGGGGGAGAAGAAATAAATGTCCCACCTTGAGAATTGGGGTCTTGGGTTCCCCTGTTCGAGAATGTTTTCCAATGTCTGGAAATTCTTTGGACTTGGGATGGGGGCAGAATAACAGTACCCCTACAAGAATTGAGGGAATGATGTTTTTTTTTAGAGGATAGGGAAAAGTATTGATATTAAAGAAGAAAAGATCATGACTTGGGGGAAAATTTGGACTTGATAGCGCAAACCCCTTTTAAGGCATGAAAGGAAATTTTTCTACCCAAAATGGGTAGGGGCTTTTCCAAACTATGGTCGGAAAATACCGAGAAACGCCCCGGCTTAAAGTAAAGAAATTTTGTCCATTGTGTGGTCCGAAACTGAGTGTGAAAAAAGGGGGTCTGAGTGTTTTGGGTTCTTTGGAGAAGGGAAGGCAATGAAGTAAATATCAGGAGATTGTCGTTTGGGGTTTAGAAGTGGACCAAGTCGGTCCACGTGGCGGGCTGGCGTTCGAAAAAGCCGACCATAGAGGGGAAGGGGGAAGCATAGTCAAAAGGGGAGGGAGGTCAGACAAATCAAAGGGCGTTGAAACCCCCCCACCTGAAGCAGGGGGACGAAAAGGGACCAAAGGGTACAGGGGGTTAGGAGTGTCCAAAAGGGCCCCCAAAAGACGAGGCGAGGGGGAAAACAGGGGGCGTAACAATAAGGGGGCCCGGGGGGGAGCAGGGTCAGGATTTGGGACCCCCGGGTTTGGGTTTCCTCTTTCTTTTTTTTTTTAAAAAAAAAAAGAAAAAATAAAAGAAAATAAAAAAAAAAAAAAATAAAAAAAAAGGGGGGACCAGGGGGGTTGTTCCTGGGGGAAAGAAAGGGCCCCGGGAAACCCCCCGCGCCCAAGGGACTCAGCCACTAGTAGGCAGATGCAGCTGGGAACCCGTCCATACCCTACCCTTCATGCCCGAAAAACCGCAAACCCAAAAGCAACCCCAATCTGCAAGCCACCCCGGGGACAAAAAAAGGGGGGGCCGGATACCCCCCACAAAGCTACCTCCCTTTGGGCCCCCCCCCCGAATCCAAAGGTGGCTTCCCCAAATACACCCCTCGCCCCAAAAAACACCCAAAACCCCCCTCCGGGATACCCAAAAGGGATTGGGACATCCCCAGGCGATACAGATTCCACAGCAAACTACGCCACCCCCAAGAACTCAACAAATGGGGTGGACCTCGGTCCCCCCCCCCCTACCCGGAACTAGACGCCTGGGGAAAAAACCCAAAAAGGGCCCAAAAAAAGGGAAGGGGAAAAGGGGGGGGGTGGGGGGGAGGGGGGGGAGGGAAAGGAAAAAGGGGGGGGATGGGGGGGATGGGGGGTAGGGACGGGGGGTTGGGGGGGAAATTAGGGTTGGGGCTGAGGGGACCGACAGGGCTAATTTCCCCAGACCAAGAGCCCTTTACCCCGCCAAGGGGTCCCCCCCCCCCCTTTAAGAGGAAAAAATGTTGCGAAATTTTTTACTTTTTTTTTTTCATTAAGAATTTTTTTTTTCCTTTAATTTTCAATTTTAATTTCCCGAAATGGAAAAAAGGGTCACCCCCCCCTTAAATAGTCCCAAATAATCACCTTAACAATTTAAAATTTACAATAACATTGTTTGGGAAAAACAAACTTAAAAAATTCCTTCAAAAAATAAAAATTGGGGGGAGAAGTGATATTATAACATTAAACCCAGGAAAACCCAAAAGGGCCGTTATCCTGGGTATAAAGGGAGCAAAAATAAACACGCAGAAAACCTTTTGATTATATTATCTTTTCACCCTAGGTATTAGTGACAAAGGTTTTTTGCACAATAGGTATTAGTGCCAACCCTGGTAAGCAAGGCAGAAAGAAGCCACGTACTCAGAGTAACCCTGCTTCAACCAGTCTAAATGGAAAACAAAGGCAATAAGGTGTGTGGTGCCCACAACACCCTGCAATTGCCAAAACCTCTTTATTGTTAATGGGGTATGACGAACGACGGGTCCCCATTGTCCGATCCCTTAGTACGGGTTTTGGGTTGGGGAGTAGCCTTTCAAAGAGGGTGTGTACATGCGCCGATAAAGGTTTCGACTCTTTGCATGCCCAGTAAGCAAAAATTCAAATGTAATCATCCCTTACAATAAAAAAATGAACAATACCTGTCTGCAAAAGGGGAACTTAAAACTTTCTGCTAAAAAACAAAAAAAGTTGGGTGGGAAAATCAAAATTCAAAAATAAAAAACACCAAGTACATTTTTCTTGGCAGTAAAATAAAATTTTCATAACAATTTTACAAGACAAAACTTAAGTTGTTGCAAGCTTCATAAAATGATTTGTGGGGAAAAATTACTTCCCTGAATTAATAACACTTGTCTGATCAATATTCACCAAAGGGGCCGAATTATTTCATTTTTGAGGAAACACTAACCCGTAAAGGCATACAATGCCTAGAAAAGGGATCATTCTGCTTTTGAACCCAAAAAAAAAAGTTAAGAACTCAAAAAAAGTTTACCCTTTATTATTTAAAATTTAAGAATGGTGCTAAATCAGTATGGGGATACAGCCCCTGGGAAAAAATGAAGGGTAGAGGGTTTTTTTCTATTGATCCAAAGGAAAAAAGGGATAACCTTAATCCCTTGGAATTTAAAAACAATTTCCGCATCGGCAACCCTTCTTAAAAAAGGAAATTTTCTAATGAATTAACTCTCTGTGTCGTATTAGACTTTTTCCGGAAAACCTTTTGACATTCAAACAGAAAGGTTTTTCTTGGAATGAACCTCATGTGTTGTATTGATTGACTCAGAAAACTCTTTTAGGCATTCAGAAAAACTGATTGGGTTTTTCTTGAGAATGAAAATCTCGTTTGCATAAACTTGATCTCAGTGAAAACTCTTTTGCATTCAAACCTGATATGGTTTTTCTTGAGAATGAAAATCTCATGTTTGTTTAGGTTGATCTCCGTGAAAACTCTTTTTGGGGATTCAGAACATGATATGGTTTTTCTTTAGAAGAACTCTCATGTTTGTATTAAGTGATTTTCCGTGAAAAAACCTTTTTTTGGCATTTAGAAAAATATATGGTTTTTTTTTGAAATGAAAAATCTCAGTTCGATGTGAGACTATCTGAAAAGTCTTTTAGACATTCGAACACTGATATGGTTTTTTTTTAGAATGAACTCTCAAGTTTTTAAATTTGGGGCATCTAGAAAAAAATTTTAGCATTCAGAAATGTATGGTTTTTTTTGAGAATAACTCTCATGTTCGTATCAATTTTATCTCAGTGAAAAAATTTTTTGACATTCAGAACAGATATGGTTTTTCTTGAGAATAACTCCATGTGTTGTACAACTTGATCTCTGTGAAAAATCTTTTAGAATTTTTAAACACTGATTGTTTTTTTTGTGAATGAAATCTATTGTTGATCGACTTGATCTCCGTGAAAAAAACTTTTTGACATTCAAACACTGTATGGTTTTTCTTGAGAAAGAATTCGGTTCAATTGGGCGATCTATGAGAAAAAAATTTTTTGACATTCAGAAAACGATTGGTTTTTCTTTAGAATGAACTCTCATGTGTCGTATCAGTTTGATCTCATGAAAAAAATCTTTTAGAATTTAGAACATGAATGGTTTTTTTTTGTGAATGAACTCTCATTTGTCGTATTAGATGTATTTATTAAATTTTTTTTGAATTCAGAACACTGATACTTTGTTTCCCTTTAAAAAAATCAATGTACTGCATCTTATTGTTTGTCATGAAAAAATCATTTAAGTCCTTAACCCTTCACTGTAGTACTCCCCTAATTAAAAGTGCGATGTCCAAATTTTCAAATGGTAAAGAATGTTTTTTTTTCAAGTTATAACCACAAAACAATATCTGATGGAAAACTAAGAGAATTATTTCTGGCCAAATATACATCAATAAATTTTGGGCCTATTTTTCATCCTATTTTTGCCTATTTTAATAATTAATTTTATCCGTTCTTGCCAACACACCTACTGTTCATCAATTATTGGGGAAACCAAACCCTTCAATTATTTTAAGGTAATTTTATAATTTTTCAAAAATTTAAAAAAATTTAATTTTTAAAAAAAGTTCAAATAAAAAAGGGTAATTCCCCCAAACCGTGATCTTTAGCAGAAATTATTGGGGGAAAAAAAATGACAACATGCAGTTCCAAGTCTGGGGATGACCAAGAAATGAAACCTCCATGTTGTTCAGATTCACTCTTATTTAGGGTTTTTGAAAAATTGCCTCTGAAACCAAATATTTGAATGGGGGTTTTGCACTGATTTTGTTAGGTAGGTGGCTTTTTTCTACTGGGGGAAAGGGTTGAGAGAATAATAAATGGTGGGCTGTATATGAAAATTTGAATTGATTTGGGTTGAATAGGGACATTAATTAATGGGGCGATTAAAAAGGCTAAAAACTTTAAAATCCCCCAAAAAGTAGCTAGACTTCCCTTAAATTAAAAAAATTTTTGATCGAAAAAACATGAAAAAACAGCCCTAAAACAAAAAAAATTGGGGGTGGGGGGCGCCCTTTTTAAGCGCCCTTAACAAAAAAATTTTCTTTGGTTCTTTCCCATTCGGAAAACCAAACTCTCTTTCCCGAAATTTTTATTTATAATTCACGCAAAAAAATTAAAAAAAACCGTTACCAAAAGTTTTTATTTAAAAAAAATATAAAGGGGACCTTTTTGGACCTTCACCTTTCTGGACTGTTTATCATAATTGAAATTTTTACTCATTTCCCCATACCTTCCACGCGACTACCCACCCCGGTCAGTGCACACTCGACTCTTTCTCACCCCGGTCACTGTCCCTTTCTATGTCCTTACCCCCATACATTCAAGTTTTCGCCTCCCCCAAGGAAAATTCAACGTTTATTTTACCCCCCGTAAGGAATGTTTACTTTCCCCCCCCAGGGCACTTTCACACTGTTTTGACTCAGTTTCACCCCAGTACAGTGCAATGTTTGCTATCTCTCACCCATACACTGTGCAAAAATTTTTGACTCAGTCTTCACCTCAGGTACACTGTCTCTTGTTCCCGATCAGCTTACCCAGGTACATGTCAACTTGTTCCCGCTCGTCTCTCACCTCAGGACACTGTGCCCCGTCCACCGGCCCCACCCCCTCAAACCCCCTTTTTAGTCAAATTTGTCTCCGACCCCGCCAGGGCGGCTACAAAGTTCCCCCTTTCATGATCAGTCTCCCCCAAAGGGAAAAAATTGTTCCCACAACTTTTCGACTTCCAGTTTACCAAGGGGGCAGGGGGAACCCCCGGCCCATCTCCCCCCTCAGGGGGAAGGGGGAAACCACTGTTTTTGCACGAAGCAACACGTCCCCCCGGTTGGGGGGAAAAACTTAGGGGCTCGTGCCAGGGCACCCCGGGGGTTTTTTAAACCCTTTTTGTTCTGGGGGGCCGCAGTCTTCCCTGGAACATTGTTTGTCTCCAGTGACTCGTTTCCCCCCCGTTTCATTGGGGGGGCCCTCCGAGGTTTTTCTATCAAAGATTTTTTGGTGCGGTTTTACTTTTTCCCCCCAGCCCAAATTTTAACATGTATTCTCCATCATTTTGGGAAACAGATCAGGCCTTAACGCCAGAGTTATGCCTTAGAACCTTTTGTGGGGAGAAAATTTTTTTTTTTCATAACTGATTTCCCCTTAAAGGGGGGGTTTTTGGTCGCATTTACCCGGCCGCATTGAAAAACTCAAGGGGTACTTGTCAGCAGGCCGGGGTTTCTTAGCCGTGAACTGGTTCCGGGAAAAACCGGTTCCCGGTTTGGTGAGAAAGACTAAGGCAAGATTAGGGGTTCAGGAAAACAGAGGGGTTTCCCCCCTTTTTTGGATCCCCTTAAAAGGGGGGTTGCTGGGGGCAACTGGGAACCCTGGGCGGGGGAGACAGGGCCAAAGGTACCGTGGCCAAACCCTTCTTTATGGGGAAAAGTGATTTTTGGGTGCCAAAGAGGATTTGGGCAGGTGGACATCCTCCCCCCCGGACCTAAAAAATGTTTTAAAATTTCAATGGGGATCTCCTAAATGGCATTTGGGAAACAGACCCAAGGAATCATTTTTTTTTAGGTAGCCAGTTGGTAATGGAAGGGGATTTGTTGGGAAAAAAGGAAAGTTTTTTTCCTGCGGTTTAAGGTTTTAACCGTTGGGGGCTTGGGTTTAAGGACAAACATTTTTCCAGTCGAGGGAAACGATTTTGGGGGAGGAATTAAGGTGATTAGCGGTTTGGCGTGTTAAATTGGGGGTGGGAAAAGTTTGTGGCTTTTGAAGGAAGGGTTTTGGAAAAATTTGCAGAGAATTGGAAGGGCTCAAAATCTTAGAAAATGAGAATTCATTAAAAAGGGAAACCCCGGAGAAATGCATGTAACCGGTGGGTTTTCCCCGGTGTGGGGGGGGGAGGGGCCCCCGTGGGGGGTTGGCAAACAGGGAAAATGGTTTTGGGTTTTTGGGGAAAAGTTGGGAGGGAAAAAGAAAGGGAACCAAAGGAAATAGTGGAAAAACCAACCAATTGACAGGGCGAATGGGTTTTTTGGTAACGAAAGGGCCCAAAGGAAAAGAAAGGGTTTGGCCAAAACATTTTTAGTTAGGCACCCCCAAAACCCCAAAAGAAAGGATATGTTTCAAATTAAAATGTAAGGGACAAATAATAGTTACTCAGTCTTTTCAAGTTTCTTTTTATTTAAAAGCTTAAATACTTTAGAAATTCATAAATATCTATTAAATATCACTGTCAGAAACTTTCCTTCACCCAAGAAAACTCTTAAATAGAATGTATATGTCAATATGGTCACTACACTTGATAATGATCAGAGGAATATTACCGCTTCCTCAATAGTAACATTACTTGTGTGCAAGTACATATATTGAGAATTAACACTTTTTCTGAGTAACTCCCTGGCATAAGGAATATATCACAAAGTTCTAAGCTTGACACTGGTCGTCACATCGTAACCTGAAGATAACAGTATATGATTGTCAGAAGACTTCACAATAAACCACAAGCTGGATCAGGAGTTTCTATAACCCAATTCTCTATCCAAGTGAGAATAAGGTGGAGTACTAGGAGGGTAGCTCAGTCAATGCACACTCAGTCAGCAGAGAGAGTGAACTGCCATATACAGTAAATTCCTTCATGACATCAACTCGTCAAAAGGGGGAGAGGGTAGAGCGGTGCAAACTACCCACCAATGGAGATACCTTGTTATAAACCTTAGCCAGGTGTACCTACCTAACACATTACTCAAGATATATATATATATATACATCATACCCGGGTATATTCCTAAATCAGATAATATTATAAACTAGTGGAATCTTTAATTTAGCTAATATTAAAGAAACCCAGAGTATAATATTAAGTGGATAATACATATAAATTAATCACATTATGACCTTGGTCATAACAGAGGGTCTTTAAATATTTATTACACAAATAGTCGCAGTGCTAGGAATAAGATGGACGAGTTGAGACTAGTTGCTAGTGCAGGTAACATAGATGTATTTGCCATTACTGAGACGTGGTTTAATTCAAAATGTCGGGACATGCCTGCAGAATGTCACATTCAGGGTTTTAAATTGTTCCAAGTAGATAGAAGTATCGGGAAGGGGGGTGGGGTGGCATTGTATGTCCGAGATCACTTGAACTGTTGCATAAAAACGGGTATTAAGTCTGAAGTAACACATACAGAGTCTGTTTGGATAGAATTTTCAGAGGGGCATGAAAAATTAATTTTAGGTGTGATATACCATCCCCCAAATTTAGATAGGGACCAGGGGAGACTACTATGGGAGGAAATTGTTAGGGCCACAAGGCACGATAATATAGTAATTCTAGGTGACTTTAACTTTAGTCATATTGATTGGAATTTCTTGACTGGGAATTTAGAATCATACGACTTCTTAGAAGTAGTTTAGGATTGTTTTTTGAAGCAGTTTGTGACAGAACCTACAAGGGGTAATAACCTGCTTGACTTAGTTCTGGCAAACAATGAATCCCTTGTTAATAATTTAGAAGTTTCAGAGGAACTGGGTGCTAGCGACCACAAATCAATTGCATTTAGAATTGAATGGAAGTATGATAGTAGGGATAACTCAGTAACAGTCCCAGATTTTCGCTTAGCAGATTATGATGGACTTAGAGAACACTTATCATCTGTTGACTGGGGTAACGAAGAGAGTTATCAATATGACAGTTTTCTGAACACAATACATGCTGCTCAAAGAACGTTTATCCCTTATAAAGAAATTAGATCAAATAGAAATGACCCAAAATGGATGAATAATAGGCTGAAGTATCTACTAGGGCATAAGAAAGGAATTTATAGGCGTATCAAAAGAGGCGAGGGTCATCTTATGAATCAGTATATTGACATTAAGAGGGACATTAAAAAGGGGATAAGAAAAGCTAAAAGGGACTATGAAATTAAAGTTGCTAGGGATTCTAAAACTAACCCAAAAAGTTTTTTCCAGGTATATAGAACAAAAGTCTGAGATAAGATAGGTCCCCTTAAAGATAACCATGGGCATCTTACAGACAAAGAGAATGAAATGTGCTCGATTTTAAATAATTATTTTCTCTCGGTTTTTACACAGGAAGACACTAATAATATTCCGGTAATTAATTTTTATAGTGGGCCAGAAGATAAATTATGTAACATCACAGTCACTAGTGAAATGGTTGTGAAGCAGATAGACCGACTGAAGCAAAATAAGTCACCGGGTCCTGATGAGGTTTTTTCAAGGGTTCTTAAGGAATGCAAAATGGAAGTCTGTGAACCATTAACTAATATTTTTAATTTATCTCTTCAAACAGGTGTAGTGTCTGATATGTGGAAGATGGCTAATGTAATTCCTATTTTTAAAACAGGGGACAAGTCGTTACCATCAAATTACCGTCCAATAAGCCTGACCTCAATTGTAGGCAAATTACTAGAGTCAATTATAGCTGAGATTATAAGAAGCCATCTCGATAAGCATAGCTTGATTAATGATACTCAGCATGGATTCACAAGAGGCCGGTCTTGTCTAACTAATTTATTAACTTTCTTCAGTAAAGCTTTTGAGGCTGTTGACCACGATAAAGAATTTGATATTATTTACTTAGATTTTAGTAAGGCATTTGATAGAGTTCCGCACCAAAGACTGTTGAAGAAAGTAGCAGCTCATGGCATTGGGGGAAGGGTGCTCTCGTGGATCGAATCATGGCTCACGGACAGGAAGCAGAGAGTGTCCATAAATGGGGTTAAATCCGAGTGGGGATCGGTAACAAGTGGCGTTCCACAGGGATCAGTCTTGGGCCCGTTGTTGTTTATAATATATATCAATGATCTTGATGAAGGAATTAGTAGTGATATGAGCAAATTCGCCGATGACACGAAGATAGGTAGGATAATTGATTCAAACATAGATGTTAGGGAACTTCAGGAGGATTTAGACAAACTCTACTCTTGGTCAGAAAAGTGGCAGATGCAGTTCAATGTAGATAAATGCAAGGTTCTGAAGCTAGGGAGTGTCCTTAACCCTAGCACTTATAAGTTAAATAATGTAGAACTTAGCCATGCAGATTGCGAAAAGGACTTGGGGGTTGTGGTAAGCAGCAACCTTAAACCAAGACAGCAATGCCTAAGTGTACGTAATAGGGCAAATAGATTACTGGGATTTATATCAAGAAGTGTAAGCAACAGAAGTCCAGAGGTCATACTGCAGCTTTCTACATCATTAGTAAGGCCTCACCTAGATTATGCAGCTCAATTCTGGTCTCCATATTACAGAATGGACATAAATTCGTTAGAAAACATTCAGCGTAGGATGACTAAATTAATACATAGCATTAGAAATCTTCCTTATGAAGATAGATTGAAAACTCTTAAGTTACATTCACTTGTTAGACGAAGAATGAGGGGAGACCTGATCGAAGTGTATAAGTGGAAGATAGGTATTAATAAAGGGGATATTAACAAGGTCTTGAGGATATCTCTCCAAGAGAGAACCCACAGTAATGGATTTAAATTAGATAAGTTTAGATTTAGAAAGGACATAGGAATGTATTGGTTTGGAAATAGGGTAGTTGATGAGTGGAACAGTCTTCCTAGTTGGGTTATTGAGGCTAGGACTTTGGGTAGTTTCAAATTTAAGTTGGATAAGTACATGAGTGGGATGGGTTGGATTTGAGTGGGACTTGCACATCAGAGCTTATTTCTTGGGTAGCATTGAAAATTGGGTTGGTCACATGTTTGTTAGTGGGATGAATTGTGAAGGACCTGCCTAGTATGGGCCAACAGGCCTCCTGCAGTGTTCCTCCTTTCTTATGTTCTTATGTTCTTATCATGGGCTTGGCATCCCTAGTTTTGAAGGTTCTCATTATCCATCCCATCATCTTCCTAGTGGATGAGGTAGATACGTTGTTGCGGTCTTTGAAGGCAAGATCTTCGAACATTATCACTCCCAGGTCCTTCATATTACTTTTCTGCTCTATTGTATGGTTAGAATTTGTGGTATACCCTGACACATTTTTAATTTCTTCAAGTTTTCCATATCTGAGAAGTTGAAATTCCTCGTCGTTGAATTTCATATTGTTTTGAGTGGCCCATTTGAAGATTTGGTTGATGTCCGCTTGGAATCTTGCAGTGTCTTGATGGAGGTCACTGCCATGGTGATCCGGGTGTCATCCACAAAGGAAGACATGGAGCTATGGCTTACATCTCTGTCTATGTCAGAAATGAGGATGAGGAATAGAATGGGAGCAAGCGCTGTGCCTTGAGGAACAGAGCTTTTTACCATGGCTGCCTGGGACTTTACTCTGTTTACTATTACTCTTTGTGTTCTATTTGTCAGGAAGTTGTAGATCCATCTACCAAATTTTCCCGTTATTCCTTTATCCCGCATTTTGTGTGCTATTACGCCATGGTCACACTTGTCGAAATCTTTTTCAAAGTCTGTGTATACTACATCTGTATTTTGTTTATCCTCTACAGCATCCAGAACCTTGTCATAGTGGTCCAGTAGCTGGGACAGGCAGGAGCAACCTGCTCTAAACCCATGTTGCCCTGGGTTGTGTAGTTGATGGGTATCTAGGTGGTTGGCTATCTTGCTTCTTAGAACCCTCTCAAAGATTTTTATGACATGTGATGTTAGTGCTATCAGTCTGTAGTTCTTTGCAATTGCTTTATTGCCACCTTTGTGGAGTGGGGCTATGTCTGTTGTTTTTAGTGTGTGTGGGATGACTCCTGTGTCCATGCTCCCTCTCCATAAAATGCTGAAGGCATGTGATAGGGGCTTCTTGCAATTCTTGATGAACACAGAGTTCCATGAGTCTGTGCCTAGGGCAGAGTTTATGGGCATGTCATTAATTGCCTCTTCAAAATCTTGTGGAGTTAGAATATCTGAGAGTTTTAGGATGACCAAATTTTGGGTTTCGTTCATAAAGAATTCATTTGGATTGTTGACCCTTAGAGTGGGCAGTGCCTCGGTGAACACTGAGTCATATTGGGACTTCAGTATCTCACTCATTTTTCAGCTATCATCTGTGTATGTCCCATCCCGCCTAAGCAGGGGCCCAATACTGGATGTTGTTTTTCCCTTAGATTTGGCATAAGAGAAGAAGTATTTTTCTTTTTAATTTCCTTTATGGCTTTTAGTTCTTTCTGTGATTCTTGTCTCCTATAAGATTCCTTCAGCTTAAGTTTGATATTTGCAATTTCATTGACTAGTGCCTCCCTTCGTATTTCAGATATATTAACCCCACCCAGCAGCTCTGTGACTCTTTGCCTTCATCTGTATAGGGAATGTCTCTCTCTCTTTCTAGTTTACATCTTCTCTTTCTTTTTCTTAATGGAATGTGCCTTGAGCAGATCTCAAGATCCACAGAATTTGTTTTTTCAAGACAAATGTTCAGATCCCTGTTGTTTAGGATATATTCCCAGCTTGTTTCATTTAGGACATGGTTTACTTAATCCCATTGTATACAACAGATTTCCAAAAAAAATATCTAAGACCGTAGGCATACTATCAAAGATAGTATTTGAGGAGGTAGATCATGGTAGTGAATATGATATTGTGTACATGGACTTCAGTAAGGCTTTTGACAGGGTCCCACATCAGAGACTATTGAGGAAAATTAAGGCACATGGAATAGGAGGAGAATTTTTTTCCTGGATAGAGGCATGGTTGACAAATAGGCAGCAGAGAGTTTGCATAAATGGGGAGAAATCAGAGTGGGGAAGCGTCACGAGTGGTGTTCCACAGGGGTCAGTGTTGGGCCCCCTGCTGTTCACAATATAAATAAACGACATAGATGAGGGCATAAAGAGCGACATCAGCAAGTTTGCCGATGACACCAAAATAGGCCATCGAATTCATTCTGACGAGGACATTAGAGCACTCCAGGAAGATTTGAGTAGACTGATGCAGTGGTCGGAGAGGTGGCAGATGCAGTTTAATATAGACAAATGCAAAGTTCTAAATGTTGGACAGGACAATAACCATGCCACATATAAACTAAATAATGTAGATCTTAATATTACGGATTGCGAAAAAGATTTAGGAGCTCTGATTAGCAGTAATCTGAAACCAAGACAACAGTGCATAAGTGTTCGCAATAAAGCTAATAGAATCCTTGGCTTTATATCAAGAAGCATAAATAATAGGAGTCCTCAGGTTGTTCTTCAACTCTATACATCCTTGGTTAGGCCTCATTTAGATTATGCTGCACAGTTTTGGTCACCGTATTACAGAATGGATATAAATGCTCTGGAAAATGTACAAAGGAGGATGACAAAGTTGATCCCATGTATCAGAAACCTTCCCTATGAGGATAGACTAAGGGCCCTGAATCTTCACTCTCTAGAAAGACGTAGAATTAGGGGGGATATGATTGAGGTGTATAAATGGAAGACAGGAATAAATAAAGGGGATGTAAATAGTGTGCTGAAAATATCTAGCCTAGACAGGACTCGCAGCAATGGTTTTAAGTTAGAAAAATTCAGATTCAGGAAGGATATAGGAAAGTACTGGTTTGGTAATAGAGCTGTGGATGAGTGGAACAAACTCCCAAGTACAGTGATAGAGGCCAGAACGTTGTGTAGCTTTAAAAATAGGCTGGATAACTACATGAGTGGGTGTGGGTGGGTGTGAGTTGGACCTGATTAGCTTGTGCTACCAGGACGGTTGCCGTGTTCCTCCCTTAAGTCAAGGTGACCTGACCTGACTAGGTTGGGTGCATTGGCTTAAGCCAGTAGGAGACTTGGACCTGCCTCGCATGGGCCAGTAGGCCTGCTGCAGTGTTCCTTCGTTCTTATGTTCTTATGTCCCACAACCAGCTCTCCTTGCCTTGTATCACTCACTCTTTTACCCCTATCTCGCCTATGGAATTTGTGCATGGGGCTCAACAACAATAAATCATCTCAGACCATTAATTACCCAGCAAAGGCTGCAGTCAGAATAACAAATTCCCACTCCAGACAGCATACTCCATCAATATTCAAAAGTCTAAACTTACCCACCATGAAGAACATCCATACCTATTATTGTGCCTACTACATACATAAAACACTACATTCAAATATAAACCCTCCATCCAAGATTCTCTTTACTAAATATTAAGAGGACACACGGCCATAACACAAGGCACAGATCACTCCCTGATGTTCCATCTCACACTATGTAAAAACTCTGTACACATAAAGGGCCTAAAATTTGGAATTGATTACCAGTGAACAGACTGACTGATGTTGTAGTTGCTAGGCTTCGGCTTGGTTACAAGTACGTCTGGCAGTTTGGGAGACACACAGATGATGCTCAAACTAAATGCAAATTATGTGATCAGGCATATGGTCACTGTCTTGAACACTATGTGCTTGATTGCCCACTTACTGAGGAATACAGAGACAGCCAGTATAATAACCTATGTTACATGTCAAGATATCTTATTAATGAAAAATAAGATACCAGATATACTAAGCAAATTTCCTAAATTTGCTTGTAACAGATAAGTGAACTGTAGATATTTAGATAAAAAAAAACCCATATGTACACCTGTTAACCCTTTTGGGGCCTAGTTTCTAGGTCTTTTGTGTATCCATATGCTCTTGCGCTACCGTCCACAGAGTAGATATGGGGTGCACAATAAATTAGCCACTTCGGTGGCAAAATCTAAATCTGAATACCAAAGGAACCCTGTCTGTACATCAATTCAAGACCCTTCTTAAAAACCACCTACACACTCAAAATGAAATATGCAGTACTTAACATTACCTACAAAGCTACCAATTCACTCTCCACCACCTCAAAATATGATTGCTCACTGTGTTACTCCCCTAGCCTCAGAACCCCGAAAGTAAATGCTCAAAGTACAATAAATTATCATATTTTAACCTAATGCAAATGTTGAATAGCAAATATTTAATACATGTATAACCTATTGTATAACTAATGCAACCTGATCAATCTTTGTTTTGTAAGGCTAGTATTAAGTAATCAGTAAACTATTAAATTTAGACTGCCCGTAATGCCTAAACATGATAAAGGCTCTCTTTGTACTACAAATCATTGTAAACCCTCACTGTAAACTACCTAAGTAAATACACTTCCTACAATCAGTCAACCCCATTGTAAAACTTGCAAGAAAATAAAAATTGGTCTTTTATTATATTGTCACTGTGCACATGGTCGTGAAGTCCCAGTTTCCATCCCGGTAACACTGTGCACAACTGTTCGTGAGTCAAGTTTCCCTTCCCAGGTACACTGTGCACACTGTCCTGACTCAGTCTCACACCTCAGGTACACTGTGCACACTGTCGTGAGTCAGTTTCCCATCCCAGGTACACTGTGCACACTGTCCTGACTCAGTCTCACACCCCAGGTACACTGTGCACACTCACTGTCCAGACTCAGTCTCTCACCTCAGGAACACTGTGCACACTGTCCTGACTCAGTTTCTCAACTCAGCTACTCTGTGCACACTGTCCTGACTCAGTCTCTCACCTCAGGTGCACTGTACACAGTGTCCTCACTCTCTCACCTCAGGTACAGTGTGCACACTGTCCTCACTCATTCACTCACCTCAGGAACACTGTGCACACTGTCCTGACTCAGTTTCTCAACTCAGCTACTCTGTGCACACTGTCCTGACTCAATTTCTCAAACCAGCTGCAATGTGCACACTGTCCTGACTCAGTCTCGCACCTCAGGTACATTGTGCACAATGTCCTCACTCACTCTCTCACCTAAGGTACACTTAAGCACACTGTCCTCACTCAGTCACTCACCTCAAATACACTGTGCACAATGTCTTGACTCAGTCTCTCACCTCAGGTGCACTGTACACAGTGTCCTCACTCTCTCACCTCAGGTACAGTGTGCACACTGTCCTCACTCATTCACTCACCTCAGGTACACTGTGCACACTCACTGATCATACTTGGTATCTCACTGCAGGTACATTGTGCACACTGTACTGATTCATTCTCACCTCAGGTGCACTGTGTACATGTCCTGACTCAGTCTCTCATCTCAGGCACACTGTGCACACTCACTGGACTTACTTGGTCTCTCACCTCAGGTACACTTTCCACACTGTCATGACTCAGTATCTCACATCAGGTACACTGTCCAAAATCACTGTCCTGACTCAGTCTGTCACCTCAGGTACACTGTGTGCACCGTCCTGACAGAGTCTTCACCTCAAGAACACTGTGCACACTGTACTGACTCAGTCTCTCACCTCACGTACACTGTGGACACTGTCATGACTCAGTATCTCACATCAGGTACACTGTCCAAAATCATTGTCCTGACTCAGTCTCTAACCTCATGTACACTGTGCACACTGTCTTCACTCAGCCTCTCACCTCAGGTACACTGTGCACACTGTCCTACCTCATTCTGTCACCTCAGATACACTGTGCACACTGTCTTCACTCAGTCTCTCATCTCAGGTACACTGTCCTCACTCAGTCTCTCACCTCAGTTACACTGTGCACACTGTCATGACTCAGTCTCTCATCTAAGGTACACTGTCTCTCATCTAAGGTACACTGTGCACACTGTTGTCACACAGTATCTCACCTAACGTACATTTATGTACACTGTTCTCACTCAGTGACCTCAGGTACACTGTGCACACTGTCCTCACTCACTCATCTCACATACACTGTGCACACTGTCGTCAGTCAGTTTCTCACCCCAGCTACATTGTGCACACTCACTGATCTCACTCAATCTCTAACCTCAGGAACACTGTGCACACAGTCCTGACAGAGTCTCTCAGCTCAGGTACACTGTGCACAATGTCGAGAGTCAGTTTCTCACCCCAGGTACATTGTGTACACTCACTGTCCTGACACAGTCTCTCACCTCAGGTGCACTGTGCACACTCCCTGTCACGACCCATTCTCTCACCTCATGTACACTGTGCACACTGTCCTGACTCAGTCTCTTATCTCAGGCACACTGTGCACACTGTCCTGACTCAGTCTCTTATCTCAGGCACACTGTGCACACTGTCCTGACTCAGTCTCTCACCTAAAGAACACTGTGCACACTGTACTGACTCAGTCTCTCATCTCAGGCACACTGTGCACACTGTCATGACTCAGTATCTCACTTCAGGTACACTGTGCACACTGTCCTCACTCAGTCTATCACCTCAGATACACTGTGCACACTGTCATGACTCAGTCTCTCACCTCAGGTATGCTGTGCACACTGTACTGATTCATTCTCTCATCTCAGATACACTGTGCACACTGCCCTCACTCAGTCACTCACCTCAGGTACACGGTGCACACAGTCCTGACTCAGTCTTTCACCTCAGGTGCACTGTGCACACTGTCCTGACTCAGTCTTTCACCTCAGGTGCACTGTGCACACTGTCCTGACTCAGTCTTTCACCTCAGGTACACTGTGCACACTGTCCTGACTCAGTCTTTCACTTCAGGTGCACTGTGCGCACTGACCTCACTTAGTCTCTCACCTTAAGAACACGGTGCACACAGTCCTGACTCAGTCTCTCACCGAGGGAACACTGTGTACACTCACTGTCCTGACTCAGTCTTTCACCACAGGTACACTGTGCACAGTCACTGTCCTGACTCAGTCTCTCACTTCAGGTGCACTGTGCACACTGCCCTGAGTCAGTCTTTCACCACAGGTACACTGTGCAAAAGTCACTGTCCTGACTCAGTCTCTCATGCAAGGAACACTCTGCACGCTGTCCTAGATCACTCTCTCACTTCAGGTAAACTATGCACACTGTCCTGATCAGTCTCTCACCTTAGGTATTCTGGGGCACACTGTTGACTCATTCCTTGAACTGACTTGACCCAAAGAGAGTTCTAGAGGAATCACTTCAATATCCTCCATTGCATAAACCTTATAGGTAAGGCTTGGCAGGGAGTGTCTTCCAGGACTTTGAACTCTGCTTGGAGAAAATTGTGGCCAGAATGTGTCCTCGACAAGGGTTTTGAGGGGTTTGAGGCTGACCCTGACGACCCTTCGCCTATTTTGGAATCTATTGTGTCTTTGGGAAAGTCCAATGGGTTGAAGGTGAGTGACCAGGATGTGGAAGAGTTGGTGGAGGACCACACGGAAGAGCTAACCACTGAAGAGTTTCTATGACCTTCATCTGCAACAGCAACAGACCACAGCTGAGGGAAATTGCTTCAGAGGAGGGAGAGAGAGGGGGGAGAATGTACCTTTTTCGGTGTTTAAAAACATGTGTGCAAAGTGAAGTGACTGGAAAGTTTTTTTGGAGAAATAACCCTGACCCAAGATCAAACAAGTCATATCTGCAACATGTTCATTGACAAAACCTTGTCCCACTTCAGGCCCAAAACTTAAAGAGATGCCAGAAACAGACCTTTTCTGGGCAGCTTTTTTGTGTGACAGGGTTGTAGTGGCAGTAAAAAACAAAGTAGGGATTTAAACCCCCGAGAGGGCTTTGATACCCGAAGTCTGTATGAAGGGAGATTCCTGTTTGAAACAATAAATTCTCTTCCCTCTCCCCTCCTCACCTTCTTCCATATACCAACAAGAGTCTTCAACAAAGGTATGTAATGTCATTTATATTAAAATTAGTGCTTTTTATTTCTTTCTCACTGTTTTGTGTAATACTATAGTTAACCTTTAAAAACTGTATATTTTGTTAATATTTTTAAGTGTCTGGAATGGATTAATTGTATTTACATTAATTCTTATGTGAAATATTATTTTGATTTTCGGTCTTTATGGATTTAGGCCGACCTTCTGGAACAGATTACAGCTGATAACCGAGGGCCACTGTACACTCTTTGTTAAACCGACACTTTCCCTTTCTCAACATTGTTCGCATATTTTTTGTTGTGTTTGTTTCCAGCAAGTTCTGCCATATAGGCTTTTGCATCTGCAAATGTTTGACTACCTATATTTGCTTATTTTGTGTCTTTCCCAAGTTATGCCACCTCATCTGATTCTTTGTTTTCTTTCATTAGGGGTATTTCTTCACTTTTTTTTCATTTTCATTTGTTCCTCCTCTAGCTTTTTCTTCCTTTCCTTTTTCTTTATGTTATGTACCGATGTTTAGTTCTTTATGTTATGTACCGATGTTTGGTTCTTTATTGTTATATACCGATGTTTAGTTCTTTATGTTTATGTACCGATGTTTGGTTCTTTATGTTATGTACCGATGTTTAGTTCTTTATGTTATATACTGATGTTTGGTTCTTTATGTTATGTACCGATGTTTGGTTCTTTATGTTATGTAAACCCATGTTTAGTTCTTTATGTTTGTTACCCATGTTTGGTTCTTTATGTTATGTACCCGATGTTTAGTTCTTTATGTTATGTACCGTGTTTGGTTCTTTATGTTATGTAACCGATGTTTGGTTCTTTATGTTAAGTACTGATGTTTGGGTTCTTTAGTTATGTACCGTGTTTGGTTCTTTATGTTATATACTGATGTTTGGTTCTTTATGTTATGTACTGATGTTTGGTTCTTTATGTTATGTACCGATGTTTGGTTCTTTATGTTATGTACTGATGTTTGGTTCTTTATGTTATGTACCGATGTTTGGTTCTTTATGTTATATACTGATGTTTGGTTCTTCATGTTATGTACCGATGTTTGGTTCTTTATGTTATGTACCGATGTTTGGTTCTTTATGTTATATACTGATGTTTGGTTCTTCATGTTATGTACCGATGTTTGGTTCTTTTGTTATGTACCATGTTTGGTTCTTTATGTTATGTACCGATTTTGGTTCTTTAAAGTTTTTGTACCGATGTTTGGTTCTTTATGTTATGTACCGATGTTTGGTTCTTTATGTTATGTACCGATGTTTGGTTCTTTATGTTATGTACTGATGTTTGGTTCTTTATGTTATGTACCGATGTTTGGTACATAGTACACAGTTCTACTATCTTCAAGTTATGTCCTGGAATTTGTATTGATAAAGCCACTGGACGGCAAAACGTCTACAATAAAGATACTCAGATGTTGCACATGTGTCTTAATTTCATCTTCTTTATGTTATGTACCGATGTTTGGTTCTTTATGTTATGTACCGATGTTTGGTTCTTTATGTTATGTACCGATGTTTGGTTCTTTATGCTATGTACCGATGTTTGGTTCTTTATGTTATGTACCGATGTTTGGTTCTTTATGTTATGTACCGATGTTTGGTTCTTTATTTATGTACCGATGTTGGTTCTTTATGTTATGTACTATGTTTGGTTCTTTATGTTATGTACCGATGTTTGGTACATAGTACACAGTTTTTACTATCTTCAAGTTATGTCCCGGAATTTGTATTGATAAAGCCAAATGGACGGCAAAACGTCTACAATAAAGATACTCAGATGTTGCCACATGTGGGCTTAATTTCAATCTTCTTTATGTTATGTACCGATGTTTGGTTCTTTATGTTATGTACCGATGTTTGGTTCTTTATGTTATGTACCGATGTTTTTGGGTTTTTTATGTAAGTACCGATGTTTGGTTCTTTATGTTTTTACCGATGTTTGGTCTTTATGTTAGTAAACCCATGTTTGGTTCTTTATGTAAGTACCGATGTTTGGTTCTTTATGTTAAGTACCCATGTTTGGTTTTTTTATGTTAGTACCGATGTTTGGTTCTTTATGTATGTACCGATGTTTGGTTCTTTATGTATGTACGATGTTTGGTTCTTTATGTTAAGTACCGATTTTTGGTTCTTTAATGTTATGTACCGATGTTTGGTACATGTACCCAGTTTTTCTTTAGTTATGTCCGAATTTTTTTGGCTTCTTTATCTATGTTACGGTTTTTTCTTTATGTTAAGTACCGATGTTTTTGGTTCTTTTTTTAAGTACCGATGTTTGGTTCTTTATGTTAGTACCGATGTTTGGTTCTTTTATGTTAAGTACCGATGTTTTTGGGTTTTTTATGTTAGTACCCATGTTTGGTTCTTTTAAAGTTAGTACCGATGTTTGGTTCTTTATGTTAGTACCGATGTTTGGTTCTTTATGTTATACTGATGTTTTGGTTCTTTATGTTATGTACCGATGTTTTTGGGTTTTTTATGTTATGTACCGATGTTTGGTTCATAGTAACCAGTTTTTCTTAAGTTATGTCCTGGATTTTTATGTTAAGCCATGGTTGGCAAAATTAATGTACCGATGTTTGGTCAAAGTGTTTAAATTTTTTCTTTATGTTATGTACCGATGTTTGGTTCTTTATGTTATGTACCGATGTTTGGTTCTTTATGTTATGTACCGATGTTTGGTTCTTTATGTTAAGTACCGATGTTTGGTTCTTTATGTTATGTACCGATGTTTGGTTCTTTATGTTAAGTACCGATGTTTGGTTCTTTATGTTAAGTACCGATGTTTGGTTCTTTATGGGTTTTAGTACCGATGTTTGGTTCTTTATGTTATGTACCGATGTTTGGTTTTTTTATGTTAAGTACCGATGTTTGGTTCTTTATTGTTATGTACCGATGTTTTGGTTCTTTATGTTAGTACCCATGTTTGGTTCTTTATGTTATGTACCGATGTTTGGTTCTTTATGTTAAGTACCGATGTTTGGTTCTTTATGTTAAGTACCGATGTTTGGTACTTTTCCAACTTGCTCTGAATAATGTTATCCACTCTTATTTTGACTCCTTCCTCTTTACCTTCATTTTTGCTTTCCTCCTTTTCTTGTTCCTTACCCCTTTTATATATACCTGGCAAGTTCATTAGAAACTTTTTTATGATTTCTGGGTTTTCACTTGTCAATACTTCTTGTATGCCCGACCAGACTTTCATTAGTTTCTTTTTCTTGAAATACCAGACGTTACTGTGAATTTCATATAACCTGTAGTTACCAGCGGTCGCAATATACACAACGAGAAGTAATTATTACTACAGAAAAAGTGTCCTTCCTCCAAAATTTCCACCAGTCAACTATAGTGATAATATAGCATTTATTGTGGTGGAGGCCAAAAAGAAAAACTAGAAAAGCTAGATACAGCGATTGATAAACAAGGGTTGAGGCTCGACTGTTCGTCACTGTAGGAGTTGCCAGCAGTCACCGGTTTCTTCAACACGCAAGTTATACTTTTGTATCAATCAAAAAACATATTACTCGGGTAGAATTTTCCAGTAGATCCTTCATGTGTTAGCCCAATTCACCGACCAGTATGTTTTAAATAAGTGACCCACTGATCAGATCAGACTGGCTCCGAACCCTCGACTGGTTGAACCCTTGGTCGGTTTCAAACGGATTCGTTGGACAATAAAGCAGACTGTAAACGAATGGGGTTGTAGGCGCCCTTATAAACACAAACAATAAATATAAAACAAACTCCAGGAGCGTACTCCGGTAAGCTGTCCTGATATAAAAGTACAGTTAGAAATAGAAATACAGATAGCTAGAGCTTTACTTAAAGAGGTTATTAATAGAGTATTCAAGAGGTTGCTAGTAGAATTACAGTAAATCAACCATTCAAATCATTATGAAGCTGTGTGTAGTCTGCAATAAATCAAACAAACGGGCTTCCACATGGATAAATTGTCATTTTTGTGGAAATTGGTGTCACGCCCCTTGTGCAGATATCCAAGAACTAGCTACAAGCAGTATTAAAACAGGGAAGTGTTTTTGGTATGCCCCAAGGAGATAAATCTGTGGACTAAAATCACAAGGGTATTAAAAGAGGATAACATCAAAGCTGCTTTCATAGACAACCTGGAAGCTTTCTACAACAGATGGGAACATAAAAAGTCTGGGCTGAATGGTACTGCCCTTGATACTGGCCATGTAGTCAGAAACTGTAAGGCTGGAGGTGATGTCCTGGTAGTCAGTAAATGTGGAGCTGATAGTGCTGTCCTGGGAGACAGTAATGGAGAAGCTGGAGGTGCTGTCCTGGGAGACAGTAATGGTGAAGCTGGAGGTGCTGTCCTGTGAGACAGTAATGGTGAAGCTGGAGGTGCTGTCCTGGGAGACCAGAAATGGTGAAGCTGGAGGTGCTGTCCTGGGAGACAGTAATGGTGAAGCTGGAGATGCTGTCCTGGGAGACAGTAATGGTGAAGTTGGAGATGCTGTCCTGGGAGACAGTAATGGTGAAGCTGGAGGTGCTGTCCTGGGAGACAGTAATGGTGAAGCTGGAGATTTTGTCCAGGTAGTCGGGAATTATACGCAGGAAAGGAATGCATATAAATGACCTCTAGGGGACAGGAGCCGTAAGTGGGGAAAAAATTGTAGTAAAAGATAAATAAAACCATATTGCAAACAAGAAATACAACGGGAAAAAATAGAAAACAAGAGGACCCCCATGCAATGTGAGGATATTACCAAAAAAAAACTGGTGGGACCCCATTTTTGGTGCTAGGGAAATACGAATAACAGGTAAACAGCCCAACAGGGAATACAGTCAAAAACCCAAGGCAAACGGAAACCAAGCCGTGCACATACTATGCACGGGTATCTGCAGACAGGGGAAAATCGGGAAAAACAGAGGGACGTGAAATATGCCCCCCTAGAAAATGCCATGCCCTTGAAACAGGAAAATGAAAATTTCCCTCCTTAAGTTTTTTCCCCCTAAAAATGTTACCTCTTCAGTACAGAAAGATGTGCTATAATTTAAATTGCCAGGCACACCATCAAAGGGGACAAAAAGGTACAAAACTCCAGGCCATGGGAAAAAACCTGGGTAGCACAGCCACTCAAGAGGGGGGAGGGTTTTTTAGGCCGGGAAGGAAAAAAAAAATGGCGGGAAATGGCAGAAATTGTACCCAAAATCCATCTTTCCCTGGAGGGGAAACCACAGTCGATGGCCTCCACTCCAAACCAAAGATACAGATACTAATGCCCGAAAAAAAAAACCCCCCCCCCAGTACCAAAAATCCACCAGTCCGATAATTCTTCTTTTCAAATATAAGGGGCTAAAGCCACAAAAACACAAAATAAACCTTTTATCCGTGGATGCTTTAGGGCAAAGGCAATGTTCGCGGTTTCCTGAGACCCCCATAAAAAGGGTCACTTAGACAAAGAAAATGGATCCAGGTTACAAACCTATACAGAGTGACAGAGTGAACAAAAAAGGGGGGGGGGGGGTTTGGCTGTACATTTCAGAGTCATTGTTTGCACAAACTGCTTAATGACTCAAAAGTGTAGTGGAGTTTTGCAGTAAAGGCGAGAACCAAAAACCCAGTCATTGTGGTGTCTACAAGCTCCGGATGAACATCCCCAGCAAATTTCCCGGAACAGCTGTTAAAAAAATTTACCCCTGTCTGGGAAAAACTTCAGCTCCTGCACCCAACATCTTGCCCTGGGGGATTTAAACTTAAGGCCCTAAAATGGAGGGAAAAAGCAAATAATATTTTTGCAGTAATAACACCCGGAGGCACCTCTGATGAAAAACCCCACTCACACGAGCTTTTAAATCCCTGCAAAAATTCAATTTAAACCCCAAAAAATAGAGCCTCAGAAAGGAGAATACCGACCTCTCTTCACTAACAATGATGATTGAAAAGAAATGTCACCATATCAAAAACAAATACTCAGATACAACATAATTGGGTTCAGCATGATCGCGAGCCCCAAAACCAAAAAATAATTAGTCACAGGGAGCATTCCCCAAATTCAACTTCAATAACAAAAACATAAAGTGGGACCAAGTAAACCAAGTCCTAACCGATTAAGCTGGGAAGATATACTAAGCAACACAGCCCCCAATTTAGCCAAAACAATTAATTGGGGGCACTCGATTATGCACAAGATTTATTCCTTAAAAAAAAAGAAGGAGTAGATGTAAAAAAAAAAGAGACAGGCGCTCTTTTTACAGGGATGGAAAAGAATAACAGAGTGGCTAAAAGAGGTCAGTTATCTGAAAGTAGGGAGACACGGGTCAAGAAATAGAAAACACGAACTTAAGCTAAAGGAATCTTATAGGAGTCAGGAATGCGGGAAAAATTTAAAAAGCCATAAATAAAATCAAAAGAAACCCAAAGTATTCTTTCCTATGCCAAATCGAAGTCGAGAACAAACCCAGTATTGGGCCCTTACAAAAAAAGATGGGTCCACACAATACAGCAAGGAAATGAGTGAGCTACTCAAGTCCCAATATGACTCAGTTTTTAGCAAGCCACTAACCAGACTGAGAGTCGAAGATCAAAATGAATCTTTTATGAGAAAGCCACAGAATTTGGTTAACACAAGCCTATCTGATGTTATCCTGATGCCAAATGACTTCAAACAGGCGATAAATGACATGCCCATGCACTCTGCCCCAGGGCCAGACTCATGGAATTCCGTGTTCATCATGAACTGCAAGAAGCCCCTATCACGAGCCTTTACCATCCTATGGAGAGGGAGCATGGACACGGGGTCATCCCACAGTTACTAAAAACAACAGACAAGCCCCACTCCACAAAGGGGGCAGTAAAGCAACAGCAAAGAACTACAGACCGATAGCACTAACATCCCACATCATAAAAATCTTTGAAAGAGCCCTAAGAAGCAAGATCACTACCCATCTAGAAACCCATCAGTTACACAACCCAGGGCAACATGGGTTTAGAACAGGTCGCTCCTGTCTGTCTCAACTATTGGGATCATTTACGACAAGTCCTAGATGCATTAGAAGACAAAAAAAAATGCAGATGTAATATATACAGACTTTGCAAAAGCCTCGACAAGTGTGACCATGGCGTAATACGCACAAAATGCGTGCTAAAGGAATAACAGGAAAAGCGGTCGATGGATCTATAATTCCTCACTAACAGAACACAGAGAGTAGTGTCAACAGAGTAAAGTCCGAGGCAGGCACGGTAAAAAAGCTCTGTTTCCACAAGGCACAGTACTCGCTCCCATCTTGTTCCTCATCCTCATATCCGACATAGACAAGGATGTCACCCAAAGGGCACCATGTTTTCCTTTGCAGATGACACCCGAATCTGCATGACAGTGTCTTCCATTGCAGACACTGCAAGGCTCCAGCGGACAAAAAACCAAATCTTTCAGTGGGCTGCAGAAAACAATATGAAGTTCAACGATAAGAAATTTCAATTACTCAGATATGGTAAACACGAGGAAATTAAATATTCATCAGAGTACAAAACAAATTCTGGCCACAAAATAGAGTGAAACACCAACGTCAAAGACCTGGGAGTGATCATGTCGGAGGATCTCACCTTCAAGGACCATAACATTGTATCGATCGCATCTGCTAGAAAAATGAGGATGGATAATGAGAACCTTCAAAACGAGGGAGGCCAAGCCCATGATGACACTCTTCAGGTCACTTGTTTCTATCTGGCGGGAAATATTGCTGCACACTAACAGCACCTTTCAAGGCAGGTGAAATTGCTGACCTAGAAAATGTACAGAGAACCTTCACGGCATGCATAACGGAGATAAAACACCTCAATTACTGGGAGTGCTTGAGGTTCCTGAACCTGTATTCCCTGGAACGCAGGCGGGAGAGATACATGATTATATACACCTGGAAAATCCTAGAGGGACTAGTACCGAACTTGCACACGAAAATCACTCACTACGAAAGCAAAAGACTTGGCAGACGATGCAACATCCCCCAATGAAAAGCAGGGGTGTCACTAGCACGTTAAGAGACCATACAATAAGTGTCAGGGGCCCGAGACTGTTTTAACTGCCTCCCAGCATACAAAAAGGGGGATTACCAACAGATCCCTGGGAGTCTTCAAGCTGGCACTGGACAAGCACCTAAAGTCGGTTCCTGATCACTGGGGGTGTGGCTCGTATGTTGGGGTTTTCATCAGCCAGCAGTAACAGCCTGGTTGATCAGGCTCTGATCCAACCAGGAGGCCTGGTCCAAAACCGGCCCGGGGGCGTTGAAACCCCCCCCAACTCTCTCCAGGTAAACTCCAGGGAAACACGTCTGCCCATCGCGCGCACACAAAGCCAGTCACCCACACTATTCACACTCAGGTGCCATTGTTTACCAGCAAAGGTGACCATCACCCCATGGGTTCATACAACACATTTCATAATACAGTGGACCCCCGGTTAAAGATATTACATAGGATTTTCCCCGTCCATTACTTTACGAAAATTTTTTCCCCATAAAAAAACCCGTTAGATTTTCCTCCAGACCCCCAATTCCCCAGCCAAAGCCTCAAATGCACTTCATTGGTTTCCGCCCTTGGGGGGGAACATAAAGCATCCCCTGTATTTCGTTTTTTGTGTTTTGCCTGTAAATAAGACCATGGGCCCCAAAAAAAGCTCTGTGCCACCCTTTAAAAGAAGTGAGAAAATATGGAATTAAGAAAATTTGAAAGGGTCTAAAGAAAGGGAAAAAAAGGGGAATAATGTGCCTCTTCAGGGTTAAAGGAATTTACAATGTTGAACTAAACCAAGGTATCCCCCTAAAGGGTTTTCCAGCCGGGGTAAAATTTAAATAAAAGTTTTAAGCAAAAGTAAAATAAGGAGGGAAGGTCATGAAAACAAAAGAGGAGTAAATCTCCATGGATTGTAAAGAATGGGTAAGGACTTTCTAAACCCACAATGGGGTTCCTTCCTACCCTAAAAAACCTACTCCACATCTCCTTCATCAAACTAACTAATTAAACTAACATCTCCTCCAAGGTAAGTGTAAATATAAAAGTGTAAGTATAAAATTAAATATAAGTGTAAATATAAAAGAACACCAATGGAAATACAGGAGGGCCCCACTTATACGGTGGGTTAGGTTCCAGGCTACCGCCGTAAAGCGGAAACCGCCGTAAAGTGGAACACCCTTTTTTTCCACTTACAAATGCATACAAACACTAGATAACAAGTTTACACTAACATATATTATGTTAGCAATAGAACCAGGCATCAAAAAAACAATAAAAAAGTACAATACACACATAGTGCACTCATTACTTACCTTAAAATATTTATAGTCTTAATCTAGGGTGAGACAAGTAGTATTTATTGTAAGAAATCAAGTGTGGTATGTATGGTAGTCAGCCAGGCTACCATACCAGGCCACCCCACCCACACATACTATTCTATGATATTTAAGCATCCCAGAGCGATAAAATGTATATACAGTTTCACTCATTACTTACCTTAAAATATAGGGTGAGATGAGTAGTATTTATTGTAAAAAATCCAAGTGTGGTATGTATGGTAGTCAGCCAGGCTACCATACCAGAGAGAAAGAATGAGTGCATGAGAGAGGACAGGCGCAGAGTTATGTAAACAAACCAGCAAAGGTAAGTTTTTGTCAACAGTGTACACGTCTGGTTTGTGTACAAGTTACATTGTGTACAGGTTGTCTCTACATTGATACGGTAGAATAAATAAAGAAGAACACTCCATTCTCATGTAACATCATTTGAGAAGAAATGATGCTCTGAGTGAAGGCAATGGAAGTAAGTCACTCTGACTTTTTTTGGGTTATCCTAGGTTCTCTACACATATGTTGTTATGTATTTATGTTTATGTATCGTGTTTATTATATAATTTTGAAAAAAATATCACGGATGGATTAATGAAAATGTGTATATTAACGTAATATATAACATTTAATGATACACCGAGCTCAGACAGCGTAAACAAACAAACTGAACAGTTGTGGACGATCACACTCGGTCAGGCGAAATAGACGGTATTAATACGTGTCCAGTTTTAGTTCATTCGTGTACATTTGTAAGAGTTTGTGAAACTTTTACCTTAATAATATTTTTATTATTATTATAATAATTAAATCACAAAACAAATACTCTTACACTGTGTACAAGTTAGTACAGAATTATAAGCTATAAAGTGAAGCATACGAAAGGAATATTTTTCTACAGTTATCCCTAGTAACAGGTTACGGCTAGAGAAAACGTAATTCTTCCGACACTTCTACAAAGCGTTTTGGTAAGCATCTCATATATATTTGTATAAATTTATATACTGTGGGTACATGTATCATGTTTGTGTGTTACATAATGTGTTTCTTATATAATTTTGAAAAAAATATCATAGATAGATTAAGGGAAATGTCTATATTAAACGTAATAATGCGACATAATGCGCCCAAGAGATTATTATTATATTATTATTATTATTATTATTATTATTATTATTATATATTATTATTGCATCAAGAGTAGAGAGACTTAGTGATTTTAAATGTGTACCTACATGCCAGCACAGTGTGTAAGTTTATTTAGGTACAGTGTACACAAGTTTAATTATCAAGTACAAGGAAGGCCCCGCTTTACGGCGTTTCACTTTACGGCGTTCCGCTAATACGGACATTTCAAATTATGACCAAAACTCACTATACGGCTCCCCCCCACCTGACTTTCTAATACGGTCACCGTGCCCCACCCTGTTTGTTTACATTCTCCATGAGCTCAGTAAGCACTAAGTCTCTCCATTTTGTCTGGAAACTCCAAAATTTCAAATGTTTTAAAAGTTATTTCCATATTTTATATAACTCTGATAATTATACTTATGTATACCTGTACCTAAATAAACTTACATACATCAAGTCATTTAAATGTCGTATATTACGTTAATATACACATTTTCATTAATCCATCCATGATATTTTTTTCAAAATTATATAATAAACACGATGCATAACATATAAATAAGATAAATACACCCCACAGTAGAATAAATAAACATAAATGTGAGATGTGAGCAGACGACTTCCACAAGTGACGCCATAATAACAAAGTCACCGAGTCTCATTAAATGTCGTATATTACGTAATATACACATTTTCATTAATCCATCCATGATATTTTTTTCAAAATTATATAATAAACACGATGCATAACATATAAATAAGAAAATACACCCCACAGTAGAATAAATAAACATAAATGTGAGCTGTGGTAGCAGACGACTTCCACAAGTGGTGATAATAACAATAGTCACCGAGTCTCATTAAATGTCGTATATTACGGTAATATACACATTTTCATTAATCCAGCCATGATATTTTTTTCAAAATTATATAATAAACACGATACATAACATAAAAAGATGATAAATACACCCCACAATAGAATAAATAAACATAAATATAAGATGTGGGAGCCTGGTTTGTTTACTCTGTGCCTGGCCTGTCACCTCTCATGTACTCATTCTTTCTCTCTCTCATTATATTCGTTTTATCTCATTTACTTACTCCTGACCCTACATTAAGACTACAAATATTTTAAGGTAAGTAATGAGTGAACTGTATATACATTTTATCGCTCTGGGATGCTTAAATATCATAGAATAGTATGTGTGGGTGGGGTGACCTGGTGAGGTAGCCTGGCTATTACAATACATACCACACTTGATTTCTTACAATAAATACTACTTGTCTCACCCTAGATTAAGACTATAAATATTTTAAGGTAAGTAATGAGTGCACTATGTGTGTATTGTACCTTTTTATTGTTTTTTGATGCCTGGTTCTATTGCTAACTTAATATATGTTAGTGTAAACTTGTTATCTAGTGTTTGTATGCATTTATAAGTGGAAAAAAAGGGTGTTCCACTTTACGGCGGTTTCCGCTTTACGGCGGTAGCCTGGAACCTAACCCGCCGTATAAGTGGGGCCTTCCTGTACAATACATATAAAATATACAATAACTTTAAAACACTTGAAATTTTGGAAAGTTTCCAGACATAATAAGGAGATGTGCTCAGGGAGAATGTAAACAAACTCGGTGGGCAGCTGTGACCGTATTAGAAAGACAGGTGGGGGGAGCCGTATAGCGAGTTTTGGTCATAATTTGAAATGTCTGTATTAGCGGAACGCCGTAAAGCGAACCGCCGTAAAGTGGGGCCCTGCTGTATATCACTTCTGAATGAATTTTTTGGGTTATCCGGGTACTTTTACACTATGCTGCTATTTGAAAATCTATGTAATGTATTGTGTATACCGAAAAACACTTATTAAAATTAAAAATGAAAATATTTCTTATTTAAAATTTTACATACATTGGTGTAAGTGTGAGGGGGTGGTAAAGCTCCCCCGCCCCCAAACCACGGCTTCTCTCGGCGGCCCTTAAACCCGCAACAACGCTTACACCATTTACTCCCTCATACATTATACATACTTTTTTTTCTTTCAAGAATATATCATGTTTTATGTTATTATTTTGTTTAAATGTCAATTAGATGAATTGGGGTAGATAAAAAAAGCCGTAGAATGAAAATTAGGCATTTTTGAAGCGAAAAAACTCGCCTTCCCTTGCCTCCTCCCCCCTACAATAACAAGAAAAATAAAGGTTAATTGTGATGTTAAAGTTCATTTATCCTTTTTTATTAGTGCTTTTTATTTTTTGTCTTGTTTTCTGTATTAAATTTAAATTTTTTAATTTTTAAAAAAAATTTTTTTTGTTAATACTTTTGGCTTCTGAAAAAATTTAAATTTGGGTTTTTCCATTATTTTTTTGGGGAAAACAGATTTGCCAACGAATTTTCGCCGTGGGCAACTCTCTGTAAAGATTAACGGAAACTCGGGGTCCACGTACTTATCCGATTTTTTTTATGGGTGGGGGATCCGAAAGGGGGTAGGGGTGCTTGGGGGGGGCCCTTTCCCATTTGGGGGGGGGGGGTTGTGGTAAGAGGTTAAGGGGGGGACCTTTCACAGGTAACGTTTTTGGTTATTTTTTTTTTCATTTACATTATGTTCATTTTATTTTTAGCCAAATTTTTAGACGCTCATCCCTTCACATCAATTCCTTGTCACTTTGTTAATTACTTATTTTCTTCAGTACCATACAATTGTTTATATCCATTTCCCTTCGACATCTGTTAATAATTCACTATGCCACTTGCCGTAATTTATTCCCAAAAAATTTACACCATATACTGTACTGTACACTATGCACGGGGGATAATTAAAGATTACTCTTAGCCAAAATTTTTCAGTTCACTAATCACTGCACTTTTCAACCCTTATCCCTTGATATATTATTTAAAAACATATTTCATTACACCACTTTTGTTTATTTCCACTTCTCTGCCCAACATGTGACAAAAATTTAAGTGCTGCTCGACCAAACAACACCATATTTTTATACACTATCCTTTTACTCCAAAATTTAAAGACACTATATCACTGAACATCAACACCCTCATCACTCACTATATTACATAAGGCATAATAACAATTTTCAGACATAAACCGACCAACTGTGGGAAACCCCTTTTGGGCCCAGTTCCCCCGTTCCCAATAAAAGAACATAAGAAAGGAGAAACATTGCACAGGCCTTTGGCCCATACTGGGCAGTCCTTAAAAAATCCCATCGCACTAATAATTTTTTGCCCTCATAAAAACATAAAAAAGAACAATGCAACGGGCCCCTACGGTTATGCGAGGCAGCCCCAAATTTTTCCCACCGGCTAAAGCCAAGCCTTGACCAGGAGCCCAGCCGTCACTTAAGGGGGGAGCCTGCATCAACCTAGTAGCACAAGCTAGTCGGGTCTAACCACCCCCTCCCAAAACCCACCATTATTTTTTTCCAACCTATTTTTAAAAACTACACAATGTCTTAGCGCATGATGGTACTGGGGAGTTTTTCACTCATCCACAATCTATTACCAAACCAGGCTTTCCATATCCTTCCTAAAATCGAATTTTTTTTCCAATTTAAAGCCATTGCGGAGCCCCTGTCTAGTTAGATATTTTTAGCACACAATTACATCCCCTTTATTTTTTTCCTTTTTCCATTTAACACTTCAGTCATACCCCCCAAATTCTATGTCTTTCTAGAGAGGCAGATTCGGGGCCTCCACCCTTTCCCCTTGGGGAAGATTTCTGAACAGGGGAACCAACTTTGTCTCCCCCGGGTTTTTTTCCCAGTGTATTTTATTAATTCTGTAATACGGTGCCCAAAACCCCCCTTTCTTATGTTCTTAGTTCTAAAACGGGCACATAGACAAATGGGGCCAAACCCAAAGATAAAGATTTGAAGAACAACCGAGGACTTCTATTTTTTTATACTTTTTGCATGAACCCAAAGGGTTCTTTTAGTTTTATTGAAAACACTAATGCCTGTTGTTTTGGGTTTTTAGATTCTTCAACCAAACTCCAAATCCTTCCGCAACCAAAATTTTAAAAAACTACAATTATTTAGTATATAGTGGAAATGGTTTTTTTCCGTCCAATTTTTAAAAACTTAGCATTTGTCTAAATTAAACTGCATCGCCCCTTCTCCGCCCACACTAAGTCAAAAAAAAATTCAAATCATCCTGGAGTGCTGTAATGCCCCTCATTAGAATAAACTGGGACGGCCTTTTTTGGGTTCATCAGAAAATTTGCTTATTCACTATTTTATTCCCTCACTAAGTTTTTTTATGAAAATTTTGAACAAAAAGGGAGCCCAAACTGCCCCCCCTGTGGAACACTGCTTGTGAAGCCCCCATTCTATTTCTCCCCCCTTTTAAATGAAAACTCTTGCGCCAATTTGTCAACCATGCCTCTAACCAGGAAAAAATTTCTCCTCTTTTTTTCCGTATACCTTAATTTCCTCAATAGCCCCTGAGTGGAACTCTATTCAAAAGCCTTACTGAAGTCCATACTCCAATATCATATTCAATACCTGATCTACCTCCTCAAATACCTTAGTGAAGAAAGTTAGTAAATTCGAAAGACAGGAATGCCCCTTTGTAAAACTAAAACAGTTTCATTAATCTTTTTATGCCTTTCGAGATGGCTGTGAATTGCTTCAGCAATTATTGATTCCAAAAATTTTTCCCACTATGGAGGTAAGCTTACTGGCTTAGTTCAAGCAAGGATCGTCATCTCCCTTTTAAAAAGGGTATTACATTTGCCCTTTTTCCACTTATCAGCACTATGCCATTTGGGTATGATTGTTGAAAAGTTACCCAAAAGGGGAAATGCAATTTCTCTTTAACCCCCTTTAACACCCTTGAAACGTTCATCAGGGCCTGGGATTTTTTTGTTTTAATTCTCTTTGTCTAGAACCATATCACTATTACTGAAATTTGCGCATAGTTTTTAACTCCGTTTACATAACTATTTTTTTCTGGAATTTCCCCAGTATCTTTCGGGGAAAAAAACTGAGATAAAAGTAAGTTTTAAAAATTTTCCCACACTTTCCTTATCACTATAAAATGATCTGACCTATTACTTTTAAAGTGGCCTTTTTTTCCCAAACTTTTCTGTATACCGAAAGAACCCTTTTTGTTTACCCCCTTTAAATCCCTTGTGCCCTTAGCCTCATAATCCCTTTTTGCTTTTATTCTTTTCTTATTTCTCTCTTTAATTCAATATTGATTTCTTAACTGCCCACTCGTCTTTGAAGGGCCCATATAGCCCTCTCTTTTACCAAAGAATGTTTTAATCTATTGTTCATCATTTGGACATTTTTTATAATCAATTTCCCCACCGGAACAAAAGTTGTCTGGGCACTGAACTAAAGCTCTGAAAAACACATATTGGCAAATAAATCACCCCCTGACCCATAGTCAGACATCCCCAATTTAAACCTACCCAGGTAAATTTTTCAGTCCCATGAAATTGGCCAAACGAAAGTCTGAACGAGTTTATTGCATTACCAGGAACCCTAATAAAGAAACTTATCTTCTTTTTTCCCGCAGTTTTTTTTAACAAGTATTTTTTTTCTTTTTAGCTCTTGGGAAATTTTTAGTAGTCCCCACTTTCTTTTTTTTCCCTCACTGCTACCTTCACGTTAGTCCAAACCTTTCCGGTAATGGGCAACACCAGTTCAAACCCTATTCTGAGGCCCTACACCACACTTTACATTTTTTTCTTAGTGTTTCACTACATTTTCCTCTATGTGGAGTTTAAATGAGTAAAAGCACTTATGGTTTGCCAGGGAAACGCAAATTTGTGGAGCTCAAACCTTTCCCTTTTCCCTCAAACCCCCGCCAAAAACATCTAAGATAAACTATGTGATACAACAACAATGACATACAAATTTTGGATGATACTAGCATCAGTGATATAGATCTACATGACACAAGGAACAATGTATAGATGTCTGTGACATAATATCAATGTTACAGATCAATGTGACAAACACAAAAACATAGATCCAATGATCAAGCATCAATGTATAGATCTATGTGACAAAGCAACGATATAGATCTATTGAAGCAAGCATATAATCTAGGGGACCCAACAACAATGATAAGATCTATGTGAAACAAACTTTTAAAAAGATCTAAAAAAATTGTTGACAAGATTCAACTATAGATCTATGTGAAAACAACAAAAATGCAGAACGATTTTTTAAGACAGTGGGCCAAAACAATGATAAGATCATTATCAAGCATATAGATCTTTTTAACAAAGCAAACAATGAAAAGATCTATTTTAACAAACAAAAAATAAACATGGGACACAAGCAAAAATATATAGATCTATGTGACAAGATTAATAAAAAACATTAAAACAACATCAAAAGATTGATCTTGTGATGCAAAATCAATGCATAACTATAAAAACAAGCATCAATATATAGATCTATGTGACACTAGCATCAATGATTACACTATATGAACAAGCATCAAAGACATAAATCTATGTAACACGGCACACTGACAAAGATCTAGTGACACGGCATCATAATAAATTATTGATATTGGCATTAAAACATATTCTGTGTAAGCTGGCATCAATGAATACATCTACATGACAATGGCATCAATAATTTGATGTAGTAAAAGAATGAAAATTTTGAAAATGGGAAAGTAATTTAGCAAAATTGATTGGGAAAAATATGACGGGAAATCTTGACTTTCTTGATCGGTTCAGGATTGCTTTTTTGAACAGTTTGTGACAGAACCAACTAGAGGAAAAAATCTTTTTTACTTGGTTTTTTTGCCAACAAAGTTCCTAATTTAAAAATCTTTCCCTTTTAATGATGAGTTTGGGGAAAGTGAACACAAACACTTTGTTTCAAAATCATGGAAATTTCCCGAAAACTGCAAGAAAATCTCTGTCCCCCAATTTTTGCTTGGGGGCCGACTTCATGGGGCTGAAAAATTACCTGGGGGGTTAAATTGGGGGGGTCCGACTATGGGTAAGGGAGGTGATCTTGGTTGCCAATATGACATTTTTCCCAAACATAGTTCTAGCTGCCCGACCAAATTTTGTTCCCAGTAGGGAAATTAGACTATCAAAAATGACCAAAGGGGAACAATGATTAAAACATCTCATTGGGGCAAAAGAGGGCATATATAGGCGTACAAAAAGGGGATGGGGGAGTTAAAAAATCAAAATTCAATGTAGGGCTGATATGCTGCCTGGGAGACAGTAATGTGAAACTGGAGGTGCTGCCTGGGGGACAGTAATGGGGAAACTGGAGATACTGTCCTGGGAGACGTAATGGGGAAGCTGGGGGTGCTGTCCGGAGACAGAAAAAAGGGGAACTGAATACTGTCCTGAGACAGTAATGGTGAAGCGGAGATTTTGCCCCCCGGTAGTCGGGAATTATGCAGGAAGGAATCATATAAAAGACCTCATGAGGGCAGGAGCCATAGAGGGAAACAAATGATCAAAAAAAAGACAAAACCAATATTTTCAAAAAAAGAAAAACCGCAGGGAAAAAGCAAACAAAAGGGTCCAATAGCAATAGTAGGAAAATTACCAAAAAAAACTGGTGGGAGCTCCATTGTTGGGTTAAGGGGGAAAAAGGAAAAAGACAGGAAACATGCCCAACGGAAACAGCACAAAAACCCCAAGGGAAACGGAAACCAAACCTGTGCACATACATGGGACTTGGTACTGCGGCATGGGAAATCTGGAAAAACAGATGGGACGCAACTATACCACCCTAGAAAATGTCTGCCCATATGAAACAACAGGAAAATGCAAACTCCCTTCCTTTAACTTTTTCACCCGAAAATTGTACCTTTCAGTACAGGAAAACTGTGCTATAACTTAAAATTGCCGGCAAAAAACCTCTAAAGGGGGGCAAAAAAAACAAAACATCAGGCCATGGGGAAAACCGGGTAGCCACCCACTCAAGAGGGGAGGGTTTTTTTGTGCCGAAGGAAAAAAAACGGCAGGGAAAAAGGCAAAATCGCCACCAAATCCAGCTTCCTGGAGGGAACCACAGGATGGCCTCCACTCCAAACCAACAGATACAGAATCTAATGCCGGGAAAAAAAAATCCCCCCCCCCTACCAACAATACCACCACCGATAACATTTTTCTTTTTCAAAAAAACAGGGTCTAAAGCCAGCAATAAAAAACAAAATACCTTTCATCCGTGGACTGCTTGCAGAGGGAAAGGGAATGTTTGCGGCTTTCACTGAGACCCACATAAAGGATCACTTGGACAACGAAATATGGATCCCAGGTTAACAACCTATACAGATGTGACAGAGTGAACAGGCAAAAGGGGGGGGTTGGCCTGTACATTGCAGAGTCACTTGTTTGCACAGAACTGCTTAATGCCTCAAATGACGTAGTGGAAGTTTTAGCAGTAAAGGTCGAGAACCAAAACCTAGTCATTGTGGTAGTCTACAAGCCTCCGGATGCAACATCCCAGCAATTCCAGGAACAGCTGTTAAAAAATTGACCACTGTCTGGAAAATCTCCAGCTCCTGCACCCAACATCTTGCTCCTGGGGGATTTCAACTTAAGGCACCTAAAATGGAGGAATATAGCAAATAATATTGTTGCAGTAATAACACCAGGAGGCAGCTCTGATGAAAACTCACACTCACACGAGCTTTTAAATCTCTGCACAAAATTCAATTTAAACCAGCAAATAATAGAGCCTACTAGACTGGAGAATACACTAGACCTCATCTTCACTAACAATGATGATCTGATAAGAAAGTCACCATATCAAAAACAATATACTCAGATCACAACATAATTGAGGTTCAGACATGTATGCTTGGAGCCTCAGACCGACAAAATGAGACTAGTCACGAGGGAGCATTCACCAAATTCAACTTCAATAACAAAAACATAAAGTGGGACCAAGTAAACCAAGTCCTAACCGATATAAGCTGGGAAGATATACTAAGCAACACAGACCCAAAACTTATGCCTAGAACAGATTAACTCGGTGGCACTCGATGTATGCACAAGGCTTATTCCTCTAAGAAAAAGGAGGAGTAGATGTAAAATAGAAAGAGACAGGCGCTCCCTTTACAGGCGACGGAAAAGAATAACAGAGCGGCTAAAAGAGGTCAATATATCAGAAATGCGCAGGGAGACACTGGTCAGAGAAATAGCAAGCATCGAACTTAAGCTAAAAGAATCCTTTAGGAGTCAGGAATCCGCGGGAAGAACTAAAAGCCAAAATGAAATCGAAAGAAACCCAAAGTATTTCTTCTCCTATGCCAAATCAAAATTGAGAACAAGTCCAGTATTGGGCCCCTACTTAAACAAGATGGGTCCCCCACACAGATGACAGCAAGGAAATGAGTGAGCTTACTCAAGTCCCAATATGACTCAGTTTTTAGCAAGCCGCTAACCAGACTGAGAGTCGAAGATCAAAATGAATTTTTATGAGAGAGCCACAAAATTTGATTAACACAAGCCTATCCGATGTTATCCTGACGCCAAAATGACTTCGAAAAAGGCGATAAATGACAGCCCATGCACTCTGCCCCCGGGCCAGACCATGGAACTCTGTGTTCATCAGAACTTTCAAGAAGCCCCTATCACGAGCCTTTTCCATCCTATGGAGAGGGAGCATGGACACGGGGGTCGTCCCTCAGTTACTAAAAACAACAGACATAGCCCCACTCCACAAAGGGGGCAGTAAAGCAACAGCAAAGAACTACAGACCAATAGCACTAAAATCCCAAATCATAAAAATCTTTGAAAGGTCCTAAGAAGCAAGATCACCACCCTCTAAAACCCATCAGTTACACAACCCAGGCAACATGGGTTTAGAACAGGGCGCTCCTGTCTGTCTCAACTACTGGATCACTACGACAAGGGCCTAAATGCACTAGAAGACAAAAAGAAATGCAGATGTAATATATACAGACTTTGCAAAAGCCTTCGACAAGTGGACCATGGCGGAAAAAGCGCACAAAATGCGCGCTAAAGGAATAACAGGAAAAGTTGGTCGATGGATCTATAATTTCCTCACTAACAGAACACAGAGAGTGTCGTCAACAAGTAAAG
>NC_069448.1:35383751-35448043 GCF_026875155.1 Cherax quadricarinatus | reverse complement strand
GCATCAGCCCCCACATTCTTACCCTTTTTATATTTAATTTCCCCAAATTAAAAGGCTGTGGGAACAAACCCCCATCTTAAGAGTCTTTGATTGTGGTTTCTCATTCTTTGCAAAAACCTCAGAGGTTATGGTCACTATACACTATTACAGGATGTGGGGAAGCACTGATATAAACTTCAAATTTCTGCACAGCCAACACCATAGCCAAACCTCCTTCTCTACAGTGGCATAACCACATTGATGCTTTTTAATTTGGCTGAATGGTAACAAACTGGCTGAAGGCTCTCTCTCTCATCACCCCAGCAACAACACTGCACCTACCCCTACATCACTAGCATCCACTTGTAGAGAGAAGGGGCATTCAAACTCAGGACTTTTCAAGATAGGACCATTCCCTAATAACATTTTCACATTTTCAAAAGCCCTGTCACACTTGCTGTCCCAGCTGAATTGAACTTTGGGACTGGTCGAAGTTGTCAGTGGTGATGTTACCTGGGAGAGGTTGGGGCAGAACCATCTGTAATAACCCACCATGCCCAGGAACCTCATCACTGCCTTCCGATTCTGTGGTCTAGGAAAATTTATAATGGCCTCCACCTTAGCATTAATTGGGGCAACTTTCCCCTGACCAACTACATATCCTAAGAATTGTACACTGGCTTGGCCAAACTCACTTTTGCTCAGATTGATGGTTAGTTTGGCTTGGGCTAGACGTTCAAACAACTTTTGTAATCTTACCAAGTGAGTTTCCCACTGGTTACTGAATACCACAATATCATCTAGATAGGCCCATACACCATCCAACCCCCTTATGACAGCATTTATATGATGCTGGAAGGTGGCAGGAGCATTTCTTAACCCAAAAGGAAGAACATTATATTGAAATAACCCATCTGGAGTGACGAAGGCTGAAATTTCTTTGGCTCGCTGGGTGAGGGGTATCTGATAATAACCTTTAAGTCCAGTTTGCTCACAAATTTTGCCCCTTCTACAGTATCAATCACATCATCCATACGTGGCAAAGGGTAACAGTCAGCCTTCGTTACTTCATTTACTCTGCGATAGTCAGTGCACATACACATAGATCCATCAGGTTTGGGAACCATCAGGCATGGAGATGCCCACTGACTCTCGCTAGGCACTACAAACTGGTTTTGAAGGAGGAATTTCACTTCTTCCTCCATGTGAAGTTGTTTTGTTGGGTTCATGTGGTAAGGAGCCTGCTTTATTGAAACAGCTTCCCCGACATCCACATCATGGGGAGGCAATTTACTTTGGGTACATCCCCAAACAAATCTGGAAATTTTTGGAGTAACTGAACCAAGTCACAGGCTCCCTGTACACTGAGTCCCTTCATGTGTGCCAAGGGATTTTGCAAGATGGCTGAATTGCACAGCCTTGCTTCTGTTGTTACAGGAAGTTTTTCAGTATCATCACACTCAACTTGAATAGCGGCAACTCCTGACCTAGATGGAGAAGAGGAAAGAGAAGGAATAGAGGGTGGATCAGTGTCCGTTGATGGTTTGGTCTCTGCAATATATTCAGAGATTTCTTCAAGTGTTTCGGAGTTCAGAGACGTCGTATGAGAGACAATATTGGAGATGGAAGGAGGAGGAGTTTGAGTAAAGATCAGAACTGTAATGGACTGTACCAAGGTAGGGGGGGGGCGAAAGGGTGGAGGGAACTGGAGAAGTGTGGGAGGGGACAGGAGAGGCAGAAACCTGGGAGGTGGCAGAAGAGGAAGAAATTTGGGAGGGGACAGGGGAGGAAGGCACAGTACAAGGAGGAGGAGGATGAACCTCCACACTTGTAACAGAGCCAGTGGAAGGGGAAGACCCAGGTACAGAGACTGGGAAGGTAAAATGTGGAGGTGGATGAAGGGAAGGAGGGGTTAAAAGTGGATTTTCTGGGCCTCTGAGAAGTAGAGGGACGATTGGGAGGAGGTGTCGTATGAGGTCTTGTCGATACCGGGGTTTGTGAGAAAGAACACGAAGAAGTGAGGACAGACTGAGGTGTTGAAGTAGGGACATAGGAGCCCAGGACAGCAAAGAATTAGATACAGGAGTGACTATGGGACTGGCAACCACAGAGGAGGCTGCAGAAGATGGGACCCCAGAAGTGGGGGGGGGCGTTTTGAAATACGAGAATAAGAAACACGGGGTAGTCTCCCTTGGAGGCAGAGATGAGAAACTGCCATAGCATAAGGGAGACCTTCTGCCTCTTTGAGGCAACGAATTTCCCACTCATTTAAGTAGACCTGGCAACTGCAAGAGTACGAAGGGTGAGCCTCATGACAATTAAGGCAAGAGGGAGTTCGACTGCAAGACGTATTAGAATGGTCATCGGCACCACAGACCGGGCATTCGGCTATAGATCTGCAATATTTTGCTGGATGGCCAAATTGCCAGCAATTCCTACACTGTTGCGGTGTATGGATCACCTTCCGAACTTGTAACCGATGTCCTGCTACATAAACAGAGGATGGGAGTTCACGGTTGTCAAAAGTTAAACGAGCCACATCGCCCGCGGGCAGGAAGAACATAAGTGTCTACCTTGAGAATTGGGAGATCTTGGAGTTCCAGCTGTTCGAGAATGTTATTGCCACATGTCTGGAAATTCTGTTGGACTATGGTATGGGGCAGAATAACAGTACCACTACAAGAATTGAGGGAATGATGTTTTTTGAGAGTGATAGGAATAGAATTGATATGTGAAAGAAGAGAAAGATCATGAGCTTGGGTAGAATTCTGGACTGTGATGATGCGCATACCACTCTTAAGAGCATGAAAGGAAATATCTCTACCAATGTGGCATAGGAGCGCTTTACCAATACTATGGACGGAAAGATAGCCAGTAGAAGACGCCGGACTTAAAGTAAAGAATTTAGTCCATTGTGTGGTCCGAAACTGAGTGTGAAGAGGGAGTGCATGACGTGTCGGTCTTTTCTGAGTAGAATGGGAAGGCAACGAAGTAACATCATCAGGAGATTGTCGTTGGCATTTAGAAGTGGGACCAGAGTCGGTCTGACGTGGGATGGGCTGGCGATTCGAAAATTGCCGCACCATAGAGGGAGAGGCCGGAAGCATAGTCAAAGGAGAGTGGAGGTCAGACAAATCGAAAGAGTCAGTTGAAACCTCGGCACCTGAAGCAGGTGATGAAACGGCACCAGCAAGAGGTACAGGGGCCTTAGGAGTGTCCAAAGAGTGGCCAAAAGACAAGGCGAGGTCAGAACAGGGTGCGGTAACAATAAGGGGCCTGGGGGTAGTGGAGTCATGGATTTGGGACTCCATGGTTAGGTTACTTCTTTCTTTTTGTTTTTAAGAAAAAAAAGAAAGAAGAAAAGAAAATAAAAATAAAAAAAAAGAATAAAAAAAAGGGGGGACCAGGGAGGGATAGTTCCTAGGAGGAATGAAAGGGCCGGAAATCTCCCTCCGCGCCCAAGAGGACCTCAGCACCACTAGTAGTGCAGATGCAGCATGGAACCAGTGCCATACCCTACCCTTCATGCCAGTAAACCAGCATTCCGGGATAGCAACCTCACATCTGCTGAGCCACCTCGGTGGACAAAAGAGAGGGCGGCCGGATAACCACCACAAAGCATATCTCCTTCGGCCACCACCCCCGGAATCCGAAAGGTGGCTTCCAGAGATACACCCGTCGCTCGAAAGACACCCAAAGCCACCCTCCGGGATACCGGAGAGGGACTGGGACATCCCCAGGTGATCCAGATTCCACAGCAAACTACGCCACCGCCAAGAACCTCAACGGAATGGGATGGACTTCTGTACCCCTTCCCCTACCAAGGAACTAGCACGCCTGTGAGAAAAAGACCCAAAGGCCAAAAAGAGGAAGGGCAAAAGGGAGGGGTGGGGAGGAGGAGGAGGAAAGGAAAAAGGGGAGGATGGGGAGGATGGGATAGGGAAGGGGGGATTGGGGGGTAATTAGGTTGGGTCTGAGGAAGGAGACCGACAGGTCTAATTCCTCAGACCAAGAGCCTCTTCACCACGCCAAGGAGCCCCCCCTTGAAGAGGAAAAATGTTGCCAGAATTTTGTACTTCTTTTTTTTTTCATTAAGAAATTTTTTTTTTCCTTAATTTTTCAATTCTAATTTCCTGAAACTGGAAAAAGGCTCACCCCTCCCTTAAATAGTCCAAGTACATCACCCTAAAATATAAATTGACAATAACATTGTTGGCAAGAACAAACTTAAAAAATTCCTTCAACAATAAAAAGTATGGGTGGAGAAAGTGATATTTATAAGCATTACAACCCAGGAATCCAAAGGCCTGTTATCCTGGGTATAAAGGGAGCAAAATAAACACAGCAGAAAACCTTTTGACTTATATTATCTTTTCTCCAAGTAAGAACAGAAGTATGTACACTATATACACAATGTACAACAATAGGTATTAGTGCACAATAGGTATTAGTGCACAATAGTATTAGTGCACAACCACGGTAAGCAAGGCAGAATAGAAGACACTGTGCCTCAGAAGTAGACCGTGCTTCAACCAGCTCTAGAATGGAAATGACAAAGGCAGATAGAGGTGCTGTGGTGCCCACAACACCTCTGCAATTGCCAAAACCATCTTCTCATTGTCTGAACCTGGGTACTGATCGAACGACGGGTCCCCATTGTCCGATCCTTAGTACTGGTTCGCTGGTTGGGGGAGATAGCCTTTCAATGAGGGTGTGTACATGCGCCGAATAAAGATTATGTACTCTTTGCATGCCACAGTAAGCATAAAATTCAGCATGTAAATCATCACCTTAACATATAAAGATATGAACAATACCAGTGTCTGCAAGATGCAACTTAAAAACTTTCTGCTAAAACAACAAAAATATGTGGGTGGGAAAAGTCAAAATTCTAGACATAAACCATACCCGGCCATTGAACCGGTCATAGTTACATACTACTTGAGCAGTAAAATAAATTGTCATAACAATTATCTACAAGACAAAACTTAAGTTGTTGCAAAGCTTCATAAAATGATTTGTGGAGAATATATTAGCTTCCAGGTGAAATTAATAACAGTTTGTCTGATTAAATATTCATCCAAGAAGCCAGAATTATTTCATTTTTGAGGAAACACTAACCTGTAAAGGTCATACAATGCCTAGGAAATGGGAATCATTCTGCTTTGATACAAAACAAAAAAGTTATGTAACTCAAAAATATAGTTTACCTCATGATAATTAAATTCAAGAATGAGTGCTAAATCAGTATGGGTCATACAGCCCCTGGAAAATATGAAGGGGTAGAGGGTATTCATATCTGATCCAAGGAACATGAGGGATAGCTCTTAACTCCTTGGATAAACAGCATATTACCAGCATCAAGGCAACCATTCTTAAAAGGAATTTGCTACTGAATGAACTCTCAAGTGTTGTATTAGATTTGATCTCTGTGAAAACTCTTTTAGGCATTCAGAACACTGATATGGTTTTTCTTGTGAATGAACTCTAATGTGTTGTATCAGACTTGATCTCAGTGAAAAGTCTTTTAGACATTCAGAACACTGATATGGTTTTTCTTGTGAATGAACTCTCATGTGTCGTATTAGATTTGATCTGTGTGAAAACTCTTTTAGACATTCAGAACACTGATATGGTTTTTCTTGAGAATGAACTCTCATGTGTTGCATTAGATTTGATCTCCGTGAAAACTCTTTTAGACATTCAGAACACTGATATGGTTTTTCTTGAGAATGAACTCTCAAGTGTTCTATTAGGTATGATCTCCGTAAAAACTCTTTTAGACATTCAGAACACTGATATGGTTTTTCTTGAGAATGAACTCTCATGTGTCGTATCAGACTTGATCTCAGTGAAAAATCTTTTAGACATTCAGAACACTGATATGGTTTTTCTTGAGAATGAACTCTCAAGTGTCGTATTAGAGTTGATCTCTGTGAAAACTCTTTTAGACATTCAGAACACTGATATGGTTTTTCTCTTGTATGAACTCTCATGTGTTCTATTAGATTTGATCTCCGTGAAAACTTTTTTAGACATTCAGAACACTGATATGGTTTTTCTTGAGAATGAACTCTCATGTGTCGTATTAGATATGATTTATGTGAAAATTTTTTTAGACATTCAGAACACTGATACGTTTGTTTCCTTGAAGAAGCTCTAATGTACTGCATCTTATTGTTTGTCATAAAAGTCATTTAAGTCCTTAACTCCTTTACTATTGTGACTCCGAAAATTAAAAGTGCTGAGTGTCACAAATTTTCAAATGGTAAAGAATGTTTTTCTCAAGTTATGACACCACAAATGCAATATCTGATGGAAAACTAAGAGAATTATTCTGGCACAACTATATGCATCAATAATTTGGCCTATTTTGCATCCTATTTTTGCCTATTTTAATAATTAAGTTGATCCAGTTCTTAGCCAACACACCTACTGTTCTATCAATTATGTACAGGAAACCAACCATTCAATTATTTTAAGGTAATTTGACTAATTTTACAAATTCAAAAAATTTCTAATTTAAAAACAGAGTTCAAAATAAAGAGAGGGTAACTTCCACAAGCCGCTGGATCTGTTAGACAGAAATTATTGGAGAAACCAGAAGTGACAACGGTGCAGTTCCAAAGTCTGGAGATGACCAAGAACATGAAGCCTCCATGTTGTCGATTCACTCTCTCTTCAGGTTAAAACATTGCCTCTGAAACACAAATATTAGAACAGTGTTTGTTATGCACTGATTATGTTAGGTAGGTGACTTTTACTACCTGGTGAGAAGAGAGTAATGATGAGAATGAACTAGAGGTGGTGGACTGTATTATGATAATAGATGAGCATAGATTAGTGATGATATAGGATGAACATTAATAATACAGTAGGAGAACAGATTAATGAAGATGCTGAAAAACACTGTAAACACTCCAGCCACTAAAACAACTTTGCCTCAGTTCAGTATGTCTCCTGTAGCTTCCTCTATATAATACCAAAATTCTCTGAGTACAGAAATATAACCACTGCAATAATTGAAGCAGACCTACTGAAAACATGAAAATAACATGTAGGGGCTAGGGAGGATCCTGCCCTTCTTTATGGAAACTGCCTATAATCAAATAATTGTCGCTTTGAGCTCTACTTCAAACTACTTCCAGTTTGAAACCAACCAAAATTCTTTCCTTTTCACTAGTAAGTCTTCCATTCTATCAATTAACACCAAGAAACAACCAATAAAACTATACAAACAATCCTAGAAATTCACCACAAAGTTGCTATATTAAACCAAATATAAGGTTAGTGGTTTACTTTCTCGGGTACACTGTGCACACTGTTCTGACTCAGTCTCTCACCTCAGGTACACTGTGCACACTGTTCTGACTCAGTCTCTCACCCCAGGTACACTGTGCACACTGTTCTGACTCAGTCTCTCACCTCAGGTACACTGTGCACACTGTTCTGACTCAGTCTCTCACCTCAGGTACACTGTGCATACTTAGTCTCCTGACTCGGTCTCTCACCTCAGGTACACTGTGCATACTTAGTCTCCTGACTCGGTCTCTCACCTCAGGTACACTGTGCATACTTAGTCTCCTGACTCGGTCTCTCACCTCAGGTACACTGTGCATACTTAGTCTCCTGACTCGGTCTCTCACCTCAGGTACACTGTGCATACTTAGTCTCCTGACTCAGTCTCTCACCTCAGGTACACTGTGCACACTGTCCCGACTCGGTCTCTCACCTCAGGTACACTGTGCATACTTTGTCTCCTGACTCGTCTCTCACCCCTCAGTTGACATGTGCATTACTTATATGCTAGGGCTCAAATCTCTACCTCAAGGTACACTTGCACACTGTCCCGACTCGGTCTCTCACTCAGGTACACTGTGCACACTGTCCAGAACTTCGGGGCTCTCCACCTCAGGTCTCAACCCACCTCATTGCGATACATCTACTTCACGTCTCTCTGCCAATGCCAGTTTGGAAACACAGCTACCAATGTTCACTTGAATAATGATAACTAGATGACTGCCACGTTCTAACAGAGGGAAATTCTTATGGTAATCCACTTAGACGGTAGCCTACTAAATTTCGACACTATTCCTGTGAGTTACTGGGAAGTTTTCAGGGATGTCAATGCCCCCGCAGCCTTCTGAGACCAGGACTCATGTTGTGATCAGGGTTTGTACCAACCCAGGCTTACGCAGGTGAATCAACTATCGTACAATCCTCAGCCGCTTTGAGGAATACTCAAGACTTAATAGTGCCTGTCTGTGCTTTTGGAACAGCCAGGGGTTATTTGAATCCCTTAGTGCAGGAGGCAATGAACATCTTGGCCTTGGACATGATTGTGTTGTGTCAGCAGTGTACTCGGCACCCTGCTTTCATCATGGGGATGTTGCATCCCTGTCGAGTCATTTTGCTATCATCTAATGGTGATTTTTTGTGGTCTGAGGCAGTTTGGTAACCATATCCTCCAGGACCTTCCAAATGTATTTTTGCTCATGTATCTTTTGCCCTGCCATTTGAGAAATTACAGATTCATGACCTCAATGTTCCAAGATTCAGGTGCCTTTGAACATTTATTGTTAGTGGCCATGAAAGTTTTGTTGAAATCCCGGTTGCAATGTTCACCTGCCTTGAAGAGGCTGCATTTGTGATACAGCGTATTCCAGCCTACAGAAGCACAAGCATTTTTGAAGCGAAAACATATGGTGATTGGCATCCCTAGTTTTGAAGGTTTCATTATCCATCCTATCATTTTCCTAGTTATGAGGTAGATACGTTTTGTGTTACTTTGGAGGTAGATCCTCTCCAACATTTCCTAGTTCCTTCACATTACTTTTTGGCTGCTATGTATGGTTAAATTTGTTATCGCTATACCCAGGGCACATTTTTTATATTTCTTCAAGGTTTTCCATATCTGGTAGTTGTATACTTCTCTGTTGAATTTCATTTGTATTTGAGTGCCCATTTGAAGATTTGTTGATGTCCCGCTGGAATCTTGCAGTGTCTTCGATGGAGGTCACTGCCATGGTGATCCGGGTGTCATCCACAAAGGAAGACACGGAGCTATGGCTTACATCTCTGTCTATGTCAGAAATGAGGATGAGGAATAGAATGGGAGCAAGCGCTGTGCCTTGTGGAACAGAGCTTTTTACCATGGCTGCCTGGGACTTTACTCTGTTTACTATTACTCTTTGTGTTCTATTTGTCAGGAAGTTGTAGATCCCTCTACCAAATTTTCCTGTTATTCCTTTATCCCGCATTTTGTGAGCTATTACGCCATGGTCACACTTGTCGAAATCTTTTTCAAAGTCTGTGTATACTACATCTGTATTTTGTTTATCCTCTACAGCATCCAGGACCTTGTCATAGTGGTCCAGTAGCTGGGACAGGCAGGAGCAACCTGCTCTAAACCTATGTTGCCCTGGGTTGTGTAGTTGATGGGTATCTAGGTGGTTGGCTATCTTGCTTCTTAGAATCCTCTCAAAGATTTTTATGACATGTGATGTTAGTACTATCAGTCTGTAGTTCTTTGCAATTGCTTTATTGCCACCTTTGTGGAGTGGGGCTATGTCTGTTGTTTTTAGTGTGTGTGGGATGACCCCTGTGTCCATGCTCCCTCTCCATAAAATGCTGAAGGCATGTGATAGGGGCTTCTTGCTATTCTTGATGAACACAGAGTTCCATGAGTCTGGGCCTAGGGCAGAGTTCATGGGCATGTCATTAATTGCCTCTTCAAAATCTTGTGGAGTTAGAATATCTGAGAGTTTTAGGATGACCAAATTTTGGGTTTCGTTCATAAAGAATTCATTTGGATTGTTGACCCTTAGAGTGGGCAGTGCCTCGGTGAACACTGAGTCATATTGGGACTTCAGTTCTCATCATTTTTCAGCTATATTGTGTATTGTCCCATCCGCCTAAGCAGGGGCCCAATAGGGATGTTTTTTTTTCCTTAGATTTGGCATAAGAGAAGAAGTATTTTTCTTTTTAATTTCCTTTATGGCTTTTAGTTCTTTCTGTGATTCTTGTCTCCTATAAGATTCCTTCAGCTTAAGTTTGATATTTGCAATTTCATTGACTAGTGCCTCCCTTTGTATTTCAGATATATTGACCCCACCCAGCAGCTCTGTGACTCTTTGCCTTCATCTGTATAGGGAATGTCTCTCTCTCTTTCTAGTTTACATCTTCTCTTTCTTTTTCTTAATGGAATGTGCCTTGAGCAGATCTCAAGATCCACAGAATTTGTTTTTTCAAGGCAAATGTTCAGATCCCTGTTGTTTAGGATATATTCCCAGCTTGTTTCATTTAGGACATGGTTTACTTAATCCCATTGTACGTTTTTGTTATTGAAATTGAATTTCAATAACAAAAACATACAACAGATTTCCCAAAAAAATATCTAAGACTGTAGGCATACTATCAAAGATACGGTACTATGTCCCACAACCAGCTCTCCTTGCCTTGTATCACTCACTCTTTTACCCCTATCTCACCTATGGAATTTGTGCATGGGGCTTAACAACAATAAATCATCTCAGACCATTAATTACCCAGCAAAGGCTGCAGTCAGAATAACAAATTCCCACTCCAGACAGCATACTCCATCAATATTCAAAAGTCTAAACTTACCCACCATGAAGAACATCCATACCTATTATTGTGCCTACTACATACATAAAACACTACATTCAAATATAAACCCTCCATTCAAGATTCTCTTTACTAAATATTAAGAGGACACACGGCCATAACACAAGGCACAGATCACTCCCTGATGTTCCATCCCCACCTATGTAAAAACTCTGTACACATAAAGGGCCTAAAATTTGGAATTGATTACCAGTGAACAGACTGACTGATGTTGTAGTTGCCAGACTTAGGCTTGGTTACAAGTACTTCTGGCAGTTTGGGAGACACACAGATCATGATCAAACTAAATGCAAATTATGTGATCAGGCATATGGTCACTGTCTTGAACACTATGTGCTTGATTGCCCACTTATTGAGGAATACAGAGACAGAGAGTATAATAACCTATGTGACATGTCAAGATATCTTATTAATGAAAATAAGATACCAGATATACTAAGCAAATTTCCTAAATTTGCTTGTAACAGATAAGTGAACTGTAGATATTTAAATAAAAAACCCATATGTACACCTGTTAACCCTTTTGGGGCCTAATTCCTAGGTCTTTTGTGTATCCATATGCTCTTGCACTACCGTCCACAGAGTAGATATGGGGTGCACAATAAATTAGCCACTTCGGTGGCAAAAATCTAATTCTGAATACCAAAGGAACCCTGTCTGTACATCAATTCAAGACCCTTCTTAAAAACCACCTACACACTCAAAATGAAATATGCAGTACTTAACATTACCTACAAAGCTACCAATTCACTCTCCACCACCTCAAAATATGATTGCTCACTGTGTTACTCCCCTAGCCTCAGAACCCCGAAAGTAAATGCTCAAAGTACAATAAATTATCATATTTTAACCTAATGCAAATGTTGAATAGCAAATATTTAATACATGTATAACCTATTGTATAACTAATGCAACCTTATCAATCTTTGTTTTGTAAGGCTAGTGTTAAGTAATCAGTAAACTATTAAATTTAGACTGCCCGTAATGCCTAACAATGATATAGGCTCTCTTTGTACTACAAATCATTGTAAACCCTCACTGTAAACTACCTAAGTAAATACACTTCCTACAATCGGTCAACCACATTGTAAACTTGCAAGAAAATAAAAATTGTCTTGTATTATATTGTACACTGTGCACACTGTCGTGAGTCAGTTTCCCAGCCCAGGTACACTGTGCACACTGTCCTGACTCAGTCTCACACCTCAGGTACACTGTGCACAATGTCCTGACTCAATTTCTCAAACCAGCTGCAATGTGCACACTGTCCTGACTCAGTCTCGCACCTCAGGTACACTGTGCACAATGTCCTCACTCACTCTCTCACCTAAGGTACACTTAAGCACACTGTCCTCACTCAGTCACTCACCTCAAATACACTGTGCACAATGTCTTGACTCAGTCTCTCACCTCAGGTGCACTGTACACAGTGTCCTCACTCTCTCACCTCAGGTGCACTGTGTACATGTCCTGACTCAGTCTCTCACCTCAGGTGCACTGTACACACTGTCCTCACTCTCTCACCTCAGGTACACTGTGCACACTCACTGATCATACTTGGTATCTCACTGCAGGTACACTGTGCACACTGTACTGATTCATTCTCACCTCAAGTGCACTGTGTACATGTCCTGACTCAGTCTCTCACCTCAGGTACACTGTGCACACTGTCCTCACTCATTCACTCACCTCAGGTACACTGTGCACACTCACTGATCATACTTGGTATCTCACTGCAGGTACATTGTGCACACTGTACTGATTCATTCTCACCTCAGGTGCACTGTGTACATGTCCTGACTCAGTCTCTCATCTCAGGCACACTGTGCACACTCACTGGACTTACTTGGTCTCTCACCTCAGGTACACTTTCCACACTGTCATGACTCAGTATCTCACATCAGGTACACTGTCCAAAATCACTGTCCTGACTCAGTCTGTCACCTCAGGTACACTGTGTGCACCGTCCTGACAGTCTTCACCTCAGGTACACTGTGGACACTGTACTGACTCAGTCTCTCACATCAGGTACACTGCCCAAAATCATTGTCCTGTCCTTAACCTCATGTACACTGTGCACACTGTCTTCACTCAGCCTCTCACCTCAGGTACACTGTGCACACTGTCCTACCTCATTCTGTCACCTCAGATACACTGTGCACACTGTCTTCACTCAGCCTTTCACCTCAGGTACACTGTGCACACTATCCTCAGTCTCTCATCTAAGGTACACTGTGCACACTGTCGCCACACAGTATCTCACCTAACGTACATTTATGTACACTGTTCTCACTCAGTGACCTCAGGTACACTGTGCACACTGTCCTCACTCACTCATCTCACACTGTGCACACTGTTGTCAGTCAGTTTCTCACCCCAGGTACATTGAGTACACTCACTGTCCTGACTCAGTCTCTCACCTCAGGTGCACTGTGCACACTCCCTGTCACGACCCATTCTCTCACCATAGGTACATTGTGCACTGTCCTGACTCAGTCTCTCAGCTAAGGAACACTGTGCACACTGTACTGACTCAGTCTCTCATCTCAGGTACACTGTGCACACTGTCATGACTCAGTATCTCACTTCAGGTACACTGTGCACACTGTCCTGACTCAGTCTCTCACCTCAGGTACACTGTGCACACTGTAATGATTCATTCTCTCACCTCAGATACACTGAAGCCCCCAACCCTGTGCCCTCCTCACTCAGTATCTCACCTCAGGTACACTGTGCACACTGTACTGATTTATTCTCACATCTTAGATACACTGTGCACACTGTCCTGACTCAGTCTCTCACCTCAGATACACTGTGCACACTGTCCTAACTCAGTCTCACACCTCAGGAACACTGTGCACACTGTCCTGACTCAGTCTCTCACCTCAGATACACTGTGCACACTGTCCTAACTCAGTCTCTCACCTCAGGTACACTGTGCACACTGTACTGATTTATTCTCTCATCTTAGATACACTGTGCACACTGTCCTCACTCAGTCACTCACCCTAGGTACACTGTGCACACTGTCCTCACTCAGTATCTCACCTCAGATACACTGTGCACTCTGTTCTCACTCAGTCTCTCACCCCAGGTACACAGTGCACACTGTCCTGACTCAGTCTTTCACCTCAGGTACACTGTGCACACTGTCCTGACTCAGTCTCTTACCTCAGGTACACGGTGCACACTGTCCTGACTCAGTCTCTCACCTCAGGTACACTGTGCACACTGTCCTGACTCAGTCTTTCACCTCAGGTACACTGTGCACACTGTCCTGACTCAGTCTTTCACCTCAGGTACACTGTGCACACTGTCCTTGCATATTCTCTCACCTTAAGAACACGGTGCACACAGTCCTGACTCAGTCTCTCACCGAAGGAACACTGTGTACTCTCACTGTCCTGACTCAGTCTCTCACTTCAGGTGCACTGTGCACACTGCCCTGAGTCAGTCTTTTGCCACAGGTACACGGTGCACACTGTCCTGACTCAGTCTCTCATGCAAGGAACACTCTGCACGCTGTCCTAGATCAGTCTCTCACTTCAGGTAAACTATGCAAACTGTCCTGACTCAGTCTCTCACCTTAGGTATTCTGCGCACACTGTTCTGACTCATTCTCTGAAGTGACCTCGGACACTGACTTGACCCTAAGAGAGTTCTGGAGGAATCACTTCAATATCCTCCATTGCATAAACCTTATAGGTAAGGCTTGGCAGGGAGTGACTTCCAGGACTTTGAACTCTGCTTGGAGAAAATTGTAGCCAGAATGTGTCCTCAACAAAGGTTTTGAAGGGTTTGAGGCTGACCCTAACAACCCTATGCCTATTTTGGAATCTGTGTCTTTAGGAAAGTCCAATGGGTTGAAGGTGAGTGACCAGGATGTGGAGGAGTTGGTGGAGGACCACACGGAAGAGCTAACCACTGAATAGTTTCTATGACCTTCATCTGCAACAGCAACAGACCACAGCTGAGGAAATTGCTTCAGAGGAGGGAGAGAGGGGAGAATGTACCTTTTTCGGTGATTAAGAACATGTGTGCAAAGTGAAGTGACATGCAAAGTTTTGTGGAGAAATATCACCCTGACCAAGATCAAACAAGTCATATCTGCAACATGTTCATTGACAAAACCTTGTCCCACTTCAGGCAAATCTTAAAGAGATGCCAGAAACAGACCTCTCTGGGCAGCTTTTTTGTGCGACAGGGTTGTAGTGACTCAAGCTGGTCCTAATGGCAGTAAAAGACAAAGTAGGGATTAACCCCAGAGAGGGCTTTGATACCCGAAGTCTGTATGAAGGGAGATTCCTGTTTGAAACAATAAATTCTCTTCCCTCTCCCCTCCTCACCTTCTTCCATATGCCAACAAGAGTCTTCAACAAAGGTATGTAATGTTCATTTATTATTAAAATTAGTGCTTTATATTTCTTTCTCACTGTTTTGTGTAATACTATAGTTAACCTTTAAAAACTGTATTTTTTGTTAATATTTTTGAGTGTCTGCAATGGATTAATTGTATTTACATTAATTCTTATGGGAAATATTATTTTGATTTTCGGTCTTTATGGATTTAGGCCAACCTTCTGGAACAGATTACAGCTGATAACCGAGGGTCCACTGTACACTCTTTGTTAAACCGACACTTTCCCTCTCTCAACATGTTCGCATATTTTCTGTTGTGTTTGTTCCAGCAAGTTCTGCCATATAGGCTTAGCATCTGCAAATGTTCTGACTACCTATATTTGCTTATTTTGTGTCTTTCCCAAGTTATGCCACCTCATCTGAATTCTCTTGTTTTCTTTCATCTAGGTGTATTTCTTCACTTTTCTTCATTTTCATTTGTTCCTCCTCTAGCTTTTTCTTCCTTTCCTTTTTCTTTATGTTATGTACCGATGTTTGGTTCTTTATGTTATGTACCGATGTTTGGTTCTTTATGTTATATACTGATGTTTAGTTCTTTATGTTATGTACTGATGTTTGGTTCTTTATGTTATGTACCGATGTTTGGTTCTTTATGTTATGTACCGATGTTTGGTTCTTTATGTTATGTACCGATGTTTGGTTCTTTATGTTATGTACCGATGTTTGGTTCTTTATGTTATGTACCAATGATTGGTTATTTATGTTATGTACTGATGTTTGTTTCTTTATGTTATGTACCGATGTTTGGTTATTTATGTTATGTACTGATGTTTGTTTCTTTATGTTATGTACCGATGTTTGGTTCTTTATGTTTTGTACCGATGTTTGGTTCTTTATGTATGTACGATGTTTGGTTCTTTATGTTTTGTACCGATGTTTTTGGGTTTTTTATGTTATGTACCGATGTTTGGTACTTTATGTTATGTACCGATGTTTGGTTATTTATGTTATGTACCGATGTTTGGTTCTTTATGTTATGTACCGACGTTTGGTTCTTTATGTTATGTACCGATGTTTGGTTCTTTATGTTATGTACCGATGTTTGGTTCTTTATGTTAGTACGAGGGTTTTGGGTTTTTTATGTTATGTACCGATGTTTGGTTATTTATGTTATGTACCAATGTTTGGTTCTTTATGTTATGTACCGATGTTTGGTTCTTTATGTTATGTACTGATGTTTGGTTCTTTATGTTACGTACCGATGTTTGGTTCTTTATGTTATGTACCAATGTTTGGTTCTTTATGTTATGTACCGATGTTTGGTTCTTAAAGTTATGTACCATGTTTGGTTCTTTTTTGTTATGTACCCATGTTTGGTTTTTTATGTTATGTACTGACGTTTGGTTCTTTATGTTTTGTACCGATGTTTGGTTCTTTATGTTTTTGTACCAATGTTTGGTTCTTTATGTTATGTACCGATGTTTGGTTCTTTAGTTATGTACCGATGTTTGGTTCTTTAGTTACGTACCGATGTTTGGTTCTTTATGTTATGTACCGATGTTTGGTTCTTTATGTTATGTTACGATGTTTGGTTTTTATGTTACGTTTCCGATGTTTGGTTCTTTATGTTATGTACCAAAGTTTGGTTCTTTATGTTTGACCAATGTTTTCTCTTATTTATGACCTTTTTTCCTTATTTTTGCTTTTTTCTTTTTGTTTTACACTTTTTTTTTTTATTACCTGGTGTTCTTTAGGAACTTTTTTATTTGATTACCAGTTTTCTTGTTATGTACATTTTCTTTTTTATGACGAAGCTTTTTCCACCATGGGCTTTTTAATCCAAATGTTTCTTTTTTAGACCTTTTTGGTTCTATGGTTGAATTTGGCTTTTGTATTAGATTTTGGTTTTTATTTTACACTTGGTTCCCTTTTTTTTTAATTGTTTTTCATTTTTGCCCAAAGTTTTTTTTATTTTGACATGGTTTTATTTATTTACAGTGGGCCCATGCGTTCCTGTTTTGGCCAATTTTGTTACCGACTTTTGGGTTTTTTTGGATTTGTCCGAGTTTGTGTTCTTATGATGACCTTTTGGGCAGTTCCAACTGTCTGAATAAATGTTACCACTTTTTTACCCCTCATTCATTGTTTTCCGCTTGTTACCTTACCCCTTTATACATACCTTTCAATTCTTGGAAATTTTTTATTTTCCAAGTGTCCTGGGATGTTTGATTGTGAGGACCAAAATTATTTCATGGGGAACCAAAGTTCTTCCTTTTTGGGGCTTTTTTTGGGGCATGGCCATGGGGAAAAAGGCGGGGGTTTTGAAGTTGACCAATTCTAACATGGCTTAATTATTTCCCCTATGTTTAATATAGCCCAAATTTATTGGGAAAGTTTAAATTTTTAAAAGTGGGGGCTGGTTACGGGACAAAGTTAAAAAGGGTTTTTTGGAAAATGTTTGCGGGTTTTTGATTTGGTCACGGCCTTTGGTGTTGCCCCCGGGAAAACCCCTTTTAAAATTTCCCTCATGGCCTTGTTTAATGGAGTGACCTCTATGGTTTAAATAATTTATTAATTTTTGGAAAAATTTTTTTTTAACGTGGGTTAGGGGTTTGAGGTTTGGGGAGTAAAACTTGTTTTTAAATCTATTTCCATTCCCCAAAAAATTTGCCCGGGGAAAAGATTATTCTTCCTTCCCCTAAAAAAATTTTTTATTAAAGATATTTTTGATGTCTTTTTGGACCATCCTGGGAGGGTTAACCATTTGGAAAAAAAAATTTAAATGGGGGGTTTAAAAATATAAATTTGCAGAGTTCCCAAACCCAGGGGGGCCAGGAAAGGGGGAAAATTGATTCCACATTATTTTGCTTACAACCCCCCCCTGGCACCCATGGGGAAAAAATTTTTTTTTTCCGAAGCTGTGGCCCTGGTAGGTGTTTGATGTGTGGGTGAGTCAAAAATGTTTTTGAAAATGGGGGTTGCCCAAAGGGTTCCCTTTGCGCATGCGCGGATGGGGGGGGTTTGGGGGCGACTGGGGGCCATGGGGGGGCGGGAGTGTTTTGAAGGTGTGAGGGGGCGGGGAAAACAGGGAACCCAGAAGGGCATTCCGGGGGCCAAAGGGATTAAATACCCCTCATTTCAAAATGGGAAAGTGTCGAACTGTTCTGGTAAAGAGTGGGGGAATGTTTTTTGGGACCACCAAAAGGGGGGTAAAATTAGTGAAAAATGGTTTGAGGGGGTGGCGGGTGCCGGCAGGTGTGTGCGGGGGAAATACCCGTTGTTAATCCTGCTCATGGCCAGTTAAGGATTTAAATTTTTTTTTAAAAAAAAAAAGGGTTTTTAATGGGTATCAAAAAAAAGGGGTTAAGAGGGGGGGTTAGTGTGGTTTGGGGTTTTCCCTTTTTTTTACCAAACCCAAACCCCGGGGCCCCCAGGACCTCGTTGCGGGGTGGGAAAGGTTTTTTGAAAATTCAAAAATTGGGGAAAAAAAAGGAGATATCCCCCAGTTAAACCCTTTAGTTATAGAACCAAGGCCCAAAGGTTTTGTAATTGGGAAGGGGTTTTAGTTTAAAAAAACCCCCAAAAACATACCCCCCCCCCCAAAATTCAAATTTATTTTACAAAATCCGGGGGGGGGTTTTTCCCCAAAAATAAGGAAAAAAATCCCAAGAAAAAATTTTAAAAAAAAACCCCTGTTTTAAATTTTTCTCACAAAGGGGATAAAAAATAAGGGAAAGGTATTATTTATTTACTACTAAAAAAAAAAATTCAATTCCTTTTTAAATCCCTGAGAGAAACCGTGGGGGGTTTTTTTTTTTAAATTTGTCTGTTTTATTTTTTGAAAAAGGTAAACCCAAGTGTATTTTAAAAAAAAATTCTAAAAAACCTTTGGGCTTTTAAAAATTTTACAATAAGGGAATTCCAAACCCCCGTTTTTGTTTTCAGGTTTTTCTCCGGGGGACAAGATTAAGGGCCCGGGGAAAAATTGAATCTTGAGAAGACTTTTTTGGGGTTTTTGGGGGGGGGAAAACTTTTAATTTCGGAAACTTAAAAAGCCCAAAAAAGGGGCCCAATAACCCCCGGGGGGGTTAAGAGCAAAGGGGTTTTCTTTAAGCAGAAGGGGGGTAGGCCCAAAAACGTTTTAAAAACCCAAACCAGGCCCAAAATGGGGGTGGTACCCCAAAGAGGAAAAGCAAAGGGGGGAAAAAAAAAAAAAACCCGGGTTTTTTCCCAAACAGAATGCTTGCGAAAAAGATCTAGAGAGAAATGTTAAGCCCAAGGGGGAAAAAAAAAAAAGACTTGTAAAGGAACAGACATCTAAGAGACAAAAATGAGGCCAGAGTGGGGGGGCAAGCAAAAAGGGACGGAAAAATTTGGAAAAAATCAAGAGCCAATAAAGGGGGGGGGAAAAAAACCAAAGAACCAACCGGGGGAAAGGGGAAGGCCAGCAGGGGTTTTCTGCGCAAGAGGCTGGGTGGGAGCAAAAAGTTAAAAAAACGGTGGGGGGTTTTAAAAAAGGGGGGGATTTTAAAAAGGCCTTAGGGGTAAGCAGGAACGGGATTGACGGGGCCCAAATTTAAATCCCCAACCACATTTTCAGAGCAAAAAAAACAAAAAAGGAAACAAAAAGGGGGTTAAAAGGAGCCGGGGGTGGGAAGAAAATGTCCGGGGCAGGATTGGAGAGAGCCTAGGGGTACCGAGAAAAATCCCGGGGAGCAGCCCAAAAAAACACAAAGCATTTAAGGAAAAAAAAAACCAAAAGGGGGGGAAATTTTGGGGGGGGGGAAACGGGAAAACGATGTAAGCCAAAACCAGTAAGCCAAGCCCCAGCTAACCAGGCTACTTAAGAAAGAAAGAGCTACAGAGAGGCCCAAAAGTTTAACAGGAAGAATTAAGAAGAACATGTAAGGCCCAAACCCGTGCCTGGGGAAAAAGCAAAAAAGGCCCGCACGCGTGTTCCGCAGGGGTTCGAGCCGGGACTGAAAAAGGGGGGCGTGACCCCCAAAAAGTATTTTAAATTTTTAAAAACCCTGGGGCACGCATTTTTCCATCGGCTTTTTTCCCTTTTTTTAATTTATTTTTGGGGGGGGGGCTTTTTTGGGCCCAGGTTATTTTTTTCCCAAAAAAAAAACCGCCTGAAAAAGGAAAATTTTTGGCGGGGAGGGAAATTGGTAAAAAACCCCCCCGGGGGGGTGAGGTGGTTGCCGAATTCGGTTACAAAACGTTTGGTGACTTTTTAAACTTAATGGGGAAAATTTTTGGTTTAAAGGGGGATGGGATTAATTATGTATCCCTGGATGGGGGGCCCCATTGGAAGTGGGGTTTTAAATGTTTTTCCCTTTTAAATATGGTATAACCCCCCCCCCCCACCGACCAAAAAATTTTTTTGTCCCAAAAATTGTAGCAGGGGGGGAAAAAAAATTTTTTTAAAAAAGAAATTTTTTTAAGGGAACCGCCTAAGGGGTGGTTAATTTTTAATGTCCCCCAATGAACGGAAACAAGGGCCCCCCAAAAAAATTTTGGGGTTTAAAAATTAGGAATAAGGTAAGCATGAAAAAATTTTTCCAAAAATTTTTTTTTTTCAAAAAAAGGGAACCAGGGAAAAATCCCTTTTTCCCCCCCCTTTAATAGAAACACAAATTAGAAAAATCAAGAAAGCCATACAGTACCCCGAAAAAGATTTTTTCCTAAGAGGGGAATTTTATGGAAAAATGTTTTTGGTGTTTTCCCAAAAAAAGGTAAAATTTCTGAAAGCCAAAAATTAAAAAAAAATTTTTCCCTAAAAAAACTTTTCCCCCAAAAAAAAAATGACCCAAAAAAAGATTTTCCCCTTAAGGAGGATGTTTAAAGGAAAAAATAAAACCATGAGTGCAGCTGATAAACTTTTGGGGGTTTTTCCCCCCTTTTTGGTCTGTTTCATTTTCCCCAAACGGCCTTTACATTTTTGGGGGGTTTCGACAAAATTTTTAAACCCAACCCGCTGGGTTTTAAACACCCAAAGGGGCACAGCCACATTTTTCCCGCCCCCTGGGTGTTTTTTTACGGGGGTTTCCCGGGGGGGCAAGATTAAGGCCCAAGGAAATGTTAGTCGAAAGACTTTTTTTTACGGGGGCAAATCCCCGGGAAGGGCGGATTCTCAAAAGCCCCACCCCAAAGGTTTTACAGCAGCAAAAAAAGCACGAGGTGGTAAACACAACCAAAACGCGCAGCATGTCGCGCACGACGATGTACAGCAAAAAGCAAACCCGCGAGGGGTAAGCAGCAACAGCATGTGCAGCAGAGAGTGGCCCGCACAAAGGTGCTACAGCACAGCAGCAGTGGGGGAAAAGAGCCAAAAGGGTGTACACCAACGACGATGTTACAGAGAGCAGCGATGCTAAGCGCAAAGGGGGCGGTGGTACAGCAGCAAATCGATGTACAGCAGCCAAAAAAGGTAAACAAAACCACACACACTCACAGCTACGTGCAGCACAAATTTTCCACCCAAACGATGGGGGGGGGAAAAATCCCGCCGGGGGGGGCCCCCCCTTAAACAAAGATTTTTTCTTTTTGAATTTCCCCCCCCGCTGGGGTTGGAAAAATTTTTGGGGCCCGCAAAAATTTTTTTAAAAAAACACCAAAAAACTGAAAAACGAATACCAAAAACGGAGACCGCGGGGGTGGCGGAAACTGCCACCGCGGGGGGACGTTTAAGGCCCCAGGGTGCTTCCCACGAAAAAGTGGAACTTTTTAACGGAAGCAGGGAAAACGATTTTAAAAAAGCGGAGGGTTTTAAAGCCAGGATGCCAAGGGGGGGGCCATGGTTTTAAAAAGGAGGAAGGGGGGGGGAAGTGCCTTTAAACAGGGCATGTTCACAAGAGCCCAAACACAGGATCAAAGGCAAACTCCCGCAAAAAAGTTTGGAATTAAAGTGTAGCAAGTAAGTTAGGCAGTAAGCGTAGAAAAACAACATGAGAGAACTCTCCAATGTTTTTTGGATTGTATGGGAACCGCTGAACATACACCGCCCCTGCTACCTTCCCCCCACTCTAAACCTCTCCCAACATTTTCATCAAATTAATTAAACAACATCCCCCAAAGGGAAAGTGAAATATAAAAGTTAAAAGAATAAAAGTAAATATAATAAATTAAAAGGACACTAAGGAAATATACCCTTTTAAATTTTTTGGGGTTATCCTGGAGGTACTCTACACATATGCTGCATGATATAATCTTTTAAACTTTTTTGTGTACCCCTGAAAAAACTTACTTGCGGGGGCTAAAGCCTCCACTGCCACCAACAGCTTTATCAGTTGCGGCCCTTAACCCCTTCGGGGTCGCCCCGTAGACTAGGGCTTCACTTGAGTGCCCCAAACCATAATCTACGCCAAAATTCTAGCGCCGTAAAATTTTAGGGAAACGCTCAGGGGCCTACTGGAAGAAGGGGTCTACATGGGGGGTGTGGCCATAAAAAAAAAAATCTAGGGCCCGCATAGCATTGGGGGGAACCCGGTCAGTTACCCTTTTTTCCCCATCCCTCGTGCAAGTCAGCTCTCACTCCCCGGAAAACTGGGACTCTCCTCTTCCATCTGTAGTTCTGACACTGAGGGAAGTAAAAAAAGACGAATTTATGGTTTTGATCAGTTAATACGAAAGGAATGACCAGGAATCGATAATAGTGCAGAAAACCCTGACGATCCTAAACCTTTTACCTCGGGTGGGGGCCCGACCCCGGGGGTTTTGTGACCAACGGAAAAAAAAAAAATTTTTTCGTGTGGCCAGGCCTGACTCATAATGATGTGATAGGACGTGGATTGTGATTTTTTTGCGTTTGACATCCTTCGAGAGTGATAGTGGGGAAATCATTTTCACCAGTGAAGCGTTGGTATGTTCCCCGCCGATGCGCCGGTAGTGTCCCTATGTTGTGCCCGGGGGAGGGAGTACACCCCGGAGTACATCTGGAGTAATCCGGGGCCCTACCCATTTTTAGATAGTGATAGTGAATGATGGGCTACACTTGCCATGGATAACCACAGGCATCGTGGGGGGAATGGGGGAGGGTAGTGGCACTGCCATGCTGACTCACCCCCGGGCGGGGACCCAAGTGATGATCGCAGTTCAAGGACAAAGCGGACGTCCCACCAGCCCCCCAAAAATACAACCACCCGCACAACCAGCCTATATGTCCATATCCCCCCAAAACCTATTGGGTTTGGCAGCAAAATCCCAATTTTTTTCCCCCAAGCCTCACCACTTGGATGCTCTAAAAGGGGAATTTTACCTTTTGCCCCTTGGAACCACGGCCAATGAACTGGAATTCTTTGAATTATTCTTTGACCAGCTTTGAGAAAACTATTTCAAAGTAAAAATTATTTTGGTACACCAGGCAAACATCATTCACCAAGTCAAGACTACACAGGGGGAAAAGAGACGACTGTTGCAGAATGTATTTTCTTTTTCAACAATAATGTTTATCCTCATTCAAACATAATATAAAAGATACTGGTCCACAATCGGCAAATTTCTACCCCGGTTTCATGAAATCATCCCATAAACAGGTTTATCTTACCTTACTAGTTGCCTTTCCTGACAAAACCAGCCTGAAAAGAAGTGACGGGTTATAAAAGATTAGAAATGTTTTCATTATCCAAAAAAGAGTTCAGCTTTAACTTTTATCCATTCAAGAATGTTGTAATGACGAGTTTTTGTTTTTGTTAAAAGGGAAAAAGTCATCAAGCAGTATATCCCGAGAAAGGGGAAAACCGTTTGGGTATAAAACTTTTTGTCCCTTGGACTGTGAAAGGGGCCCTGGGTTGGATATTGTTGTATAACGGAAGTAAAACATTAAAAGATACCAAATTTTATTGGGTATCTCAGGTGATGAAAGTGAAAACATGAGGGCCCCTTTATCTTGGTAAGGGCATACTTTATCGAAACGGGGACACAAGCTCATTACTCAGTGATTTCATGCAGCGAACAAAACATGTGGTGGCACAGTGATTCTAATCATAAACATATGCCCGGCTCAATGCAGGTGCCGTGGTGAAGACGTGCGTGTTTTCTGCCAATGACTCATGGCAAACGGGGGGCATGACAAAAGAGAAAAGTCACTTGTTGACAACCATTCACCTAAAAAAGCAAGACAGTGGCAAAGTTTGATTGAGGACTAATGAACGATTCGAAAAACCCGTGACAGGATTGATTATACCAAAACATGCGCTTGGTTGACAAATGTGACACGATTGGGGTTTTTTTGACTGTGTTCGTAAGAGTTACAAGTGGTACATGAAACTTTCTTCCTCTATGGGAAATTTCAATGCCAAAGCATATAAATGTACCCAAAAAAGACTGGCAAAAACCACCTAGGGGAATTTTGTTTTTTTCTGTTGTCAGACAACTCATAATGAAATACCAGTAAGAACACCGCTTTTCAACAAGGCATCGAAATTTCTCAGGGAAAACCCAAGCGTTTTAGGGGGGAAGGTGATCATTTCCCAAAAAAGCTTCCTTCAACTAGAAGAAATTTTTCTCAAAGAGTGCATCGTCTGTGCACAAACAAAAAGACGGGAACAAAGATGCCCAAAACCTCGTTTATGTGTGGGAATGGAAAGGGACCTCTGTGCATGGTCCTTTTTTCAAGGGTTCCACAAACCCCAGCGTTCAAAACCATGTCCAGGGGTTGTAAATATGTAAATTATATAGAACATTAGTATTTACAAAATTTGTGCAGGTTTATTGTAAAAACAACATGGGAAACAATAATATAAAATAACTTTTTGTGTGGTTATTGGTTAATACAGTGGTTTATATATATACTTATATACAGTATTTTCTCTCAGCCCCAAAAGTTAGAGGGAAAAGAAAAAAATTGGAAAAGAAAAGAAAAAAAAAAAAACCACAAAAAATGAATGCGGTTGTGGAAATTCGTTGATTTGCCAAACCCCCCCATCATTTTGGACAAAATTCTTGGGACTGTTTCATAAGTACGATCAAATTTTTTTTTTTAATACCTTCACAAAAAAAATTCTCTTTTTAAAAATTTTGTAAGAAAAAAAAATTTTTTCTTTTTCAAAAATTTTTTGGATGGAGCACCACTCGATTTTTTGGGCCCTTGGGGCCCTGAAGGGGTTAAACCCAACAACAACACTTACCCATTTACTCCTCTCATACTTTTACATATTTTATTCATTTTAGAGAATATACATGTTTCTATTTTTAATATTGTTTTAAGTCATTTAAAGAATTGTATAGAAAATAAGCCTAAGATTATATTTTGCGATATTAAGCGTAATAAATTTGCCTTCCCCTTCCCCCTACCTACCCCTACACCAACAAGAATCAAAAAAAGGTTTAAAATGATGTTAAATGTTCATTTATCCCTTTTATTTTGTGCTTTTTATTTATTTGCATTGTTTTCTGTATGTAAATCTTTTTAACCCAAAAAAAATATTTTTTGTTAATAATTTTGGCTGTCGAAAAAGATTAATTTTTTTCCATTATTTCTTATGGGGAAAAAAGATTTGCCAATCGTGAATTTCACCAGTTGGCAGACTCTCTGGAACAGATTAATCATGAAACTCGGGGTCCACTGTATCTTATCCTCAGTTATTTTTATGTGGTGGGGGATCCATGAAAGGGGGTAGGGGTGCTTGAGGGGGGACCTTTCCCACTTGGTGGGGGAGGGGTTGGTTAAGAGGTTAAGGAGGGGACACTTCACATGGTAACTTATTTGGCTTATTCTTTTTCCTTTACATTATGTTAAACTTTATTATTAGCCATAATTTAGACTGCTACATCCCTTCACATCATGTCCTTGTCACTTGTTATATTACTAATGTTGATACTTCAGTACTCATACAATTGTTTATATCCACTTCCCTGTCGACATCTGTTAATAATTCACTAGTGCCACTTGACCGTAATTTATTCCCAAAAATTACACCATATACTGTACTGTACACTATGCACTGGGATTAATTAAGATTACTCTTTGTAGATGAATGGTTCAGAGAACCGACATGTTGATAAATTAGACACATGTGCAACTCTTGGTAATCTTTATTGAGGAAACGTTTCGCCACACAGTGGCTTCATCAGTCCATACATAGGAGAAACTTGAAGAACAGGAGAAGAATGAGGTAATCAGTCCCTCAACCTTGAGTCGATGTGTTCAGTCCATCAATCTTGAATAGAATACGGCATATCAGCGGACCTACTTCCACATTGAACAAATGTGACACGACCTATGACTGCTGCACCTATCCTGCCATAACGGTTTATAAGCTGCTTCTCTGCTGATATGCCGTTTTCTATTCAAGATTGATGGACTGAACACATCGACTCAAGGTTGAGGGACTGATTACCTCATCTTCTCCTGTTCTTCAAGTTTCTCCTACGTATGGACTGATGAAGCCCACTGTTGTGGCGAAACGTTTCCTCAATAAAGATACCCAAGAGTTGCACATGTGTCTAATTTATCAAGATTACTCTAAGCCACAATTTCAGTTCACTATATCACTGCACATTCATATCCTTATCCCTTGCTATATTATTTACACGATAGTTCAGTACACACATCTGTTTGTTTATTTCCACTTCTCTGTCAACATTGACAATAATTTAAGTGTTGCTCGAACCCAAAAATACATTCCATATATTATACACTATGCACTATGTACTCCACAATTTAAGATCACTATATCACTGTAAAATCAACACCCTCATCACTCAATATATTACCTAAGGTGATATGAGTAACAATTCTTCAGTATATATAACATGACCAACTGTGTGGAAACACCTTTAGGCCCAGTTCCCACCCGTCCCAATATAAGAACAAAGAAAGGAGGAACACAACAGCAGGCCTGTTGGCCCATACTAGGCAGGTCCTTTACAAATCCATCGCACTAATAGATTATTTGCCTCATAAGAACATAAAAAAAACAATGCAACAGCCTACTGGTCTATGCTAGGCAGCTCCAATTTTCCCACCGGCTAAAGCCAATGCCTTGACCTAGTGACGTCAGACATGCCACTTAAGGGAGGAGCGCTGCATCAGACCTAGTAGCACAAGCTAGTCAGGTCTAACTCACCCTCCCACACCCACTCATGTATTTATCTAACCTATTTTTAAAACTACACAATGTCTTAGCGTCTATGATGGCACTCGGGAGTTTGTTCTAAATCATCCACAACTCTATTACCAAAGCAGTGCTTTCCTATATCCTTCCTGAATCTTAATTTTTCCAATTTAAAGCCATTGCTGTGAATCCTGTCTATGTTGGATATTTTTAGCACGCTATTTACATCCCCTTTATTAATTCCTGTTTTCCATTTATACACTTCAGTCATATCCCCCCTAATTCTATGCCTTTCTAGAGAGTGCAGATTCAGGGCCCTCAGTCTATCTTCTTAGGGAAGATTTCTGATACATGACATCAACTTTGTCATCCTCCTTGGTGCATTTTCCAGTGCATTTATATCCATTCTGTAATACGGTGACCAAACCCCCTTTCTTATGTTCTTATGTTCTAAAACTGGGCAGCATAATCTAAATGAGGCCTAACCAAAGATATATAGAGTTGAAGAACAACCTGAGGACTTCTATTATTTATACTTCTTGTTATGAAGCCAAGGATTCTGTTAGCTTTATTGCAAACACTAATGCACTGTTGTCTTGGTTTTAGATTACTCTAACCAGAACTCCTAAATCCTTTTCGCAATCCGTAATATTAAAATCTACATTATTTAGTATATACGTGGAATGGTTATTTTCCTGTCCAACATTTAGAACTTTGCATTTGTCTATACAGTGGTCCCTCATTTTTCGTAATTAATCCATTCCTGGAGGTGCTACTATTATCGAAATCTACAATTTTCGAATCAATTTTCCCCATAAGAAATAATGTAAATACAATTAATCCGTTCCTGACACCCAGAAGTATCAACAACAATATTTTTTTTTACCTTAAAGATAGATTTACATGCACAAAAGAATGAACATTCAACATGACAGTTACCTTTATTGAAGGCTGTTGTTGATGAATGGAAGGCAGGGAGGAGGAGAGAGGTTATTGTTTGGAAGGGGAATCCCCCTCCATAAGGACTCTAGGTCACTTCAGGGGTCACTTACCTAGCTTAAATATAGATTTAAATGCAGAAAAGAATGCCAAATAAATGTAAAGCACTAATAAAATGCATAAATGAACATTGGGAATAGGGGTAGTTGATGAGTGGAACGGTCTGCCTAGTAGGGTGATCAAAGCTAAAACATTGGGAAGTTTCAAATATAGGTTGGATAAATACATTAGTGAGAGGGGTTGGGTTTGAATCGGTCTTGCACATGAGTAAATAGGTTTATCAAAGCTTATTGCTTGGGTATAGCAATTATGCTGTTAGTGGATTGAATTTATGAAGGACCGGCCTAGTATGGGCCAACAGGCCTATTGCAGTGTTCCTCCTTTCTTATGTTCTAAAAGCTATGGCTTGGGTAGTTTCAAATTTAGGTTGGATAAATACAAGAGTGAGAGGGGTTGGATTTGAGTTGGACTTGCACCTGAGGTTATTGCTTGGGTAGCATTTGTTCTGTTAGTGGGTTGGATTTGTGAAGGACCTGCCTAGTATGGGCCAGCAGGCCTGTTGCAGTGTTCCTACTTTCTTAAGTTCTTATGTTCCTATTTAACATCACACTTGTTAGGTAAGACACATATGCAACAGTTGGGCAACTTTATTCCGAAACGTTTCGCCTACACAGTAGGCTTCTTCAGTCGAATACAGAAAGTAGGCAGGAACAGTAGAGATGTGAAGACGATGTAATCAGTCCATCACCCTTGAAGTCGTAGAATTTGAGGTTGTCAGTCCCTCAGCCTGGAGAAGTTCAGTTCCATAGTCAGGAACTATCTGAAGATCAAGCGACAGTGCAGAGACTTAAATACTGTCGGAAGGAGAGGTGCAGAGTAGTAGTAGTAGTGAGAATGTAGCCACTGAGAGTTCATGTCCCTCTCAGATCCAACAATTCTCACTTAAAAAGGTTGTCCAAGGTGTTTTCTGTACCAAGATGCCACGTGTTGCAGTGTCTGACAAGATGAACATCAAAATGGTATACAATACCGACAGGTTGTTAGGTAAGACACATATGCAACAGTTAGGCAACTTTATTCCGAAACGTTTTGCCTACACAGTAGGCTTCTTCAGTCGAATACAGAAAGTAGGCAGGAACAGTAGAGATGTGAAGACGATGTAATCAGTCCATCACCTTTGAAGTCATAGAATTTGAGGGTGTCAGTCCCTCAGCCTGGAGAAGTTCAGTTCCATAGTCAGGAACTATCTGAAGATCAAGTGACAGTGCAGAGACTTAAATACTGTCGGAAGGAGAGGTGCAGAGTAGTAGTAGTAGTGAGAATGCAGCCACTGAGAGTTCATGTCCCTCTCAGATCCAACAATTCTCACTTGAAAAGGTTGTCCAAGGTGTTTTCTGTACCAAGATGCCACGTGTTGCAATGTCTGACAAGAGAACATCAAAACAGTATACCATACCGACAGGTTGTTAGGTAAGACACATATGCAACAGTTAGGCAACTTTATTCCGAAACGTTTCGCCTACACAGTAGGCTTCTTCAGTCGAATACAGAAAGTAGGCAGGAACAGTAGAGATGTGAAGACGATGTAATCAGTCCATCACCCTTGAAGCCGTAGAATTTGAGGTTGTCAGTCCCTCAGCCTGGAGAAGTTCAGTTCCATAGTCAGGAACTATCTGCAGATCAAGCGACAGTGCAAAGACTTAAATACTGTCGGAAGGAGAGGTGCAGAGTAGTAGTAGTAGTAGTGAGAATGTAGCCACTGAGAGTTCATGTCCCTCTCAGATCCAACAATTCTCATTTGAAAAGGTTGTCCAAGGTGTTTTCTGTATCAAGATGCCACGTGTTGCAGTGTCTGACAAGATGAACATCAAAATGGTATACAATACCGACAGGTTGTTAGGTAAGACACATATGCAACAGTTAGGCAACTTTACCTAACAACCTGTCGGTATTGTACACCATTTTGATGTTCATCTTGTCAGACACTGCAACACGTGGCATCTTGGTACAGAAAACACCTTGAACAACCTTTTCAAGTGAGAATTGTTGGATCTGAGAGGGACATGAACTCTCAGTGGCTACGTTCTCACTACTACTACTACTCTGCACCTCTCCTTCCGACAGTATTTAAGTCGCTTGATCTTCAGATAGTTCCTGACTATGGAACTGAACTTCTCCAGGCTGAGGGACTGACAACCTCAAATTCTACGACTTCAAGGGTGATTGACAGATTACATCGTCTTCATATCTCTACTGTTCCTGCCTACTTTCTGTATTCAATGAAGAAGCCTACTGTGTAGGCGAAACGTTTCGGAATAAAGTTGCCTAACTGTTGCATGGTGTCTTACCTAACAACCTGTCAGTATTGTATACCATTTGATGTTCATCTTGTCAGACACTGCAACATTGGAAGAGTTGGTGGAGGAGGACAATGAAGAACAACCACTGATGAGCTGCTAGATCATCTTCAACAGCAAGAGGCCACACCTGAAGAAACTGCTTCGGAGAGGGGAGGAGAAAATTTAAAAAAAGTTCCCTAAAATTTTTTCCAATTTTTTTTTTTTTAAGGGGGGCCCCTTTGGCTTTTGGGGGGGGAAACCCTTTTATTTTTCCCCAAACCTTTTAACCGTGTGGTTTTCCTGAAATTTTAAAAATTTAAAGGAAAATTTCATGGAAGGGGGAAAAGATTTCTTTTTTGGAAGTATTTTTTGAAAAACCCAAAATATTTCTGAGTGTTTTTTGGGCAAAAAAGGGAAGAAGGGAAAAAACCCCGGAAAAAACCCCCCTTTTTTTTTGGAATAACCAATGGAAGGGAAAAACCCCTTCCATTGTTTTCCACTCTCCCCTTCCCCCCAAAACCATTCAATATAAGGGATTCTAAAATAAAGGGAATTTTAGAAAATTGTCTTTTTTTCAGTTGTTTTTTGGGGGTTTTAAAATTTTTTAATTTTTTCAGTGGTAAAAAATTTTTTTTCCAAAAAAATTTGGGGCCTTTCGGTTTAAAATTTGTCCCCCCAATTTTTTCCCTTTTTTTGGGGGAAAAAAAAATTTGCCTAACGAAAATTTTCCCAAAACATTGAGCTCTCGGGAAGGATTAATAGCTTTATGTGGGGGTTCCCTGTTTTTAAATTAAAAAAATTTTAAAGCTCACTTGTTTCCTAAAAGCCCGGGTTATCCCTGCAAAGTAATAACCTTGAAATTCAAGCTCTTGATAATTTCCCTTTGGAACCCACCCCATAAGCTTTGGGGGATGGGGACAACCCCATTTTAAACATTTTTTTTTCCCCAAAATACAATTTTAATAAACCCCTGGATCGGGGGGGTAAAAAAGGCATTCAAGTGAAATTACAAAAAAAAGGGTGATAAAAGACTGGGCTCCCCCTGGGGGGGGTACTAATTTTTTCTGGAAAAAATATATAATGTATGTGGGGCAAAAAGGAAGCCAGAGTTTGCTTTACAAAATTTTTGGGCACACTCCAATGCAACAATCCCCTTGGGCCCCAAAAAACCTCAATCATCCACTTTTTCCCTGAAAAACCAAAACAGCCATTAATTTCCCCAAAAAGGGGCCCCCAAAACCAAGCATCCCCAAACTTCCCTTTATAAAGTGACATGGGAACCAACAAAAAAAATTTTCTGTTTTTTTTAAACATGCTAGAAAAACGGGGGATATTTTTGCTACCCCTATTTAACTTTGGTACACTTCACAGAAAAGAACATGATAATTTTAAATACATTAGGTTTTTCCCCTTTTTTTCTCATAGCTTTTGGTTCTTCTTTATTTTTTTCTATTGTCCGGGGGAAGTGGAAAAATTTTTTCCCTTTCCGAAACCCATGCGTGTCAATAAGGCGCCCAAAAAATGCCGGGAGCAATGGGCAAGAAAACCCCTTCCCCTGTAACTTTTACAAAAAAGGGAAAGCAAAAAATTTTTAAAAAACTGGGATGTTTGGAATGTGCGGGGGTTTGTGGGTGGGATGACAAAAAACAGAGTTTGCTGATGTTATGAATGAAAAAAAATTTTGGATGTCCTGGCCCTAAAAAACAAAGCCCGGGGGGAAGGGGGTTTTGGGGAGTTTCAGTGGGGAAAAAAATGGGGTTAAATCTGGAGTATCTGAGAGAGTTAGAGCAAAAAAAGGGGTTTGCAAATAATTTGAATGATCGTTTTTGGGAAAAGAAAAGAGAATTTGAAGTGAAAAAGCAAGAATTATGTGGATTTAAAGTAAAAGTTGGATGCCGGGGAAATGGGGATAAAGAGGTGTAAGCACCGGAAAGAGAGGGGGAAACAGGGAGAGAGAGAGATTTTGGGGATTTAAATGAAAGATAGGAGCCCTTTTAACCAAGTGAGGAGTAATTGTGGTAGGGGGCCCGAATGCTAAAATGGAGAAAAAACTTTTCGGGGGGGGGGGGGGGGGGGTGGTAGGTAAGTTTGGGTGGGGTGTAAATGAAAAGGGAGCCCCTTTTACTGAAACCCTTTGGGGGATAGAAAGGGGTGTTTTTGTTATAAAATAATACATATTTTAAGAAAAAGGATAAATAATATACAAATATGATGTAGGGCAAAATGAATAGTTTGGGGATTATGTATTGGTAGATAAAAGACTGTTAGTAGACTTCAGGATAAAATTTTTTTATAGAGGGGCCACAGAAACAGATCTTTCCTAGTTGTAGCTACACTGAGAGTAAAAGGTAGAGGGGATACAAGGAGAATAGAAGCATCAGGGAAAAAGTGAAGTTTTAAACTAAAAGAGGAGGCAGTTAGGGAAAGATATAAACAGCTATTGGAGGATAGATGGCTAATGAGAGCATGGCAATGGGCCCAAAAGGGGTAAGGGGTAGGTTAAAAATGTAGTGTTAGAGTGGTTCGCAGAATTTTGTGATTACGGGAAAGTGGGTGCGGGAGGAAGAGGAGCGTTTGGGGTGGAATGATGAGTAAGGGGTAGAAAGGGAGAAAAAGTTAGCATATGAGAGTTTTACAAAGTAAAAGTGATGCAAGGGGGAAGATTAGAAAAAGAGAGGGGTTAAGAGAGGGTAAAGCAATGTAAAAAGGAAGCAAATGAGAGGTGGGTGAGATGTATCAACAAATTTTGGGGGGGGGGATAAGAAAAGTTGGAGGGGAATTACAAGTTAAGGAAGCCCCCGAGAAAAAATGGATTTGTTCAGTTAAAAATAGGAGAGGAGGTTTTTAAACCCTTTTCGGGGTCCAAGCCAAAATCTGAAGTCACCACCAGTGTCCAAAATTTTGAAAAAAAAAAATTATTTTTTTTTAAACAGAATTAAAGAGCATATTTTTGTGAGGTAATAAAACAAAAAAAATTAGAATCTAATCATTACTTACCGAGATACAGTGCCAAGAAGTTTTATAGAAAATGTGTGGTGGCGGCAACATCGACGAATTCCACATACGCGTATTATATTATTTAGTTTTTTAGTTGTTTTTTTCTTTTCTTTTCCAATTTTTTTTTTATTCCTACTAACATTTGGGGCCTGAGAGACCAATACTGTATATAATTGATTATATATACTCACTGTATTGAACACAATAACCGCACTAAAGTTATTATCATATTATTGTTTACCACTGTTGTTTTTTTACAATAAACATGCACAAATATTGTATAATACTAATGTCTATCATATATTACATATTTACAATCACTGGACATGGTTTTAGAACTGCTGGAGCTTATGGAACTCCTTGAAACAAGGCACCATGCACAGAGGCACCTTACATTCTCACACATAAACCGAGTGTCTTTGCGTCTTTGTTGCCGTCGTTTGTTTGTGCACAGACAATGCATTTTCTTCTGAGCAAATTTCTTTTGAGTTGAAGGAAGCTGTATTATGAAATGATCACCTTCTCTCCTCAAACGCTTTGGGTTTTTTGTGATGAATTCGAGGACCATGTTGTATTGCAGGTGTTGTTACCTGGCTTCATTATAAATTTTTCTGACAACAGACAAACAAAATTCACCTACGGTGGTCTGTTACCGTCTTTATTTGGTACATATTATTTGGGATTCAGCATTGAAATGTCCATGAGATGGAAGAAAAAATTTCATGTACCACTTGTAAAATCTTTCAAACACAGTCAACAAACCAATCTGCAAAGTCACACTTGTCAACCAAGCGCATGTTTTGTGTATAATCAATCACTGACACTGGTTTCGAATACGGTTCATTAGTCACTCGATCACTTTGCCACTGTCTTGCATTTCATTAGGGGTAAATGGTTGTCAACAATGTGACATCTCATTTGTCATGCCACCGTAATTTACCATGATGTCATTGGCAGTAAACACCTGCACGTCATCACCACGAACACCTGCATTGGCCTGGGCATATTTTTACGATTAGAACGCACTGTGCCCCACACATCTGTCTTGTTCACTCGCATGAAATCACTGAGTAATGGGCTTGTGTCCAGTTATCGGTATATAATGTATGGCCTTACCAAGATAAGGTGCCATCTTTTTTCTCACAAAGTCACCGAGATACCCAATACATTTGGTATCTTTCAATGTTTTACTACCCGTGTATACAACAATATCCAACACCAGGCCCTGTCACAATCACAGAGTACAAACAATTTTATACCAAAGCGGTTCCTCTTGCTCGGTATATACTGCTTGATGACAGTCTACCTTTGAACAAATAAGATCGTCAATACAAGTTCTTGAAGGATAAAGTATATCCTGAACTTTTGTTTGAGATACCATGAAAAACATTTTAATCTTGTATAACCTGTCACTTCTGTCAGGCCTGGTTTTGTCAGAGAAATGCAACATACGTAACAGTAAGATAAACCTGTTCACTGGTATTATTTCACTGAAGGATGGGGTACAAATTAGCCAATCTGTGGACCAGTATGCTTTTATATTATGCTTATAGACGTGAGGCATAAGCATTATTGTTGCAAAAAGCAAATACATTTCTGCAACAGTCGTCTCTTTCCACCTGTGTAGTCTTGACTGTGGTGATAAGATCATATTTGCCATGGTGTACTGAAAATACTTATTACTTTCCCTGACAATAATTTCCATCAATGGCTGGTCAAAGAATAATTCAAAGAATTCCAGTTCATTGGCCATGGTTCCAAGGGGACAGGTAGGTAGAATTCCACTTTGAGAGTCATCAAAGTGGTGAGGGCTAGGAACAAAATTGGGATTTTGCTGCCAATCCCAGATACGGTTTGCTGGTGGATACTGGACATCATAGGCTGGTTGTACGGGTGGTTGTGGTTGTGGCGGGCTGGTGGGTGAGCTCCGCTTTGTCCTTGAACTGATGAGTCAGCAGCGTGGGTCCCCGCGTGGCACAGTGAGTCACGCATGGCGGTGCCACTACCACCACCAGCACCACTAACACCATCCACTGATGCCTGTGGCCCATCCATGCCAAGTGTAGCCACATCATCCTCACTATCACTACCTAAAACGGGTGTAGAGCCACGGGATGTACTCCGGGATGTTACTCCGGGATGTACTCGGGATGTACTCCGGGATGTACTCCGTCCCCTGGGCACACAGCATAGGGTACACTACCCGAGCGCATGCGGCGGCGAACATACCGACGCTTCACTGGTGAATATGTTTCCTCACTATCACTACTCGAATGATCGTCGAGCGCAATAAAATCACAATCCACAGTCAGAATCATCATCATTACTGAAGTCAGAGGCCTGGCCACGCGAAAATATTTAGTTTTCTCTTACATTTAGGAAACACCCGACCGTGAGTCACGAGTGCCCACACCAGAGGAAGAAGGTCGAGGATCGTCGCGGTTTTCTGCACTATTATCGATATCCTGGTCATTATTTTCGGTCACTAACTTATCAAAGCCGTGAATTCGTTTTCATTTGCACTTCCATCGTGTCAGAACTATCAGACAGGAAGAGGAGAGTCCCAATTTTCCGGGGAGTGAGAGCTGACTTGCGACGAGGCATGGTGAACAAGGGTGACTGAGCCGGCGTTCCCACAATGCTATGCAGGCGCATAATTTTTTGTTAACGCCACACCCAGGGCCAGACCCTTTCTCCACAGTAGGCCATAGCTTTTCACGCAAAATTTTTGAGGGCCCTGAATTTTGGCTAGATCTACGTTTGGACACTCACCGAAAAGCCGTAGATTTTACGGGAGGACCCGAAAGGGTTAAAGGGAGGTTAGAGGTTTTGGGGAAGATGGGGGGAATTTTTTGAGGAATTTTTAAATTTTTATGAAAAAAGGGGAAGCTGTATTTCGTGTATGGGGGCAAGGAGGAAAAAACATCTTGTAGGATGAGGAAGAGCCATTGTGAGTTGGGGGGGAAGTTCGTGACCCGTAGGTAAAAGAAAGGGGGTAAGGCACCGGATTTTTGGATAAAGATAGAAAATTTTTTTAAAAACAGTGGGATATAGTTTTGGGGTGTTTGGGGCAATTATTTAATAAAGTATGGAAAAAGGGGAAGGGGCCAGGATTGGCAGAGGCATGCATATTCCTTTTCATAAAGCAAAGGGGACAAAAAGAGTGCAAAAATTATAGGGGAAAGTCTGTTAATATACCTGGAAAGTGTTGAAAATTTTTTATTGAAAGAATTAAAGTAAGACGGGGAAATAGGGTAGCAATAACAAGGAGGCTTTAGGAAAGGGAGGGGGGGTTGTGGACCAGGGGTTTTTCAGTGAAACTAAAGTGAAAAATTTTGTAAGCTAAAGAGGTCTTTGGATTATGGGTTTGGAAAAGGGGTATGACAGGGGGGATGGGGGGCAATGTGGGAATGTTGCAGGGTACGTGTAGGAGGTAGGTTTCTAAAGCATGAAGATTTTTTTCAGGGTAGTGAGGGCCCAAATTAATAGTAGGGAAAAGGGGAAAATTTTTTCCCATAAAAGTAGGGCCCTTTAAAAAGGGTTTGTGTGTCCCCCGTGGTTGTTTTAATTATTTTTTAATGGGGGTTGAAAGAAAAATGCGAGGGTCTTGACAAGGGCGTGAGTTAAAAATAAAGAAACAAACATACAGTGGGATTGCACAGTTTCTTTTCTGATGACACTGGCTCTTGGGGGATTCGAAGAGAAGTTGCAGAGATTGTGGAGTTTTTTAGGGTGTCAAAAGAAAAAAATTAAAGTGTACAGGAAAGAGTAAGGGTTTTAGGGTAACAAAAATATTAGGGGATGAAAAATTGGATATCAGATTTGGGGGGAGAGAGTATGGAGGAGGTGAATGTATTCAGATATTTGGGAGTGGACGTGTCACGGATGGGTCTATGAAGGATGAGGTGAAACATAGAATTTATGAGGGGAAAAGGGTGAGTGGTGCACTTAGGGGTCTGTGGAGACAAAGAACTTTTTCCTTGGAGGCAAAGAGGGGAATGTATGAGAGTTTAGTTTACCAACGCTCTTATATGGGTGTGAAGCATGGGTGATGAATGTTGCAGCGAGGAGAAGGCTGGAGCATGGAGATGTCATGTCTGAGGGCAATGTGTGGTGTGAATATAATGCAGAGAATTCGTAGTTTTGAAGTTAGGAGGAGGTGCGGGATTACCAAAACTGTTGTCCAGAAAGGGGGAGGAAGGGTTTGTTGAGGTGGTTCGGACATACAGAGAGAATGGAGCGAAACAGAATTTCAAAAGCGTATCAGTCTGTAGTGGAAGGAAGGCGGGGTAGGGGTTGGCCTAGGAAAGGTTGGAGGGAGGGGTAAAGGAGGTTTTGTGTGCGAGGGGCTTGGACTTCCCGTAGGCGTGCGTGAGCGTGTTTGATAGGAGTGAATGGAGATGAATGGTTTTTAATACTCGACGTGCTGTTGGAGTGTGAGCAAAGTAACATTTATGAAGGGGTTCAGGGAAACCGGCAGGCCGGACTTGAGTCCTGGAGATGGGAAAATACAGTGCCTGCACTCTGAAGGAGGGGTGTTAATGTTGCAGTTTAAAAACTGTAGTGTAAAGCACCCTTCTGGCAAGACAGTGATGGAGTGAATGATGGTGAAAGTTTTTTCTTTTTTCGGCCACCCTGCCTTGGTGTGAATCGGCCAGTGTGATAATAAAATAAAATTATTATTTCTATTACATTTGTTGTCTTTAGCAACAAAAACAACATTATCATTTTCGTTTTTGAAATATCTAGATGTCTAATAAAGTTATTTGGCTTTTGGTGGGTTTCCAGGAATGTAAGCCTATTTTTCCCATAAGGTCTTCAGTTTATGTTACATAGATTCATCTAACACAGCATTTTCTGGAACGTAACTACCATGTAATATGAAATCTACTGTGCTTGTAGAAATAAAGATGGTATTGTTATTAGAGTGTACACATTAACAACAGCACACATCAACACGAGTGTACATATTAACACCAGCACACATCAATATGACTGAATACATTAACAACACAAAACATTAGTGTACACATTAAAAACATCATTATAAGGGTATACATTATCCTTTTCACTGTCAGTCCCATAATATTATGACTTGCAAGCCACTGTCAGTCCTGTATTACTACTCAAAAATTCTAGCGGCTTCCAGCCTTGTAGGAGAAAGCTGGTAAATCTACATGTGAGGGAATGGGTATGTGTGCTAAGTGTGTGTGGTATAAAAAAAATTCCTGCAGCACACAGTGCATGAGAGAAAAAAAATTGACTGAATTTTTGGTTTAAAATAGCAACTTTGTAGTGTATTTTGTACAGTAGTTACTGATGTATTCTCATTTTCTTGGTCTCATTTGATAGAAGGAAGATTATATTACAGAAGTAGAGATGATTTGAATGGCTTATAGACTAAAAGTACCTTGAAATTGAACTCAAAATACCAGAAATGTTCAATTCTTGCCGATGTTGAAAAGTAAACAAATCACGCAACTAATACATGTCAACTGGTTGGTCTAATATGCTTTCACAAATGCTCTGATATAAAGTATTGAACTTCAATATGCACACCAGTATGAGTGCATATTATGTATATAGGTAAATTTAAACATCTGAAGAGTGTGTGTGCATTGTCTGACATTGGATTAGGTAATCATAGTAGATCACAGGAACAAATACCATAGGCGAGGTAAGGACAGATTAGTAGTACAATATAAGCAGAACGGCTCATGTATAGGCACTTCAGAACTGCCAGTACTCCTATTTTCACTCGATATTATTGATAACATTCAATATAATGAGTCTTTTTTTTTTGTTAATTCAATTAAAGAAAAAAGATTCATTATATTGAATATTAGCAATAATATCGAATGAAAATAAGGGCACTGCAGTTCCGCAGTGCCTATACATGAACCACCACTGAATATAAGTAGTGTTGTTTGAGTAGAGGATACCTACATTTTTGAAGACCTTTGTTATGTGCTGGATGTGGGTACTGAACTTCAAGTTGCTGTCTGAAAATGGAAATTAAAATGTTTACTTCCTTGCAAAGCTTACAATGTGTGGTTTACACATTATAAAATATTAATTACAAGTAAGGACACTAGCATGCCTAGGCATTTGGGGCAGATTAATACACCTACCATCTGACTTACGACCTGCTCGACATACATCCACTCAACTTACGACCGTGCATCTGGCAGTTGGGCTGGGCCAGCTGATGCACACTGCTGCACAATATTTGACAATACTCGCGGCGGCAATGTGTCATGCAGGCAACATCAGTTTGAGTAACCCTGCACTATCAGCAGCATCATACTGTATTAACTCTACTAACTGGACAGTAAATTTCACCATAGCCCCTAAGATGAAGTCTGAATCTTGCACTGGAGATTGTGGCAAGGAAGGCTCTTCCTCTCGAACTCTCAATTTGTTTTCCATGTTGACATAAACCTGTCTGTATCGTCTGCCTGTTATCTTCTGTCTGTATCTCTATGTGTCTGTTTATCCTATCTTTCTGTCTACCTGTGTGCTGTCTTTCTGTTCCCTGTGTTCATTCTGTCTACCTGTGTGTCTGTCTTTATGTCTACATGTGTGTCTCGTCCTACCTGTGTCTGTCTTTCTGTCTACCTGTGTGTGTCTTTCTGTCTACCTGTGTGTCTGTCTTCTGTCTACCCATGTTTGCCTGTCTTCTGTCTACCTGTGTGTCTGTCTTTCTGTCTACCCATGTGCCTGTCTTTCTGTCTACCTGTGTGTCTGTCTTTCTGTCTACCTGTGTGTCTGTCTTTATGTCTACCGTGTGTCTGTCTACCTGTGTTGTGTCTTCCTGTCTACCTATGTGTCTTTCGTCTACCCATGTGCCTGTCTTTCTGTCTTACCTGTGTGTCTGTTCTTTCTGTCTACCTGTGTGTCTTTTCTTTATGTCAAACCTGTGTGTCTGTCTACCTGTGTGGGGGTCTTCCTGTCTACCTCTGTGTCTGTCTACCTTTGTGTCTGTCTACCTGTGTGTTCTGTCTACCTGTGTGTCTGTCAAACCTGTGTTGTCTACCTGTGTGTGTTTTCCTGTCTACCTTTTGTGTCTTTCTGTCTACCTGTGTGTCTCTTTCTGTCTACCGTGTGTCTGTCTTTATGTCTACCTGTGTGTCTGTCTACCGTGTTTTGTCTTTCCTGTCTACCTGTGTGTCTTTCTGTCTACCCTGGGGTCTGTCTCCCCTGTGTGTCTGTCTACCGGGTGGTCTGTCTACCTGTGTGTCTGTCTACTTGTTTTGTCTTTTCTACTTGTGTCTGTCTTTCTGTCTGCTTGTCTGTCTCAGAGCCACTCATTAAGAGTGTAACTGACTTGAAGATGCCTAGTATGGGCCAACATGCCTGCTGCAGTGTTCCTCCTTTCTTATGTTTATGTTCTTATATTAATAATGTTTAATAACAAAATTTAATAATCACCAAAGGTGCATTAAATGTGTGAAAAAAACGTTAATATAGACATTTTGCTTAATCATCATGATTTTTTTTTCAAAATTATATAATAAACATAAATGACAAAAAAAGGCACAATACCGTGACTGGAACGATACACAAATAACCCGCACATAAAAGAGAGAAGCTTACGACGACGTTTCGGTCCGACTTGGGCCATTGACAAAGTGTGACTTTGTCAATGGTCCAAGTCAGACCGAAACGTCGTCGTAAGATTCTCTCTTTTATGTGCGGGTTATTTGTGTATAATAAACATGCTACATAACATATAATCATATAAATTAACAAATATGAGATGTTTTTCTGGTCGGCTTGACAGATTAGATTTTGCCACCGAAGTGGCTAGTTTATTGTGCACCCCATATCCATCCTGTGGACGATAGCGCGAGAGCATATGGATACACAAAAGGCCTAGGAACTAGGCCCCAAAAAGTTAACAGGAATACATATGGATTTATATCTACATATCTATAGTTCACTTATCTGTTACAAGCAAATTTAGGAAATTTGCTTAGTATATCTGGTATCTTATTTTCATTAATAAGATATCTTGACATGTCACATAGGTTATTATACTGTCTGTCTCTGTATTCCTCAATAAGTGGACAATTAAGCACATAGTGTTCAAGAGAGTGACCATATGCCTGATCACATAATTTACATTTAGTTTGATCATCATCTGTGTGTCTCCCAAACTGCCAGAAGTACTTATAACCAAGCCTAAGCCTGGCCACTAAAACATCAGTCAGTCTGTTCACATTGCAAGTTGCTCCATAAACATACTTATCTACGTTCATGTTATCATAGTGGGTTATAAAATCTACTCAGGCTTCTAACTGCATTCCTATAACAATCATCTTCATTATTTACTTCTCTCCTAATATTATTCCTAATGCTAGACACAGTTATAACCAAAGTTATATTCTACGTTCCCTTCTGGATACTCTTCTGGCTAACATATCAACTTTATCATGAAGGGGTAATCCAATGTGTGATGGGATCCATAGCAATTGTACATTAATTCCTTTGTCCCTAATTTTTGAGTATCTATACCTGGTTCCCCAATGAGCATGTTGTTGGAGTCATTATATGAGCCAAGAGCCTTCAATAAATGACATAGAATCAGTAATGATGATAGAGTCAAGCTCAGTGTCATAGGTTAGCTTTAGCCCATTAGGATTGCAAACAATTCATTTTGGGGCAGTGTAGACGCCCATTGTTTAATTCTTATGCCTAACTCAACAAATTTTTTTCGTTCTTAACTAGGGGGGTGGCAACAAGAGCAGATGCAGCCCTGCCAGAAGACTCCTGTTTAGATCCATCAGTGTATATAACTTGTGATAACTTATTACTACCACTAGGCAAAAAATTTCTTCTTGAGCAGTTGCTCTAACAAGAGTTTTAAGGAAGGGATTACTAGCAATGAGCTTCTTGGAGGACTTGTAGGTATGTGATATTAAATGAACAAAATCTTCCATGGAGGGGTGAAATGCTCTTGTTGCCTACAGTGATACAGTTCATGCAGGTTATAAAACTTAATGCAATTGCACGTTTTCACAATCCATTTAGATCTGTGTGTATTTACCTCCAGACACTTGGTAAGATTCACTGTGACAGTGGGCTGGTTCGTTTCCTCAAAATTCTAATACCGGTACAGTGTTAATTTCAACAATCCTATCACTGATTCTAGAAATACCAAGCTCCTTCCTCATGTTAAGAACTTTTGTAGATCTGGGACAGCCAAGAATAGTCCTGAGAGCTTCATTTTGCATTAACTCCAAAGGGGTGGGAGGGAACTTTCTCTAGCTAATATCAACAGGGGAGCAGCATAATCAATTAAGGACCAAAACATAGGCTATGTACATCATTCTCACGATTCTCACATTAGCACCATAGTTGGGATTGTAGCCAGCAACAGCTTGAGGGGCATTTAGCCTACTTTGCATTTCTTGTTTAGTTGTGGTATAGTGGATTTTTTTAAAGGGTACATCTACACCAAGATATCTGTAAGTTTTAACATAGCTAATGATTTCACCCTGCAAATAGATGGGGGGGGGATGTCTTTGCTTGTTAAATCTTTGTTTAGAGGAAGATATTATGAGGCCTAGTCGATTACAAATTGCTTGAACTTCATTAAGAATGGTATTCATCTTCTTATGCCCTGTTGTATGGATCATGATATCATCAGCATAGCTTATAGCATATGTTTAGGTGAGGCAGGTAGAGCATTTAGGAGAGCATTAATCAGAATATTAAATAGCATGGGACTAAGAACTCCCCCTGCGGTGTACCTAAAGACATTTCTTTAGAATCACTTCTGAAGCCTTGGTAAAGGACAGAGGATACTCTATTTGACAGGTATCCTATTATCCAGCGAGTAAGCTACCACCAATATTCATTTTGGCTAGTTCATGTAGTATAACTGTTCTGTTTGCAATATAAAATGCAGTTTTTTAGATCAAGAAAAGTGGTTAAAACTAGTAGAGGTGTGTGCAATGAGAAAGGTGGAAATACAGTTCTGCACACTTTTTTCCTTTCATGAACCCATAGAGGTAGGGGGGAAAATTTATGTCTGATTCTGTAGTACAATCTGTTAAGCATCTTCTTTCAAAAGTTTTGCAAAGACAACTAGTTAAGGAGATCGGCCTAAATGTATCAGGCTGTTGGGGCTTAGGGATAGGCACAATGAGACTATTGGTCCAGGAAGTAGGAAGAAAGCCCTCAATGTAACTGAGATTAAAACAGTGCCAACAAAGGGTTATCAGGCACGTGCCTTAGAGTTCTGAGAATATCATAGGTTATACCATCCTCTCCAGGAGCAGTTTATCGCCTTTGGTTAATGCATTATCTAATTCATACTCGTAAAAAGGCAATCACTCTCATCAATATTTTGGCTCATAAAATTAATCAGTTTCAACATTTTTTCAGAAGTACTCTCTAATTTTTTCTAATATGAGATGGAAGGCTTTCATGCCTGGGTGTTTTTGGCCCAGTCATTTATGAGGTCATTTGCTTTTCAAGAGGAAAGGGATGAGCAACATTGCCAGTCTTTTTCCTGGTTATTTTATTTATACCTTCCAAGCCAAACTCAAAGGGTGGACCTATTTAATCCACTAACAAACTGTTCCCATTCCTGTTGCCTAAGTTCTTCCTTTCTATTCCTTGCATTGTTAGTGCAGCTTGGAACGTTCTGAGCAGGTCCCGGGGTTCTACATTCACGGTATGCTTTACCAATCCTCCTAGCTGCATGTGTTAGATTGCGCAGCTGTGGATCATTATAGTATTTACATTGGTTTTTATTGTTATTTATAGTGGAGGGTCTTTGTTTCCTATTCCTGCCCACTTGATCTGTGAGAACACTCTCAATAGTGGTAATTAAATCATCATTAAATTTTTGTGTGCCAGTGGGCTCGTAATTCTTATACCATTGATCCAAGTGGTTAATAAAGTTGTCTCTGTGTTCTGTGGTCGGCTTGACAGAGTGAACAAAAACCATTTGTTTCTGGGCAGGTAACAACAACAAGAACAACGTTTGTTTATATAACTCGCGAACCTTCACTCTCATTCTCTCTCTCGTTTATTCATTTAATCTACTCACCTCTCACTCTACATTAAGACTACAGATATTTTAAGGTAAGTAATGAGTGGACACGATTATTATATTATAGTTTAATAATAATGTTATTATTATATTTGTACATATGTAGTTTTGTAATACTGATATCAATATTATTAATATTATTATTATTTTAGGGCTACTGGAGCACAGATCCCTGTATAGCACTTATGTCCGGTTTTTTGGGGTTGATCTCTAGGTAATTTATAATATGTATGAACTTTACGTACGGTGTACCTAGTGAGATAGATGAGAGAGAGAGAGAGAGAGAGAGAGAGAGAGGAAGAGAGAGAGAGAGAGATGGAGAGAGAGAGTGAGAGAAGAGAGAGAGAGAGGGAGAGAGAGAGAGAGAGAGAGAGTGGGATACAGAGAGAGAGAGAGAGGATATTTTTATTATATTTTATTTAGAAATTTTAGCATACAAACAGAGGTTCAAAAAATACAGTAAGGAGCAAGCATGCCAAAGCTCACTATTACGCATAGCATCTACGGGGCTGGATCTTATAAATTAACTTAAGATTAACTAAAGCAATTGTATGTAATTCAGTGATAAGAACATTTATTGTAAACAGTTAACTATAAAATACATTTGAGTAATACAAAGACAGGTCCTAGGTTGCTTGCATTGCTGTTCATTAAGTCTTGTATGCGGAAGTATTCTGTTGGTAGTTTATTAAAAAAATCCACAACAAAGCTAGGTTTAACATTTGTGTGATATAATTGTGAGTAACATTTAGGATATACAATTTATATGGTTCAGTTATTCAGTATTTATTTGGTTTTGAGTGAGCTACAGTGACTTTGAGAAGAACTTGAATTTATAAAACTGGTAGTGTTTCTTTTATATTTACAGGTAATGAATTCCAGATTTTAGGGCCTTTTATGTGCATTGAGTTTTTGCATGGTGAGATGGACACGACGGAACATCAAAGAGTGATCTGTGCCTTGTTTCTATGGTTCATGTGTTCTGTTGCGGTGGCAAGGAGATGTTTGAGGGGAGGGTTAATATCAGAGTTAGTGTTCTATGTATGTAATATGTGCAATAATAATATGGATGTTTTGTATGGTGAGTAGGTTAGAGTGTTTTGAATATGGTGGAGGGTGCTGCTGTAGTGATGTATTTGTTATCATTCTAACTGCAGCCTGTTTTGTTGGGTAATTAGTGGTCTGAGATGGTTTAGTTGTTGTTGGCCCCATGCCACAAATTCCATGGTGAGGGATTTTTTTTTAGGGGGGGTGTAAATAAATGGAGTGATAAAGGGCCCAGGGAGGCTGACTGTGGAAATAGTTACCGTTTCCTTCCGATAGTATGCACTACTGTCTTGGAAATTTTCTTAGATATTTGTTGTTATATGTGTATGAAAATTTGAGTCTATTATCGAGGTGGATTCCTAAGAATTTTCCCTCTGTTAGCTTTGTGATAGGTAGATCCGTTTATCGTTATGTTAAGAGGTACATACTTGTAGCTCTGCTACCAAACTGAATGAAGTAGGTTTTGTCAATGTTTAGTTGTAATTGTTAGTCCTCATCCAGGTAGATATTTTCTGTAATTCGGTTGTTTACAGTATTGGGCTAGCGTGAACTGTAGGTCGGGTCGTGGTGACCGAGAAGACGTTATGTGCTGTCATCTGCAAAAAGGTGTGGGTATTGATTAATTTCGAAGATTTGGGTAGGTCATTTATGTATAGGAGAAAGAGAAGTGGGCCAAGGGACATTACCTGTGGGACACCATCTGTATTGGTTGTGCTGGAAGAGCTTGCCCCATTTGCGTACACATATTGGCTTCTGTTGGCTGAGGTATGACTTGAGGTAGTGGGGTGTGCCCTCTTAATACACTTAGTGTGACAATTTTACATGGAGCAAGTCATGGTCAACTGTACAAAAGCTTTACGTAAGTCATTGAAGATCCCTGTGGGACTTCTTTTTTCTCTATTGCAGTGTATATTTGTTCTAGCAGGTGTATAATAGCATCATTGTATTTTTATTAGGCCTGAATCCAAATGGAAGGGGCGTTGAGAATTGTTTTGGGAAGATGAGGTAGGCAGTGGATTCGTTTATGAATTATTTTTCGAGATTTTTGAGAGAGGGTGTAAATTGGTTTATTGGTCTCTGTAGTTATGCAACTCTCGTTTGTCTCCTCCTTTATGGATCGGGGTGACCTTGCTTATTTTGAGATCTGTAGGAGGTGGAGGATTCAATGGATTTGTAAAGAGTTGTTGCAAATGAATGGTGATTGATAGTCTTGTGACGCTTTTTGTATATAAAGGGATAGAGAGAGAGAGAGAAGAGAGAGAGAGAGGGATACAGAGAGAGAAACAGCCACATCAGTCAAGCCAGTTAGCCAACCACCCACCACCCCACCGGCCTCCCACCACGCCCCCACCCACCCGGCACCCACCCGCGCCACCACCCACCCAACCCGGCCTCCACACCCACCCACCCGGACACCCGGCCACCCACTGGCCACCCCTACCGGCACATGCCAGGCCAGCAAACCAGCCGGGATACATATTACACAAGTTTCAGAGTTGTTTCTCTTTTTACTTAGGGTTAGTGTTATACAGTGGTCCCTCTATAATCGTCCGGCCTGAAAGTCGTCCATTTCGGAAATAGTCCTGTTTTTTCGTCAAAATATTGGCTCGCCAAATTGGTCCGGTAACTCGCTAATAGTTCCTAATAGTCCTTCGTTTGACGACGTAATACGCCTCTGAGCCGGTCGGCCTTCCTTCTCCAGCCAGTTGTGCCATTCTTTACAGTGAAGTGCTGGGTCCCCTCACATGCTACTACGAAAATATCATAATATTCCATTGATTTTAGTGCTTGCAAGTGCTAAATAAGCTACCATTGCAGTGTCTGACAGACACTGCAAGATACAAGGGTATCTTGGTACAGACCTGTAATCAACTTCGACAACTTCCACCAGTGAGTGAGGCTGGATTTGAGAGGGACCTGCCTTCTCAAACATCTGAGTTCTTACCTCTCTAGTGGCCTACGTTGTCTCACCTCTTGGCGCTTATAAAAGCTCCATCCTGTCACTTCTTCTCCATATTGTTTCATACTATGGAACAATGCTCTTCTCCAGACTGAGGGACTGACCACCTCAAAACTTTAAGGGTGAGGACTGATTACATCGTCTTCAAGTATCTTCTGTTCTATCAACTTTTCTGTACTTGCTGAAGGAACAGCTACTGTGTAGCGAAACGTTTCTCAATAAGATACCTAAACTGTTGCAAATGTGTCTTATCTAACAACCTGTCGGTTGTTTTATACCATTTTAATGTTCAGGATTTGTGGCTTCTTAACATAGACTGAACCACTCTTGCCAAGAAACTTCTTCATCGCTATCCCACATAAGAAACTACTGTAGGAAGGTCTGCTCACAAACTTATCCAATCGCCTTCCAGCTACCCAAGTTTTTAGACTCTCTAACCCCTCTCTGTACATCATCAGATGCAGCATCTCACCGGACCTCAGAATTCTGAACCGGAATATAAACATCGCGTTCTGCCATCCCCAGGTAGTTCTGTTTGTGGACTTGAGAAAAGCCACTGTGTGGGCGGAAACGTAGTCAATAAGGGATACATTATACTGCCATATGTGTTTATATTTTCCATTGTGTCGGTATTTGGTACCATTTATTTCAATGGACGGCTTAACTCAGTGGCCCTTATATACCCAACATCAACAACAAACACAAACACTCTCGTGACATACGAATGTGACTTATTTTATTCATTCTAGTGTATATTCCATGTTTCTATGTTATTAATATTGTTTATTATGTCTTATTAGTTGATTTGTGATAGATAAATAAGACCATAGAGTTGATATTAGATGTATTTTATCCCCACAATAAACTTGCATCACCCTTCCCTCACAAACAATTAGCCAGTAAAAACATGACAATGGAAGAACACTGCAGTGTCTATGGCCCATTAAAGGACTGGTCCTTATCAAATGACCTCCACCCAAAAGTCTACCCAAGAATTTCTCCCGTACCCAATTGCACAAATCAAACTCAGCTCCTCCAAATATTTATTTGTCTAATCTCTTCTTGAGCTACCATGGTCTCCTAGCCTCGTTCACCCTACTGGTTAAGTGTGATGTTAAATAAGAACTTTGAATAGTAGGACACTGGAAAAACACTGCTGGCCCATACCTAGCCGGTCCTTCACAAATCCAACCAATATAACAGAACAAATGCAACTCAAGCTATAAACTCAGGTGCAAGTCAACTCAATCCAAATCTTTCAATAGTGTATTTATCCAAACCTAAATTTGAAAACTACCCAAGCATAGCTTTTTGAAATTTTGGAAAGGAGGAACACTGCAATAGGCCTGTTGGCCCTACTAGGCGGTCTTCACAAATACCAACCCACTAACAGTACAAATGCTACCTAGGAATAAATCAGGTGCAAGTACGACTACAAATCCAACCCCTCTTCACGTGTATTTATCCAAACCTAAATTTGAAAAAGACTACCCAATGTTTTTGCTTCGATCACTCTACTAGGCAGACCGTTCCACTCATCAACTTCCTATTACCATGTTCATTTATACATTTTATTAGTGCCCTAGAGCCCGGACACTTATGGAGGGGGATTCCCCTTCCAAATAACCTCTATTCCCTCTCTCCTCCTCCCTGTCTTCATTCATCAACAACAGCCTTCATTAAAGGTAACTGTCATGTTGAATGTTCCTCTTTTGTGCATGATATAAATCTATCTTTTAGGTAAAAAAAAAAAATATTATTGTTGATACATTCTGGGTGTCTGGAATGAATTAATTGGATTTACCTTTATTTCTTATGGGGAAAATGATTCGAAAATCGTTTCATTTCGATTATAGTCCCACTTAGGAACGGCATTATGGGACGGATTATTGAGGGGAACAAACAGACTACATTCTGGCATGGATGACACTATTTTCCAGTGGTATTCTCCCATTCCACTGTATCGACCTCAATACATAAGATAACTGTAACATTATGATATCTGTTTGCGATTTTAATAAAATTTTACAATACAGTTCACTACCAAGTATACATTTTATACAGTGTATAATAATTAAAACTATAACAATGAAGTAATTATGGTATAAAAGAATAAAATAATGATTGACATTACATTACAGTATAATGTAGGAAAATGTTTGGCATTTTGCCCTACCAGTAAGTCGGCATTTTAAAGGTTCGGACTTACAGTGGAACCTCAAAAATCGAACTTTAATCCATTCCAGGAGTTAGTTCTAAATTCCGAATAGTCTGAAATTCGAAGCTATATTTCCATAAGATATATGGAATACTAATTAAATCGTTTACCTGAAACCAAAAGATTCACACAAAAATACATTTTTATAGAGATAGTTACAGTTTTTATATACAATAAATGCTATAGGTTTTTAATTATGTTTAGTATTACAGTATAAAATAACAGTTTTTCTTACCTTTATTGAAGATTGGTGATGGCATCTGGAAGATTGGGAGGGAGGAGAGGAGGGAGTTGGGGTTAGTGTTTGGAAAGGAGAATTCCCCATCCAGTGAGGATTCAGGGTAAAGCCCTCTCTGGGGAGTTACTTCCCTTCCACTGTATTTTAATGCCACTAGACCAGCTGGAGAGTCATGGGCCCCTTGTCTCACCAAAAATAAAACTGTCCACAGTCCTCTGTTATCTGGCCCTCTCTAACATTTCCCTAAAATGGGACATGGTTCTGTCACTGAAAAATTGTTGCAAAGATGGCTTGTTACACTAGTCCAGGTTTGAAATTCTTCACTGTCAAATGTATCCCTTTAAACTCCTGTACAAACTTCTCAGCGCTGTTTGTCTGAACTGGCTATGCCTCACCATGTCTTACAACATTGGTATGCCAAATGCTTCTTAAATCTGTCAATCCAGCATTCTAGGTGGCCCTTAAATTCACTTATCAGCACTGGGTTCCAGGAGTTTTCTGTACCAGATCGGCATGCAACTTCCTTGCCTTTCGCAAATAATTCGTCTCTGTTCACACTATCACCTGGCGATCTCTTTATCCTTGGATCCACACCAGATATCAACTTCTCAACCTCATTCATCTATTTGTGGTCTTTTTTTTGGTTAAGTCATATTAACTACCTTTCACAAACATCTGCTTCTATTTGTTCTTTCTTTTCAAGTATAGATCCGAGTGGTCCGTTAGTTTTTCCAATACATCCTGGCAAAGCTATACAAGTCTCACACAACTCTCTTTCTTCTGTATTATTTCCTTCTTCTCATCTATGGTTGTTCTTTTTTCTTTACCACAGGAGGTACCATCTAGGCTAGTTTATTTGGGCCACATGGTAGCTTATTTCACAGTCCCACAAGCACTAAAACTCAACGAAATAATCGTAAAAATGTGTGAATAGGAGCACAGGTTAGTGTTTCACTCAAGCATAAACAATGCTAGGACTGCTCATGGCGCTTGCGCGGGGTGCGGCCAAAGAGGGCCCTCGGACATGTCCTGTATCCGGGCGGCCAGGTCCGTTATTTGGGGCAAGTTTGTAATAGGGACAGAGTTTGTTCTGAAAAAATGGACCTTATTTTCGAAACGTTCAATATGTGATACCGTTCGATTTTTGAGGTGGTTCCATTGTACATCCATTTTGTCGTAAGTCGGATGGTACCTGTACTAATTCTTAATATATTATTGACCAGGTTATGAAGCAGAACAATTTAATATACCTGATATCATGCATACTGAGATAATAGCTAGGTAACTGAATGTGATTAACCCTTTCACTGTAAGACCCCTGATCCTGAACTACTGTGTCGAAAAATTTTTGAAAAAAAAAAGATAATTCTCTCAATATCTTAAGAATATCTTTCGAGTGGTTTGTTAAAAGAAAAAAAATTGCGATCAGTAGTTACCTGAGATAAAGAGGCGTGAAGTTGACAGAAAGTGAACTGCTTATGGCACTTTGGTGCAATAAGCGGTTAGTAATATTATTTTTAACCCTTTAAGGGTGGACAGGTTTCTCCCAAATTGATTCTCAGGGTCGAAAATTTTTTGAAAAAAAAATAATAAATAAAAAATTCTTATTATATGATACAGCATGTTTTTGTGGAGTATTATAGGCCAAAAAAAAAAATTGAGATCAATACTTGCTGAGATATGGAGGCGTGAAGTTGACAGAAAGTGAGCCACTTACAGCAACATCGCCAAGTGCTGGTCACGTAGTGTAATAGTTTATTTATTCTTTTTTTGCTTTTTCTTTCTATTTTTTATACATTCTATTTTTTAGTAACTTACACAGTGGAATGGGGGGAATACAACTAGGTAGTGTCATCCTGCTCCAGAATTGTAGTATAACCTATACCTTTAAGTATAAGAGAAACATCTATGGATCATGTGTAATACTGTATGGCTGGCTGGCAGGGTGGGTGGCCGGTTGGGTGGCGGTGCGGTGGCCAGGTGGAGTGGGTGGGCCGGGTAGTTGCGCTGACTGATTGTGGCTGTCTCTCATCTGTATCTTCTATGTAGTCTTTCTCTCTCTCTCTCTCTCTCTCACCACACACCACAGGTACCACGCAAGTAATCATATATAAGAAGATCAAATGCCGGGCTGCAGAGCAGAGGCAGCAAGCCTCTGTTTTTTTTCTCACCTGCAGAGCCCTCCAATTGCTTCCAATGAAGGCCTATTGCAATCATAACTGCACTAAACATATGTAGAACCAGCATGGACCCAAGATAATCCACAGTGATACTACAAACCGAAAAATTACACGAGTGAGCGAAGACTGCCCCATAAACTCCAAGACACAACCCCGTTGCCAGACGACTACTACTCCAAGCTCTTAACTATCTTAGTTTCTTCATCTAAACCACAGGAACTCCTGTTACTATAGGAGACCAACTGCTAGATAAAAAACAGCAACTAAGAGCTGCAAGGTAGCACCTAGAAATCAACTATTCCATAAGACGACCCAGCAGGACGCTTGGTGCGCCCATCCACACCCCCTTACAACCCAGAGCGAACACATCAGCAACAACAAAACATGGCTGAATCACCCACCAACCCAGGCGAATCCAAACAACAATACCAACTGGTGGACTGACTCCATCTTAAACTCTACTGCCTTCATAGGGTTTAACCCAGCCTGATATGCTCCAGGTATGATTAATGATCCTGATACTCTAAAAGCACCACATCACCACCCTAAATGCGGATACACTTGAATCTTCGTGGCTGAAAATATGTCTATCCGTGCCAACATTAAACAAACCATGAATCTAAGTTACTTCACTTTGAGGAACAAGATCAACAACCTTGAAGAACAAACAAAACATCAATGGCATGACATGATTTTGGCAAGACCTCCATTCAGTCAGCCAGCCACACAGATCAAATAACTTCCTAAACACGAAAATTGATAATGCCGTCAAGGACTAGAAAAACAAATCATGGATACCCAATTAATACAATTATTTTTGCTAACCAAGATGTCAAGACAGAGCAGACAATTATCTGAGAAGTAAGTAGTGATAACACTTACTCTTTCCCAGCAAATTATAACCACTTCAAACCTGCAAAGATACAAACTCTCCTGATATACGTGAACACCTGACATGTTAATGTACCAGTGTTGGAAATAAAGTTTATCGCAGTTACTATGGAAGCAAAGTAAGAAAAAAGTGATTTATGCTCAGATTTCACACACAAGACAGGAAATAAGATCTAATAATTTCATCTATCAAAGCAAAAAAAGATTTTACATAAATGAGTTTCACAAAAGAACGACAGAACTCCTGTACAGAGTGAGAGAGCTTAAAATGAGAGAATAATGATATAATTCACCAGAGCTTTGTACGTGATAGACAAATTCTAGTAAGGGAAATCTAATGTAGGCCCATGTGTACTACTATTACAAATAGAAAGATGAACTAGCAAACTTCCTCCATGATGCAAAAATTACAGAGTCTGATGGATATTATTGACCATATCCTTACTACCGTTAGTGTATGTTATTATGTCATTATTGAACTATCCTGTTACTATCTTCCTCCTAGTTAGTATTTACTACCTCATCTATCACAGGTGTCCACACAGCTTTTGAGTGCCAATTTGTGTTATCTTTCCCAGAATCCCAATTCCCATTTTATTTATTTGTGTTAAACCCCTTTCAGGTCCGTCCCATAGATCTCGGGTTCACATTTGAGGTCAAACCATAGATCTATGCCACAAAATTCTCAGCGCCGTAAAATATTTAGCGCGGAAAGCGCTCATAGCTACATGTGAGAGAACGGGTCTGCGTGGTGGGTGGTGCACCTTAAACAAAAAATCTCGGGAGCCGCCATAGCATTTGTGGGAACGCTGGCTCAGGTTACCCCTTGTTCACATGCCTCGTCGCACTGTCAGCTCTCAATCGCCGGAAAAATTGGGACTCTCCGCTTCTCCTATCTGATAGTTCTGACACTGAGGAAGTGGAAATGATGACGATTTCTATGGCTTTGGATCAGTTTGTGTCACAAAGGAATGACAAGGATATCGTTAAAGTGCTGGAAAACCCTTCACGATCCTCAACCTTCTACACTCTGGTGGGGCCTTCATGTGACTCACGGTCGGTTGTGCCTCAGCGCAAGAGGAAAACTATACATTTTTCGATGTGGCCAGGCCTCTGACTTCAGTAATTAATGATGATGATTGTGATGTGGATTGTGTTTTTTTTGCGCTCGACGTTTCATTAGACGTTGTGATAGTGGAGGAATCATTTTCACCAGTGAGCTGCGGTATGTTCGCCACCGCATGCTATTGGGTTGTGTACTTCTAGGCTGTGGCCAAGGGGATGGAGTAAATCCCGGATACATCCCGGCGTACATCAAAGGAGAACATCCAGTGGACCTACACCAGTTTTTAGTAGCTTGTGATAGGGGATGATGTTGGCTACACTTGGCATGGAGAGGACCACAGGAATCAGTGGATTGGTGGTAGTGTTGATGGTAGTGGGCACCGCCAATGGCAGTGACTCACCAGCCCCCGCTGGGACCCACGCTGCTGATCGTCAGTTCAAGGACAAAAAGCGGAGACGTCATCCACCAGCCCACCACAACCTACAACCACCCGCACAACCAGCTTTGATGTCCAGTATCCACCAGCAACCGTATGTGGGTTGGCAGCAAAATCCCAATTTGTCCATGCTCACCCTTTGATGACTTCAAAGTGGACAATGCTACCTACTTGTCCACTTGGATCATGGCCATTGAACTGGAATTCTTTGAATTATTCTTTGACCAGCCATTGATCGAAAACTATTGTCAGGGTATGTAATATGTATTTTGAGTACACCATGGCAAATCGATCAAATCCCTTGTCATAGACTACAAACAGGTGGAAAGAGACGGAATGTTGCAGGAAATGTAATGCTTTTTGCAACAATAATGGCATTATGCCTCATGTCTATAACGCATAATATAAAAGATACTGGTCCACAGATCGGCTAAATTTCTTACCCGGTCTTCAGTGGGAATTCATCCCAGTGAACAGGTTTATCTTTCTCTTACGTATGTTGCACTTCTTGACAAAAACAGGCCTGACAGAAGTGACAGGTTATATAAGATTAGAAATGTTTTAATGTATCTCAACAAAAGTTCAGCATATTACTTTTAATCCATTCAAGAATGTTGTAATGACGAGTCTATGTTTTGTTCAAAGGTAGGAATTGTCATTCGCAGTATATACCGAGCAAGAGAACGCTTTTTCGGTATAATTGTTTGTACTCTGTGGACTGTGACTATTGGCCTGGTGTTGGTATTGTTGTAATACACGGGAAAGTAAAACATTGATAGATTACCAGATGTTATTGGGTATCTCAGGTGAACGTAGTGACGAAAATTGATGGACCTTATCTTAGTAAGGGGCATTACTTTATATACGATAAATGGGTACCACACAGCCCATTAATCAGTGTAATTTCATGCGTGTGAACAAGGACAGATGTGTGTGGCACAGTGCGTGTTCTAATCGTAAAACATATGCACGGGCTCAAGCAGGGTGCTCGTGGGTGATGACGTGCAGGTTTGTACTGCCAAAGACATTCATGGCATTATGGTGGCACCATGACAAACAGATGTTCACATTGTGACAACCATTCACCGTAATGAAATGCAAAGACAGTGGCTATAAGTTGATCGAAAGTGACTAATGAAAGTATTTCGAAAAAACCAGTGGGACAGTTGATAGATTATACACAAAACATGCGGCACTTGGTTGACAAATGTGACATGGCAGATGTTTCGTTGACTGTTGTTCGTAATAAGAGTTACAAGTGGTACATGAATTTTTTCTTCATCTCATGGGACATTTCAATGCCTCAATGCATATAATATGTACCAAATAAAGAATGGCAACAGACCACAGTTTTGGTTGAATTTGTTGTCTGTTGTCAGACAACTCATAATGAAGTACAGGTAAGAACACATGCCTATACAACAAGGGTCCTCGAATTACTCAGGATATACCCAAGCGTTTTGAGGAGGGAGGTGATCATTTATATACAGCTTCTTCAACTCAGAAGAAATCTTGCTCAGAAGAGATGCTTCGTCTGTGCACAAACCAAAACGACGGCAACAAAGATGCAAAGACACTCGGTTTTTGTGTGAGGATTGTAGTGCGCCTCTGTGCTTGGGTGTGCCATGTTTCAGGCGTTCCACAAGCTCCAGCAGTTCTTAAAACCATGTCCAGTGATTGTAAATATGTAATTATTCTGATTAGAACATTAGTAGTATACCAGATTTGTGCATGTTTATTGTAAATAAAACAACGTGGGTAAACAATAATATAATAACTTTTAATGCGGTTATTGTGTTATTACAGTGAGTTTATATATATACATTAATACGTGGTTGGTCTCTCTGGCCCAAATGTTAGTAGGAGAAAAATAAAATTGGAAAAGGAAAAGAAATAAAACAATAAAAACACGCTAAATAATGTATTGGCTCGTAGGTGGAATTAGTCGATGTTTGCCGCCACAACATCATTTTGCAATCTTCTTTGGCACTGATATCTCAGTATGTACTGATCAGAATTTTTTTTTATTACTTCTACAAAATATGCTCTTTAATTCATGTAAGAAAAAAATAATTTTTTCTTTTCAAAATTTTCTTGGACACTGGAGCAAACCACTTCAGATTTTGGCCTTGGACCTGAAGGGGTTAATAGGATACTTACTCTTTAAAAATATCTGTACAGTGGACCCCCGCATACCGATGGCATACACATGACGATTATTCAGCATACGATTTGCTTTAATCGCAAAAATTTTGCCTAGCTTACCGCTTAAATAACCCAGCTCAACGATTTTCGTCTGAGACGCGTCAATGTGCGCCTCTGCCAGCCGACATGTGCCGCCGGGTGGCATTGTTTACCAGCCAGCCTCCGCGGTAACATCCAAGCATACAACGGATTTTTCTAGTATTTACAGTGTTTTCGGTGCTTTTTCTGGAATAATAGTGACCCTGGGCCCCATGATAAGCTGTATAGTGCCTACCCTACAGCCAATTAAGGGTGAGAATTACAACAGAGATGAGAAAGTAGTCATTGATATCGTATGTATAAAAGTGGATATAGTGTGTTATTGCCGACCTGGTCAGGGGTTACAAGGACACCCCAATAAACCAATCGTACTATTGTTGGGCACCAGAAGGGAAATCAAGGAAAGCGTTCTTCACATAGGTTTAACTGTGTTTTCGAACAAAGATCGCAAGTGATGGAAGATGTTGAGAGACTCTTATTGTGTGGATTAATGAAAAACAGCCTTGCAGTGAGATAGTGTCCCTCAAGACGATCATAAGCGAAAATGGGGGGGGGGCTAGGAAGTTGAATGAGGATTTAATTAAAAAAATGCCTGCATCTAGTGCTGATGTGTGTGAATTTATGAGCCAGCAAAAGGTGGTTTGAGGGATTTAGAAGCGTGTGGCATTCTTAGTGTGATATAGGCAGGCATGGTTGAGGCTGCCAGTTCGACCACAAAGCGGCTGAAAAAATATGTGCATGAATTCAAGGAGAACATGAGACTGAAGGACTGACTGGAACCTGAACAAGTGTTTAATTTGTGATGAAAAAAACAAAAATAAAAAAAACACAAAAAACCAGGCCTGTTTTGGTAAGAATATGCCATGCAGGAACTACATTACTCAGGTGAGGAAAAGGACCACTCACAGGACATAGCCTATGAAAGACAGGCTTCTTTTGTTGATGTGTTCCAATGCCTACTGGTGATTGCACACAAAGTTAAAGCCTTTTTTAGTGTATCACTCTGAAACATCCCAAAGCGTTCAGGCAAAAGAATGTCCTCAAGAGAATTTGTGTGTGCTGTGGAGGGCAAACAGTAAGCATGGGTCACTAGGGACTGTTTTCTATGGCTGGTTACACATGCATTGCCCCCAATGTGAAAGATTACCTATACTGAAAAGAAATTAGAACTTAGTGCCTCCCGGTGTTAGAATTGCCCCTGGTCATCCTACAGACTGTCGGCAGAGCGACTTTATGGGGACGTGAAAATCATTAAGGTAAAAATTTTTGCCTCTAATAACCACTCCTCTCCTGACAGCTCATGGACAGCAGGTTATTGCAAACTTCAAAAAACTGTACACAAAAGCTCTTTTTGAAAGGTGCTTTGTAGTGACTCAGATATCAACTGACTCTTCAGAGAGTTTTGGAGTGAGTGAGACACTTTAACCCTTTCAGGGTCCAAGGCCCAAATCTGGAGTCACGCACAGTGTCCAAGAATTTTTCAAATATAAAAAATTTGTTATTTTTTCTTTTGAAATCGTATAGAGAATTCTTTTTGTGAAGGTAATAAACAAAATGTACGAAAATTTGGTGGAAAGTTGACGAATTATGCTTCGCGAATTTAGATGTGTCAGCGTTTTTTACGACTTTGGCGATTTGGCAGAACTTTGACTCCATTTTTGGCCATTTACAGTTATTCACCATTAACCAAAATTCTTAGCTATTTCACTAGTATTACTTATATTCTATCGATTGAGCACAAGAAATCGCAAGTCAACTGTTTCAACTACAAAAATAAGTGATCGGAATTTGTTTAATTTGGCCAATTTAACACAATGTTCAAAATATTCCAATTTCAATTTGGGTCCAGAATGTACAAATGTAAGCATTCCTGGCACTAAAATAACATTTCCTATGCTTTCATTTGTTAGTTTTGCAGGCTTACAAATAAATTCCATTTTTATTTTTTATACACAAATGAATTTTATTCACACCAAAATTAGAAGATTACTGTTATGCATTACTGATAATAATTGTATAAATATCATCACAATATTGTGAATTGTGCAAATTAGACCCACCAGCTGGCGTGTATTGACTTGTGAGGTCGTTTGTTTACTATTGAATATCGGCAAAAATTTAACATTTCCGCTCTTTTGAGCTCAGTTTCAGCCCATTTCCAGCTAAAACCAATCAACAAATTCATCTTTTTTCTGTAATATGTCTTCATTTCTATCAAATGGACAAGAAATCGCAAATACAACTATAAAAAACATACGAAAAAACACTGCAAAGTTGCTGTTTTTTATCAGAAAAATCAATGATTTCATTTTTTTCTCTCATTATACACAGTGTGCTGCAGGATCTGTTTTATGGTGCACACATACCAAATAGATGTATTCTCTCAATCTAGGCCCAAATGTACCCCTCACAGTTTATCAGAGTGAGCCTGAGCTCATAGCAGTAGATCTACGGATTTGGACCCGAACGTATAGCCATGATCTACGGGAACGGACCTGAAAGGGTTAATATCTCCTCAATTGTGTAATCCTTTATAGGTAAGGTTGGGGGGACGGGAGTGACTTAAGAAGACCTTGAACTCTGCTTGGAAGAAACTGTGGCCAGAATGTGTAGACAAAGGGATTTTGAAGGGTTTGAGGCTAACCCTGAGAGGATTATGCCAGTTGAGGGAATCCATTGTGGCATTGGTAAGTCCTTGGGGTTGGAGGTTAGGGGGGAGGGAGGTTGTGAAGAGTTGGTGGAGGAGGACAATGAAGAATTCTAACCACTGATGGTGATAGATCAACCTTCAACGCAGAGTGCCAGACGTGGAAAACGGGTTCAGAGGAGGGGAGGAGAGAATTGAAGAATTGCCTACTACAAAGATTAAGGAAAATGTGTGCAAAGTCGGCTTGAGTGCAAACCTTTTTTGATGAAAATCACCTCACACTGCTATTGCAAGCCGTGTTGGCAACCTGTACACTGAACAATGTTGTGAAACACTTTAGGGAAGTCATAAGGAACGAAGGTACAGGCAATAGGGACAGATATGTTGTGTCGAAAGAAGTCCAGTGACTCTGAAAGCTGTCCTAGTGGCTATTAAAAGAAGAAGGGATGTAACCCAGAAAAATGGACTCGACACTCAAGTCTTTAATGGAAGGGGATTCCCCTTCTAAACAACTAAACACTCTCTCTCCCTCTACCCTTGTGCCTGTTCTTTCTGTCTCCTGTGTGTCTGTCTTTTGTCTACCTGTGTGTCTGTCTTTCTGTCTACCATGTGCCTGTCTTTCTGTCTTCCTGTGTGGCTGTCTTTCTGTTACCTTGTATGTCTGTCTTTATGTCTCCTGGTGTCTGTCTACATGTGTGTGTCTTCCTGTTACCTGTGTGTCTTTATGTCTACCTCTGTGTCTGTCTACCTGTGTGTCTGTTACTGTGTGTCTGTCTACTTGTGTGTCTTGTCTACTTGTGTTGCTTTCTGTCTGCTTGTCTGTCTTCGAGCCAACTCATTAAGCAGTGTAATGATTCTTGAAGATGCCTAGTATGGGCCAATAAGTGCCTGCTGCAGTGTTCCTCCTTTCTTATGTTCTTACATTAATAAATGATAAAAAACACAACATAATAATCACCGAGGTGCATTATCATGTGTTTGTAAAACGTTAATAATAGACATTTTGCTTAATACAATCTTTGATTTTTTCTCAAAAAATTTTAATAAAACATAAATAACAAAAAAGGCACAATACCGTGGATGGAACGATTAACATATAAACCGCATATAAAAGGAGAGAAGCTTACGACGACGTTTCATTTTTTTTTTTTTAGGTACGACTTGGCCATTGACAAAGTGTGACTTTGTCAATGGTCCAAGTTGGACGAAACGTCGTCGTAAGATTCTCTTTCTTTTATGTGAGTGGTTATTTGTGTATAATAAACCATGCTTACATAACATTTAATTATATAAATTAACAAATATGAGATGTTTTTTGGTCGGCTTCAGAGTGAACAAAAAACCATTTGTTTATCTGGGCAGGGTAACAACAACAACAACATAGTTTTGTTTACATAACTCGCGAACCTTCACTCTCATTCTCTCTCTCGTTTATTCATTTAATCTACTCACCTCTCACTCTACATTAGACTACAGATATTTTAAGGTAGTAGATGACGTGGACACGTTATTTTATTATAGTTTATAATAATAATGTTATTATTATATTTGTACATATGTAGTTTTGTAATACTGATATCAATATTATTAATATTATTATTATTTTAGGGCTACTGGAGCACAGATCCCTGTATAGCACTTATGTCCGGTTTTTTGGGGTTGATCTCTAGGTAATTTATAATATGTATGAACTTTACGTACGGTGTACCTAGTGAGATAGATGAGAGAGAGAGAGAGAGAGAGAGAGAGAGAGGAAGAGAGAGAGAGAGAGATGGAGAGAGAGAGTGAGAGAAGAGAGAGAGAGAGGGAGAGAGAGAGAGAGAGAGAGAGTGGGATACAGAGAGAGAGAGAGAGGATATTTTTATTATATTTTATTTAGAAATTTTAGCATACAAACAGAGGTTCAAAAAATACAGTAAGGAGCAAGCATGCCAAAGCTCACTATTACGCATAGCATCTACGGGGCTGGATCTTATAAATTAACTTAAGATTAACTAAAGCAATTGTATGTAATTCAGTGATAAGAACATTTATTGTAAACAGTTAACTATAAAATACATTTGAGTAATACAAAGACAGGTCCTAGGTTGCTTGCATTGCTGTTCATTAAGTCTTGTATGCGGAAGTATTCTGTTGGTAGTTTATTAAAAAAATCCACAACAAAGCTAGGTTTAACATTTGTGTGATATAATTGTGAGTAACATTTAGGATATACAATTTATATGGTTCAGTTATTCAGTATTTATTTGGTTTTGAGTGAGCTACAGTGACTTTGAGAAGAACTTGAATTTATAAAACTGGTAGTGTTTCTTTTATATTTACAGGTAATGAATTCCAGATTTTAGGGCCTTTTATGTGCATTGAGTTTTTGCATGGTGAGATGGACACGACGGAACATCAAAGAGTGATCTGTGCCTTGTTTCTATGGTTCATGTGTTCTGTTGCGGTGGCAAGGAGATGTTTGAGGGGAGGGTTAATATCAGAGTTAGTGTTCTATGTATGTAATATGTGCAATAATAATATGGATGTTTTGTATGGTGAGTAGGTTAGAGTGTTTTGAATATGGTGGAGGGTGCTGCTGTAGTGATGTATTTGTTATCATTCTAACTGCAGCCTGTTTTGTTGGGTAATTAGTGGTCTGAGATGGTTTAGTTGTTGTTGGCCCCATGCCACAAATTCCATGGTGAGGGATTTTTTTTTAGGGGGGGTGTAAATAAATGGAGTGATAAAGGGCCCAGGGAGGCTGACTGTGGAAATAGTTACCGTTTCCTTCCGATAGTATGCACTACTGTCTTGGAAATTTTCTTAGATATTTGTTGTTATATGTGTATGAAAATTTGAGTCTATTATCGAGGTGGATTCCTAAGAATTTTCCCTCTGTTAGCTTTGTGATAGGTAGATCCGTTTATCGTTATGTTAAGAGGTACATACTTGTAGCTCTGCTACCAAACTGAATGAAGTAGGTTTTGTCAATGTTTAGTTGTAATTGTTAGTCCTCATCCAGGTAGATATTTTCTGTAATTCGGTTGTTTACAGTATTGGGCTAGCGTGAACTGTAGGTCGGGTCGTGGTGACCGAGAAGACGTTATGTGTTAAGTGCGGGTGTTTGGAGTAATAACAAGTAGTACGGGTTGGTAACCTCGGACGACTGGGGGCCCAGGAAATGCCTTAAAAATCGCCTGCACCCGCGGCCACTACACCCTATTGCCTGTGTCTAGCGAGGTAATTTCCCCTTCCTTGCCCCTTCTCTTCCCCGTTTTGGGAACTCAGCCTTCCCCCTCATTACTTATGGCTAGAGCGGTTTTTGCCAGACCACATAAGAAATTGATCCCTGTGTCAGTCCTCTGTGCCGACTCCACTCTTTTACGAATGTGCCTCCTGTGTCCCTACCTGCCTGATACAAGCAAATACCGACAAGCAAATAACAGGGGTAAATCCGAGGCAGCTAGGGGAAAAAAAGCTCTGTTAAAAAGGCACAGATCCCCATCTTTTTCCTCACCCTCATATCCGACAGACAAGGATGCAGCCCGCACCGGTTTCCTTTGCAGATGAACCGAATCTGTATGCAGTGTTTCCATTGCAGACACTGAAAGGGCTCCAGGCGGACATAAACCCAAAAATTTTCAGGGGGCTGCAGAAAAAAATATGAAGTTCACGATGAAAAATTTCAATTACCGATATGGTAAACATAGGAAATTAAATCTTCTCAGATACAAAACAATTTGGCCCAAAAAAGAGCGAAACCCAATGTCAAAACCTGGGGTGACATGTCGGAGGATTTACCTTCAAGGACCATAACATTTTCAAGCATTGCAGAAAAATGACAGGATGGATAATGGAAACCTTAAAAAAAACTAGGGAGGCCAAGCCATGATGCACCTTCGGTCACTGTTCTATCTAGGCTGGAATATTGCTCCCAAAAATAACGGCCCTTTCAGGCAGGTAAATTGCCGCCCGGGAAAATGTACAGAGGGCTTTCACGGCGCGCTTAACGGAGATAAAACACCTCAATTATGGGAGCGCTTGAGGTTCCCAAACCTGTATTCCCCGGAAAGCAAGAAGGGAGAGATAATGTTATATACCCTAGAAAAACCTAGAGGGATAGTACTGAACTTGCACACGAAAATCACTCACTGAAAGAAAAGGGCTTTGGAGACGATGCAACATCCCCCCCAAAGAAAAGCAGGGGGTCATAGCACGTTTAAAAGAGCATCAGAAGTGTCAGGGCCCAAAACTGTTCAACTGCCCCCCCAGCACACATAAAATGGTTACCAACAAACCCTGGGAGTCTTCAAATGGACTGGACAAGCACCCAAAGTCATTCCTTTTCGCCCGGGTGTGCTCGTACGTTGGTTTGCGTGCAGCCAGCAGCAACAGCCGGTTATAGGCTCTGATCCCCAGGGGCCTGGTCACAAACCGGGGCCCCGGGGGCTTTACCCCCCGGAACTCTCCAGGAAACTTCCAGGTAAATAGGTCCTACAGTGCTGCTGGCATACCAGTGTTTCCTGTAGTGGCTTTGAAAGAACAATTTTAAAGGCATTGCAGTACTGACATTTTAAGGGGCATGCCAGAGGTTCACTATAAACATGTAAATTTTTTTTGGTATTGGCTTTTACACAGTAAAATTCATCGTCTACTGTGCTAGAAATGTTTTGGGGCTCTTTCCCCCCAAAAATTAATTGTCATTTGTAAGCCTGTATTAAGCTTTAAAAAAGGCTCAGAGGTACTTCAGTGTAGTGACTCCTTTCATTTGAAATCAGTGTAAACATGCTTGCCAGTGTAACTGAACATTAAATCAGTTTCATAAATTAGTTGCTTGTCCTAGTGTCATTGCTGTGTTTTTTAAAACATTTTCTCGTTCAACTGAAACTTTACTGCAAATTCCCAGTAATATTTCAAAAATTTCAGTGTTATCTGTTGG
>NC_069448.1:35367269-35383251 GCF_026875155.1 Cherax quadricarinatus | reverse complement strand
TTTTTTAGTAGGTTGTTTTTTTTGTAGGCAGTTTGAAATTTTAAAGCACTTTTTTTTTTCCCTGCTTGGTAGCCCTCATTTTGCAATCCTTTAGGTCATCATAGTTGTTAAGGTGAAGGTGGCCTTGATAAGCTGTGGGTTTTTCCCCATGCAGGTCCTTGGGGGACTGTGGTGGAAGATGTTTGCTGTTAATAAAAACATGTGATAGCGTTTTGGTCATTAGGTCTTGGAAGTTGGTTATGCTTGGCAAGTTGTTGGCCCACTTTTTGATCTTTCCTCTGTAATGTTGGTGTAAGTGGGGGTGACTTGGTCTTTTAGAGTGTTGATGGGTCTGGGGGCCCAGGTGTGGGGTGTTGCTTGTGTTCTAGATGTCTATTTATGTTCTAGGCAGTGATCTTTTGAGGAAATCTGCATTGCTACCCTTTAGTTTCCCCCTTTCTTGAGTTATTTGGTGATCGTTTGGGTTCTGAATCATAAGGGGGGCCCGGTGGCCTGGTGGCAAAAGCCCCCCTTCACACACGGGGGGGCCCGGGGGTTTGATTCCCGGGCGGGGGAAACATTTGGGAACGTTTCCTTAACCATTGCCCTGTTCACCTGCAGCAAATAGTCCCGGGGTGTAGTCGACTGGTGTGGGTCGCATCCTGGGGGACAAGATTAAAGGGCCCCCCAAAGGGAAATAAGTTAGACAGTCCTCGTGATGCATAAAACTTTCTTGGGTTACCCCGGGGTGGCAACCCCTGGGGGTTAAAAATCCGAACAAAATCTTATTTTATTTATTCTTAAGGGTTTAGCTATTCTGGGTCGGTGATCTTTTTTGACCAAAAAACTGGGAAGGAGTTTCTGGACTTTAGCGGCGGCCTTTTGTTGGTGTCTGTCGGTGTTGGGGTGATGCCGGGGGGTGAGAGGGTTGTGTCCTGGCGGGGTACCACAAATTTTCCCGGGGTTATTTCTGCTCTCCCTATGAGTTGGAGTCCTTGCTGGTTACTGGATCTTCTTTTTTTGTTCTGACCCCTTGTCCATTGGCTGTGGCTTTGGGTGGAATAGTAGGCGATGGGTGTGGGTGTGTTGTGGAGTACCTTCATGGGGAGGGGGTGGAGTTGCGTCAGTCCCTTTTTTGGTAAATTTGGGGAACTTTTGGGTATGGAAGGGGTAAGGTACCTAGGGTTGGCAGAGAACAGCTATTCCCTTTTAAAAGGCAAAGGGGTTAAAAGAGAGTGCAAAAAAAATTATAGGGGGATAAATCTGCTGAGTATACCTGGAAAAATGTTTTTGATAGGTTTTTATTGAAAGAATTTAAAAGAAGACGGGAATAGGATGCAGTGACAAGGAGGCTTGGAAAGGAAGGGGGGGTGTGGACCCGGTTTTTTCAGTGGAAAATGTAAGGGGGAACCGTATTTAAATAAGGCTAAAGGGGTCTTTTGTGGCATTATGGATTGGAAAAAACATATGGGCAGGGGGGATAGGGGGACAAGTGGCAGATTTTGCAAGGTTTTTGGTGTAGGAGGTGGTTCTGAAAGCATTAAAAAGATTTTTAAAGAGGAAGTGAGGTTTCAATTTAAAGAGTTTTAAAGGGAAAGGGGAAAATTTATTTCCCAGTAAAAGACCCTTTTAGAAAAGGATGGGAAAAGTCCCCCCGGGGGGTTGTTTAATATATTAAAAGATGGGGTTGAAAAGGGGAAGAAAATGGGGGGCCCTTGGGCAAGAGGGGGGGAAAATTAAAAAGATAAAAGAATCACAAAACAAAGTGGGGGGTTGCCCACAGCTCTCTTTGCTGGGGAACTGGGGCTTTGGGAGTTTCTGAGAGAATTTGCAGAATTGGTTTGGGTTAAATTTTTGGGGGGGAAATTGAAAAGAAAAAAATTTAAAAAGGGGGAAAATACGGGAAAGAGAAAGGGTTAGGGGGGGATAACAAAAAGATTAGGTGTTTGAAAGTTTTAAAATTTTCAGATTGGAGGGGGGGGGAGTTTGGAGGAGGGAAGGGTATTCAGAAATTTGGGGGTGGCCCGGTCAGGGGATGGGTCTATGAAAAAATGGGGTTTTGAACCCATAAAATTTGGTGGGGGGGGAAAAAAGGGTGGTGGTGCCCTTAGGGCCCTGTAGAGACAAAAAACCCTTTTCCCCGGGGGAAAAGGGGGGAATGTTGAGAGATATTTTTAAACCAACGCCCTTATATGGGGTGTGAAGAAATGGGGGATGAATTTTTCAGGGGGGGAAAAGGGCTGGGGGCGGGGGGAGATGTCCGTCTGAGGGCAATTTTGTGGTGTGAAATAAATTGCAGGGGAATTCTTTTATTTTGGGGAAATTTAAAGGAGGTGGGGGGGTTTACCAAAACTTTTTGTCCAAAAGGGTTTGAGGAAGGGTTTTTTTTTTTTTGGGGGTGGTTCGGACATGAGAGAAAAAGGAGCGAAACAGAAGGACTAAAGAGTGTTTCAGTCTGTAGGGGAAAGGGAAAAGGGCGGGGGTGGGGTCGGCCTGGGAAAAGGGGTTGGAAAAGGGGGGGGGGGTTTAAAGGGGGTTTTGGGGTTTTTGCGAGGGGGCTTGGATTCCAGCAGGCTTTGCGTGAGCGTGTTTTTTGATAGGAGGGGAATGGAGACAAAGGGTTTTTTAAAATATTTGGGCGTGCTGTTGGGTTTTGACCCAAAGAAAATTTTTTGGGGGGCCAGGGAAAACCGGCGGCCGGACTTGAGTTCTGGAGAGGGGAAAAGTACAGTGCCTGCCCTCTGAAGGGGGGGTTTTGTTGCGGGTTTAAAAACGTATTGTAAAGACCCTTCTGGCAAGACGTGATGGAGGGGTTGATGGGGGAAAAGTTTTTTTTTCCCGGGGCCCACCCTCCCTTTGGGTTTGGGGAATTTGGGGCCCAGTGTGAAAAAAAAAATTTAAATAAAAAATTTCTGTACTCAGAGGGGTTTTGTTATTTTTATAGAGGAAGCTACGGGGGCCCATACTGAACTGAGGCAAAGTTTTTTTTAGGGCTGGAGTTTTTTAACAGTTTTTTCACCATTTTTCTTTAAATTGTACTCCTACTTTTATTTTTAAAATGTTACCCCCTAAACCAAATCACCGGGGCCCGGGGGGCCTGGGGGGTTTTAAAGCCCCCCTTCACACCCGGGGGGGGCCCGGGTTCGTTTTTCCCCGGCGGGGGGAAACATTGACACTTTTTCCTTTAACCCCCGTTTTTTCCTTTTCCCAAACCTAGCAGCAATGGGTTTAACCGGGGTTTTTTGTGGGAGGGTTTGTGGGTCGCACCCCGGGGGGGAAAAGTTTAAAAGGAACCCCAAGGGGAAATAAGTTAGCCCGTCCCTCGATGACGCACTGACTTTCTTGGGTTATCCTGGGTGGCAAACCCCCCGGGGGTTTAAAAAATCCAAAAGGAAAATTCTTTTTCTTTTTTTAATCTTACCACCTTTTAGTTCTTTCCCTTCTTCATTACTCTCTTTCACCAGGTAGAAAAAGGGTCACCTCCCAAAACAAAATCAGTGCAAAAACAAACCCTTTTTCTAATATTTGTTTTCAGAGGCAATTTTTTTAACCCTTAAAGAGAGAGGGGAAATCTGAGAAAAACCATGGAGGCTTCATTTCTTAGTCATCTCCAAAACTTGGGAAAATTTGCACAGTTGCCTTTCTGGTTTCTCCAAACAAAATTTTTGGGGCTAAAAAGATCCCGCAGCTTGGGGGGAAATTTTCCCCCCTCCTTTTTTTTTAAATAAGAAATTTTTTGAATTTGTAAAATTTGTCAAATTTTCCTGAAAATTTAAATTTAATGGTTTTGGTTTTTCCTGAAAATAATTGATAGAACAGTAGGTTTTGTTGGCTAAGAAAAAGGGGTCCCAATTACCGTTTGAAAATTTGTGACCCCCCCCCAGCACCCTTTAATTTTTGGGTTCCCCCCAATAGTGAAGGAGTTAAGGAAATTTTAAAAAGACCTTTTTTGACAAAGGGAAAAAAGAAGCCAAAAAAATAAAAGCTTCTTTAAGGAAACAAACGTTTTCAGTTTTCGGAAAAGTCTAAAAAAAAATTTTTACATAAAAACATGTCCCAAAACACACATGAGGTTTTTTTTCCCCAAGAAAAAAACCCTATCAAAGGGTTTGAAATTTTTTCAAAAGATTTTTCACAGAGATCAACCCCTAAAACACACATGAGAGTTTATTCTCCCAAAAAAAACCAAAATTTTAGTGTTTTTTAAAGTTTTAAAAGGTTTTTTACGGGGGTCAAATTAATAGAAAAAACAGGGGAAATTCAATTTCACGAGAAAAACCAATCGTGTTCTGAAAGTCCCAAAAGATTTTTTCACAAGATCAAAAATCAAAAAACAAAAAATTGAGGGGTTCATTCTCAACAAAAACCCTATCAGTGTTTGGGAAAGTCTTTAAAAGAAATTTTTTTAAGTCAGCTCTAACACAACACTTGAAAATTCTTTTTTCAAAAAAAACCCAAAATCAGTGTTTTGGGAAAGTCTAAAAGAAATTTTTTACAGAGATCAACTCTAATTTCGACACATGAGAAATTCATTTCAAGAAAAAAAAAAAAATTTTAGTGTTTTGAGTTAAAAAAAGTTTTTACGGAGATCAAAAACTAATAAAAACCATGAGAGTTCAAACCCAAGAAAAAAAAAAATTTAGTTTTTCTGGGAAAGTCTAAAAGGTTTTTCCCCAGAGATCAAAAACAAAAACAAAAAACCCTAGGGGTTCATTTTCAAGGAAAAAAACCCTATCATTGGGTTTTGAAAAGGCTAAAAAGTTTTTTACAGAGATCTCATCTAAAACAACATTTTTTGGGGAGTTTATTCCCCAAATAAAACCATATCAGTGTTTTTGGGAAAGTCTAAAAGAGTTTTTTACAGAGAAACAAATCTAATACAACACATGAGAGTTCATTCCCCAAGAAAAAAAACCAAAATCAGTGGTTTTGAATGTCTAAAAGGGCTTTTTTACTGAGAAACAAATCTAATACAAAAACATGGAGTTCATTTCAAGAAAAAAAAGTAACAGTGTCTGGGAAAGTCTAAAAGAGGTTTTTAAAAAAGAGATTTAAACCCTTAAAACAACACTTGAAGGGGTTCAACCCAAGAAAAAAACCATAAAAAAGTTTCTGAAGTCAAAAAAAGTTTTCAGGGGGATCCCAAAATTTAAAAAAAACACATGAGAGTTCATCTCAAAAAAAACCCCTATCAGTGTTTCCCGAAAGTTAAAAGAGTTTTTCCCCGGGGATCAACTCTAATACAACACTTTAGAAATTCATTTCTCCAAAAAAAAACCACATCAGTTTTTCTGAATTTTCTAAAAGGTTTTAAAAAGAATCATCCCTAATACAAAACCCTTGAGAGTTCTTTCACAAGAAAAACCCAAACGTGTTCTGAAAGTTTTCCCCAAAAAGGAATTTTTTAAAGGAGATTTATCCCCAATCAACCCCTTGAGGGTTCCCTTCACAAGAAAAAAACCCTATCAGTTTTTTCTGAAAATTCCCAAAAAGATTTTCAAGGAGATCACCCTAAAAACAACACTTTTGGGGTTTTTATTTTACAAGAAAAACCATATCGTGTTCTGAATGTCTAAAAGGAAATTTTCCCGTTAGAAACTCATCTAATACGGGGGCCCCATGAAAGTTCATTCACAAAAAAAAACCCCCTAACAGTGTTTTTGAAAAGTCAAAAGCTTTTTCAAATTAGATTTTATTAATACAAAAACAAGAGAGTTCATTTTCCAAAAAAAACCATATCAGTGTTCTGAATGCTTAAAAAGAGTTTTCAGGAGATCAATCTAATACGACACTAGGTTCATTCATTAGCAAATTCCTTTTAAGAATGGTTGCCTTGATGCTGGTAATATGCTGTTTATCCAAGGAGTTAAGAGTTATCCCTCATGTTCCTTGGATCAGATATGAATACCCTCTACCCCTTCTATTTTCCAGGGGCTGTATGACCCATACTGATTTAGCACTCATTCTTGAATTTAATAATCATGAGGTAAACTATATTTTTTAGTTACATAACTTTTTTGTGTATCAAAGCAGAATGATTCCCATTTCCTAGGCATTGTATGACCTTTACAGGTTAGTGTTTCCTCAAAAATGAAATAATTCTGGCTTCTTGGATGAATATTTAATCAGACAAACTGTTATTAATTTCACCTGGAAGCTAATATATTCTCCACAAACCATTTTATGAAGCTTTGCAACAACTTAAGTTTTGTCTTGTAGATAATTGTTATGACAATTTATTTTACTGCTCAAGTAATGTACTTGGTGTATTTTATGTCTAGAATTTTGACTTTTCCCACCCACACTTTTTTGTTGTTTTAGCAGAAAGTTTTTAAGTTGCATCTTGCAGACACTGGTATTGTTCATATCTTTATATGCTAAGGTGATGATTTACATGTTGAATTTTATGCTTACTGTGGCATGCAAAGAGTATGTAACCTTTATTCGGCGCATGTACACACCCTCATTGAAAGGCTATCTCCCCCAACCAGCGAACCACTACTAAGGATCGGACAATGGGGTCCCGTCGTTCGATCAGTACCCAGGTTCAGACAATGAGAAGATGGTTTTGGCAATTGCAGAGGTGTTGTGGGCACTGCAACACTTCTATCTGCCTTTGTCATTTCCATTCTAGAGCTGGTTGAAGCATGGCCTACTTCTGAGACACGGTGGCTTCTATTCTGCCTTGCTTACCATGGTGTGCACTAATACCTATTGTGCACTAATACCTATTGTGCACAAACCTATTGTGCACTAATTCCTATTGTGCACTAATACCTATTGTGCACTAATACCTATTGTCAAAAGGTTTTCTGCTGTGTTTATTTTGCTCCCTTTATACCCAGGATAACAGGCCTTTGGATTCCTGGGTTGTAATGCTTATAAATATCACTTTCTCCACCCATACTTTTTATTGTTGAAGGAATTTTTTAAGTTTGTTCTTGCCAACAATGTTATTGTCAATTTATATGTTAAGGTGATGTACTTGGACTATTTAAGGGAGGGGTGAGCCTTTTTCCAGTTTCAGGAAATTAGAATTGAAAAATTAAGGAAAAAAAAAATTTTCTTAATGAAAAAAAAAAAAATAGTACAAAATTCTGGCAACATTTTTCCTCTTCAAGGGGGGGGCTCCTTGGCGTGGTGAAGAGGCTCTTGGTCTGAGGAATTAGACCTGTTGGTCTCCTTCCTCTGACCGAACCTAATTACCCCCCAATCCCCCCTTCCCTATCCCATCCTCCCCTTTTTCCTTTCCTCCTCCTTCTCCCCACCCCTCCCTTTTGTCCTTCCTCTTTTTGGCCTTTGGGGTTTTTCCCACAGGCGTGCTAGTTCCTTGGTAGGGGAAGGGGTACCGAGGTCCATCCCATTCCATTGAGATTCTTGGTGGTGGCGTTGTTTGCCGTGGAATCTGGACCACCTGGGGATGTCCCGATCCCTCTCTGGTATCCCGGAGGGTGGCTTTGGGTGTCTTTCAGGCGACGGGTGTATCTCTGGAAGCCACCTTTCGGATTCCGAGGGTGGTGGCAGAAGGAGGTATGCTTTGTGGTGGATATCCGGCTGCCCTCTCTTTTGTCCACCGAGGTAGCTTGGCAGATGTGAGGTTGCTATCCCAGATTGCTGGTTTACTGGCATGAAGGGTAGGGCATGGCACAGGTTCCATGCTGCATCTGCACTACTAGCGGTGCTGAGGTCCTCTTGGGCATGGAGGGAGATTTCTGGCCCTTTCATTCCTCCTAGGAACTATCCCTCCCTGATCCTCCCTTTTTTTTATTCTTTTTATTTTTATTTTATTTTCTTCTTTCCCACTACCCCCGGGCCCCTTATTGTTACTGCACCCTGTTCTGACCTCGCCTCATCTTTCGGCCACTCTTTGGACACTTCTAAGGCCCCTGTACCTCTTGCTGGTGCCATTTCGTCACCTGCTTCAGGTGCTGGGGTTTCGACTGACTCGATTTGTCTGACCTCCGCTCTCCTTTGACTATGCTTCCGGCCTCTCCCTCTATGGTGCGGCAATTTTCGAATCGCCAGCCCATTCCACGTCGGACTGACTCTGGTCCCACTTCTAAACGCCAACGACAATCTCCTGATGATGTTACTTCGTTACCTTCCCATTCTACTTGGAAAAGACTGACACATCATGCACTCCCTCTCCATACTCAGTTTCGGACCACACAATGGACTAAATTCTTTACTTTAAGACCGACTTCTTCTACTGGCTATCTTTCCGACCATAGTATTGGCAAAGCGCTCCTATGCCACATTGGTAGAGATATTTCCTTTCGTGCTCTTAAGAGTGGTACGCTCATCATCACAGTCCAGAATTCTACCCAAGCTCATGATCTTTCTCTTCTTTCACATATCGATACTATTCCTATCACTATCAAAAAACATCATTCCCTCAATTCTTGTAGTGGTACTGTTATTCTGCTCCATACCATAGTCCAACAGAATTTCCAGACATGTGGCAATGACATTCTCGAACAGCTGGAACTCCAAGATCTCCCAATTCTCAAGGTAGACACTTATGTTCTTCCTGCCCACGGGTGAAGACGATACCCTTGCAATGTGGCTCATTTAACTTTTGACAGCCGTGAACACCCATCCTCTGTTTATGTAGCAGGACATTGGTTACAAGTTCGGAAGGTGATCCCTACACTGCAACAGTGTAGGAATTGCTGGCGATTTGGCCATCCAGCAAAATATTACAGATCTATAGCCGAATGCCCAGTCTGTGGTGCCGATGACAATTCTAATATGACTTACAGTCGAACTCCCTCTTGCCTTAATTGTCATGAGGCTCACCCTTCGTACTCTCGCCGTTGCCAGGTCTACTTAAATGAGTGGGAAATTCGTTGCCTCAAAGAGGCAAAAGGTCTCCCTTATGCTATGGCAGTTTCCCGTCTCTGCCTCCAAGGGAGACTACCCTGTGTTTCTTATTCTTGTGTTTCAAAATGCTCCCCTGACTTCTGGGCTCCCATCTTCTGCAATTTCCTCTGCGGTTGACAGTCCCATAGTCACTCCTGTATCTAATTCTTTTGCTGTCCTGGGCTCAGACGTCCCTACTTCAACACCTCAGTCTGTCCTCACTTCTTCGTGTTCTTCCTCACAAACCCCGGTATCGACAAGACCTCATACGACACCTCCTCCCAATCGTCCCTCTACTTCTCAGAGACCCAGAAAATCCTCTTTAACCCCTTTTTCCCTTCATCCACCTCCACGTTTTACCTTCCCAATCTCTGTACCTGGGTCCTCCCCTTCCACTGGCTCTGTTATAAGTATGGAGGTTCATCCTCCTCCTCGTACTGTGCCTTCCTCCCCTGTCCCGTCCCAAATTTCTTCCTTTTCTGCCACCTCCCAGGTTTCTGCCTCTTCTGTCCCCTCCCACACTTCTCCAGTTCCCTCCACCCTTTTGCCCCCCTACCTTGGTACAGTCCATTACAGTTCCAATCTTTACTCAAACTCCTCCTCCTTCCATATCCAATATTGTCTCTCATACGACGTCTCTGAACTTCGAAACACTCGAAGCAATCTCTGAATATATCAGAGACCAAACCATCAACGGACACACTGATCCACCCTCTATTCCTTCTCTTTCCTCTTCTCCATCTGTGCAACTCCTTCACAGCACACCGTTCCTTCGCTGCTTGAACGTTTTCCTTTACCACCGCATGTGGACTTTTCTAACCCCTCTAGTCCATAGGAACCCTTACCTGCAGATTTCAGGTATCTTTATCATTGCCAATCATGGCCTATTTACAGTGGAATATACGCGGCCTCAGGGGTAATCGGGTGAGCTTCAGATGTTGCTCTCCCAGTTTTCCCCTGTTGGTGTTTTCTTACAGGAACTAAAATTACACTCTGCTATTATCTATCCCATCTCAGGCTATAATTTATTGTATTCTCCAGATCCTTTTCCTGATGGGACCTTTAATGAAAGTGCCCTTCTTCTACACACTGATATTCCGTACCATCAGCTATTTGTTCGTACTTTGCTGCATTACACAGCAGCCCGTACCACTTGCATAGGTGGTATACACTCTGTTCTTTGTATCTCTCTCCTTCTCGGGCATTATCTATCCCAGATATTGTCTTGTTTTGTCATTACCACCACCACTTCTGTTACTTGGCATTTTTAAATGCCCATCTTTTTCCCTCGGGGGGGTCTCACGTGTTCCCGTGGCTTTTCATTAGAGGTTTTTTGTTCTACCACCCCCTCCATTTTTTTAAAACGGGTACTCACCCCTTTTGATCCCGGACTCATACCTCTCTTGCATCATCTTTCAGTCTGCTCTTCCTCCACCACATTAGACTTCACCGGTCTTTTCCCCCAGATTTACATGAAGCATCTTCCCCCAATCATCTTACTTACCCTCACATTCACCACCTCTTCGTAACCCACCTGGCAATTTATCAGGAAAATTTGGGAACCTTTACCTGACAAACTTTTTTGAGGAGGTTCCTTCTTCCCCTCTTTTGATGAGCTTTTAAAAACCCTTTTCTCGTCCCCTTTTTAACCGCGCTTCAAAACATCCCCCAAAAATTTTTGGCAGGCACCCCAAAATGCGTGCCTTGGTACCCCTCCTGCTTGTGCTCGTGCATACTTTTGAAACTGCTGTGTGGGGCAGGTATGGCACAATAAACCAGGAAGACTACTTGATTTTAAGCGAATTTGGGGGCTTTCCTCGCGTGTACCCGGGACACTAAACGCACTTGCGGCATTATGCCCACCACACCCTGCTCCTCTATGAATCAGTCGGAAAAAAGTAAAAAAACGAGGGGAAATTTTCTCCTGACCCCTCCGTTCTGCGGGTTCGGGTGTTGATATAGAAAACCCCACTAGATTTTGCCATGAAATGGAAATCCGGGGTCCATATTTCTCACGCTCCACTATCCCCTCTTTTCTTTCCTAAAATTTCTCCAAAGGGGTTAGCCCCCTTTGGGATTTTCTTCTCTCAGAGAAAACATATAATGTGCCTTTTACACTTCAAACGGGAGGCAACACTCTCCCCCGACATCACAGCTGGGCCCGACGAAAATTCAATTTCGTTTTTCTACAACTTTTACATCACTCCTTGCATCCTTTTATGCCTTTTCAATCTTATTTGTCACAAGAGTTTTTCCCAAACTGTGGAAATCTGCCATTGTTCTCCCTTTCCAAAAACCCGGGGCACTAGGGACATGAACCCTCCCACTTTTGCCCATTCTTTCCAGTGCAGTTTGCAAATGAGGAACCGGCAAATAGACTTTATGTGGTATTTAAGACCAAAACAACCTCCCTCCCCAAATATGGTTTTCAAAGGATGTTCACCATAGACCCCTTACACACTTGGATACGTATTTTTAAAAATCCTTTTTGAAAAAACCCAAACCAGTTTGCCAATTTTTTTGACCTTGAAAAGCATAGACACAATTTGGAGGTTTTAAATTTTGGCCAAGCCCACTCCTTAGGCCTCTGATGCAATCCCATACCCTTAAAACTTTTTCTGAAAAACCCTTTCCCCGGTTCGGGTTAAAATGTGCTCCCCCCCGGGCTTTTTCCAAGCTAAGTGCCCCCCGGCATGTGTTCTTCACAACTTTTTTTTCCTACTATAAATGACTTCCTCTAGTCTTCCCCCCAATTTGGGATCACTCATCTGAGACTTTGCATTGCCTGTGCAGGCGCTGACTGCACCAAATTACGTTTCTCTCCAGCAGTGGTTGACCGGTTTTCCCCAAATTTGGGCCACCACAATGGGGTTTTAAAATTTGCAGTACCAAAACCCGCCAAATTACTTTCACTAGACGCTCGTCTCTCCATCTCCTTGTACCTCTATGGTCCCAAACCCGAACGTGATACTCAGGTTTTTTAGGCCTCCCTTTGACCGAGGTTATCCTGGAAAACCCCAATTACCTCTCGAAACAACTTGCACAGCGGCTGAACCTTCTTAAAACCCTTGCCATCTTTTTATGGGGGAAATGTCCCTCGAAATTTTCCCCCCTCATTCCACCTCATTTTTTCAAACTTTATTTGACCAGATTTATTCAGGCCTCTCCTACTCCTCTACCTTAACCCCATTCATTTCCAAGATTACATTTTTGCCTTGGGGTTTTTTTTCCCCTTTTCCCTATCGAGAGCCTCTAGGGAGAAGCGAATTTTCCATCTTTATCTGATCCCCGCATGCCCATTGCCTTTACTACTATGTACGCTCTCATTGATCTCCGCAATCCTTCCATTTATAGAATGGTCACCAATATTAGTAGAAAATTCTTTATTGTTCGCTGCCCCTGTTTGCTCCGTCTCTTCTCTCTTCACCAACATTCGCTCTTGTCTTCTCTTCAATTACCACCTTTCTATGTTCATGTTGCATCTCCTTTTCCCTTCCCCCCTGGGAAGTTCCAGCTGTTCTAGTCTGTTCTTTCTCACCCCCTTTGCTGGGAAAACCCCAACGGGTCTACAGTAGCTTCCGCTCTTTTTTTTCTTTTCCACTTCCACTCTCTTTTCCCCATGCCATTGCAGTGTACACAGATGGCTGTAAGTCTTCTGACAGCTTTAGGATTTGCAGCAGTGTTTCCGGGACAGCGTCGTACTAGGGCATTTTACTGTCTTCGGCTAGTTTTTTTATGCTGAATTGTATGCCATTCTTGCAGCACTTATCCGTATTGCATCTATGCCCTGTTTTCACCCATTTGTGGTTGTCTCAGACTCCCTTAGTGCTTACAGGCTATAAAGAAATTTGATACACCTCCCCCCTTAGTCCTCTGTATCCAACTTTGGCTACACCGCATCTCTGCCAAGCATAAAAATATTTTTTTTTGTTGGGTCCCTGGTCATGTTGACATAAGGGAAAATGAACAGGCAGACACTGCTGCGTGGTCAGCAGACATGACCTACCAGTTTCATATAGAGGTGTTCCATTTCGGACTATTTTGCTGCAATAGCTACCACTTTCACACCCATTGGCAACAACGTTGGTCTACTCTACTCGGTAACAAACATCATTCTATTAAACCAGTATAGGTTACTGGCCGTCTTCTTGTCATCAGTTGTCGAAGTTGGGAGACTACTCTCTCCCGTTTTTCGCATTGGTCATACTCGTCTCACTCATGGATATCTCATGGAGAGGTGCCCTGCTCCTCTCTGTGAGAATTGTCAGGTTCCATTATTCAGTCAGCCACATTCTGTTAGACTGCCCACTTTATCAACGAGCACGCAGAATTTCCCTCCAATGTCGTCTTTGCTCCGCTGCTCTCTCTTTACCTTCCTTTCTTGCTGATGGCCCTACCTTTCACCCAGACTCTCTCATTGACATTTTGACAACAACAAACTTACTTCACAAACTCTGATGATACCTTCAGCCCTTTTCCCTCAATCTCTTGCTACCCTCTACCCCGCACTATCCCCTGCCCCGCTGTTGTCTGTAACCTACGGGTCATCCCTTTCCCCTTCTGCCCCCCAATACCCTCACTTCCTTCCTTACCCTGCGCGCTGTATAGCCCTTGGGGCTTAGCGCAGCTTTTTTATTAAAATAATAATATGGCAACATTTTGTTTGTAATCTGCTTGTTTCTATCGTATTTCTAAGTATGTTTTTCATTAAATGTTTTTTTTTTTTTGTTGCTGCTGTCAGCAAAAATACAAGTTGGCAGTGTTTTATTTTTCCTTTCCAAAAATTACGATTTTTAATTTTCATTGTAAATACTCACATGACATCCTCTGTGCTGGCTAGAATGTGGAGCGCAGTAAATGTCTGCCTTATAGCCGTCAGGCTGTAAACAATCAAGGGGGGGTGCAACGCGCTCAGATTTGGCGTAGGGTAACCGTAGAGTTTCCACAAAACAAAAAAAAAAATGAATCAGAAATAAGTTATTGACACTGTAATCCCTCTCTTGTGATAAATATTAACAGGATTGTCATGATTTTTACAGACGTTATTGGGGGAATGATGGTTCAAACAAACATCCAGTGAGAATTTGTGATACTGTTCAGCTTTGCTTTTTAATTATTTTTTGTACATAAAACAATAAAAACAAAATTACTAACTTCAAACTTTTTTTTACGGAATCTACTGACATCACTGAACTTTACTGGTTCATTATTAATCTAGTCTTTATCTTTCATCTGATGTCAACTAGAGCATTTGTACATCTTCCCATTTAGTAGACAGAGGAAAGTCCTAGGACCCATAAAATTGTGCAAAAATAATTTTTTCTAAATTGAAGGCTAAAACATCAAAAAAAACACAGCCTATATGTTTTTTTAAGCTGCTTAATCCACTGTCACAATCCCATTGAAATCTGATAAAAAAAATGGTTGGTGATTTTTCTTGCCCCCCCCTTAACCCTTTGACTGTTTCAGGCCCCTCTCTGAAACTGTCTAAAGTCGCCAAATTTCGAAAAAAAAAAAATTTTTTTTTCTTATGAAAATGTTAGGATATTTTTCTGAGTGTTTTTAACCCAAAAAAAAAAAAATTGCCCATCATTTCTTACCAAGATATAAAGCCGCGAAGTTTGGGAGAAAGTGACGTGCATATGGCAACAGCGGCGACTGCCGCCCACCCGGTATTTCTTTTTTTTACTCTAATTCAAGGGTTTCTTTTCATTTTTCAATATTTTCCTTTTCCAAAATAACTTATGTGGCCTGTGAGACCAATGTAAGGTGCATTGTTCAAATATACACTCATTGTTTACAACACAATAACAGAAAACAAATTTACACTATTAGTTTGTGTATACACTTGTTTACAAAACAAACAATACAAAACAATGTTTATTACTATTTGTTCCATAATATATATACATATGTACAGTCACTAAACACGTTCCTAGAACTGCTGCAGCTTGTGGAAACTCTTTGAAACATGGGTATATGCAGAGGGCACCTGAACACTCCCACACTAAAACGAGTGTCTCTGTGTGTTTGTGGCATTTTGTGGTATGTGTACATACATAACACCTCTTTGAGCATTTTTTTTGGCAAATAGTAGGAGGAGTTGTATGGGAGTGATCACCAGGCCTGAAAGGAGATGACTGTATTGGTAATTTCGTGGGCACTGGTCATTACTTGGTCTTTGCAATTATTTGTCTGATTACTGACAAACAAAGCTCACCATATTTTTGGTGTTTTGTTGGTCTTCAACTTGTATATGTTATAAGCATTTAGCATAGAGATCAACAAGATGGAAAAAAAGTTTTATAAAACCACTTATAACTCTTGCGTACACAGTCTACAAACCCAATCTGCATGTCACATTTGTCCACTAAGCACATATTGAGGTTTTTAGTCCATGACAGCTGCGGCTTTAGAATGGGTTCATTGGTGTCTCTGTTGTGCCTGCCACTGTGTGCCATTTTTGTTTCGGTGAACTGATGTCAACAATGTGACATCACATTTTGTCATGCCACCGAAAAAGCCCTGATGTCATTGGCAGCAAAGGCTTGCACCTCACCTCTGCGAGTGCCACGTCGAACCTTGGCATATGTTTACGATTACCACACACTGTGCCCACACGTCTGTCAAGTTCACTTGCAAGAAATCACTGAGTAAGGGGCTTGTTTTACCAGTTATCAGTAAATAATATATGCCCCTTTGTGAAAATTTGTCTGGACTGCCTCCAAGTGAGTCGCCTACCCGGCAAGCTCTGTTGACAAACCGAGTTCTAGGTGGGTAGCAGCCTCACAAGTGGCTTATAGGCCAGATTTTCACAAATGATTGATGTTGCAAGAAACTCGCCTGCATGCATGTATAAAGGACTAACTTACTTGGGGTTGCAGCATATATCCTGATCTTCAACTTCCTAAGCTTAAACCTTAGCCCCTTTGGACTTCCCCTCAGAAACCACGTGCAACCGGGAGCCTTAATTCCTGCAATAAATTTAATCATATTAGTGACCTGCCTGCACCTCAGAAATTCCTATTCCAAGAGGGTGTGCATCCCTTAGTATTAAATAGCAGACACGGACACTAGCTTCCAGACTTGACAAGAGACGCTGGTAAATTATGGGCATGGGAAATGCCTGCTGCACAAAGAG
>NC_069448.1:35331866-35366769 GCF_026875155.1 Cherax quadricarinatus | reverse complement strand
ATTTTAAAGGAAATTTGGTTTGCTTAGTATATCGGTACTTATTTTCATTAATAAGATTCTTGACATGTCACAGGTTATTATACCTCTGTTCGTATTCCTCTTAAGGGGGAAATCAAGCACATATTTAAAGACATGACCATACCTGATCACATAATTTGCATTTATTTGATCATATCTGTGTGTCTCCAAAATGCCAGAGTATTTGAAAACCACGCCAAACCTGGCAACTACAACATCAGTGTTTTTCACTGGTAATAAATTCCAAATTTTGGGCCCCTTTTGGGGTTCAGATTTTTACATAGGTGAGATGGAAATAGGAGTATCTGGCCTTGGTTATGGGGGCCCTTTTTGAGGTTTAGTAAAGAAAATCTTGAAGGAGGTTTATTTTTAATTAGTTTTTTGTATGTATGGGCACAATAAAAGGTATGGATGTTCTTCTGGGGGAAAGTTTGACTTTTGAAATTGGGGGGTATGCGTCTGGAGGGGAAAATTTGTTTTCTGACTGCACCCTTTTTGCTTGGAATTAATGGCCCTAGATTTATTGTTGTTGAGCCCCATGCACAAATTCCATTGGTGAGATAGGGGTAAAAGAGTGAATGATACAGGGCAAGGAGAGCTGGTTGTGGGACATAGTACCTTATCTTTGATAGAATGCCTATGGTCTTAGAGATTTTTTTTGGAAATCTGTTGTATGTTTTTGTTATTGAAATTCAATTTCAATAACAAAAACATACAATGGGATCAAGTAAACCATGTCCTAAATGAAACAAGCTGGGAAGATATCCTAAACAACAGGGATCCGAACATTTGCCTTGAAAAAACAAATTTTGTGGATCTGCTCAAGACACATTCCATTAAGAAAAAGGAAAAGAAACAGAATGACTTCAAGAGTGTATCAGTCTGTAGTGGAAGGAAGGCGGGGTAGGGGTCGGCCTAGGAAAGGTTGGAGGGAGGGGGTAAAGGAGGTTTTGTGTGCGAGGGGCTTGGACTTCCAGCAGGCATGCGTGAGCGTGTTTGATAGGAGTGAATGGAGACAAATGGTTTTTAATACTTGACGTGCTGTTGGAGTGTGAGCAAAGTAACATTTATGAAGGGGTTCAGGGAAACCGGCAGGCCGGACTTGAGTCCTGGAGATGGGAAGTACAGGTCCTGCACTCTGAAGGAGGGGTGTTAATGTTGCAGTTTAAAAACTGTAGTGTAAAGCACCCTTCTGGCAAGACAGTGATGGAGTGAATGATGGTGAAAGTTTTTCTTTTTCGGGCCAAACTGCCTTGGTGGGAATCGGCCAGTGTTTACCTGGAGTTTACCTGGAGAGAGTTTCGGGGGTCAACGCCCCCGCGGCCCGGTCTGTGACCAGGCCTCCTGGTGGATCAGTGCCTGATCAACCAGGCTGTTGCTGCTGGCTGCACGCAAACCAACGTACGAGCCACAGCCCGGCTGATCAGGAACTGACTTTAGGTGCTTGTCCAGTGCCAGCTTGAAGACTGCCAGGGTCTGTTGGTAATCCCCTTTATGTGTGCTGGGAGGCAGTTGAACAGTCTCGGGCCCCTGACACTTATTGTATGGTCTCTTAACGTGCTAGTGACACCCCTGCTTTTCATTGGGGGGATGGTGCATCGTCTGCCAAGTCTTTTGCTTTCGTAGTGAGTGATTTTCGTGTGCAAGTTCGGTACTAGTCCCTCTAGGATTTTCCAGGTGTATATAATCATGTATCTCTCCCTCCTGCGTTCCAGGGAATACAGGTTTAGAAACCTCAAGCGCTCCCAGTAATTGAGGTGTTTTATCTCCGTTATGCGCGCCGTGAAAGTTCTCTGTACATTTCTAGGTCGGCAATTTCACCTGCCTTGAAAGGTGCTGTTAGAGTGCAGCAATATTCCAGCCTAGATAGAACAAGTGAACTGAAGAGTGTCATCATGGGCTTGGCCTCCCTAGTTTTGAAGGTTCTCATTATCCATCCTGTCATTTTTCTAGCAGATGCGATTGATACAATGTTATGGTCCTTGAAGGTGAGATCCTCCGACATAATCACTCCCAGGTCTTTGACGTTGGTGTTTCGCTTTATTTTGTGGCCAGAATATTGTTTTGTACTCTGATGAAGATTAATTTCCTCATGTTTACCATATCTGAGTAATTGAAATTTCTCATCGTTGAACTTCATATTGTTTTCTGCAGCCCACTGAAAGATTTGGTTGATGTCCGCCTGGAGCCTTGCAGTGTCTGCAATGGAAGACACTGTCATGCAGATTCGGGTGTCATCTGCAAAGGAAGACACGGTGCTGTGGCTGACATCCTTTTTGTCTATGTCGGATATGGGTGAGGAACAAGATGGGAGTAGTACGTCCCTTGTGGACAGAGCTTTTCCCCGTAGTGCCTGGGACTTTACTCTTTTGAGGGACTACTCCCCTGTTTTTCTGTTATGAGGAAATTAAAGACCACGACCGACTTTTCCTGTTTTCCCTTTTAGAAACCATTTTGTGAAATATTACGCCAGGGTCCACTTTTTGGGTTTTTGCAAAGTTGTATATATTACTTTCTGCTTTCCCTTTTTGTTTTCTACTGTTTTTGGGCCTTGTCGTGTGTTCCAATAGTTGAGAAAAGACGGGAGCGCCCATGTTCTAAAACCCAATGTTCCCCTGGGTTTGTAATGGGGGGTTTTCCCAAAAATGGGTGGTGATCTTGCTTCTTAGGCCCCTTTTTCAAAATTTTTTTGTTAGGGGATGTTAGTGTTTATTGGTCGTAGTTCTTTCCCTGTTGTTTTAGGGCCCCCTTTGGGAGGGGGGGGCATGCTTTGTTTTTAGAAAATGGGGGACCCCCCCCTGTCCAGGGCTCCCTCCCCCATTGGATGGAAAAGGCTCTTTGTAGGGGCTTTTTTTCTTTCTTGATGAAACAGGTTCCTTGAGTTTTGGCCCGGGGAGAGTGAAACGGCTTTGTCATTTATCGTTTGTTCGAAGTCATTTGGCATCAGGATAACATCGGATAGGCTTGTTTTTAATCAAATTTTGTGGCTTCTCTCAAAAAATTCTTTTTGTCTTCAAACTCTCATTTGGGTTTTGGGGCTTTGCTAAAAACTGAGTCATTTTGGGGAAACTTGATTAGCTCATTTCATTTCCTTGTTGTCATCTGGGGTGGGAACCATCTTTTTTAAAGTAGGGGCCCCAAATACGGACTTGTTCTCGATTTTGTTTTGGGCATAGGAGAAGAAATATTTTGGGGGTTTCTTTCGTTTTAAATTATGGTTTTATTTTCTTCCCGCGTTTCCCTGACCCCAAAAAGGGAAATTTTTTTAGTTTAAGTTCGATCCCTTGGGGGAAAATAAAATAATAAAAAGAAAAAATTTTAAAACCGGAAAGAGAGGGGGGATTTTTTTCCCCCTATACAAATAAGGCAAAGAGTCACAGAGCTGCGGGGTGGGGTAAATAAAACCTGAAATACAAAGGGAACACAGTCAATGAAATTCCCAAAATATCAAATTTAAGCTAAAAGGAATCTTTAGGAGACAAGAAATCAAAAGAAAAAAAATAAAAGCCAAAAAGGGAAAAATTAAAAAAAAAAAAAAAAAATTTATTCTTTTTTTTCCAAATCTAAGGGAAAAAAAAACTTCCAGAAATTGGGGCCCCCTGCTTAGGGGGAGGGGACTTTACACAGATGATAGTTTAGAAATGAGTGGCACTAAAGCCCCCAATATAACTCAGTGTTCACCGAGGCATCCCCACTCTAAGGGTCAACAACCCAAAAATGAATTCTTTGAACAAAAAACCCCAAAATTTGGTAAATCCTAAAACTCTCAGTATTCAACCCCAAAAGATTTTGAAGGGCAATTAATGACTGCCCATAAATTTTCTCCCCCAGCCCTGTGTCAGGAACTCTGTGTTCATCAAAAATTTGTAAAAGCCCCTTTTAAAATCCCTTTAATTTTATGGAGAGGGAGCGGGGAACGGGGGTTTCATCCCCACAACATTTAAAAACAACAAAACATAGCCCCACTCCAAAAAGGGTGGCAATGGGAGCAATTGAAAAGAACTACAGACTGTTTATCCCCAAAACATGCATGTCGTAAAAATCTTTTAGAGGGTTTCAAAAAGCAAGATCCCCAAACCCAAATAGATACCCCATCAACTACAAAAACCCGGGCAACGGGGTTTTTAGAGCAGGTTGTTTCCTGCCTGTCCCAGCTACTGGACCCTAGGGCAAGGTCCGGGAAATCTGTAGGGGAAATAAAAAAAATAAGTGTAGTACACACAGACTTTAAAAAAAGATTTCGAAAATTTGTGACCATGGCGTAATAGAAACACAAAATGCGGGATAAAGGAATAAGGGGGAAAATTTGGTAGAGGGATCTACAAATTCCTGCCCAAAAAAAAACACAAAGAGTAATAGAAAAAAGAGTAAAGTCTGAGGCAGACAGGGAAAAAAAGCTCTGTTCCAAAAGGCCCCGTACTTGCTCTCATTCTTTTCCCCCATCCTCATTTCTGCCCATAGACAGGGGTTGAAAGCCATAGCCCGTGTTTTCCCTTTGAGGATGACATCCGGACCCCATGGCAGTGACCTCCATTGAAGACCCGCGAACCCCAAAGCGGACATCATCCAAATCTTCGAAGGGGGCCATTTAAAAAACAATTTAAAATTTAAACGACGGGAATTTAACTACTCAGATATGGAAAACTTGAAAAAATTTAAAATGTGTCGGGTATCCCACAAATTCAAAACCATACAAAGAGAACAAAAGTAAATTAAAGGACCTGGGAGTGAAAATTTTTCAAAGATCCCCCTTTCAAAGACCAAAAAACAATGTATCTCCCCTCATCCACTAAGAAAATGAGGATGGATAATGAAAAACCCTTCAAAACTAGGGGATCCCCAAGCCCTGATGATTCGCTTAAAATTTCGCTTGTGCTTTTGTAGGCTGGAATCTGCTGTACACTAACAGCCCTCTTCCAAGGGGCTGGCGAAAATTTGGAGACCTGGGGAGTTTCAAAAAACTTTCATGACACATAAAGGGTCAAAAAGGCACCTGAACTACTGGGAATTTTTTAAAGGGGTCCTTGATCTGAAATTCCCCCAAAAAAGCAGGCGAGAGAAAACTTGATAATATACATTGGGAAAGGTCCGGAGGGTTTGGTACCAAACCTGCCCCAAAAAAATTCACTGTATATAAATAGCAAAAGACTGGCAGGAGATGCAACATTCCCCCAAATTGAAAAAGCAGGGGTGCCACAAAGTACACGGAGAGAAAACCCACAATAAGTGTCCGGGGGCCCAAGACTTTTCGGGCTCCTCCCAGATATTTAAAAAGGGGATTACCAATAGACCCTGGCGGGTCCCCAAAATGCACTGGGGGCCCACCTATAGTAAAGTATCTGCCCAAACGGGGCTGGGGTTTTCGTACGCCAGCTTCGTTTGGCCAGCCGTAACAGCCTGGTTGTTCAGCCCCTGATCCACCATGAGGTCTGATCTCGGGGAATGGGCTGCAGGGGCTTTTGGCCCCCAAAAACCCCTTCGGGTTTAAAAAAAAACCCGGGATTTTGGTGAAATTTGAGGTTTACTGTCAAGTTTGGTTTCCCAAAGGAATTTTCCCTCGTGAGTCTTGTGGCATGTCATCTGTTTATCATTATTTTTAAGTGGAACATTTGTTGCTCCGTTTCCCAAATGGGGGTTGGGTCAGAGAAAACGTAAGAGTGTCCATCTGCAAATAGTGTGGGGGTTTTAGTACCTGAGGGAGAACCGAGTCGGGCAAATGTGCACAGTGACCCGAGGTGAGAGACTGAGCAAACAGTGTGCACAGGTACCCGGGTGAGAGACTGGTCCGAACAGTGTGCACAGTGTACCTGAAAGGGGAGGACTGTCCCGGAAGGGCTAATATGCACAGTGTACCAAAGGGGAGAGACCGAAATAGGAAACTAAGGGATGCAAAAGTGTACCTGAGGTGAAGACCGATCGGGACAGTTGCACAGTTTTACCCCGAGGTGAGGGGGCCGAGTCAGGAGACTAAATATGGGACAGTGTTTCCCGAGGTGAGAGACCAGTCAGGGGGACAAAATAGGGACGTGTACTTAGGGGGGGGGAAAAAAGGGCCGATTTGGGGGCCCGTGTGCACGTGTAAACCCGAGGGGAGAGACCCGGGGCAGGAGGCTTAAATATGCACAGTGTACCTGAGGGTGAGAGGGCCGAGCGGGACAGTGGGGGCACATGTACCCGAGGGAGAGGGCTGGGGTCAGGACAGTGTGCACAGTGTTCCTGGGGGGGAGAGACTGAGTCAAAATGTGCACATGTACCTGAGGTGAGGGGATGAGTCAATTGTGCCAGTGGGGACCTGGGGGTGAAAAGACTGAGTCGCAGTGTGCACAGTGTACCTGAAAGGTTTAGAGAAAAGAGTCAGAAAAAGTGGGGCCATGTACCTGGGGGTAGAGACTGAGTCAAGATAGTGCACAGTGTACCCGAGGGAGAGACTGAGTCCAAAATAGTGCAAAAAGTACCCTGAGGGGGGAAAACTGAGGGCAGCAGTGTGCACAGTGTTTCCCGAGGGGAGAACTGAGTCAGAACAGTGTGCACAGTGTACCTTGGGGGGGGATGGTTTAAAATTGTGCACGTGGGAACCGGGGTGGAGGCTGGGAAACAAGATAGGCACAGTGTACCTGATGAGAGACTAAATAAAAACAGTATGCACAGTGGACCTGGGGGGAGAGACTTTGGGCAGAAAAAGTATGCCCCAGTGTACCTGGGGTGAGAGACTGAGTCAAAACAGTATGGGCCCGTGTACCGGGGGGGAGGAGACTGAGTCAGGGGATGAGTATGCACAGTGTAAACCCGAGGGTTTAGAGACTGAGTCAGAACAGGGGGTGCACAGTGTACCTTTAGGTGGGGAGACTGAGTCAAACAGTGTGCACAGTGTACCCCGGGGGGGAGGGGGACTGAGTCAGGAGATGATTTTGCCCCAGTGTATCTGAGGTGAGAGACTGAGTCAGAAAAGTGTGCCATTGTACCTGAGGTTTAGAGACTGAGCCCGAACAGGGGTGCACAGTGTAAACCCGAGGGGAGAGCTGGGGTCAGACAGTGTGGGACATGTAAACCCGGGGTTTAGAGACTGGATTTAAAAACAGTATGCCCCGTGTTTCCTTAGGTGAGAGGGCTGAGTCAGAACAGTGGCACAGTGTTCCCCGGGGTGAGAGGGTGAGTCAGGAGACTTTATTATTTCACAGTTTTATTTGAGGTGAGAGATGAGTCAGGAAAAGTGTGCAAAAGTGTTCTGGGGTGAAAAGGGCTGAGTTTAGAACAGTGTGGGACAGTGTACCTGGGGGATTGATGAGTCCCGGAGAAATGATATGCACATGTTTTCTGAGGTTTAGAGGGTGAGTCAGAACAGTGTGCACAGTGTACCTGGGGTGAGAGGGCCCAGTTTAAACATGTGCACAGTGTACCTGGGGGGAGAGACTGGAAAATTCAGGAACGAGTATGCACGTGTATCTGAGGTAGAGACTGGGGGTAAAAACAGTGTGCACAGTTTACCTGGGGTGGGGAGACTGATCAGAACGTTTTGCACCCCGTTTTAAACCGGGGGTGAGGGGACTGAGTCAAGGAAGTGCACCGTTTTACCCGAGAAAATAAACCAATAACCTTATATTTGGTTTAAAAAATAGCAACTTTTTTTGGTGAATTTCTAGGATTTTTGTATAGTTTTTTTTTGGTTGTTTTTTAGGTTTTTAAATTTATAGAATGGAAGACTTGCTAGTGAAAAGGAGAAATTTTTGGGTTTGGGTTTTAAATGGAAGTAGTTTTAAGTAGGTCAAAAGGACAATTATTTATTATTGGCGTTTTCCCCTAAAGAAGGGGAGGATCCCCCCCCAGCCCCCTACTGTTATTTACATTTTTTCAAATAGGCTGCTTTAATTATTGCGTGGTTATATTTCTTATAGGGGTAGGTTGGTAGACAGCAACCACCCCCCGGGGAAATATACCGTTCCCGCCAGTGGGCTGGAAACAGAAAAACCCGTAAATGTTTTGCATGATGGAGGATTTTCTGTTTTCTTTTTCTTCCATAAACACGCTTGATAACCCCCAAAAGGGGAAAAATTTTTTGCTTTCTCCTTTCTTTCACTTTGGTCACACTTCACAGACAGACTTCAATATAATTTTACTACATCTAGGGTTTTTTTTTCCCTTTTTTTAAATTTGCTCTTTTTCTTCTTTAAATTTTTTCTATTGTCCATTTGGGGGAAATGGAAAAGAATCTTTCCTCCGTTTTGCCAGCGTGTCCCTATGAGGCGACTAAAATTGTGGGGCAAAAGGGCTAGTAACCCCTTCTCCTGTAGACATTTAATAAAAAAAAGAAGAAAAAAAACTTTATAAAAATGGATGCTTAAATGTGCGTGGATGTAGTGCGGATGACAAAAAACGATGATTGCTGATGTTATAAATGAAAAGAAGTTGGATGTCCGGGCCCTAAGCGAAACAAAGCTGAAGGGGTAGGGAGTTTCAGTGGAGGGAAATAAATGGGATTAAATTTCTGGAGTATCTGAGAGAGTTGGAGAAAAGGAAGGGGTAGCAGTAATGTTGAATGATCAGTTATGGAAGGAGAAAAGAAATATGAATGTGTAAAATTCAAGAATTATGTGGATTAAAGTAAAGGGTTGGATGTGAGAAGTGGGTCATAATAAGCGTGTATGCACCTGGAGAAGAGAGGAATGCAGGGGAGAGAGAGAGATTTTGGGAGAGTAAGTGAATGTATAGGAGCCTTTGAACCAAGTGAGAGAGTAATTGTGGTAGGGGCCCTGAATGCTAAAGTGGGAGAAACTTTTAGAGAGGGTGTGGTAGGTAAGTTTGGGGTGCAGGTGTAAATGATAATGGGAGCCCTTTGATTGAACTTGTATAGAAAGGGGTTTAGTTATAGGAATACATATTTTAAGAAAAAGAGGAAAAAAAGTATACAAGATATGATGTAGGCGAAAGGGACGTAGTTTGTTGGATTATGTATTGGTAATAAAAGACTGTTGAGTAGACTTCGGGATGTACATGTTTATAGAGGGGCCACAGATATATCAGATCACTTTCTAGTTGTAGCTACACTGAGAGTAAAAGGTAGATGGGTAAAAAGGGAGAATAGAAGTATCGGGGAAAGAGAGAGGTGAAGGTTTATAAACTAAAATGGAGGCAGTTAGGGAAAGATATAAACAGCTATTGGAGGATAGATGGGCAAATGAGAGCATAGGCAATGGGGTCGAAGAGGTATGGGGTGGGTTTTAAAAAAATGTAGTGTTGGAGTGTTCAGCAGAAGTTTGTGGTTACAGGAAGGTGGGTGTGGGAGGGAAAGAGGAGGCGATTGGTGGAATGATGATGTAAAGAGAGTAGTAAGGGAGAAAAAGTTAGCATATGAGAATTTTTTTTTACAAAGTAAAGTGATGCAAGGAGGGAAGAGTATTGGAAAAAGAGAGGAGGTTAAGAGAGTGGTGAAGCAAGTAAAAAGAGAGCAAATGAGAGAGTGGGTGAGATGTTTTCAACAAATTTTGTGAAAATAAGAAAAAGTTTTGGAGTGAGATTAACAAGTTAAGGAACCCTAGAGAACAAATGGATTTGTCATTTTAAAAATAGGAGAGGAGAGTTATTAAATGGAGATTAGAGGTATTGGGAAGATGGAGGGAATATTTTGAGGAATTGTAAAATGTTGATGAAGATAGGGAAGCGTGATTTCGTGTATAGGACAAGGAGGAATAACATCTTGTGGGAGTGAGGAAGAGCCAGTTGTGAGTGTGGGGGAAGTTCGTGAGGCAGTAGGAAAAATGAAAGGGGGTAAGGCAGCCGGGATTGATGGGATAAAGATAGAATTCAAATTCAATTCAAAGTTATTCTCTATAGGATTACAATGCTAAGTTTACAGAAATTTGGTTATTGTGGGTTTACATGTAGAAAAATTTTGTGTTTACAGAGTTACCCCCCTAAAGAATGCTTAGCAGGCTAGGCATTTCGGGCAGACTTGTTTTATTTTTAATTGTAAAATATTACAAATATGGGGTTTAAGTTGGTATTAAGGCAAAGTGACTAAATACTAGTTTGTGAGTTTAGCAATGTGAATGCTTTTGTTTTGGACGCACATAGTTTCAGTATTGGAGTATCACAGGATTCATTATTTTAAGATTGAGATTAATATTTCTGTTTATGGTCAAATGAGTGAGTGTAAGTGTGAACCACCAGCTGGTATTCGTGTAGTTAGTTGACGGGGTGTATCAGGGAGATAAGATGTTTTCTAATGGTAGTTTTAAAGGGTGATGAATGTGTCTGCAGTTCTAGAGTTCTCGGGTAGGGTATTCCAGATTTTAGGGCCTTTGACATACATTGAATTTTTGTAAAGGTTTAGTCGGACACGGGGAATGTCGTAAAGATGTTTGTGTCTGGGGTTATGCTGTGGGATCTGTCACAACTATCAAGAAAGCTTTTTTAGGTCAAGGTTGATATTAGAGTTTAAGGCCCTGTAGATGTAATTGCACAGTAGTAAGTGTGGATGTACTGAACGGGGAGAAAAGTTTAGGTCTATGAAGAGTGGGGGGGTGTGTTGCCAGGGATGGGGTTTAGTGATTATTCTTACTGCAGCTTTTGTTGGGTTTTTATTGGCTTTAGGTGTGTTGCTGCAGTTGATCCCCAAGCACAAAAGCATAGGTGAGGTATGGATAAATAAGTGAGTGTATAGTGTGAGAAGGGCATTTTTGTGGCACTTAGTATCGTATCTTGGAGAGGATCCCAACCGTTTTGGATACTTTTTTGGTATATGCTGGATATGGGTGCTGAAATTCAGGTTGTTGTCAAGGTATAAGCCTAGGAATTTGCCCCCATTTTTTCTGGAATTAGAGTGTTGTCAATCTTAAAGTTAATTTGTGCATCTCCTGCTCTGCTACCAAACATAATATAGTAGGTTTTGTCAGTGTTAAGTGTAAGTTTGTTGGCTGTCATCCAAGTCGATATTTTTAAACAGTTTCCCCATTCACAATGGTGTTGAGGGTGGCAAGATTAGGGTGAGAGATGACATAAGTCGTGTCATCAGCAAAGAGAATGGTTTCAGGTGTTGGGATACGTTTGGAAGGTCATTGATTATGAGGAAGAGCAGGGGACCAAGGACACTTCCCTGCAGAACTCAGTATCAAGTGGCCGTGTTGCTGATGCTGTGTCTTTAATGGTGACGTACTGATACCTATTAGTAATGTAAGATTTGAAATAAGCAAGCGCATGGCCTCTTATACCGTAATGATCAAGTTCGTGGAGTAGGATGTCGTGGTCTACTGTGTCAAAAAGCTTTTCTTTGGTCAATAAAAATTCGTAGTGGATATTCCTTATTTTCCAAGCTGTTTAAAGCAGATCTGCATTTTTTTGATTGCATCGTTAGTGCTTTTATTTTTCCTGAATCCAATTGGCATTGGTTGAGTATGTTTTGAGCCGTTATAATGAAAACAGTCTCCTGTGCACGAGTTTCTCAAAGATTTTGGATAGCAATGGTAAGTTAGATATTGGCCTATAGTTGTTTAAGTCTGTAGGGTCACCACCTTTATGTATTGGGTGTAACCCTTGCCATCTTGAGTAGTTTCGGGAAGGTGCTAGTCTCTAGTGACTTGTTTTAAAAAATAATGAAATAGAATGCGAAAGGACATGGCCACTCGCCTTGTACAGTAATGGTGGGACATGAGACAGATTTTCCCCCAATTATTTTTTAAATGCTTTTTAATCTCAGTGACTTCCGTGGGCTCACTTGGTGCAAGATAGAAGGAATTTGGGAATTTCCCATCTAGGTAGTCCCCGGCATGGGCATTGGTATGTGGGATTTTACTGGCGAGATTAGATCCTATGGTTGAGAAGAAGTCGTTTATCTTGTGAGCTGTGTCAGTGGGATGTAGTGGTGTTTCATTAGGTTTAGTTAGGACAATATTTTTGGTTTTTTTTCAGTTTGTGGGTCCCTAGAAAACGGAGAGAGTGGGTTTTTTAGGTCTTTTTTATATCTCCCCTAGTGTCTGTGAATCTGCTGGAGTAGTATAGTTGTTTGGCTTTCTTTATTACTTTGGTGAGAGCTGATGAATAGTGTTTAAGAATATCTTTGTGTATTAAGCCCTGTCTATATTGCTTTTCATATTGGTGTTTCAATGGATTTCAGAATGGTGCTGGTTAGCCATGGGCAACCAAGCCGTTTGTTTGTGATCTGTTTTGTTTTTTTATAGGACAATATTGTTGTATAGTCTAAGTAAATTTTTTAAGAAAAATGTCTGTCCAGTCTCAATACCCTTGGCCTTGGAGAATTCTGTAGGCCAATCAACAGTCTCTAGGTCAGCTGTGGGAAATTCCTTACTGAGGCCTCGTCATGGAGTCTAAATGAGACTTTGTTGTATTCAAGTGGTGGTTTACTAATGTTTGTCAGGAGGAAGGTAGGGTAGTGGTCTGTAGTGCTATCTGTGGTTATCCTGATTTTAAGGGGGGCTAGTATATTGGTCCATATGTGGTCTATTATGGTTGCACTTGTCTCAGTGAGCTGGTTGGTTTAGTTATTGTTGGTATGAGAAGTGGTTGTTCATATTGTTGACGAAATCAGTTACAGGCTGATCATTAGTAAGCCAAAGGGTTTATGTTGAAGTCTCCAGCTAAGAGAAGGTGGTGCTTATTCATTTGTCTGTTTGTTATTAGTGACTAATTTTTCACTGAAATTTGGGATGTTTGTGTGAGGTATCCGGTAAATGGCACCGATTGTTATATGCGTCTTAAGGTTTTTTTTCAGTAAAATTAGCAAAATGTATTCCCCATATTCATCACTAAAGCAAGTGGTGCTAAGACAAGATAATTGGTTAGGTAATAGATTGCAATCCCACCCCCAATTTGGTTTTTGGTTGCAGTTTGAAATTGCTGTGTTTTCCGGGTAGAGGGTAGATATTTTTGGGGTCCTGCTTAACCCAGGTTTTCGTAAGAATAATGCAGGAAAAGGGGTGTCTTTATAAATTCCCAAGGGGGTGCTAGGAGGTCACCCATAGTTTTTGTTTAAACCCCTTTCAGGGCCCCAAGGCCCAAATTTTTATTTCACGCACCAGTGTCCAAGATATTTAAAAAAAAAAATTTTTGTTTTTTTTTCTTATGAAATCGTAGAAAATTTTTTTGTGAAGGTAATAAAAAAAAAAGGTACAAAAATTGGTAAAAAATTTGCAAAATTTATGCTCCCCGGCAATTTTTTTGATGTGTCGGGGGATATTTACGAATCGGCGATTTTCCCGGACTTTGACTCCCATTTTGGGCCTTTTTTCCTTTTAAATTCCAATAAACCAAATTCTTAGCTATTTCACTGTATTACTTCTATTCTATCGATTGAGACAAAAAAAATCGCCAAGTCAACTTTTTAAACCTACAAAATAAAGTGATCGGAAATTTTTAAATTTTTGGCCCAATTTAACCCAAAGTTCAAAATTTTCCCAATTTCAAAATGGGTCCGAATGAACAATGTAGGCATTCCTGGCATTTAAAAAAAATTTCCTTGTTCATTAGTTTTTTTGAGGCTTTACAAATAATTCCATTTTGATTTTTTTTTCACAAAAAGAATTTTTTTCACACCAAAAAATAAAGATTTACTTTTATCAAACTGTAAAATGTATAAAATTCATCACCATTTTTGGAATGTATTTTTAGCCCCACCAGCGATGTGTTTTTAACGTGTGAGGTCTTTTGTTTACTCTTGAATTCGGAAAAAATTTAACTTTCGTACTTTGAGCCATTTCAAACCCATTCCAATCTAAAACCAATCAAAATCGTCTCTATTTCTGAAATTGTTTTCCATTCTATCAAATAGACCAAAACGAAAATACAATTTTTATTTATTTTTTTTATTTATTTATAATTTGAGCACATTTACGAGACAAAAAAAAATACAGATAAAGCAGCACCAAAGCCACTTATCTATGCAACATTACGGGCTGGTTTAAAATTAACTTAAGTTTAAACTAAGAAATGAAAAAATCATGAAAAACTTAATGAAAACTGATTACTAAAAGCACAATGAGTATTACAAGCAGGTCATAGGGTTGCATGCATTGTTGTAAATTCGTAGAATGGAGATTTGTTGGTATGTTTTAAAAATAAAAAATTTAGATTGGGTTTTAGGTTAACATTTAGGGTAATAATTGTGGAAACATTTAAGATATACAATTTATAAGGTTCATTATTCATATTTTTTTGGGTTTTGGGGTGAGTAAGGATTTTTTGGAAAAGGTTTGGGAAATTATAAACAGGTTTGTTTCTTTTATAAAAAAAACATACGAAAAAAATGCAAAGTTGCTGTTTTAATCGAAAAATCATATTTCATTTTTTTCTCTCATTATGCACAGTGTGCTGCAGGATCTGTTTTTTGTGCACAATCCACATAGATGTTTCTCTCAAATCTGGCCCAAATGTACCACCACAGTTTACAGAGTGAGCTGAGCTCAGGGCGTAGATCTACGGTTTTGGCCCCTGAACGAAAGCCGAGATCTACGGATGGACCCTGAAAGGGTTAAGGCCTGATGTTGTAGTTAAGTACTGAAAACTTTAGCATTGTTTAGGATTGGGTGGCTTTGTGCTGGAAAAAGGCATATTTTTTCCAAAAGGGGTTTTGATTTGGGTTCAGATTAGGGAGGTTTAATCAGGGTCAACGTGATCAATCATCTTCTGGGTTTTTAAAATTAGGTTTTTTATATCCTGATTGTGTGGATTCTAGTACGAATCGTAGGGTGGGAAAATTTTGGACTGTAATACTGGAGTTTTTTGGGGTCAGTAAGGTTGTCCCTACTCCATAATGAAGTTAGTTGTCTATGTTTGTGCTGGAATGAAAAAAGTACAACTAGGTTAAACAGAAAATAAAAATACAAATTAAAAATAAACAAGATCTCACGTAATTGCACTAAGGTTTCTAAAAATGTTTTGTGGATTCATGTTTTTGAGCTAAAAGGGGAGCTATAAAAATAGGTTTAAATTTAAAAAAGTAAAAATACAAATTAAAAAAATAGCACTGTCTTCACTAGAAATTGCACTATGGTCTAATAAAAGGAATTGGTATTGACATGTATTGTTTAAAATTGAGCTAGGGTAAACAAAATTTTAATCAATAAATAAAAATACAGTTTTAAAAAAAGCACCATCTCTCCTGAAATTTGCACTAGGTCTATATATAATTTTGGGTATTGACGTATTGAGCAGAAAGAGCTATAGTACAACTAGGTTTAGTTAAAAAATTAAAAATACAAAATTAAAATAGCACCATCCTCACTATAATTGCACTATGGTCTAGTTTTTGAAATTTGGGGTATTTACTATGTATTGACTGAATGAGCTAGAAAAAACTGAGATTAATCTAATAATATAAAAAAGGAAAACAAAAACTCTAAAGGGGTAATTGAAAAAGGTCATATAGGTTGTTTACAAAAATTTGGGAGATAAAATTTTAAAAATTAAAGGTAAAAAACTAAAATTTAAAAGGTAGCAAAAGAATAAAAAAAAAAATGTAAAAAAAAAAAGGGGGGCAAGACTTGGTTTTTAATTTTGGTAAATGGTAAAAGGATAATATAAAAGTTGTAGTTGAAAAAATCTAGTTTAAAAAGTAGGAATAAATTTGGTAAAATAAAAGAGTTTACAAAAGTTTTGTCATTTTTTTAAATAAAATTGGGCAATAATGGGGATTTAAATAAAATTGGGAAAAAGAGTTTTTTTTAAAAGTGAGGTAGATATTAAAAAAACAAGTTATTTGTTTATAATAAAAAGATGGAAAAAATGATGTGGGGAAATTTAAAAAAGGAGATGATTCGTAGATATTAAACACAATTTAAAACTATGAGGTAAAATGGTCGTTGAATACAAAAATGACAATCAAAAGTAGTTGGGGGGATTAGAAAATTTTGGGGGGCACAAATTTATGACAATATAACCTAAGGTGGACTATGGGTAACTGCACTTTACTCTGTTCTGTTAGTCCCCCCCTCACTTAGGGAAAGTTTTTAAAGGGCAGTTTTGGGATAAGTATTCCTTCCCCAGTGGGTGTTTTTCCCAACTGCTATTTTTTTTTCCCTCCCTCCAAACACTGGTGGATTTTTTGGGGAACGCAATTTTCTTTCCGATAAAAAAGGTTTTGTCTTGTTTTGGGAAGGCACTCTTGATGTAAACACTTTCATAGAAATAATGTTTTTAGTAGGTTTTTTTTTGTGGCTAGTTTGAAATTTTAACACACTGTTTTTTTACCTGCTTGGTAGCCCATCATTTGAACCTTTAGGTCATCCTAGTATGTTAAGGGGAAGGGGCCTTTATAAGCTTAGGTGGGCTCCCCTGAGGGCTCTTGGGTGACTGTGGCTGGAAAATGTTTGGTGTTAAATACAACAGTGTCAGATAGCTGTGTTGGTCATTATGGTCTTGGAAGTTGGTTATGACATTGGCAAGTTGTTGGTCCACTCTTGATCTTTCCTCTGTAATGTTGGTAGTAAGTAGGGTGACTTGGTCTTTTAGAGTGTTGATGGTGTCTAGGGACCGGGTGTGGGTGTTGCTTTGTTGTTCTAGAGTGTCTAGTTTATGTTCTAGAGCAGTGATCTTGTTGAGGTAATCTGCATTGCTAGCCTTTAGTTCCTGCATTTCTTGAGTTAGTTTGGTGATCGTTTGGTTCTGAATCATAAGGAGTTTAGCTATTTCTGGGTCGGCGATCTTCTTGACATCAAATACTGGGAAGGAGTTATCTTGGACTGTAGCGGTGGCCATGTTTGTTGTTGTCTGTCGTGTGTTGTGGTGATGCCGGTGGGTGATGAGGGTTGTGTCCTGGCTGGCAGTACCACAAGTTTTCCTCGTGTTATTACTGCTCTCACCTTTGATGTTAGGAGTCCTTAGCTGGTTACTGGATCTTCTTTTATTGTTCTGACCCTTGTCCATTGGCTGTGGCTTCGGGTGAATAGTAGGCGATGGGTGATGGGTGAATGTTGTGGAGTATCACTTCAGTGGCAGCGGGGTAGGAGTTGCTAGTACGAGTCCTATTAGTTGGTAAATTTGTGAACTTTTGGGTATGGAAGAGGGTAAGGTACCTAGGGATTGGCAGAGAACATGCATAGTTCCTTTGTATAAAGGCAAAGGGGTTAAAAGAGAGTGCAAAAATTATAGGGGGATAAGTCTGCTGAGTATACCTGGTAAAGTGTATGATAGAGTTATTATTGAAAGAATTAAAAGTAAGACGGAGAATAGGATAGCAGATGAACAAGGAGGCTTTAGGAAAGGTAGGGGGTGTGTGGACCAGGTGTTTACTGTGAAACATGTAAGTGAACAGTATTTAGATAAGGCTAAAGAGGTCTTTGTGGCATTTATGGATTTGGAAAAGGCATATGACAGGGTGGATAGGGGGGCAATGTGGCAGATGTTGCAAGTGTATGGTGTAGGAGGTAGGTTACTGAAAGCAGTGAAGAGTTTTTACGAGGATAGTGAGGCTCAAGTTAGAGTATGTAGGAAAGAGGGAAATTTTTTCCCAGTAAAAGTAGGCCTTAGACAAGGATGTGTGATGTCACCGTGGTTGTTTAATATATTTATAGATGGGGTTGTAAGAGAAGTAAATGTGAGGGTCTTGGCAAGAGGCGTGGAGTTAAAAGATAAAGAATCACACACAAAGTGGGAGTTGTCACAGCTGCTCTTTGCTGATGACACTGTGCTCTTGGGAGATTCTGAAGAGAAGTTGCAGAGATTGGTGGTTGAATTTGGTAGGGATTGCAAAAGAAGAAAATTAAAGGTGAATACAGGAAAGAGTAAGGTTATGAGGATAACAAAAAGATTAGGTGATGAAAGATTGAATTTTAGATTGGAGGGAGAGAGTATGGAGGAGGTGAATGTATTCAGATATTTGGGAGTGGACGTGTCAGCGGATGGGTCTATGAAAGATGAGGTGAATCATAGAATTGATGAGGGGAAAAGGGTGAGTGGTGCACTTAGGAGTCTGTAGAGACAAAGAACTTTGTCCTTGGAGGCAAAGAGGGGAAGGTATGAGAGTATAGTTTTACCAACGCTCATATATGGGTGTGAAGCATGGGTGATGAATGTTGCAGCGAGGAGAAGGCTGGAGGCAGTGGAGATGTCATGTCTGAGGGCAATGTGTGGTGTGAATATAATGCAGAGAATTCGTAGTTTGGAAGTTAGGAGGAGGTGCGGGATTACCAAAACTGTTGTCCAGAGGGCTGAGGAAGGGTTGTTGAGGTGGTTCGGACATGTAGAGAGAATGGAGCGAAACAGAATGACTTCAAGAGTGTATCAGTCTGTAGTGGAAGGAAGGCGGGGTAGGGGTCGGCCTAGGAAAGGTTGGAGAGAGGGGGTAAAGGAGGTTTTGTGTGCGAGGGGCTTGGACTTCCAGCAGGCATGCGTGAGCGTGTTTGATAGGAGTGAATGGAGACAAATGGTTTTTAATACTTGACGTGCTGTTGGAGTGTGAGCAAAGTAACATTTATGAAGGGGTTCAGGGAAACCGGCAGGCCGGACTTGAGTTCTGGAGATGGGAAGTACAGTGCCTGCACTCTGAAGGAGGGGTGTTAATGTTGCAGTTTAAAAACTGTAGTGTAAAGCACCCTTCTGGCAAGACAGTGATGGAGTGAATGAATGGTGAAAGTTATTCTTTTTCGGCGCACCTGCCTTGGTGGGAAACGGCCAGTGTGATAATATAAAAAATATTAATATTTTCTGTACCTCAGAGAGTTTTGTTATTATATAGAGGAAAGCTTCAGGGGACATAGTGAAGGAGGCAAAGTTGTTTTAGGTGGCTGAGTGTTTACAGTGTTTTTTCAGAATTAATTAATCTGTACTCCTACTGTTATATTATAATGTTCAACCTCCATCATACTAATCCTATGTCATCGATTTTCATAATTGCAGTCTACCACCTCTAGTTCATTCTTCATTACCTCTTCTTCACCAGGTAGTAAAAGTCACCCTACCAACATAATCAAGTGCATAACAAACTGTTTCTCAATTATTTGTGTTTCAGAGGGCAATGTTTTAACCTGAAGTGAGAGTAATCTGAGACAACATGGAGGCTTCATGTTCTTGTATCTCTAGACTTAGGTACTGCACAGTCAGTCTGGTTTCTCCAACAATTCTGTCTAACAGATTCCAGCAGTTGGGGACTTACCCTCTCTTTATTTTTAAATAAGAAATTTTTGAATTTGTTAAAATTGTCAAATTAATGAAAATAACTTGAATGGTTGGTTTCCTGTACTAATTGATAGAACAGTAGGTGTATGGCCTAGAACTGGATCAACTTACCGTTTGAAAATTGTGACATCAGCACTTTTAATTTTTGAGTCACTATAGTGAAGGAGTTACAGGTCTTAAATGACTTTTATGACAAAGAATAAGATGCAATCCTTAGAGCTTCTTCAAGAAACAAAACGCCCATATCAGTGTTTGACATGTCTAAAAAATTTTCACAAAATCATGTCTAATACGACACATGAGAGTTCATTCTCAAGAAAAACATATCAGTGTTCTGAATGCCTAAAAAAGTTTACGGAGATCAAATCTAATAGAAACATGAGAGTTCATACAAGAGAAAAACCAATCAGTGTTATGAATGGTCTAAAAGAGTTTTCATCCACAGATCAAACCTATACAACACTTGAGAGTTCATTCTCAAGAAAAAAACCATACAGTGTTCTGAATGTCTCAAGAGTTTTACCACACTAGATTCTTCCCTAATACAACACTTGAGGAGTTCATTCTCAAGAAAAACCCATATCAGTGTTCTGAATGTCTAAAAGACTTTGTCACAGAGATTCATCTAATACAACATATGAGAGTTCATCCCAGTTAAAACCCATATCGTGTCTGAATGTGTAAAAGACGTTTCACTGAGATCATGGCTAACAGAACACATGTAAGTTCATTCTCAAGAAAAAACCATATCAGTGTTCCTGAATGTCTAAAAAGAGTTTTAGGGAGCAAACTCTATAGATACACATGGAGTTCTTTCTCAAGAAAAACCATATCCAGTTGTTCTGGATGTCATAAAAGAGTTTCACGGAGATCATACCTAATACAAACACTTGATAGTTCTTTCTCAGGAAAAAAAACCACATCTCACAGGGTTCTGAATGTCTAAAAGAGTTTAACAGAGATCATCCCTAATACAAAAACACTTGAAAGTTCCATTCACACGAAAAACCATATCAGTGTTCTGCAATGTCTAAAAGAGTTTACGGAGATATCCTAATACAAACTTGAGAGTTCATTCACAAGAAAAAACCATATCAGTGTTCTGACTGTCCTCAAAAGATTTTCATAGATTCATCTAATACGACACATGAGAGTCCATTCACAAGAAAATCCCATATCTGTGTCTGAAATGTCTAAAAGAGTTTGCAAAGAGTCATCCATAACAGAACACTTGAGCGGTCTTTCTCAAGAAAAAACATATCAGTGTTTCTGAATGTCTAAAAGAGTTTTCACGAGATCAAATCTAATGCAAACAGATGAGAGTTCATTCACAAGAAAAACCATATCTGTGTTCTGAATGGTCTATAAGAGTTTTCCAGAGGACTCAGTCTGATTACAACACATTAGAGTTCATTCATTAGCAAATTCCTTTTAAGAATGGTGCCTTGATGCTGGGAATATGCTGTGTATACCAAAGAGTTAAGAGTTATCCCTCAGGTTCCTTGGATCAGATATGAATACCCTTACCCCTTCTATTTTCCAGGGGCTGTCATGACCATACTGATTTAAGCCACTTCATTCTTGAATTAATATTCATGAGTAACTATAATTTTTTTGTTACATAACTTTTTTGTGTATCGAAAGCAGAATTGATTCCCATTTCATAGGCATTGTACTGACCTTACAGGTTAGTGTTTCCTCTCAAAAATGAAATAATTCTGGCTTCTTGGATGAATATTTAATCAGGTCAATGTTATTAATTTCACCTGGAAGCTAATATATTCTCCACAAACCATTTTATGAAGCTTTTCAACACTAAGTTTTGTCTTGTAGATAATTGTTATGACAATTTATTTTACTGCTCAGTAATGTTACTTGGTGTATTTTTTGTTCTTAGATTTTGACTTTTCCACCCACACTTTTTTGTTGTTTTAGCAGAATGTTTTGAAGTTGATCTTGCAGACACTGGTATTGTTATATCTTTTATTTGCTAGTGTTGAATTTACATGTTGAATTTTTATGCTTACTGTGCATGCAAAGAGTATGTAACCTTTATTCGGGCATGGTACACACCCTCATAGAAAGGCTATCTCACCCAACCAGCGAACCCACTACTAAGGATCGGACATGGGGTCCCGTCGTTCGTCAGTACCCAGGTTCAGGGACCAATGAGAAGATGGTTTTGGCAATTGCAGAGGGTGTTGTGGGCACTGCAACACACTTCTATCTGCCTTTGTCATTTCCAATTCTTGAGTGTTGAGCATGGCTACTTCTGAGATCACGGTGGCTTCTATTCTGCCTTGCTTACATGGTGTGCACTAATACTATTGTGCACTTATTACTATTGTGCACTAATACCTATTGTGCACGTAATACCTATTGTGCCACTAATACATTGTGCACTAATACCTATTGTCGGAAAAGATAATATAAGTCAAAAGGTTTTATGCTGTGTTTATTTTGCTCCCTTTCTTACCCGGGATAACAGCCTTTGGATTCCTGGGTTGTAATGACTTATAAATATCACTTTCTCCACCATTCTTTTTTTATTGTTGAAGGAATTTTTTACAGGTTTTGTTCTTCTGCCAACAATGTTATGTACAATTTATATGTTAAGGTGATGTCCTTGGACTATTTAGAGGAGGGGTGAGCCTTTTTCCATTTCAGGAAATTAGAATTGAAAATTAAGGAAAAAAAAAATTTTCTTAATGAAAAATAAAAAAATATAGTACCAAATTCTGGCAACATTTTTCCTCTCAAGGGGGGGGCTCCTTGGAGTGGTGAAGAGCTCTTGGTCTGAGGAATTAGACTGTTGGTCTCCTTCCTCTGACGAAACCTAATTACCCCAATACCCCCTTTCCCTATCCCATCTCCCTTTTTCCTTCTCTCCTTCTCCCCACCCCTCCTTTTGTCCTTCCTCGTTTTGGCCTTTGGGGTTTTTTCCCACAGGCGTGCTAGTTCCTTGGTAGGGGAGGGGTACGAGGTTTCCATCCCATTCCATTGAGATTCTTGGTGGTGGCGTTGTTTGCCGTGGAATCTGGACACCTGGGGATGTCCTGATCCTCTCTGGTATCCCGGTGGGGTGGCCTTTGGTGCGTCTTCAGGCGACGGGTGTATCTCTGGAGCACCTTACGGGATTACGAGGGTGGTGGCAGAAGGAGGTATGCTCTTTGTGGTGGGATATCCGGCTGCCCTCTCTTTTGTCCACCCTGAGGTAGCTTGGCAGATGTGAGGTTGCTATCCAGTTTGCTGGTTAACTGGCATGAAGGGTAGGGCATGGCACAGGTTTCATGCGCATCTGCACTACTAGCGGTGTGAGGTCACTCTTGGGCATGGTTGGGAGATTTCTGGCCTTTCATTTCCTTCCTAGGAAACTATCCCTCCTGATCCTCCCTTTCTTTTATTCTTCTTTATTTTTTATTTTCATTTTCTTTCTTTCCCCACTATCCCGGGACCCTTATATGTTACTGCACCTGTATGACCCCCCACCTCGCCTCATCTTGCGGCCACTCTTGGACACTTCTATGGCCCCTGTTCCTCTTGCTGGTGCTTTCGTCACCTGCTTCAGGTGCTGGGGTTTCGACTGACTCGATTTGTTGACATCCGCTCTCCTTTGACTATGTCTTCCGGCCGCTCCCTTATGGTGCGGCAATTTTGAATAGCCAGCCATTCCACGTCGGACTGACTTGGTACCACTTCTAAACGCCAACGACTATCTCCTGGATGATGTTACTTCGTTACCTGCATTTCTACTTGGAAAGACTGACACATCATGCACACTCCCTCTCCATACTAGTTTCGGACCCACACAATGGATAAATTCTTTACTTTAAGACCGACTTTCTTCTACTGGCTATTCTTTCCGACCATAGTATTGGACAAAGCGCTCTATGCCACATTGGTAGAGATATTCCTTTCGTGCTTCTTAAGAGTGGTAGCTCATCATCACAGTCCAGAATTCTACCCATGCTCATTGAGCTTTCTCTTCTTTCACATATCGATACTAATTTTCCTATCACTATCAAAAAAACATCATTCCCTCAATTCTTGGTTAAGTGGTAATGTTATCTCTGCTCTACATACCATAGTCAACAGAATTTTCAGACATGTGGCAATGGACTTTCCTCGAACAGATGGAACTCCAAGATCTCCCAATTCTCAAGGTAGACAATTTATGTCTCTCCTGCCACGGGTGAAGACGATACCCTTGCATGTGGTCATTGAATCTTTTGGACAGCCGTGATCACCCATCCCTCTGTTTATGTAGCAGGACCATTGGTTACAAGGTGGAAGGTGTCCCTACCATGAACAGTGTTGGGGAATTGCTGGCGATTTGGCCATCCAGCAAAATATTACAGATCTATAGCCGAATGCCAGTCGTGGTGCGATGCAATTCTAATATTGACTTACAGTTCGAACTCCCTCGTGCCTTAATTGTCATGAGGCTCACACTTCGTACTCTCGCCGTTCAGGTCTACTTAATGATGGGAAATTCGTTGCCTCAAAGAGGCAAAAGGTATCCCTTATGCTATGGCAGTTTCCCGCTCTATGACCTCAAGGGAGACTACCTGTGTTTCTTATTCTTGTGTTTCAAAATGCTCCCCTGACTTCGGGCTCCCATCTTCTGCATTTTACTTGCGGTTGACAGTCACCTAAGTCACTCCTGTATCTATTTCTTTTGCTGTCTGGGCTCAGAAGTCCCTACTTCAAACCTCAGTCTGTCCTCACTTCTTCCGTGTTTTCCTCACAACCCCGGTATCGACAAGACCTCATACGACACCTCCTCCCAATCGTCCCTATACTTCTCAGAGACCGAAATCCTCTTTAAACCCCTTTTTCCATTCATTCCACCTCCACGTTTTACCTTCCCAATCCTCGTAACTGGGTCCTCCCTTCCACTGGCTCTGTTATATGTATGGAGGTTCATCCTTCCTCCTCGTTACTGTGCCTTCATCCCTGTCCCGTCCCAAATTTCTTCCTTTTCTGCCACTCCCCAGGTTTCTGCTTCTTTCTGTCCCCTCCCACCACTTCTCCAGTTCCCTCCACCCTTTTGCCCCCCTTACCTTGGTACAGTCCATTTCAGTTCAATTCTTTACTCAAACCCTCCCCTTCATATCCCAATATTGTCTCTCATACGTCGTCTCTGAACTCGAAACACCCCGAAGCAATCTCTGAATATATCATGAGACCAAAAACCATCAACGGACACACTGATCCACCCTCTATTCCTTCTCTTTTCCTCTTCTCCAATCTGTTGCAAACTCATTCACAGCCACACCGTTCTTCGCTGCTTGAACGTTTCCTTACCACGCATGTGGACTTTTCTAACCTCTAGTCCATAGGAAAACCTTACTGCAGATTTCAGGTATCTTTATCATTGCCAATATGCCTATTTACAGTGGAATATACGCGGCCTTAGGGGTATTCGGGGTGAGCATCGAAATTGTTGCTCTCCCAGTATTCCTGTTGGTGTTTTCTCTACAGGAAACTAAAATTACACTCTGCTATTATCATATCCCATCTAGGGGCCTATAATTTATTGTATTCTCCAGATCCTTTCCTGATGGGACCTTTAATGAAAGTGGCCATTCTTCTACACACTGATATTCCGTTACCATCAGCTATTTGTTCGTACTTTGCTTGCATTACACAGCAGCCGTATCCACTTGCATAGGTGGTATACACTCTGTTCTTTGTATCTCTCTCCTTCTCAGGGCATTATCTATCCCAAGATATTGCTCTTGTTTTGTCACTTACCACCACCACTTCTGTTACTTGCGATTTTATGCCCATCAATTTTTCTGGGGGGTCTCACTGTGATCCCGTGGCTTCAGTTAAGTAGGCTTTTCGTTGCTACCACCCCTCCATGTTTTAAATACAAGGTACTCACACCCATTTTGATCCTCGGACTCATACTCTTCTCTTGCATCGATTTTCTGTTTGCTCTTCCTCCACACATTAGTCTTCACCTGGTCTTGTTTCTTCCAGATTACATGGGTAGACAATCATTTCCCATTCATTCTTACTTACCCTTCACATTCACCACCTCCTTCGAAACACCCTCGCTGGCAAATTGATCAGGCAATATTGGAAACCTTTACTCAGACTTACTGTTTTGAGTGAGGTTCCTTCTTGTCCTCCTCCATTGATGAGCTTTTTACACTCTTCTCGTCCTCCATTTTTAACCGCAGCTGCACATTCTATACCCAAAACTTTGGGAGGCTATTCCCAGAATGCGGTGCCTTGGTGCTCCTGCTTGTGCTCGTGCAGTACATTGAAAAGTGCTGTGTGGGGGTGTACTGGCTCAATGAACACATAGGAGAGACTACTTGATTTTAAGAGAAAGTGTGGTTCGCTCGCACGTTGTCATCCGTGACACTAAACGCACTTGCTGGCCGAGATTATGTCTCCACCATCACCTACTGCTTCCTCATATGAAGCAGTCTGGAAACCAAGTACGAATACTGAGTGGTAATTATTCTCCTGACCCGGCATCCTGTTATGCGGGTTGCTGGTGTTGATATAGCAATCCCACTAGATGTTGCCAATGAAATTGGCAATCATCTGGTCCATATTTCTCAGCGGCTCCATCTATGCCCCTCGTTTCTTTCCTCAAAGTCTGCCAGAGAGTTAGCACCCTTGGACTTTTCTTCTCTCAGAGAAGAACAGTATAATGTGCCTTTTACACTTCAGGAACTGGAGGCAACACTCTCAGCTTGCCGATCATCGACAGCTGGGCCCGACGACATTCATATTCGTATTCTACAACTTTTACATCAGTCAGTCCTTGCAGTCCTATTATGCCTTTTCAATCTTATTTGGTCACAAGGAGTTCTTCCAAAGCTGTGGAAATCTGCCATTGTTCTCCCTTTCCACAAACCAGGCACTACGGGACATGAAGCCTCCCACTATTGTCCCATTGCTCTTGCCAGTGCAGTTTGCAAAGTGATGGAACGCCTGGCAAATAGACGTTTAGTGTGGTATTTAGAGACACACAACAGACTCTCCACTCACCAATATGGCTTTCATAAGGGATGTTCTACCATAGACCCCTTACTACACTTGGATACGTATGTTCTAATGCCTTTGAGAATAACCACTCAGTTGTTGCCATATTTTTTGACCTTGAGAAGGCATATGACACAACTTGGAGGTATAATATTTTGGCCCAAGCCCACTCCTTAGGCCTCTGATGCAATCTACCATACTTCCTTAAGAACTTTTTACTGAAAAGACATTTCCGTGTTCGGGTTAATAATGTGCTTCTCCCCGGACTTTATCCAAGCTGAAGGTGTCCCCCAGGCATGTGTTCTTAGCACAACATTTTTTCTCCTAGCTATAAATGACTTGGCCTCTAGTCTTCCATCCAATATTTGGTTATCACTCTATGCTGATGACTTTGCTATTGCCTGTGCAGGCGCTGACTGTCACCAAATTACAGTTTCTCTCCAGCATGTGGTCGACCGTGTTTCCAATTGGGCCACCACACATGGGTTTAAATTTTGCAGTACCAAAACTCGCCAAATTACTTTCACTAGACGCTCTGTCATCCCCGATCATCCTTTGTACCTCTATGGCTCCCGTATCCCTGAACGTGATACAGTCAGGTTTCTAGGCCTCCTCTTTGACCGTAGGTTATCCTGGAAACCTCACATTACCTCTCTGAAAACAACTTGTCACAGCCGGCTGAACCTTCTTAAAACCCTTGCTCATCTTTCATGGGGAACTGGTCGTCGAACACTCCTTCGCCTAATTCCACCCTCATTTTATCGAAACTTGATTATGGTGACCAGATCTATTCAGTGGCCTCTCCTGCTACTCTCTCTAGCCTTAACCCCATTCATTACCAAGGATTACATTTATGCCTTGGTGCTTTTTCGCTCTTTCCCTATCGAGAGCCTCTATGTAGAAGCGAACGTTCCATCTTTATCTGATTGCCGCTATGCCCATTGCCTTTACTACTATGTACGCTCTCATGATCTCCGCAATCCTTCCATTTATAGAATGGTCACCGATATTAGTAGACATTCTTTATTTGTTCGCTGCCCCTGTTTGCTCCGTCTCTTCTCTCTTCACCAACATTCGCTCTTGTCTTCTTTCAATTACCACCTTTCTATGTTCATGTTGCATCTCACTTTTCCCTTCCCCCCTGGGAAGTTCCAGCTGTTCTAGTCTGTTCTTTCTCACTCCCTTGCTCGAGAGCCCAACTGTCTACAGTAGCTTCCGCTCTCTTTTTCTTTTCCACTTCCACTCTCATTCTCATGCCATTGCAGTGTACACAGATGGCTGTAAGTCTTCTGAAAGGCTAGGATTTGCAGCAGTATTTCCGGACAGCGTCGTTACTAGGGCATTTACTGTCTTCGGCTAGTGTTTTTACTGCTGAATTGTATGCCATTCTTGCAGCACTTATCCGTATTGCATCTATGCCTGTGTCATCATTTGTGGTTGTCTCAGACTCCCTTAGTGCTTTACAGGCTATAAAGAAATTTGATACACCTCACCCCTTAGTCCTCGTATCCAACTTTGGCTACCCGCATCTCTGCCAAGCATAAAAATATTGTTTTTTGTTTGTCCCTGGTCATGTTGACATACAGGGCAATGAACAGGCAGACACTGCTGCGTGGTCAGCAGTACAATGACCTACCAGTTTCATATAGAGGTGTTCCATTTACGGACTATTTTGCTGCAATAGCTACCCACTTTCACACCCATTGGCAACAACATTGGTCTACTCTACTCGGTAACAAATTTCATTCTATTAAACCGAGTATAGGTTACTGGCCGTCTTCTTGTCATCAGTGTCGAAGTTGGGAGACTACTCTCTCCCGTCTTTGCATTGGTCATACTCGTCTCAATCATGGATATCTCATGGAGGAGGCGCCCTGCTCCTCTCTGTGAGAATTGTCAGGTTCCATTATCAGTCAGCCACATTCTGTTAGACTGCCCACTTTATCAACGAGCACGCAGAATTTACCTCCAATGTCGTCTTTGCTCCGCTGCTCTCTCTTTACCTTCCTTTCTTGCTGATGGACCTACCTTTCATCCAGACTCTCTCATTGACATTTTGACAACAACTGAAATTACTTCACAAACTCTGATGATACCTTCAGCCCTTTCTACCTCAATCTCTTGCTACCCTCTACCCCCGCACTATCCCCTGCCCCGCTGTTGTCTGTAACCTACTGGTCATCCCTTTCCCCTTCTGCCGCCCAATACCCTCACTTCCTTCCTTACCCTGCAGCGCTGTATAGCCCTTGTGGCTTAGCGCAGCTTTTTTATTATAATAAAAAATATGGCAACATTTTGATGTAATCTGCTTGTTTCTATCGTATTTCTAAGTATGTTTTTCATTAAATGTATTTTTTTTTGTTGCTGCTGTCAGCAAAAATACAAGTTGGCAGTGTTTTATTTTTCCTCCAAAAATTACGATTTTTAATTTTCATTGTAAATACTCTACATGACATCCTCTGTGCTGGCTAGAATTGGAGCGCAGTCAGTGTCTGCTTAGTAGCCGTCAGGCTGTCAACAATCAAGGAGGGGTGCAACACGCTCAGATTTGGCGTACGGTAACCGTAGAGTTTCACAACAAAAAAGAAAAAATGAATCAGAAATAAGTTATTGACACTGTAATCCCTCTCTTGTGATAAATATTAACAGGATTGTCATGATTTTTACAGACGTTATTGAGGAATGATGGTTCTACAAACATCCAGTGAGAATTTGTGATACTGTTGCAGCTTTGCTTTTAATGATTTTTTTGTACACAAAACTATAAAAACAAAATTACTAACTTCAAACTTTTTTTTTATGGAATTTACTGACATTTCACTGAACTTTACTGGTTCATTTATTAATCTAGTCTTTATCTTTCATCTGATGTCAACTAGAGCATTGTACATCTTCCCATTTAGTAGACAGAGGAAAGTCCTAGGACCCATAAAATTGTGCAAAAAATATTTTTTCAAACTTGAAGGCTAAAACAGTCAAACAAACACAGCCTATATGTTTTTTTTAAGCTGCTTAATCCACTGTCACAATCCCATTGAAATCTGATAAAAAAAAATGGTTGGTGATTTTTCTTGCCCTCCCTTAACCCTTTTTGACGTTTCAGGCCCTCTCTGAAACTGTCTATGTCGCCAAATATTCGAAAAAAAAATTATTTTTCTTATGAAAATGTTAGGATATTTTTCTGAGTGTTTTAAGCCTAAAAAAAAAAAATTGCCATCAGTACTTACCAAGATATAGAGCCGCGAAGTTTGCAGAAAGTGACGTGCATACGGCAACAGCGGCGACTGCCGCCCACCCGGTATTCTTTTATTTACTCTAATTCAAGGGTTTCTTGCATTTTTCAATATTTTTTCCTTTTCCAAGTAACTTATGTGGCCTGTGAGACCAATGTAAGGTGCATTGTTCAAATATACACTCATTGTTTACAACACAATAACAGAACAAACTTTATCACTATTAGTTTGTGTATACACTTTGTTTACACAAACAATACAAAACAATGTTTATTACTATTGTTCCATAATATATATACATATGTACAGTCACTAAACACGTTCCTAGAACTGCTGCAGCTTGTGGAACTCTTTGAAACATGGGTATATGCAGAGGGGCACCTGACACTCCTCACACATAAAACGAGTGTCTCTGTGTGTTTGTGGGCATTTTGTGGTATGTGTACATACATAACACCTCTTCTGAGCATTTTTCTTGGCAGTAGTAGGAGGCAGTTGTATGGGGAAGTGATCACCAGGCCTGAAAGGAGATGACGTGTATTGGTAATTTCGTGGGCACTGGTCTATTACTTGGTACTTTGCAATTATTTGTCTGATTACTGACAAACAAAGCTCACCATATTTTGGTGTTTTGTTGGTCTTCAACTTGTATATGTTATAAGCATTTAGCATAGAGATATCAACAAGATGGAAAAAAAGTTTTATATACCACTTATAACTCTTGCGTACACAGTCTGCAAACCCAATCTGGATGTCACATTTGTCCACTAAGCACATATTGAGGTTGTAGTCCATGGACAGCTGCAGGCTTTAGAAGGGGTTCATGGTGTCTCTGTTGTGCCTGCCACTGTGTGCCATTTTTTTTTCGGTGAACTGATGTCAACAATGTGACATCACATTTTGTCATGCCACCGAAATGCCATGTGTCATTGGCAGCAAAGGCTTGCACCTCACCTCTGCGAGTGCCAGCGTCGACCTTGGCATATGTTTACGATTACCACACATGTCCCTCACACTTTCTGTCAAGTTCACTTGCAAGAAATAAACTGAGTAAGGGGCTTGTGTACCAGTTACCCAGTAAATAAATAAAAATGCCCCTTTGTGAAAATTTGTTGGACTGCCTCCAAGTGAGTCGCCTACCTGGCAAGCTCTGTTGACACCGAGTCTGAGGTGGGTAGCAGCCTCACAAGTGGCTTATGGCCAGATTTTCACAAATGATTGATGTTGCAAGAAACTCGCCTGCATGCATGTATAAAGGACAAAAACTTACTTGGTTGTTGAAAGCATATATCCTAATCTTAAACTTCCCTAAGCTTAACCTTACCCCCTTTGGACTTCCCTCAGAAACCACGTGCAACCGGGAGCCTTAATTCCTGCAATATTCAATCGTATTATTTGCCTCCCCTGCACCTCAGAAATTCCTATACCCAAGAGGGTGTGCATCCCTTGTATAACTATGCAGACACGGACACTAGCTTCCAGACTGACAAGAGAGGGTGGTATTAGTGGGCATGCACTGCCCGCTGCACAAAAAGCCTACAGATCAACTCGCTCACAATTTTCCCAGACACTGGCCAGAAATCAAAGAGATAAAGTGGAGGGCTTGTTTTACTGTAAAGGACCTGACGGAGGTCATTACGGTAAATCGAGGTTTCCTCTACCAGATTTCCCAGGTCTCAAATGTGAAGACATGTTGGGGGCGCCATCTGCTGATCACGGCACTTTTTTGTCCAGTTGGTGTCGTCTTAAGAAGAACGAGCTGATGTCTTCCAGACCATCGTCTCTTCGTTCAAATAGGGCTGCCAGTTCTCCCTAGCTAACTTTAAACCCATGTTTGCTTACATTATCGGCCTTTTTTACTACCTAGTTAAGGTCTTAGGTTACATTATTATTATTACAGTTGCCTCAATGATCCTAATATTAGTGTACTACCAGTAAAACTACCTACTCCTCCCTGAAGGGTAAATCTATAAATTAAACAAGTGCCTACCATCCACGCCAACTCTGGAGAGAAAATGAGTTTTTGTTTTGGCGTTGGGTGTAAGTGCCCTCGAACGGGTGTGCTTTTGTTTTTGGGGGGGTTTAAGGGCCATCGAACTCAGCCATTCCATAACGGCTATGCTGGGACCCTTCGTACGCTGTATCTGTCCTGTGGAACTTTAGGGACCAAATAAATTTCCACATCCTCCCACCGGCGAAGGTAGGTACTAAGTCTAAATCAAGTTCACCTTCCGCGAGCCCCCACGGCGGACCCTGGACACAAGTGCCATCCGGCCACTCCCGTCGAGCAGACTCCGGTCTAACTTCAACCGTCCAGTTTCCCCTGCATGGACCTCTGGGGGTGTAAACTTGTTGGTTCCGGTGGTCTTAGCACCCTTTCCTTTAACTTTAACATCTTTCGTATGTCTAGCCTTGACTGAGTGGCTCCGTACTTTTCCCACCCAGTGGCCCACAAAACCCCTGGTAGCCTTTTTCCCCCACTGATACGGGGTTCCCCCGGGTTTTTTAAGGGGCAATTATCCCCCTCTTTACATCCCCTTTTAAGAATCCCCCAAGGTGGTCAAGTGTTTGTCCCCCCCCCTACCTGGTTCGGTTTTCCCTGGGGGTTTTAAATTCGTGTATATGGTACCATTATCACTACCCCCCCAAAGCATCATGGGAAAATGGGTTTAAAGAATTTAAAAGGGCCCTGGGTTTTATTCAGATTGGGGGGCCCTTTGATTTAAAAAGGGGTAAACAAGCGACCTTTTCCCAGTTTGGGGGGGTGGAGGGGGTCATTGTGCCTGTTTAAGGTCTAATTAAATAAAATTTGGCTATTTAATTAAATTTAATAGGGAAAGTACTTTAAAAGAAAACCCAAAAAACCATTTACCTTCCAACAGCCTTTATAATATTTTGTTAAATCATGCGTTTTAAAGGAATAAACTCAAGACAGCATGTATTACCAATTGGGCTATTAAATAGTGAATCATGTACCAAATATATTCACCCATAACCACTACAGCACTATTTTTCCCCCTTTAAAAATATGACCATTTTTTTTAATTTTTGGGAAACATGCAAAAGACTTTTCAAATCAATAAACTAAAAGAAAGTAAAGAATTGTTTATTTTCACAGGCCCCTTTTTTAAATTAACTTTTTTCGGGATTTCATTTTTGGCAAAATCACCCAATTTATTTTTTGAAAACAAATTTCTTTTTTAATTCAGATCAAGGGCCCAACAAGACAAAGGAAAACAAAATTTTGTTTTTGGCTCTTGTTGAACGGAGCGGGTTTTTTTCCCTCTTTTCAAAACAAAAAATAAAATTTGTTCTCCTTCACAGTTAGAAACGGGAAAATTTTTAGGGGGATCCCACTATGTCAACTTTTGGGGAAAGGGGTTCTGAGATACCGCTTTTTTTTTAATTTGTTTCAAAAGCAGCGGGGGGCGCACATTTTTTCAGGTGGGCTTTAATCAAAATTCATATACCCAGAAAAATGAACTTTTTCTTCAAAAAATTTGTGTCCTGAAAAACTGTAAAAGGGTGTTGTTGCAACTTTTTTAAAGCGCTTTCTAAATTTTGCTTCGGGCCCATAGTGGGAAAATTTTTTGAACAAAAAAATTCAAACTTGTCATTGAGATTCGGGTAGATTTTTTTTTTTTTCACCATTCTGTAATCATTGAATCCAGAAGCCGAAGTATTTTGGGTGTTTTTCCATTTCTCCCTTTGGGTAGCAACCAAATTTTTCATTTTTCGGGCTCTTAAAAAATTGCTTTTTCCTCTTCCTTGACCGCAAAATAAATCAGCCCGGAAACTGTAGTCTTTCCCCCAGCAGTTTAGTTTTCCTTTTTAAAAACATTTCAAAAGTTTTAAATCATTGCGAAGTGAGTTTTAAAAAATTTTTCCACAAGCCGAATAAAATTTAGCACAATTGCCATTTAAATTTTCCCGTTTTCTGAAAGTGTCTTTTTTCGAAACCATTTAACCTTTCCCAGTTTCAGCCCCAAAAGCAACCGAGAAAGGCAATTAAAAATCCCCAAATTTTTGAGGCTAACTGGCTGCTTGTTTCTTGTGTTTGCTGTTGGTCTTAAATCCTCTGCTATTTGGGATAAAACCCAAGAACGTTTTTCAGCAAAGCTGTTTTCAAAGCATGGGTTGCATAATTCCCGCGCTGCCCAAAACCTTGTTGTTGATAATGATTTAGCATCTCCATGAAGGGTTAAACTTAAAGTATACCCCCACCGTGCTTTTTGAAACAAAAAAAATTTTTTAAAGAGTGTTTGTAAAAGTCCAAAAATTGAAACTGCAGCGACACAACCTCCCCCACCATGACCCAACAAGATTAAGAGAAATGTGCTGAGCAGGGCAATTTTTAACAGCAAGTGGGTTGTTTTTCTTGATACGGGTTTTGAAAATTCTTTATTTTTTACCCAAAATGTTACTTTGAAATTGTCGTACCCTTTGGCCACGGCAACCCAAAATAGAGAGATATGTTCAAGCAGAGTACCCAGTACTCTTTTCATAAATTGTTTCTCCTTATGGCCTGAAAGAGGAATAAAATTTTATAAAGCGCTTACGGGCTTACCACTGGGGGTAAACAAAGCAACAATGAATGTAAAATTTTCTGTATGTGAAAAAATCGGGGTTTAAAACTACAATTATTGCAAAGTATTTTTCCCAAATTTTACAGCTGCTATGATGTTTTTTGGGGACCCCCTTTTTTTTCGTCATCATTCAATAAATTTTTTGCATTTTTAGGGAGATGAAAATGTAAGAAACAGTGCCTCTTCCTGCATTCCCCCAAAGGGTGACACATTTATTTGCTAAGAAGGATCGAATTGTTCTAACAGTTCTATGATCCCAGGAAAATTTCCCTTGTTTTTCCAAACCAAAAACCCCATTTTTTCCATGGAAAGCAATCCTCTTAGAGCTAAGAATTTTTCAACAGCAAAACTCTTTCTAAAACTTTTCTCCAATAACTGCGCTCTTTTTTTATTTGATTTTCCAAATGAGAATTCAATAAACCTTTTTTTCGTGCACGAATTACAATGGGAAAATGCAGTTTCCCGTGAGTGGGCTGTTTTTTAGTTCCTCTTAAAGCTTGGAATTTTTCAGGCATTGAACCCGTGTTTAAGGGATTTTCTTTGGTAAAAAAAATAGGGTTGCATGCTTTAACAGTACTCTTTTCCTGACTTTCAGAGTATACCAAACCATGTCCCTTTTTACAGTTTTTTGAAATTTTCAAGCTTCCTTTAAAAAAATAGATACTTTAAACCCAAAGAAAGGCTTCCATCATCCCAAAAAACCTTTTGATTTCCCAAAAATCAATGTTCAGGTTTGACTGAAGTTTTCTTTCAATGAAAGGGATTACGTAGAGGGAAACTTGGATTACATTTGGCCCTGAGGCAGGGGTTTTTTAAACAAAACCTGTGGATGAAATGCCATTGAGACATTAGGGAGAACAAAAAGAAAAAAGTTGCTGGCTGAGAAATAATGGGGGGAGGGCCCTTTCCTTTTAAAGATCCGTATTGCAGATTTTAAAG
>NC_069448.1:35308448-35331366 GCF_026875155.1 Cherax quadricarinatus | reverse complement strand
CCCTAAAAAACTAAACAATGACAGCTAAGAGAACTGAACAGTCCTGGCTTAACACCCAGCATTCTCAAATCCATAAATACAAAACACCAATATGAAAAACAGTACAGAATGGTCACATAACCAGAGACCAAACAAAAATGTTACTCGTCAATCCTAACAGCCTGATAAAAGGGCAAAAAAAATGGTATTATGAGAACAGATTAATCCAACGTACGAGGTTGAATATAAAAAGAATCTGGAAAACCCTATCCAGAAATTCTGGGAGGAACAAAAAAGAATCACGACATAGCGTAATAAAATTTAGCAAAATCAATGAACCCCAACTCCCACCAACAGAAACACAAACAGACTCAAATGATTTCTTCTCCCACTAATAGGTCAAACCTGCCAATAATATCCCAAGCTCAGATACCCCCACCAAATGACTACCTCACTGGCAACTACCCAACACACTGTTCCTAGGCTCCGCCGACTAAAACCCAATACAAGTCCCCTTATTGGCAACGCACTGAAAAACAAGCAGGAGATTTAAATTGCCTTTCCACCAAAAAACCCCCTTGATATACAAAAAAAAGCGTCACACAGTACTATCACCAATCATTGCAACCCTCATTTAAACAAATCCATTGAATCCTCCACCTTCCCTACATTCCAAAAATAGCTAGGGTCACACTGATCCTTAAAGGAGGTGCTTCAAAACAGATTGAATAACTATAGGCCAATAACCAATTTTTCATCCCTCTCTCAAAAATCTCGGAAAAATTAATTCATAAAACGAATCTACTCCTAACCTCATCTCCCTCATAACATTCTCAACCCTGCCAATTTGGATTCAGCCTAATAAAAATACGAATGATGCTATTATTACACATGCTAGAACATATATACACTGCAATGGAGAAAAAAGAGTCCCTCTGGATCTTTATTTCACTACTAAAGCTTTCGATACAGTTGTGACCATGACTTGCTCCATGTAAAATTGGCACACTATGGGATTGAGAGGGCACTCCCTCACTACCTCAAGTTCATACCTCAGCACCAGAAGCCAATATGTGTACGCAAATGGGCAGCTCTTCCGCACAACCAATTACAGTTGGGGGTCCCACAGGGAAGTGTCCTTGCCCCTTCTCTTTCCCTATACATAACTGACCTACCAATGCTTCGCATTACTCAAACCAACTTTTTGCAGATGACACCACAAACTCTTCGCTACCCGAGCCCAGTTCACCTAGCCATACTGTAAACAACCGTAAAAAAGAAAATATACTACCTGATGACGACTAATAAACCTTACACTAAACATTGACAAACCGACTTCATTCTGATTGGTAGCAGAGCTACAGAAGTACCCTTAACATAACGATAAATGGATCACCTATCACAAAGCTAACAGAGGGAAAATTTCCCTAGGATCCACCTCGATTAATAGACTCACATTTCATACACATATACAACAAATTTCTAAGAAAGTTCCAAGACTGTAGGCTACTATCGAAGATACGGTACAATGTTTCCACAGTCAGTCCCCTGGCCCTTTATCACTCTCTTATGTACCCCTATCTCACTGTGAATTTGTGCCTGGTGCTCAACAACACTAACCATCTCAGACACTAATTACCCAACAAAAGCTGCAGTTAGAATATAACAAAATCACAGTACAGGCAGCACACGTCCCCCAATATCGCAAAACACTCAACCTACTCACCAAACAAAACATACATACTTATTATTGCACTTATTACATACAGAGAATACTTAATATCTGATATTAACCCAACCTCAAAACATCACCCTTGCCAACCGCACAGAACACATGACGCATAATACAAGCAAAGATCACTCTTTGAGTTCCTCGTGTCCATCTCACTCTATGCAAAAACCAATGCTCATAAAAGCCCTAAAATCGGACATTCTTACCTGTCAATAATAAAAGAAACACTACCTGTTTTATAAACAAGTCTATTCACAAATCACGTTACTCACTCAAAACCAAATAAATACTGAATAACTGATCCAAATAAATTGTATATCCTAAATGGTACCATTATATTATCACACAAATGTTAAACCTAACTTGTTATTTTTTTAAATACCTGCCTACCAGAAATTCTCCATTCTACTGAATGAACACATGCGTGTCAACCATTGGACCTGTCTTTGTAATACTCATTGTATTTAATAGTTATCTGTTTACAATAATGCTTATCACTGATTTCATTATTGCTTAGGTTAATCTTAAGTTTAATTGTAAGCCCCGCCCGTAATGCTATGTAATATAAGTGGCCTTATGGCACGCTGCTCTTACTTGTATTTTTTTTGTACCTCTGATGTTATGCTAAAAAATAACATCTGTGTGTACAGGCTTATACATCTTGTGTATACTAGCGATAACACTCTGTGTATACTGGCTATAACATCTGAGATGTAAAGCTAAAACATCTGTGTGTACAGCTATAAAACATCTGTGTGTACTGGCTATAACATCTGTGTGTACTGGCTATAACATCTCTATAATACTGGCTATAACATCTGTGTGATCTGTCTATAATCTCTTTGTATACTGGCTATAACTCTGTGTTACAGGCTCTAACATCTGTGTGGTACAGGGGCTATAACATCTGGTGTGTACAGCTATAAATTCTGTTGTACTGGCTTATAACATCTGAGTATACTGAGCTATAACATCTTGTGGTGTAACTGGCTATAACATCTGTGGTACGGCTATAACATCTGTGTATACTGGCTATAATTCTGTGTATACTGGCTGAACATCTGTGTTCAGGCTATAACATCTGTGTATACTGGCTATAACATCGTGTATACTGGCTATAACATCGGTGAGTACAGGGCTATAACTTCTGTGTGAACAGCTATAAACGTCTGGTGTACTGGCAATAACATCCGCATGTACTGGTTATAACATCTCTGTATACTGGCTATAACATCGGTGTATACAGCTATAACACTGTGAGTATACTGGCTATGACTCTGTGTGTCCAGGCTATAACATCTGGTGAACAGTCTATAAAGGTCTGTGGTACCGGATATAACATCTGTGATTCAGGCTGTAACATCGGTGTTACTCTGCTATAACATCTGTGTGTACTGCTCATAACATCTGTGCGTACTGGTTTATAAAATCTGTGTGTACTGGTTAATAATATCTGGTGTACTGGCTATAAAATCGTTTATACTGGCTATAAACATCTGTTGTACTTGGCTATAAACATCTGTGTGTACGGCTATAACAACTGTAGTATACTGGCTATAACATTTGTGTGTACTGGCTATAATATCTGTAGGGGGGGGGGGGTGGTTACAGGCTATAACTTCTGTGTGTACAGTGCTATAACATATTTTGTGTTCTGGATAGAACATCTGAGGTACAGGCAATAAAACATCTGTGTACGGCTATACCAACTGATGTGTACAGGCTATAAAACATCTGTGTGTACTGGCTAGAACATCTGTGTGTACTGCTATAACATCTGCTGTATCTGCTATAAACCATCTGTGTGTACTGGCTATAACATCCTGGTTGTGTACTGGCTATACATCTTGCGTACTGGCAATAACATATGTTGGTACAGGCTATAACATCTGTGTGTACTGCTATAACATCTGTGGTACTGGCTATGACAGCTGTGTGTAGTGGCTATAACAAGTGTGCCTGGCTATAACATCTCTGTGTACTGTAATACTTCTGTGGCACTTGATGCAACATCTGTGAGCACAAGATATCCCATCTGGTGTACTGCTTCAACATCCTGTGTGCTCTGGATATAACAACAGTGTTGTACAGGTTGATAACATCTGCATATACTGACAATAACATCTGTGTGTACCGGCTATAACATCTATAGTTAATGCCTATAACGTCTGTGCATACTTCTATACCACTTTTGTACTGGCTATAACTTCTGTTTGTACTGGCTATAACCTCTATCTGTGGTGTACTGTGGCTATAACATCTGTTGTACTGCTATAAGTCTGTGTTACTGGCTATTACATCTGTGTTACTGGCCTATTAACAACTGTGTGTACTGCTATAACAAGCTGGTGTGAACTGGCTATAAACATCTGTTGTACTGCCTATAACAACTATTGTAACGCTATAAATCTGTGTGTACTGGCTATAACATATGTGTGTACTGCTATAACATCATGTGTGTACTGGCGATAACATCGTGTGTTACTGTGTTAACATCTGTGTGTTCTGCTATAACATATGGGTGTACTGGCTATAATATCAAATGTGTACTGGCTATAACATCTGTGTCTACTGCTAAACATCTGTGTACGGATAGAACATCTGTGTTACTGGCTATAAGATTCTGTGATAACTGGCTAAAACATCTGTGTATATTGGTATGTAAAATCTGTGTGTGCAGGCTGTAACTCTGTGTGTACTGGGAATAACATCTGTGTATACTGGCTATAACATCTGTGTATACCTGGCTATAACATCGAGTGGTACAGGCAGAACACTCTGTGTACTGGTAAATAACATCGGTGTGTACAGGCTAAACATCTGTGTGTCTGGCATAACATCTGTGTGTACAGCTATAACATCTCTGTGTACTGGCTATAACATCTGTGTGTACAGGGCTTATAACATCGTGGGTACTGGCTATAACACTGAGTGATCATCAAAATTGTATACAATAACCGACAGGTTGTTAGGTAAGGACACATATGCAACAGTTAGACAACTTTATTCCGAAAACGTTTCGCCTACACAGTAGGCGTCATACACAGTCGGGATTACAAAAGGGTAGCAGGAACAGTAGAGATGTTAAGACATGTAATCATCCAACACCCTTAAAGTCGGTAGGATTTGAGGTTGGGTCAGTCCCTCGGCCTGGAAAGTATCAGTTCTATCATGAACTATCTGTTCTGACTATGGAACTGAACTTCTCCAGCCGGGACTGACAACCTCAATCCTAACGACGTTAAGGGTGATGGACTGATTACATCGTCTTCACATCTCTACTGTTCCTGCCTACTTTCTGTATTCGACTGAAGAAGCCTACTGTTAGGCGAAACGTTTCGAATAAATTGTCTAACTTTGCATACGTTCTTACCGAACATCATCTGTGGTGGACGGCTAGAACATCTGTGTGTACTGCTGTAACATCTGTTATACGGTTATAACATCTGTGTGACTCGCTATAACAACTGTGTGTACTGTGTTAACGCCTGTGTGTACTGCTAAACAACTTGATACTGTGTAACATCTGTGGTATACTGGCTATAACATGAAACCTACAAATCGAACATATAGAATCATAGGAAACTCGCCCACAAACCGAAAGCACCAGGCCCGGGAGGGGGGGGGGGGTGGGTTAGCCCCGCCTGCCAAGCCGAACAACGTAACCCTAAAGTTGAAGATTGGAGACACTTATGCAGCATAAGGGTATCTTTATTCAGGAAACGTTCGCACACAGTGGCTTCATCATCCACACAAAAGGTTGACGTAAGGAGAGGAGAGTATCAGGTAATCAGTCCCTCAGCCCGGAGTCGATGTGTTCAGTCCCATCAATCTTGTAGAATGTACAGCATAAGGGCCGAAGACGAGGCTTTATATACTGTAGTGAGGTAAGGTGAAAGCAGCGAGGCGGTTCATAGTGGTGCACATGCTAGAACTATAATACACTGCAATAGCAAAAAAAGAAGACCGGCAGCTGGGGATCTACGAATCGGACTTACGTATAGCCTTTTGATACAGTTGACCATGACTTCTCCACGTAAAATTGTCCACACTATGTAATATCGGGCACACTTCCCCAAACTACCTCAAGTCTTACCTCACAACAATGCCAATTGTGTACGCAAATGGGACAAGCTCTTCTTCCGCACAACCAATTACATTGGTGTCCCACAGGGATTGTCCTTGCCCTCTTCTCTTTCCTCCTAACATAAATGACCTACCAATTGCTTCGCAATTACTCAAACCCACGCTTTCTGCAGAGGACACCGACATACGTCGCTCTCACCCGAGCCAGTCACGCTAGCCAATACTGTAAACACCGAAAACAGAAAAAATCTACCTGATGAACGACTAATAAACTTACACTAAACATTGACAAAACCCTACTTCATTCGAGATGGTAGCAAGCTCCAGATGTACCAACTAAACATAACGTTCAATGGATCACCTATCACAATGCTAACCGAGGGAAAATTCCTAGATCCACCTCGATAATAGACTCAAATATTCATTCACATATTCACAAATTTCTAAAAAAATTTCCAAGACTGTAGGCATACTATCGAAGATACAGTAATCTATGTTCCACAGTCACCCCTCTTGGCCCTTTCAGTGACTCTCTTATTGACCCCTATCTCACCTATGGAATTTGTGCAGGCTCAACAACATCTAACCAACTCGAAACCCCACTAATTACCCAACGCAACAAAAGGCCGCAGTTAGAATGATAACAAAATCACAGTACACAGGCATCACACTCCCCCAATATTCAAAACACTCAACCTACTCACCATACAAAACATACATACATTTATTGCACTTATACATACATAGAATACTTAACTCTGATTTAACCCCCGTCAAACATCTCAACTCCCTTGCCAACCTCAACAGAACAGATGACCATAAATACAGGCAACAGATCACTCTTTGATGTTCCTCGTGGCTCCATTTCACGCGTATTGCAAAAACTCCATGCAACATAAAAGTCCCAAAATCTGGAATTCCTTACCTTAAATATAAAAGACACCACTACCTGTTTATAAATTCACGTCTATTCTTCAAATTCACTTACTCACCTCACTCAAAACCAAATAAATACTGAATACTTAACAAATAATTGTATATCCTGAATGTTATACTCCACAATTATATCACACAAATGTAAACCTAACTTTGTTATTTTTTTTAAATACACTGCCTAACAGAATTCTCCATTCTACTGAATGAACAGCAATGCGTGCAACCATTGGACCTGTCTTTGTAATACTCATTTGTATTTTATAGTTATCTGTTTACAATAATGTCTTATCACTGATTTCATTATTGCTTAGTTAATCTTAAGTTAATTGTAAGCCAGCCCGTAATGCTATGTATATAAGTGGCGTTGGCACCTGCTCTACTGGTATTTTTTTGTACCACTGTATGTATGCTAAAATAACATCTGTGTGTACAGGCTATAACATCTTTGTATACTGGCTATAACATCTGTGTATACTGGCTATAACATCTGTGTGTACAGGCTATAACATCTGTGTGTACAGGCTATAACATCTGTGTGTACTGGCTATAACATCTGTGTGTACTGGCTATAACATCTCTATATACTGGCTATAACATCTGTGTATACTGGCTATAACATCTTTGTATACTGGCTATAACATCTGTGTGTACAGGCTATAACATCTGTGGTGTACAGGCTATACATCTGGTGTGTACAGGCTAAAAAACTTGTGTACTGGCTATAACACTGTGTATACTAGCTTAACATCTGTTGTACTGCTCTACATCTGCGTGTACTGGCTATATAACAATCTGTGTATTCTGCTATAACATCTGGGTATAACTGGTTGTAAACATCTTGTACAGGCTATAACATCTTGTATACGGGGCTTATAACAACTGTGTATACTGGCAAAACATCTGTGAGTACAGGCTATAACATCTGTGTGAACAGTCTATAAAGTCTGTGTGTACAGGATATAACATCTGTGTGTTCAGGCTGTAACATCTGTGTGTACTGGCTATAACATCTGTGTACTGCTAAACATCTGTGTGTAATGGGTTATAACATCTGTGTGTACTGGTTATAATATCGGTGTGTACTGGCTATAACATCTCTGTTTATTACTGGCTATTACATCTGTGTGTACTGGCTAAACATCTGTGTGTATTGGCTATAACATCTGGTGGTATACTGGCTATAACATCTGTGTGTACTGGCTAAAATATCTTTGTACAGGCTATAACATCTGGTGTGGACAGGCTATAACATTATATTGTGTTTCTGGCAAGAACATCTGATGTACATGCTAAAAACATCAGTGGTACAAGGCTAAACATCTTGTGTGTACAGGCTATTACATCTGTGTGTAGTGGGCTATAACATCTGTGTGTACTGGGCTATAAACATCTGCGTGTAACTGGCGATAACATCTGTGTGTACTGGCTATATAACATCTGTGGTGTACAGGCTGTAACATCTGTTGTAAACCAGCCTATAACATCTTTGCACAGGTATAACATCTGTGGGGTACAGCTATAACATCAGGTGTACTTGCTATAACATCTGTGTGTACTGGCTATAACATCTGTGTGTACTGGCTATAAATTCAGTGTGTACTGGCTATAACATCCGTGTGTACAGGCTATAACATCTGTGTGTACTGGTTATAACATCTGTGTGTACTGGCTATAACATCTGTGTGTACTGGCTATAACATCTGTGTGTACTTGGTTTTAATTTATATATTTATTATAACACTTGAGTGTACTGCTATAACATCTGTTTGTACAGCCTATAACATCTGTGTATACTGGCTATGACATCTGTGTGTACAGGCTATAACATTTGTGTGAACAGTCTATAAAGTCTGTGTGTACAGGATATAACATCTGTGTGTTCAGGCTGTAACATCTGTGTGTACTGGCTATAACATCTGTGTGTACTGGCTATAACATCTGTGTGTACTGGTTATAACATCTGTGTGTACTGGTTATAATATCTGTGTGTACTGGCTATAACATCTGTTTATACTGGCTGATAACATCTGTGGTGGTACTTGGCTATAACATCTGTGTGTACTGGCTATAACATGCGTGGATACTGGCTAAACATCTGTGTGTACTGGCTATAATATCTGTGTGTACAGGCTATAACATCTGTGTGTACAGGCTATAACATATTTGTGTCGGCTGGCTAGAACAACTGAGTGTACTGCAAGAACAAACATCTGTGTGTACAGGCTATAACATCTGTGTGTACAGGCTATAACATCTGTGTGTACTGGCTATAACATCTGTGTGTACTGGCTATAACATCTGTGTGTACTGGCTATAACATCTGTGTGTACTGGCTATAACATCTTGTGTACAGGCTGTAACATCTGTGTGTACCAGCTATAACATCTGTGTGTACAGGCTATAACATCTGTGTGTACAGGCTATAACATCTGTGTGTACTTGCTATAACATCTGTGTGTACTGGCTATAACATCTGTGTGTACTGGCTATAACTTCAGTGTGTACTGGCTATAACATCCGGTGTACAGGCTATAACATCTGTGTGTACTGTTATAACATCTGTGTGTACTGGCTATAACATCTGTGTGTACTGGCTATAACATCTGTGTGTACTGGCTATAACATCTGCGTGTACTGCTATAACATCTGTTTGTACAGCCTATAACATCTGTGTGTACCGGCTATAACATCTGTGTGTAGAGGCTATAACATCTGTGTGTACTGGCTATAACATCTGTTGGTACTGGCTATAACATCTGGTGTGTATGGACTATAACAACCTGTGTGTACTGGCTATAACATCTGTGTGTACTGGCTAAACATATAGTGTGTATCAGGCTATTACAACTGTGTGTACTGGCTATAACATCTGTGTGTACTGGCTATGACATCTGTGTGTACTGGCTATAACATGTGTGCTCTGGCTATAACATCTGTGTGTACTGCTATAACATCTGTTTGTACAGCCTATAACATCTGTGTATACTGGCTATGACATCTGTGTGTACAGGCTATAACATCTGTGTGAACAGTCTATAAAGTCTGTGTGTACAGGATATAACATCTGTGTGTTCAGGCTGTAACATCCTGGTGGACAGGCTTATAACATCTGTGTTACTGGCTATAACATCTGTGTGTACTGGTTATAACATCTGTGTGTACTGGTTATAATATCTGTGTGTACTGGCTATAACATCTGTTTATACTGGCTATAACATCTGTGTGTACTGGCTATAACATCTGTGTGTACTGGCTATAACATCTGTGTATACTGCTATAACAACTGATGTGTACTGGCTATAATATCTGTGTGTACAGGGTATAACATCTGCTGTGTCCAGGCTAGAACATATTTGTGTTCTGGCTAAACATCCTGAGTGTACTGCTATAACAATCTGTGTGTACAGCTATACCATCAGTGGTACCCTAAAACATCGTGTTACAGGCTATAACATCTGTGTGTACTGCTATCACAACTCTGCGTGTACTGGGCTATAACACTGTGTAGTACTGGCTATAACATCTGTGTGTACAGCTGTAACATCTGTGGTACCGAGCTAGAACATCTGTGTTACAGGCAAAACATCTGTGTGTACAGCTAAACATTTGTTCTGTGTGTACTTGCTATAACATCTGTGTGTACTGGCTATAACATCTGTGTGTACTGGCTATAACTTCAGTGTGTACTGGCTATAACATCCGTGTGTACAGGCTATAACATCTGTGTGTACTGGTATAACATCTGTGTTGTACTGGCTATAACATCTGTGTGTACTGCATAACATCTCTGTGTGTACCGTGGGCTATAACATCTATTGTATACTGCTATAACATCTGTTTGTACAGCCTATAACATCTGTGTGTACTGGCTATAACATCTGTGTGTAGAGGCTATAACATCTGTGTGTACTGGCTATAACATCTGTGTGTACTGGCTATAACACTGTGTTACTGCTAAATAACATCTGTGGTGTACTGGCTATAACTCTGTGTGTACTGGCAATAACATATGTGTGTACTGCTATAACTCTGTGGTGTACTGCATAACAGCTTGTGTACTGGCTATGACATCTGTGTGTTACTGGCTATATCATGTGAGCCTCTGGCTATAACATCTCTGTGTACTGGCCTTACTTCTTGTGTGCACTTTATGCCACATCTGAGACACTAGATATAACATCCTGATGAACTGGCTTCAACATCTGTGTGCTCTGGATATAAAACAGTGAGTAACTGGTTATTAACAGCTGCATTTACTGTCAATAAGACATCTGTGTGTAACTAGGCCTAAACATCTATGAGTTAAAAAATGGCATAACCGGTGCATACTTTCTAAACACCTTGTGTACTGGCTATAACTTTCCTGTTTGTACTGGCTAACATCCTGTGTGTACTGGCTATAACACGTTTGATCTGGCTATAATATCTGTGAGAAACTGGTTATTACATCTTGTGTACTGGCTATACCATCTGTGATGTACTGGCTATAACATCTGTGAGTACTGCCATAACATCTGTGTGTACTGGCAATAACATCTATGTGTACTGCTATAAAATCTGTGTGACTGGCTATAAACATCTGTGAGTACTGCTATAACATCTGTGTAACTGGCTATAACATCTGTGTGTACTGGTTTTTAACATCTGGTGTGTACTGGCTATAACATCTTGTTGTACTGTATAATATCTGATGTGTACTGCTATAACATCTTTGTATACTGGCTATAACTCTTGTGTACTGGATATACATCTGTTGTACTGGCTATAAATCTGTGGTATACTGCTAAAAACATCTGTGTATTACTGTTGTAGCATCTTGGTGGTGCAGGCTGTAACATCTGTGAGTCCTGGCAATAACATCTGGTGTAATACTGGCTATAACATCTGTGTAAACGGGCCTATAACATCTGGTGTGTACATGCTATAACATCTCTGTGTACTGGCTATAACATCTGTGTGTACAGGCTATAACATCTGTGTGTACTGGCTGTAACATCTGTGTGTACAGGCTATAACATCTCTGTGTACTGGCTATAACATCTGTGTGTACAGGCTATAACATCTGTGTGTACTGGCTATAACATCTGTGTGTACAGGCTATAACATCTGTGTGTACTGGCTGTAACATCTGTGTATACTGGTTATAACATCTGTGTGTCCTCGCTATAACAACTGTGTGTACTGTGTGTAACGTCTGTGTGTACTGGCTATAACAACTGTGTGTACTGTGTGTAACATCTGTGGTATAGCTGGCTATAACAGTGAAACCTACAAATCGAACATAATAGAGATCAAAGGAAGACTGCCCACAAACCGAAAGCAACACCCCGCTGCCAGCCGAACAACGTAACCCTAAGTTGAAGATTGAGACACTTATGCAGCATATGGGTATCTTTATTCAGGAAACGTTTCGCCACACAGTGGCTTCATCAGTCCAATACAAAGAGGAAGACGTAAGGAGAGAAGGAGTATCAGGTAATCAGTCCCTCAGCCCGGAGTCGATGTGTTCAGTCCATCAATCTTGTAGAATGTACAGCATAGGGCCGTAGACGTGGCTTATATACTGATGAGTAGGTGAACAGGCGGAGGCAGGGTAAGTGTACCATCCACTATTGAAGTAGTTCTTCGGTCCAAGGTTGAACACGTGTTGAAGAATTCTTTGTAACAAATCCCATGATGCTGCAGTGTCTGACAGTATGTGATGAATGGTTTGAAAAACCGACAAGTTGAAGATTGAGACACTTATGCAGCATATGGGAATCTTTAAGAACATAAGAACATAAAAACATAAGAATGTAGGAACACTGCAGAAGTCCTACTGGCCCATACAAGGCAGGTCTTACAAAACGACATCTACCTAAAGCTACTCAAGAAATAACTCCCGTACCCCTTGACACCAATCAAACCCAGCCCCTCCCACTCATATATTTGTCCATCTCTTCATAAAGCTACCCCAAGTCCGACTGGGGGGGGGGGGGGGTCTCGATTCACACCCACTGGGAAGACTGTTCCACGCATCTACAACTCTGTTAGAAAACCAGTACTTACCTATGTCCTTTCTAAATCTAAATTTATCCAACTTAAATCCATTATCCCTGGTCTTACCGGGTTCGACACCCTTCGAGTACTTTATTAATTCTCCTTGTAAATGCCCGTCCCAATTATACCACGTCAATGATATCTCCCCTCATTCTAAACGCCCTCTCCAGAGATGGAGATTTAAGGCTTTAAAGTCTATCTTCATACGGGAGGTTTCCTTACACAGTAAATCATTTTAGTCATTCTTCTCTGTATGTTCTCTAAGGTGTCAATGGTCCATCCTGTAGTTAAGGAGAACCAAAACCTGACAGCATAAATCTAATATGAAGGCCTACAACAATAACAACAAAACATGGCTGCCACCAGCCCATCCACCCCTCGCTTCCCCGATTCAACTACCAAGTAGTCTCTCAATATGCCCCAACGAATCCAGATACCCTAAAGTCATGCATCTCCAACTTAGCTATTGAAAACATGATCTCGAGAGACGCTAACAAAACTATACACCAGGATGACACAACTTCGAAACAAAATCCTCAGTCTATGAACATAAAGTTCTCAACACCAGAATGAACAACTGGGCAATACCATCAAACAGTCATATATAGCCATACCAACACATAATAATCACTAAACAAAGGGTTGAAAAAGCATAAAAGAATGGATAACAACTTAGATACCCATTCAGTGACCTACTTTGCTCTCCCAGGAAGATAAAACTGGAACAAGATAAACTATCGACCCAGTAATAGTTAACATCCACGTTTTCCCAGTGATATGTACCAAACAACAGTAAGCAATTACTCTGTCAGATCATAAAGGACCTAACACGTGTTTATGCTACCAATCAGAAATAACAGAAAGCCCAGGTTACATGGATCCCATGGTAGAAAAAGGTTGTTTATGCTTAGATTCCACTCACATGACAGAAAAAAGACTTAATTATTGCATCTATTAAAGTAAAGAAAGAGGTAACATAAACGAGTGGTCTTACCAAAAAACGTCCAGAACCTCCTTTATAGAGTCAAGAAAACATAAGCGGAGAATAACGACACAATACACCAATCCTTCACACGGGATTGGGAAAAATTCTTGTTAGGAAACAAATGTCAGGTCAACTGTACAACAAATCACGAACGAGAATGATCTATCACGAATTTCTCAGGGATACTAATCTACAGAGAATAAGTAAACAATGTCCAACTTAAAAAGCCTAATACGTAGTGGTATGGTTGTCTCTGATCCATTATTGTTCAAATTTCATTGTACACATCTCCTTATTAGTATTAAATAATCAACTACCTCATTTTGTGATTTTTACTAGTAAGCATAATCACCTTATGTAATTTATCTTATTTCTATTGTTTACTTAACATTAGCTGAATTATACTGTTCTCCTGTCCATATACTACCTCATAGTTTTTTACTACAATCAATTGATTGTACTTACTAAAATTAAATAATTAATCATTTTACTATAATTTCAAGTTACTCTTAAACATTTTTGACATTTAATAACCAGTGCTTGTCTAATTACCTTACCTGTTTTATACCCATTTACTATTTAGAGTACTCTTAATTACCATTACGGGCCACATAACCTCTAGTATCACTAAACCAGGCAAATTGAATGAAATAACATTACTTTTCACTTTTTTGTAATCATTATTACGTACTTAAATTTTATTAAACACCATATTTCTACCAGACCAATTTACTATTTGTAACCTTAAACATTAATTTTATACTTCCCATAACATTTTGTTGCCAAATTTTCAAGTGTGTATATTCAACCCCAACCTTTATATTATCCTTTGTACCTGTGTACCTTTGTACCTGTGTACCTGGGTACCTGTCTACCATCTTCCTATCACATTATAACCAATACATTACCATTATTCATTGTTCTTACCTGTCCATTTAATTTTGTTTACCACTACTTGTTTTTTTAGTCACTTTTTATTGTGTGTGCAATTAGTGTATATTCCAATTACGTTTTTGCAAGTAAATATACTATCTTTTGCTAGCTAGTACCAACTACCTCATTTTTTATTTTACTTTTTATTGTGCAATAAACTGCTCAACTTATTTAATATTACAAATCAGATCTACTCCTAAAGCAATATTATATCATATGACTATCTGTCCATTTAACTTGGTTACCAATACTTAATTGTAGTCCCTTATATATTATTTGAGTCCTTTATTTTAGCCTATAAAGCTACCTTTAGATCATATATTCGCATTGTTAAACTAGTTCAAGGTGCTATAAGCAGGTGCAAAGTTAATAAGTTCACTATTTTGCCATTATATTCCAAAGCTACATGTTATTTGATTACCACTTTAATTGTTCACCACAACTTATATTAGTCCCTTTATATTATAATCTTAAATTATAATCCTAACTTTAAAGAATTACCTTTAAAGTACTAACCTACATCTTATTCCCAAGCGCCATTATTTGATCATAACTTTATATGTTCACCCACAATAATTATTTTTGAGTCCCTTTATATTGTCTCCTTTATTTAGCTTCTAAATAACTACCTTACTCATAATTATTACATTTGTTAAATAATTCAGGTGCTCTTTTATTTTAGCTTTTGAATATTTACTTTATTTTTATACTTAATTCTAACTATAGATTCACTACAAATCTTATGATTACAAACACTGATCCCTGATACCAAACCTCTTATTTAAGGACTTAAATGATTCAAACAGTGTACTGTAATTACTAAACAGCAAACAATCAAAGGCACTTCTCCAGAGCCAACAACAACATAACTATCTTTAGAACTACAATATCAGATCTTTAAGCAAGCATTATGATGACGCCTAAGCAATGACAAAATTCTTGCATGCCAAAATGTCCATCATTACACAACTGACAACCTGGCTAAAGCCTGATACTAACAGATGTCTTTGCCATTCCTGGTTACACAGGCCATACACAACCTTGTAAGGGCCAGACCAACAAGGGGGTGGCACGCGATAACTACTTCAGACCAACCAGAATGTATCACTAAAACTTGCACAAGGGATGAACATGGGGAATAATATAATCGCTAAATTCAAATCCCGAATACCTACAAAAAACACTCACAGTGATAAACATCTACAGAGTTCTCCGACAATCAAACATTAGCCAATTTAGTCAAAACCTAGAAGTATATAACGATGGCACGCATGAACAAAGATCAACTTAAACCTCAGGTGACTTCAATATAAATCTCTTGGAAGACCAGGACCACAAGTACTGGAATTCACAAACACAAATGAGTAACTGTTATGTTGCTACAACAGGACAAAACCAACAAGGTTACAGAGACTATGTTTCCCTACTGACCCACATCTGGACCAACACCATATCCATTTAAAATCAGGTATAATTACAGATAATACCTACAGACCACTACCCTACTTGTCCCATACAACTCTTGGATAAAATACCCCAAGACACTACTAAAGTCACCTTCAGACTTCACAATGAGGCAACCATTACTAACTTCACAACAGCAGTAACAAACACGGCTCACTTGAGCTAAAATCTATACAGATAGTGATGAAGTTTTAATAATTTTCTAAAAAGACCCAATACCTTTAAACAAGCACTGCCCTAAAAAACTAAACAATGACAGCTAAGAGAACTGAACAGTCCTGGCTTAACACCCAGCATTCTCAAATCCATAAATACAAAACACCAATATGAAAAACAGTACAGAATGGTCACATAACCAGAGACCAAACAAAAATGTTACTCGTCAATCCTAACAGCCTGATAAAAGGGCAAAAAAAATGGTATTATGAGAACAGATTAATCCAACGTACGAGGTTGAATATAAAAAGAATCTGGAAAACCCTATCCAGAAATTCTGGGAGGAACAAAAAAGAATCACGACATAGCGTAATAAAATTTAGCAAAATCAATGAACCCCAACTCCCACCAACAGAAACACAAACAGACTCAAATGATTTCTTCTCCCACTAATAGGTCAAACCTGCCAATAATATCCCAAGCTCAGATACCCCCACCAAATGACTACCTCACTGGCAACTACCCAACACACTGTTCCTAGGCTCCGCCGACTAAAACCCAATACAAGTCCCCTTATTGGCAACGCACTGAAAAACAAGCAGGAGATTTAAATTGCCTTTCCACCAAAAAACCCCCTTGATATACAAAAAAAAGCGTCACACAGTACTATCACCAATCATTGCAACCCTCATTTAAACAAATCCATTGAATCCTCCACCTTCCCTACATTCCAAAAATAGCTAGGGTCACACTGATCCTTAAAGGAGGTGCTTCAAAACAGATTGAATAACTATAGGCCAATAACCAATTTTTCATCCCTCTCTCAAAAATCTCGGAAAAATTAATTCATAAAACGAATCTACTCCTAACCTCATCTCCCTCATAACATTCTCAACCCTGCCAATTTGGATTCAGCCTAATAAAAATACGAATGATGCTATTATTACACATGCTAGAACATATATACACTGCAATGGAGAAAAAAGAGTCCCTCTGGATCTTTATTTCACTACTAAAGCTTTCGATACAGTTGTGACCATGACTTGCTCCATGTAAAATTGGCACACTATGGGATTGAGAGGGCACTCCCTCACTACCTCAAGTTCATACCTCAGCACCAGAAGCCAATATGTGTACGCAAATGGGCAGCTCTTCCGCACAACCAATTACAGTTGGGGGTCCCACAGGGAAGTGTCCTTGCCCCTTCTCTTTCCCTATACATAACTGACCTACCAATGCTTCGCATTACTCAAACCAACTTTTTGCAGATGACACCACAAACTCTTCGCTACCCGAGCCCAGTTCACCTAGCCATACTGTAAACAACCGTAAAAAAGAAAATATACTACCTGATGACGACTAATAAACCTTACACTAAACATTGACAAACCGACTTCATTCTGATTGGTAGCAGAGCTACAGAAGTACCCTTAACATAACGATAAATGGATCACCTATCACAAAGCTAACAGAGGGAAAATTTCCCTAGGATCCACCTCGATTAATAGACTCACATTTCATACACATATACAACAAATTTCTAAGAAAGTTCCAAGACTGTAGGCTACTATCGAAGATACGGTACAATGTTTCCACAGTCAGTCCCCTGGCCCTTTATCACTCTCTTATGTACCCCTATCTCACTGTGAATTTGTGCCTGGTGCTCAACAACACTAACCATCTCAGACACTAATTACCCAACAAAAGCTGCAGTTAGAATATAACAAAATCACAGTACAGGCAGCACACGTCCCCCAATATCGCAAAACACTCAACCTACTCACCAAACAAAACATACATACTTATTATTGCACTTATTACATACAGAGAATACTTAATATCTGATATTAACCCAACCTCAAAACATCACCCTTGCCAACCGCACAGAACACATGACGCATAATACAAGCAAAGATCACTCTTTGAGTTCCTCGTGTCCATCTCACTCTATGCAAAAACCAATGCTCATAAAAGCCCTAAAATCGGACATTCTTACCTGTCAATAATAAAAGAAACACTACCTGTTTTATAAACAAGTCTATTCACAAATCACGTTACTCACTCAAAACCAAATAAATACTGAATAACTGATCCAAATAAATTGTATATCCTAAATGGTACCATTATATTATCACACAAATGTTAAACCTAACTTGTTATTTTTTTAAATACCTGCCTACCAGAAATTCTCCATTCTACTGAATGAACACATGCGTGTCAACCATTGGACCTGTCTTTGTAATACTCATTGTATTTAATAGTTATCTGTTTACAATAATGCTTATCACTGATTTCATTATTGCTTAGGTTAATCTTAAGTTTAATTGTAAGCCCCGCCCGTAATGCTATGTAATATAAGTGGCCTTATGGCACGCTGCTCTTACTTGTATTTTTTTTGTACCTCTGATGTTATGCTAAAAAATAACATCTGTGTGTACAGGCTTATACATCTTGTGTATACTAGCGATAACACTCTGTGTATACTGGCTATAACATCTGAGATGTAAAGCTAAAACATCTGTGTGTACAGCTATAAAACATCTGTGTGTACTGGCTATAACATCTGTGTGTACTGGCTATAACATCTCTATAATACTGGCTATAACATCTGTGTGATCTGTCTATAATCTCTTTGTATACTGGCTATAACTCTGTGTTACAGGCTCTAACATCTGTGTGGTACAGGGGCTATAACATCTGGTGTGTACAGCTATAAATTCTGTTGTACTGGCTTATAACATCTGAGTATACTGAGCTATAACATCTTGTGGTGTAACTGGCTATAACATCTGTGGTACGGCTATAACATCTGTGTATACTGGCTATAACTTCTGTGTATACTGGCTGTAACATCTGTGTTCAGGCTATAACATCTGTGTATACTGGCTATAACATCTGTGTATACTGGCTATAACATCTGTGAGTACAGGGCTATAACTTCTGTGTGAACAGCTATAAACGTCTGGTGTACTGGCAATAACATCCGCATGTACTGGTTATAACATCTCTGTATACTGGCTATAACATCGGTGTATACTGGCTATAACATCTGTGTATACTGGCTATGACATCTGTGTGTACAGGCTATAACATCTGGTGAACAGTCTATAAAGGTCTGTGGTACCGGATATAACATCTGTGATTCAGGCTGTAACATCGGTGTTACTCTGCTATAACATCTGTGTGTACTGCTCATAACATCTGTGCGTACTGGTTTATAAAATCTGTGTGTACTGGTTAATAATATCTGGTGTACTGGCTATAAAATCGTTTATACTGGCTATAAACATCTGTTGTACTTGGCTATAAACATCTGTGTGTACGGCTATAACAACTGTAGTATACTGGCTATAACATTTGTGTGTACTGGCTATAATATCTGTAGGGGGGGGGGGGTGGTTACAGGCTATAACTTCTGTGTGTACAGTGCTATAACATATTTTGTGTTCTGGATAGAACATCTGAGGTACAGGCAATAAAACATCTGTGTACGGCTATACCAACTGATGTGTACAGGCTATAAAACATCTGTGTGTACTGGCTAGAACATCTGTGTGTACTGCTATAACATCTGCTGTATCTGCTATAAACCATCTGTGTGTACTGGCTATAACATCCTGGTTGTGTACTGGCTATACATCTTGCGTACTGGCAATAACATATGTTGGTACAGGCTATAACATCTGTGTGTACTGCTATAACATCTGTGGTACTGGCTATGACAGCTGTGTGTAGTGGCTATAACAAGTGTGCCTGGCTATAACATCTCTGTGTACTGTAATACTTCTGTGGCACTTGATGCAACATCTGTGAGCACAAGATATCCCATCTGGTGTACTGCTTCAACATCCTGTGTGCTCTGGATATAACAACAGTGTTGTACAGGTTGATAACATCTGCATATACTGACAATAACATCTGTGTGTACCGGCTATAACATCTATAGTTAATGCCTATAACGTCTGTGCATACTTCTATACCACTTTTGTACTGGCTATAACTTCTGTTTGTACTGGCTATAACCTCTATCTGTGGTGTACTGTGGCTATAACATCTGTTGTACTGCTATAAGTCTGTGTTACTGGCTATTACATCTGTGTTACTGGCCTATTAACAACTGTGTGTACTGCTATAACAAGCTGGTGTGAACTGGCTATAAACATCTGTTGTACTGCCTATAACAACTATTGTAACGCTATAAATCTGTGTGTACTGGCTATAACATATGTGTGTACTGCTATAACATCATGTGTGTACTGGCGATAACATCGTGTGTTACTGTGTTAACATCTGTGTGTTCTGCTATAACATATGGGTGTACTGGCTATAATATCAAATGTGTACTGGCTATAACATCTGTGTCTACTGCTAAACATCTGTGTACGGATAGAACATCTGTGTTACTGGCTATAAGATTCTGTGATAACTGGCTAAAACATCTGTGTATATTGGTTGTAACATCTGTGTGTGCAGGCTGTAACATCTGTGTGTACTGGTAATAACATCTGTGTATACTGGCTATAACATCTGTGTATACTGGCTATAACATCGAGTGGTACAGGCAGAACACTCTGTGTACTGGTAAATAACATCGGTGTGTACAGGCTATAACATCTGTGTGTACTGGCATAACATCTGTGTGTACAGGCTATAACATCTCTGTGTACTGGCTATAACATCTGTGTGTACAGGCTATAACATCTGTGTGTACTGGCTATAACATCTGTGTGATCATCAAAATTGTATACAATACCGACAGGTTGTTAGGTAAGACACATATGCAACAGTTAGACAACTTTATTCCGAAAACGTTTCGCCTACACAGTAGGCGTCATACACAGTCGGGATTACAAAAGGGTAGCAGGAACAGTAGAGATGTTAAGACATGTAATCATCCAACACCCTTAAAGTCGGTAGGATTTGAGGTTGGGTCAGTCCCTCGGCCTGGAAAGTATCAGTTCTATCATGAACTATCTGTTCTGACTATGGAACTGAACTTCTCCAGCCGGGACTGACAACCTCAATCCTAACGACGTTAAGGGTGATGGACTGATTACATCGTCTTCACATCTCTACTGTTCCTGCCTACTTTCTGTATTCGACTGAAAAAGCCTACTGTTAGGCGAAACGTTTGGGAAAAAATTGTCTAACTTTGATAGTTCTTACCAAAAACATTGTTTTTACGGCTAAACATCGTGGTACGGGCTGTAACATCTTTTATCGGTTAAACATCTTGTGACTGCTATAAAACTGGTGTACTGTGTTAAGCCGTGTGACGGGCTAAACAACTTGGGGTTACTGTGTAACATCTGTGTAAAATGGCTATAACATAAACCACAAATCGAACAAAATGGAATCAAGGAAACTGCCCACAAACCAAAAGCAACACCCCGCTGCCACCCAAACAACGAAACCCTAAGTTGAAGTTTGGGAGACACTTATCAGCTTTTGGGTATCTTTTTTTCGGAAACTTTTCGCCCAAAAAAGGGGCTTCATCACCACACAAAAGGGACAAAGGAAGGGGAGTATCAGGTAATAGTCCCTCAGCCGGAGTCGATTGTTCAGTCCACAATCTTTAGAATGTACAGCATAGGGCCGGACGGGCTTAAACTGTAGTGAGGAAAGGGTAAAAGCAGGGGGAGGGGGGGTCATAGTGGCCACCATATTTGAAGTGGTCTTCGTAAAAGGGTTTGAACATGTTGAAGAATTTCTTTGAACAACACCCCATAGCTGCAGTGTCTGACAGTTGTGATGAATTTTGAAAAACCGACAATTAAAGATTGAACACTTACAGAAAAGGGGTTACTTTAAAAAACAAAAACTAAAAAATAAGAATGTAGAAAAACTGCAGAAGGCCTACTGGCCCAAAAGGCAGGGCCTTTCAAAACGACATTACCTGAAACTACTCAGAAATAACTTCCCCTACCCCCTTTACACCAAACAAACCCAGCCCCTCCCACTATTATTTTTTCCATCTCTTTTTAAAGCTACCCAAAGGGCCTACCTCTATCACCCCACGGGGAAGACGGTTTTCCCCATCTACAACTCTGTTAAAAACCATACTTACCATGTCCTTTCAAAAACAAATTTATCCAACTTTACCTTATTCCGGTTTTTTTACCTGGGTTTGACACCCTCGATTTATTAAAGTCTCCCTTGTAAATTTTCCCCTCCCACTTTACCTTCAATGGTATCTCCCCCCATTTACCCTCCCAGAGAGTGGAGTTTAAGGGGTTTAACATCTTTATACGGAGGTTCCCTTTCACATAAATCATTTTAGTCATTTTTTCTCTGAAGTTCTTAAGAGTCATGTCCATCCTTGTAAGAGACCAAAATGAGCCATAATCTAGCGTTGAACATTAAAATGGTTTAAAAAACCGACAGGTTTTTAGGGAAGACCTATGCAAAAAGTTGCAATGTGTCTTACCTAACAACCTTCGGGATTTTTTTAAACCCTTTAATGTTCAATCGTCAGAAAAGCACACAAGGGTATCTTGGGACAGCCTCAATCAACCACAACTTCCACTAGTGAGAGGGGCGGGTTTGAGAGGGGCCCCCCTTCTCACATCGAGTTTTACCTCCCATGGCCTACTTCCCTTTTGCCTATA
>NC_069448.1:35291352-35307948 GCF_026875155.1 Cherax quadricarinatus | reverse complement strand
CCCCCCCCTCCCCCCACCCCAATAAATCACCACCACCCCCTCCCCCCACAAATTCCCGCAATCTCTCAAAACCACCCTCTCCTCCCCCACCCCAAGAATCACACATTAGTCCCAAATCCGGGATACTCTTAGGAAATCCTTCCCCAAGTCAAGTCTTATAAATCGCCCTTGATCTTAGTATGAACATTCCTCGGTGACCCTACCACTGCATGCTCTCACATAAAATCTATGAACCATGCCAGACCCCCACAAATAAATGTGCTTTACCCCCAACCCCGCCTCCAATGGCATCCCCAAACCCCCACCCCCCAAAAAATTTCCTTTAAAAGCCCCCCCCCCCCCCCGGCCCCACTGTTTGTGAAGAAACACAGGCTTACTCTAGGCTTTATAAAACTAAAATCTTCATAGACTTCTGCAAAAAAAAAAAATTAGCTAGTACATCTATAATGGCTTCTACGGGATGGTGAGTCTTGCATTGTCAAGAGAAAAGTTATAATAAGGCCACATTTTAAACTCCCCAGTAATCTGCATCGCTTATAAATGGAAAAAAGAGGGGGAGAATCACACACTGTTGGTGCCCCTGAACACACCAAACTGTTGTTTTTGTTAAGGGCCCCTGGGGGTGGTGAAATTTTTACCCTGCTGGCTCCCCCACAGGCCCAGATAAATACAATTCCCCCTTCAAAAATATCAGAGACGTAATCTCCCAAAACTGTTAGGGGGGCGACGTACACGTCCCGACCTTCGTACCCCTTACCCTTTTTCCCCAGGTTTCGATATTTTCCAGGGGGGGTTTGAAACTGTGGAGCAAATCCTTCTATTTCCATAGGGGTAGTCTCAAGGGGCTTTCCAGGGAAAAGAAGCATCTTTCACTCTATTGGTGAAATTTGAGTTCCACCTAATAGGGATTTCAAGGGGGCAAAAAGTCTTGTAGATACTGTAGTTTTTCACCTTTTTGGTAGCGAATGGGGGAATTGGGTTTAGCTTGCAGGAGCTCTACCCTTCCACTAAAGGACCGTTTGTTCACCTAGGTGCCCTTTTCAGGAGAAGGGTCCAGGAGCATAACCAAGTGGGCACGGAGGCCCCCGTAGGGAAGACGGAATATTTTGAGGGGGTCTTTCATGAGGGTTGCTTTAGTAGTGTGCACAGCATGATCTAATAAGTGAAAGCATCGGGTTTAGGACAGTTTCCCAGTGTTGAACAGGTAATTGGCGATTTAAATGTCTGAAACCCCTTTCCTATATACCATTGAACCGCTCCATTTGACCTTTGCCTTGAGGGGTGCTTGTTGTTCTGCTGCAGGCAATACCTTTGCTAGCCAAAAACTCCTAAGTTCGTTACTCATGAACGAGGATCCCCGTCAAAGGTATAAGCTGGCATCCCAAAAATTAGGAACAATTTGGGGAAAGACAACTAATAACAGTGAAGCAGCCATATTTGCACGGGGAATACAAGGGAAAACCTTGAATATTCACTACTATGTTAAGGAAAATCCCTATTCGATTTGGCTTGGTAGAGGCCCTTTAAATCTAATTAAATCTTTCGAAAGGTGGGGGGTTTTTTATGGATGGTCTTCCTGGCTGATGAAAGTTTGGCTTGCACTTGCACATACTCTGCATGCCTGTCATTTCGACATCTTCCCGAGTAGGGCAGTTCTTTGATTTGACAAATGGTCAGGCGGTAACCCCTGGGTGCACAAAGTTTGTGGAGAGCTGGAGTTTTTGAAAAAATTTGAAGCTGCTCCACGTGGGCCCAAAGAGAAGATCAGGTAGATGTTTCTTGCCCCGGTCGGACGAATTAAAATCAAAACACGTATTTCCATCTCCGGTAAATTGCATTCTTTATCCTACTTTTGTGCCCTTGTCGAACTTAATCCGGACCTTTGGGGCCAGTCCTTATGGTGAAATGTCTACCAGAAAATAAGCCCCCAGTGGCGAATGCTTCTATGAGGGCCCGGGCTTCCTTTTCTACGCGCATAACTTTTTCTCTGATCCTTGAAAAGTTCTCGAAAAAAAAGGCTTGGTCGTCCTGCCGAGAAAAACTGCAGCAATGGCAATGTCAGACATCCGTTTCCACTTCGAATGGGGGGGACTCTAAAGGGCTTGAAACTTTTTTTCAATGTCCTGTTTAGGTATGGAAAGCGGCTTCTCTTCCTTTGCACAGGAAATGGGGGTAGCCTAAATGGGCGGCTTTACTTGAATGTTGTAGATCCATTGTGGAAAAAGCAAGAGCCAAGAGTTCTTCGGAGTGACTTTTTGTTTGAGGATGGAAGCCCCGTAGGGTTAGTCTTTTAGGGTCGGGGAATATTGAACCTCCTTCCCAAATAACCAAGGTGCAAACCCTTTTAGTAAAAAAGTGCACTTTTTCCTCTTTGTAACGTATTTTCTCTTGGGGGCTTCCAAAAACTTAAAAGGTTTGCATCATGTTCCCCCTGGGTCTTGCCAAAAATGGAACATTATCAAATAGCGTGGGTTTCCCCCTAGTTGCTCTTCCTGTGAGTGAACCCTAATTCGTTGGAAGCAGGCTCCCCCCTTGGTGACCCCAAAAGGGACTCGGGGTAAACTGATACAGGCCACCCTAGCCTGAAACGCGTGTATGGTTTATCTTATTCCTTATTGGGGATTTGATTATAGGCACCTGCAGATAAAATTGTCAAAACCCTTTATTATGAGCAATTTGTTCACTGTATCGTCAATTCGAGGAGGGGGTACCCATAAGAATTTTAAAATTTGTTGATTGTCCAGAGTAATCGATACCCAGTCTCATTTTCCATAACCCCATTTTTAACAACAAAAACCGGTGCAGCCAAGGGGAACCCGGTTTTAAACCCTCCTTCAGCAGCCTTGAGTTTCTTTCTCAATGAAATCCGATCCTCATAAGAATGCGGCGTGACTTAGCTGAATAGGATGGCAATCCGGGGGAAAGATTTGCAAACAGCTTTGGTGGGTCTCCCTTAAAGTCTAAGTCCCAGACAAAAAGAGGAGGCAGTTCACCTCCATAGTTAAGGGCATACCATGCAGCTTCTGAAAGCCCTGCCCAAAGGATAACATCAAGCACATTTGTGGCAGAATAGCAAAATGTACTTTTATAATCCTTTCTTAACCTGAGATTTCCCTTACAAAACCCTAGGTCTGAATAGAGAGGATTTTGATGCCATAAAAACGGTACCTGATGAGTGATGTGATCAAAGAGAGCCGTTTAAAACTAAGTCAAGGTTGATGAAAATCTTGAGCTGCCCCCTATCAATAAGACCCTCTACTTTGTTCCTTTGATGAATACTTTCACAACTGCCTTTGACATGAATTTGGAGTAGCCGCAGAAGTCACTGTTTTAGGGCCATGACCGGGGAAAGTGTGGAGGCACTAGCTCTTGTTGATATTAGCACGACATACTTTAGCAAAATGACCTTTTTGTGGCATTTATGGCACATTGCTTTACGAGCAGGGCACTTTGGACGGGATGTCTTGAAAAACCCAAAAGAAACACACCGTACCTGCTGCTGCTTCAGAGGCGGTTCCCCCAGTAACTTATTGCAAGAGTCCCCTTTGGCAGGGAAAGGGAGCACTTTCCATCGAGAGGTGGTGGACTGTAACTTCAGATTCTTTGGGCGAAATTTGAGCTTTGCCTGGTCAAAGCAGCGGAAGTCGAGAGTTTTTTCTCCAAAAAACGCTGCCTTTTTATGGGGGATTTCAGGACTGATAAAAACATCCCTGAGGACCCCTTACAAACGACGCTGTCACTGCTTGGAAGTGCGTCCTTTCCCAAAATTTTCAGTGCTGAAGTATTCCTTAAGGATCATCAATCGCTGGCGGGGAGTTTTCAAGGGGATAGGTGCAAAGTTTCTTTGTGGGTTTTAAAATTTCTGAGACTTGGGGGGTTTTTATCTCTTCGTAGGTATTACATCAGAAATGCCCTAATCTTAGGTGACACAAAATTTTGAGCAGACTTGTTTTTTCAGATCTTCTTTAGGAAGGGCTCCCAAGAAATTTTCGAAAGTCTTAAAACCTTTTCTTCCTTCCGAGCGCCCTTGATAAGTGGGGTCACATCTGCCCCTCGGTTTTAGTAAACGCCCTGTTTGAGTAGTCTAGCGCAGGATCACCACCCGGGGAGCCCAAATTCTTTTTCAATAAATTTTGTGTAGAAACAAGGCCTTTTCTAGGGTTTATTGAACATAGAAACTTCATAGTACTTCGCAAAAACAAAATTTAAGACTAGTACATCTAATAATGGTTCTACAGGGATGGTGATGTCTTGCTTTTTCAAGAGAAAAGTTTAACTCAGGCCCCATTTTAAATCACCATTAATCCGCATCGCTTATAAAAATAAAGTAGGGAGAAACACACCCATGTGTTGGTGCCCCTGAACACACCAAACTGTTGTTGTTTTTTAAAGGGGGGCCCAGAGGTGGTGCAGATTATCCCGCGCGTCCCACAGGACCTATCATACAACCACATCCTTTCTATTGACCACACATTTCCAGTCGCGGGGCCCCAACAGCGCTGGGTGTAGTGATCGCAAAAAATAAACCCCAAAATCATGCACAAACTCATTTTTTCACCTTACATCATCTGCCCGGGAACACCCAAAACCCCTCCACTATCCCCCTTCCACCCCCCTCCTCCGTAGTACACGACCCCCCCCCCTTTACCTAAAGAAAACAAACGGGGTTGCCCCGTGGCCCGGACCCCACCCACCCCTTTAAACATTCTAATGCACCATTTACACTTTAAACCCCCCTCCCCCTCCCCTTCCAACCTAGAAATTGTGCTCCTGCAAAAAACTGTCTGCTGCATAACATCTTAAAAAAACCCTTTAAGCAAACTGCTTCCATCACATCAAACCCTTACATTCCAGTCATATACCCGAAACCGATTTTTTTGATTCCCCCACTACCCCAAAAATCCCCACCGGCCACTACTTGCATGCCTATCCTATCACCCGCTCTCCTCTGCGAGGTTCCCCTCCCATCCAAACTGGACCAAGAACACCCGTGGGACCCCCATGCCTGGTTTCTTCCCCGGCCCTGTGTGGGGTCAAAAAGTCATCTGAGTCTGAATGCGTCGCCTCTCCTTTCGCGAGCATTTTTCATCCTTTCCAACTCATAGATGTCTCACGGGGCCCCCGCATCAAGGTAATCATGTCCCCCACACCCGGGACACGCCACGTCTTCTTTCGCATTCTGTGCTCCATCACACTTCACGGATCCACTACTGTCCCCACTTTATCCCCATCACCCATCTTTCCCAAAAGCCATCCGCACCCCCCCAAATCCTCGTCCCCCGCCTTTTACCCGCCACTCGACACTCCTCCCTTTCCACCAAGGAGGGGAACAGTGCCCACAACCTCTGCAATGTGGGCTCGTCCCCCCCGTCGGGAATCCGTCCACTTTCCCGCTTCGGAAGAAAAATTTCCACTAAAGGTGTCTGTCGGCACTCCCTCCTTGGTCCCCGGGCCCGCCAGGCTCGCGGGCCCCGGGTTTTTGGCCCCCGTTGTTGTAACTGGGGTGCTGTTTGATCTATGCACCCATAGCCTGCGGGCCTGCCCTTTCCCTGCGTCGTACCCATACTTCATCCTGAAATCTTCCAGGATGGGCATATGCGGAATTGAATGCCTCAGCATCATCTTTATGCGAACGTCCTCTGGAAAGCGGACCACCCTTGCCCATTTTCCCGTCATTGCCCAATCCAGTCCCATACCATTCAAAGACGTTCCCCGGGGTTTTCCTCATCAGCATCGAAAGGTTATTATGGACCTTTACCCAGGTATGTTTTATGCAACAATTGGCAAAAACTCATCCAGTTGATTCCTCACAACGATCCTGATATTTCCCACAGTGTTCAAAAATCCCGATTTAAAATGACGAATACTCGATAACCCCCTTGAGTCCCTACCATATAGATTTTTGGGGTACGAACACTATAAATGTTAAAGATAAATGCCGGAAAAAAAACAATACGCTGAGTGGCGTAAAAGCACCACACACCAATTCTAGCCCCGTGTTTACAAGCCTCCTCGCACATGCTCCATCTTGTGAAAATCTGGTGCAGTTTAAGTCCAGCAGAGGGGGGAGCCTCCCACTCACGCCTAGGTGAAGCGGCGAATCATGATTCTTTTTAGTCTTCACATGAATCATTGTAGGATTTTCTTGTGAGTTTTAATATATCATTTGTTACATACCTTATCAAATATATCATCAGATGGTGTTGAAAACAAAACAAGTTGTTATTAATACTTCCCGATAAACAGTGTCTGCATGTAGGAATATAGTGAGCTCAGGTGTCACAATTTGTTACCAATATCACCACTGCATAATCAACTTGTGCAAGATGCTAGACATGTTTCATTTATAATCATACCGATGTATTCAGGTTGTATCATAAAGGCCGGTGAATGGCGTATTTTCCTGTCATAACAGTTAATGTTGGGATCAAAAACTACACTTAAAAGTGACTATGTAAAAACACTCTTCAATGAAGAATTTTTTTTTCTCAATTTGAAGAGAAATAATTGGAACAAACAATATACTAAGAACAATATATAATAAACTTAGTATTATTCTTTCAATCACTTGTTATTAAACACAAAAGCAACATGCAAATAGTTTATTACAAATTTTTTTTAGGTTACCCATTATATTATTCCGAAAATCTATATTAAATGTGTTACTTTAATGATAAAAAATATTAACAATATCACACGACAACGTTTGTGTATATTTAATTTAGGTAAATTTTATTAATAGAAAATTTATGCAATATTGTCAACATTTAATGAAAGTTAAATATATCCTGGTTACATCCTGCAAACATTTTAATAAAATTAATTAAATCTTATGTGATGTGCATCAAATATTATGTGATGTGCATCACACAATGTGATGTGCATCAAATATTATATGATGTGCATCAAATATTATGTGATGTGCATCAAACATTATGTGATGTGCATCAAATATTATGTGATGTGCATCAAATATTATGTGATGTGCATCACACATGTGATGTGCATCACACATTATGTGATGTGCATCAAATATTATGTGATGTGCATCAAATATTATGTGATGTGCATCAAATATTATGTGATGTGCATCAAACATCATGTGATGTGCATCAAACATCATGTGATGTGCATCAACATTATGTTTATGTGCATCAAACATTATGTGATGTGCATCAAATATTATGTGATGTGCATTCAAACATTATGTGACGTGCATCAAAATATTATGTGATGTTTCATTTAAAACATCATGTGATGTGCATCAAATATTATGTGATGTGCATCAAATATTATGTGATGTGTATGAAACATTGTGAAGAGCATCAAACATCATGTGATGTGCAACAAATATTGTCATGTGCATCACACATTATGTGATGTGCATCAAACATTATGTGATGTGCATCAAACATTGTGATGTGCATCAAACATTATGTGATGTGCATCAAACATTATGTGATGTGCATCAAACATTATGTGATGTGCATCAAACATTATGTGATGTGCATCAAATATTATGTGATGTGTATGAAACATCATGTGATGTGCAACAAATATTGTGATGTGCATCACACATTATGTGATGAGCATTTTAATTAATTACTCACATTAATATTGAAATAAAACATCTTAGTTAATAAACTTCAACTCTTAAGTGTCACGTTGTTAAAAATGATAATAAAACTAACTTTATAGTGAACTTGACAAACTTGTAAGTGATATAATGATAATGTTTTATTAAAACTGCACAAACCCGTAAGTGATATATAGAAAATATTAAATACAATATCCTGAAAACTCAAAGATAACATATTGAAAACCTTCAATGAGGCTTCACGAAGAAATATTGAAAACCTTCAATGAGGCTTCACGAAGAAATATTGAAAACCTTCAATGAGGCTTCACGAAGAAATATTGGGAAAAACCCTTTAATGGGCTTCACGAAGAAATTGAAAACCTTCAATGAGGCTTCACGAAGAAATATTGAAAACCTTCAATGAGGCTTCACGAAGAAATATTGAAAACCTTCAATGATTATGCAGCTCAGTTCTGGTCCCCGTATTACAAAATGGACATAAATTCGTTAGAAAACATTCAGCGTAGGATGACTAAATTAATAATAGCATTAGAAATCTTCCTTATGAAGAAAGATTGAAGACGCTTAAGTTACATTCACTTGTTAGACGAAGAATGAGGGGAGACCTGATCGAAGTGTATAAGTGGAAGATAGGTATTAATAAAGGGGATATTAATAAGGTCTTGAGGATGTCTCTCCAAGAGAGAACCCGCAGTAATGGATTTAAATTAGATAATTTTAAAGATTTAGAAAGGACATAGGAAGTATTGGTTGTGGAAAAAGGGTAGTTTGATGAGTGGGAACAGTCTACCTAGTTGGGTTATTGAGGCTGGGACTTTGGGTAGTTTCAAATTTAGGTTGGATAAGTACATGAGTGGGAGGGGTTGGATTTGAGTGGGACTTGCACATCAGAGCTTATTTCTTGGGTAACATTGAAAATTGGGTTGGGCAAATGTTTTGTTAGTGGGATGAATTGTAAAGGACCTGCCTAGTATGGGCCAGCAGGCCTCCTGCAGCTTTCCTCCTTTCTTATGTTCTTATGTTCTTATGCTTCACGAAGAAATATTGAAAATCTTCAATGAGGTTTCACGAAGAAATATTGAAAACCTTCAATGAGGCTTCACGAAGAAATATTGAAAACCTTCAATGAGGCTTCACGAAGAAATATTGAAAACCTTCAATGAGGCTTCACGAAGAAATATTGAAAACCTTCAATGAGGCTTCACGAAGAAATATACATCATTAAACATTGCAGAAATAATATTCAAACTCACAGGTGACGTATTGTAAACATTTTAGGAAAGTTAAACACTCGTACAATGAAGAATTGTTAGTGTCTAGATAATTATTATTGTCTAGATAATTGTTAGTCTAGATAATTGATAGTGTCTAGATAATTGTTAGTCTAGATAATTGATAGTGTCTAGATAATTGTTAGTCTAGATAATTGTTAGTGTCTAGAAAATTTAAATTATTGTTCTAGATAATTGTTAGTCTAGATAATTGATAGTGTCTAGATAATTGTTAGTCTAGATAATTGTTAGTGTCTAGATAATTATTATTGTCTAGATAATTGTTAGTCTAGATAATTGATAGTGTCAGATAATTGTTAAGTCTGATAATTGTTAGTGTCTAGAAAATTGTTAGTGTCTAGATAATTGTTAGTGTCTAGATAATTGTTAGTGTCTAGATAATTGTTAGTGTCTAGATAATTGTTAGTGTCTAGATAATTGTTAGTCTAGATAATTGATAGTGTCTAGATAATTGTTAGTCTAGATAATTGTTAGTGTCTAGATAATTGTTAGTCTAGATAATTGTTAGTGTCTAGATAATTGTTAGTCTAGATAATTGTTAGTGTCTAGATAATTGTTAGTGTCTAGATAATTGTTAGTGTCTAGATAATTGTTAGTGTCTAGATAATTGTTAGTGTCTAGATAATTGTTAGTGTCTAGATAATTGTTAGTGTCTAGATAATCTCTGTAGTTGTGGTGTATCACCGTTAAGATGGTAACAGTGAGAGTGTATTTTAAATACCTGGAGATACCTGGAGAGGGTTTCGGGGTCAACGCCCCCGCGGCCCGGCTGTGACCAGTCCTCATGGTAGATTAGGGACTGTTTCAACCAGGTTTGTTACTGTTGGCCGCACGCAACCCGACGTACGAATTACATCCCAGCTGGTCAGATACTGACTTTGTCTATCGCTGGCAATTAAAGCATAATAATGTCTTGCGATTGTGAATTATTTGCTGCTGGCTCTATGTAGTCGTGACCCTGTGTGTTGATTTTCGGGTAATTTCAATTATTTTTGACCTCTGGGGTGTCTTCTCTTACGTGTAATATTTAAGATTCGTCGCAGTTTATTCTGTAGTGGTGATTTTTGAAGAGTTGAGACAATATTTCAATATTTCACTGTTAGTTAGTTTAATATGTTTATTATGCACCCCATACCCATCCTGTGGGCGGTAGTCACCACATACCCATCCTGTGGGCGGTAGTCACCACATACCCATCCTGTGGGCGGTAGTCACCACATACCCATCCTGTGGGCCCGGTAGTCACCATACCCATCCTGTGGGCGGTAGTCCCCCCCATACCCATCCTGTGGGCGGTAGTCACCACATTTCCCATCCTGTGGGCGGTTTGTCACCAATACCCATCCTGTGGGCGGTAGTCACCCCCTACCCATCCTGTGGGCGGTAGTCACCCCATACCCATCCTGTGGGCGGTAGTCACCACATACCCATCTGTGGGCGGTAGTCACCACATAAACCCCTCCTGTGGGCGGTAGTCACCCCATTACCCATCCTGTGGGCGGTAGTTTACCACATTTCCCTTCCCGTGGGCGGTAGTCACCACATACCCATCCTGTGGGCGGTAGTCACCCCATACCCATCCTGTGGGCGGTAGTCACCCCATACCCTCCTGTGGGCGGTAGTCACCACATACCCATCCTGTGGGCGGTAGTCACCACATACCCTCCTGTGGGCGGTAGTCACCACATACCCATCCGTGGGCGGTAGTCACCACATACCCATCCTGTGGGCGGTAGTCAAAGATTACAGAGGTACATAATTGGTCCAGGGACTGGACTCCAAAGTTTTGATAGCTGAGCAAGTTACAGAGGTATTGAACTCACAATTTACAAAGGTAATGAACTCACAATTTACAAAGGGTAATGAACTACAATTTACAAAGGTAATGAACTCCCCAAATTTACAAAGGTAATGAACTCCAGGTAAGTCTGGTCACAATCATGACAAGTTACAAAGGTATTTACAGATTACAGAGGTACGTAATGGGTCCAGGGACTGGGCCCCAAAGTTTTGATAGCCTGACTAGGTACAAAGGTAATGAGCTCACAAGTTACTAAGGTAATGAATTCTGTAGAATGGTTACTTACGTTTATACTTTGGCTAAAATCATGACAAATTTTAAGAGTAATGAGAAAATTCACACTTCCACACCGGTCACAACGGGTAATGAGTTATTGGTGCAAATATTGATTGTTGATTTCACACACACCACACACACACACACACACACACACCCCACACACACACACAACACACACACACACACACACACACACACACACACACACACACACAACACACAACTTTAGTTTAATATCTCACTGTAATTATTTTATTCCACAATTACGGGTTTTGAAAGACGACGCCGTTTTTCCCTGTGTAGAAAAAGTCGTAGTCGTAGCCTTGGTTAACAAGTTGAATTTAAACCCTTTGGTTTTCTAGGCTCTAATTTTTTTTTTAATTTGCTGAATTAAAAAAGAGAAAATTATGTTATTAATTATTTTTTCTTTCTCAGTTCGCCACTGAGAAAGATGAAATATTTCTCGATGTTTCATTTTGAACCAGAGGAGTTGGCCGCAGTAAACCTCCCGTGGTGAACTACCCAGGGGTTCTTGGGCAGTAAACCCGCATTGTCTTAGAGTAAATGAATAAGAATGAAAAATAATTTAGTTTTGTGTACTCACATATATGTACTCACTGGGTCACTATCCCTGCACCATGAGCTTTATCATACCTCTTCTTAAAGCTATGTATGGATCCTACCTCCACTATATCGTTTCCCAAACTATTCCACTTCCTGACTACTCTGTGGCTGAAGAAATACTTCCTAACATCCCTGTGATTCATCTTTGTCTTCAACCTCCAACTGTGTCCCCTTGTTGCAGTGTCCCATCTCTGGAACATTCTGTCTCTGTCCACCTTGTTAATTCCTCTCAGTATTTTATATATCGTTATCATGTGTGTGTGTGTGTGTGTGTGTGTGTGTGTGTGTGTGTGTGTGTGTGTGTGTGTGTGTACTTACCTATATGTACTCATCAATATGTGGTTGAAAGGATCGAGTCACAGTTTCTGGCCCCGCCTCTTCGCTGGTCGCTACTAGGTCTATTTTCTCCCTGTTTCGAGAGCTTTATCGTACCTCTTCTTAAACTTATGTATGGATCCTGCCTCTACTACATCACGCTCGTTATTTCCATCCTTCCCTCCTGTCATACAGTGTCGTCAGGATGAGTTCTCTTAATCTCTCCTCATTAGGACATAATACCTCTTAACATAGAGACTAATATTGTTTCAAACATTTGCACTTTCTCTTATTTCTTGACCTGCTTGATGGGGTATGGGCTCCATACTGGTGCTGCATACTCCAGCATAGGTCGAATGTCAGCGGTGTACAATATCATGACTGACTCCTTACTATGACGTCAATACTCTATTCTAAGGTTTTCGAGGAACCCAAATGCTGTAGCAGTTATTTGGTTGATCTGCGCCTCGGGGGATGTGCTTGGCATGATGCTCACCCCAAGATCGTTTCCCTTGATTGATGTTTGAAGCCTTTGACCACAAAGTGTGTGTTCCGTCTGCAGTCTTCTTTGTCTTTCCACAAGCTTTATGACTTTGTACTTGGTGGGGTTAAACTCCAGGAGCCATTTGTCGGACCAAATTTGCAGCCTTTCTAGATCCCTTTGTACTTGTTCCTCATCCACTTGAATTCTTCACGTCGTCTACAAACATGGACACATCTGAATCTATCCCTCCCGTTATGTCATTCCCGTATTCAAAAACAGCACCGGCTTCAGGACTGACCCTTGTGGAAGTCTGCTCGACACATCCGCCCACTCTGATACCTCGTCACATACCATCACTCGATGTGTCCTTCCTATCAGGTATTCCCTGATTTTCTGAACAGCTATGTGATGAATGGTTTGAAAAACCGACAAGTTGAAGATTGAAACACTTATGCAGCATATGGGAATCTTTATTCAGGAAACGTTTCGCCACACAGTGGCTTCATCAGTCCAATACAAAGAGGAAGGCGTAAGGAGAGGAGGAGTATAAGGTAATCAGTCCCTCAGCCTGGAGTCGATGTGTTTAGTCCATCAATCTTGTAGAATGTGTAGAATGTAGTCCATCAATCTACAAGATTGATGGACTAAACACATCGACTCCAGGCTGAGGGACTGATTACCTTATACTCCTCCTCTCCTTACGCCTTCCTCTTTGTATTGGACTGATGAAGCCACTGTGTGGCGAAACGTTTCCTGAATAAAGATTCCCATATGCTGCATAAGTGTCTCAATCTTGAACAGCTATGCCTGATATTCCTTCCAACTCCTCTAGCCTTTGTACCACTCTCTTTTGCGGTACTTAGTCGAAAGCCTTTTTACAGTTTACTGTCTCGTAGAACTCAAGTCGGGTTGTGTGTCAGGTTTTCCCGTCCCTGAAACTGTACAAGTTGTCATGTATGAGTACATTCTTATCTAAGTGCCCTACCACTCTTCTCTTGATAATCTTCTCCATGACATTATATACTACACATCACATTGACATTGGTCTGCAGTTTAATGCTGCTTGTCTGTCTGTGGTTTCTGCTATATGATGCTGTAATAAAGTTGGTAGAATTACCGACAATATGTAAAGTAAAAGGACACAAGAGCAACTAATGTGACATTTATTGTGGCAACGTTTCGCTCTCCAGGAGCTTTATCAAGCTCCTGGAGAGCGAAACGTTGCCACAATAAATGTCACATTAGTTGCACTTGTGTCCTTTTACTTTACATATATGATGCTGTTTTCTCCCATTTCTGTCTTGAATATAAATTTGACTGGGAGGTTATTTGACTTCGAATACATCTAATTCCCTGAAAATTTCTCACGAAGGCCATGTCCTTCTCTCCTGCTAGTTTGATTATACTTTCAATCTGTTTTTCCACCTCATCGTCTATCCACGGTAGTCCTCCCTTCAGCCTTCTAAAGTTAATAAATGATTATTGACCTATACCTCTCCTCTTCCCATTTCCTTTTCTCCGATATTTCTGGGTCTGATTTAAGTATCTCCAATATTGTTTCTAGGCAACCCGGTGCCTCCTGTCCCTTACTTCAGTCATCTTGCTGGTCGTTCCTCAGCTTTATATTCTGCTTCTTCACGTGTTTGTGGGTGGGGGAGGAGAGGAGAGGAAGTGGCTGTTCCTCACCTTGCCCATGCTCGCCCTACTCACGCTCACCCGTCTACCATACACCACTCACCACTGCCCACTCCCTCTGCTGTGTTTTCTGCTGTTTTCCATGTGAATTCATTGCCAGAGCTGTGTATCCGAGTGCCCGAGGCCACTCGAAGCTACGTGGACCAGCATGCCACTTAGATCACGACGCCATGTGGGTGTGAGCGATGTCACGTAGACCTACGAGCTACGTGAGTTACCAGATGTCCCAGGCCACATGCTGTGGTCTGCTGCCTGCATCACATTGACGTCACCCACGATGCTGCCCGACTTCATGACGTCACGATGTCTGCCTGACGTCACCTCGAGATGTCTGCTGATGTCACCTCGAGATGTCTGCTGACGTCACCTAGAGATGTCTGCTGACGTCACCTCAAGATGTCTGCTGACGTCACAGTGCTGCTGACGTCACCTCGAGATGTCTGCTGACGTCAGTGCTGCTGACGTCATCACGCCTGACATCACATGATGTCACATCGAGTGTTTCTAGTAATTATTTTAATATTGTCGAGAAGATTGAGAGAAGATATATGTTTTATTAATTAATTCCTCTCAGTCAGTGTCCTCACATTTTAGTATATGTCTTAGTGTCAGTTTTGTGCACAGAAAAGTATCATTTGCTAGGTTAAGCCATGTTGTACCGCGGTGTGTTTGTAAAGTTTCCGTGTGTCCAGTGAGGTCTGAGCCAGGCCTGAGTAGCACCACTGTGTTAAGTCACCCGTGTGACCAGTGTGTTTGACAGCTGATTACTCAGCCCTGAGCGTATGAGTCCTCTTGTACAGAAAGCTTTTATGCTCGTCGCTCGTGATGTTCTGCAGAATCGTACCTGCTACGATTCCCATTGAGATTTGTTTCACTTCACCTCCAGACCGTCAAAGTGCAGTTATATGTAGAGAAACAAGTCTGGGGAGCTTAGACAAACCCCTGCTATAACTCCAACTGCCGAGAGAATGACACACTGTGTCAGCCTCGTGTCACAAGCTTCAGTGAGCAGCCTGCACATAGAAGATGTCACTTTGACTGCTAGCTCTCTCACTGCATTTGGGGGTTTATGATGTTACAACTCCCAGAGTTTCGCCCAGTCGTCTCTGCCACGACTCGCTCCACAACTCGCTCCACGCTCGCCGGCAGTGACACCCCAGCGACAGTACCAGTCGAGAAGTGTCCCCCTGAGTCGCTTACCAGAAGTCTGCCCAGTTGCCGAGTTTTGTCGACGCCTCACTCGAGGGCCCCAGCTTTGTCGTGCCCCAGGTTGAGTGAAACCTGCAGCGACTCCTACGATGACTGCTTCACCGTTCCAGAGGAGACCGTAACCTGTTACGTCACAGCTCAGCTGCAGCGATGTCTCCCGTGTTGCAGTATGTCCAGACGCAGGAAGGCGTGCAGTGATGCCCTTCGACGCTCATTGCCTATGACCACGATGTTTAGCACACCCCACAAGTTTTTTCTTCCCTCCCTGTAGGAAGTTTTTTTCCAAGTCCATATGTATATTTTGTGTTCTGTGCCCTGTTCCTACGAGAGAGAGACCGAGTTTCTTTTACCACCAGTATTGTCGCGTCGGGACGACGCGCGGTAGGTGGCCGAGCGTATGTAGACAGCCTGTACTGTCTGCACAGACAGCCCATGCTTTCTGCCAGCTTAGTTCATATTTCGCGCCATGCTGGTGCTGCCACCTAGAGGCCTTGCCACTTCAGTATGCCCAGACTTGCCTCACCCTCACTCACACAGCGACCTAGCAGCAAGACACAAGTACTCCCAGGTCTCTCTCGTGGGATGGCCCTGCCCGGGCCATGGGCTCAAACACACAAGCCTGTGTACCCACCACGATTTAACAATAAAGTAAGAAGCCTCCGAAGAAGACGTCTATAATTCACACCCCGCTTGCAGCACCTACCAAACAAACTCGTTATAATACTGAAGCAGTTAGAGCCCTATCATTATAATAATGATAACAACAATGTTTATATCTATCATCTGATTAAAATCTGTAAACACTGGAACTGGGATATATATATCTTGATTCTAAGCACTGAATAAAGGTCAGTTTCTGTTCTGTAAACACAGATTAATCTTGAGCTTTTTGTTTTTCTGATCTAGAATATGTTGTCAAATATAGCCATTACAGTTAGTTACTGATGCTGATCCCTCTCCCCTTCCAGTTCAAATGTCCCATGCATCTCGCCTCTCGCTTGTCCACAAGGCATTTCTCAGTTAAGATGGACAGCAGAGTGTGTAGATACATGGAAGACGGACACGGAGCAGATGGAAGACCTTAACCACCATAAAACGAAAAAACAAAGCTATTGAGAACCATTCCGTTACATCACTCGAATTCTCGACCACAAACTTCACAAAGGGGATGTAAATAGTGTGCTGAAAATAACTAGCCTAGACAGGACTCACAGCAAAGGTTTTTAAGTTAAAATTTTAGATTCAGGGAAAGGGTTAGGAAAAGTACTGGTTTGGTAAAGAGTTGTGGATGAGGGGA
>NC_069448.1:35274921-35290852 GCF_026875155.1 Cherax quadricarinatus | reverse complement strand
TGAGGTAAATTTAGGAAAGTACAAACACACACCCCAACACAACACCACACAGAAAACGATATATAAAATACTGAGAGGAATTAACAAGGTGGACAGAGACAGAATGTTCCAGAGATGGGACACTGCAACAAGGGGACACAGTTGGAGGTTGAAGACAAAGATGAATCACAGGGATGTTAGGAAGTATTTCTTCAGCCACAGAGTAGTCAGGAAGTGGAATAGTTTGGGAAACGATATAGTGGAGGTAGGATCCATACATAGCTTTAAGAAGAGGTATGATAAAGCTCATGGTGCAGGGATAGTGACCCAGTTAGTACATATATGTGAGTACACACACTAAATTATGTTCATTCTTTATTCATTTACTCTAAGACAATTGCGGGTTTACTGCCCAAGAACCCCTGGGTAGTTCACCACGGGAGGTTCACAGCGGCCAACTCCTCTGGTTCAAAATGAAAACATCAGAGAAATATTTCATCTTTCTCAGTGGCGAACTGAGAAAGAAAAAATAATTAACTAACATAATTTTCTCTTATTTAATTTAGCAAATTAAAAAAAAAATTAGAGCCTAGAAAACCAAGGTTAATTCAACTTGTTAACTAAGGCTACGACTACGACTTTTTCTACACAGGAAAGACGGAGTCGTCTTTCAACCAGTATTATGGAATACATAATTACAGTGAAATATTGAAATATTGTCTCAACTCTTCAAAAATCACCACTACAGAATAAACTGCGACGAATCTTAAATATTACACGTAAGAGAAGACACCCCAGAGGTCAAAAATAATTGAAATTACCCGAAAATCAACACACAGGGTCACGACTACGTAGAGCCAGCAGCAAATAATTCACAATCGCAAGACATTATTATGCTTTAATTGCCAGCGATAGACAAAGTCAGTATCTGACCAGCTGGGATGTAATTCGTACGTCGGGTTGCGTGCGGCCAACAGTAACAGCCTGGTTGATCAGTCCCTAATCTACCATGAGGACTGGTCACAGACCGGGCCGCGGGGGCGTTGACCCCCGAAACCCTCTCCAGGTATCTCCAGGTATTTAAAATACACTCTCACTGTTACCATCTTAACGGTGATACACCACAACTACAGAGATTATCTAGACACTAACAATTATCTAGACACTAACAATTATCTAGACACTAACAATTATCTAGACACTATCAATTATCTAGACTAACAATTATCTAGACAATAATAATTATCTAGACACTAACAATTCTTCATTGTACGAGTGTTTAACTTTCCTAAAATGTTTACAATACGTCACCTGTGAGTTTGAATATTATTTCTGCAATGTTTAATGATGTATATTTCTTCGTGAAGCCTCATTGAAGGTTTTCAATATTTCTTCGTGAAGCCTCATTGAAGGTTTTCAATATTTCTTCGTGAAGCCTCATTGAAGGTTTTCAATATGTTATCTTTGAGTTTTCAGGATATTGTATTTAATATTTTCTATATATCACTTACGGGTTTGTGCAGTTTTAATAAAATATTATCATTATATCACTTACAAGTTTGTCAAGTTCACTATAAAGTTAGTTTTATTATCATTTTTAACAACGTGACACTTAAGAGTTGAAGTTTATTAACTAAGATGTTTTATTTCAATATTAATGTGAGTAATTAATTAAAATGCTCATCACATAATGTGTGATGCACATCACAATATTTGTTGCACATCACATGATGTTCAATCATACTCATCACATAATATTGATGCACATCACATAATGTTTGATGCACATCACATAATTGTTGATGCACATCACATAATGTTGATGCATCATCACTAATGTTTGTTGCACATCACTTATGTGGTGTTGCTCATTGACAAATTGTTGCACATTGCACATGAATGTTTGTGAGATGGCACAATGTTTTCATACACATCAAATTAATTGAAGGCACATCACATATATTTGATGCACATCACATAATGTTTGATGCACATCACACATAATATTTATGCAACTCGACATGGTTATGCAACATCATACATAATATTTGATCACATCACATAATGTTTTGAATGCACAACACATAAGTTTGATGCACATCACAATGATGGTTGATGCACATCACATGATGTTTGATGCACATCACATAATATTTGATGCAACATCAAATAATATTTGAAGGCCATCACTTAATATTTGATGCACATCCTAATTTTGATGCACATCACTTAATGTGATGCACATCACATGTGTGATGCACATTCACATAATATTTGATGCACATCCACATAAAATTTGATGCACATCACATAAATGTTTGATGCACTCACAGAATATTTGATGCCCATCATATAAATTGATGCACATCCACATAATGTTGATGCACGAACATAAATTTGATCACATCACTAAGATTTAAATTAATTTTTATTAAAATGTTTGCAGATGTTACCAGATAGATTTAACTTTCATTAAATGTTGACATATTGCATAAAATTTTTCTATTATATAAATTAACCTAAATAAATATACACAAACGTTGTCGTTGATTATATTGTTAATATTTTTTATCATTAAAGTAAGACATTTAATATAAGTTCGGATAATATAATGGTAACCTAAAAAAAATTTGTATAAACTATTTCTTTGCTTTTGTGTTAATAACAGTATTGAAAAGAATAATTACATAGTTTATTATATATTGTCTGATAATTGTTGTTTCCAATTATTCTCTTCAAATTGAAAAATAAAAGTGGCGTCATTGAAGAGTGTTTTTACATAGACACTTTTAAGTGTAGTTTTTGATCCCACATTAACTGTATACAGAAAATACCCATTCACCGGCCTTTATATACAACCTGAATACATCGTATGATTATAAATGAAACTTGTCTACATCTTGCCCAAGTTGGAATATGCAGTGGTTGATATTGGTAACAAATTGTACAAAACCTGAGCTCACTATATTCCTACATGCAGACACTGGTTTATCGGAAGTAATAATAACAACTTTTTGTATTTCACAACACCATCTGATGAATATTTGATAAGGTATGTAACAAAGATATATTAAAACTCACAAGAAAATCCACAAGTGATTCATGGGTAACTATTAAGGAATCAGAGAATCGTCCGCTTCAACTAGGCGAGGATGACGTTCTCATCCCTCTGCTGGACATTAACTCGCAGCTCAGATTTTCACAAGATGAGCAGTGTGCGAGAGGCTTGTAAACACTGTGTGGCATAGGAATTGGAGTGTGGTGCTGTTAACGCCACAGTCAGCGTATGTGCTTTTCCGCAGTTATCCTTAAGCACTTATCGTGTTGCGTAACAAAATCTATATGGAATGGCACTCATGGGCTTTACCGAGTATTCCGTCAAGTTTAACGATCGCTGGAGTGTATGAACGACTGTGTAAAGTAATCATATCGTTGTGAGGACATCATAACTCGCAGTGAGTATTTGCCACCTAGAATGTGTCCCATAAACACTAATACCTGGTGAAGGGACCATAATATACCTTTCGAAGGGGGGTTCTGATGAGGCAAACCTGAGGAACGTCTTTGAATGTATGGGACTGTTGTATCTGGCAATGGCTGGTAAATGGCAAGGGGTGTACGTCGGCTTCCAGATGGTACTTTCCGCACTAAAAGATGATGCTGAGCATTCAATTCCGTCATATGTCCATCCTGGGAAGAATTTCCAGGATGCAAGTGATGGTGTAACGACGCAGGCAGCGCAGGACCTGCAGCGGAATGTGGAGTGCATTGTGAATTCAAACAGCACCCAGTATGGACAACAGACGAGGCCACAAGACCGCGGCCACGAGGCCTGCCGCAGGGCCGACCATAGGATGGGAGCTGCCGACGAGACACCTGTAGTGGAAATTGTTCTCCTGAAGCAAGGACAGTGGACTGCGAGTTGCCGACGGTGGGACGAGCCCATCATTGCACAGGTTGTGGGCACTGTGTTCCCTCCCCCCCCTCCTTGGGCAAGGGAGGACGTGTCGATGCGAGGTACAGGCGGAGACGAGGATTTGGTGAGGGTGCTGGATGGGCTTTTAGAGAAGATGGGTGATGTGGATGAAGTGGGGACAGTAGTGGATCCTGTGAAGTGTGATGGAGCACAGAGATGCAGAAAGAAACTGTGGCTGATGCACACCGACTGGTTGTGGGACATGAATACCGTTGTGCGGAGGTCCCTGTGAGACATCTAGTGATTGAAATGGATGATGATAATGTACACGCGCAGAGAAGACGACAGCATTCAACTCAGATGACATTTTGACCCCAGCACAGAGGCCGGAATAAACCATGGCATGGGGGTCCCACTGGTGTACTTGGTCCATTTTGGATCGAGGGGAACCATGCTGACAAGGAGAAGCGTGCTGATAGGATAGGCATGCAAGTAGTGCGCCGGTGAAGGAGTTGTGGGTAGTGGTGAAGTCAAATAAACGGCTTCTGTATATACCTGGTTGAATGTAAATGGGTACATGATGATGTAAGCATGTTTTGCTAAAGGATTTTTATGATGTTATGCAGCAACCAGTTTTGCGCAGAGCACAATTTCTAGTGAAGGAGATGGAGTGGTAGGTTATAGAGTGATTTAATGGTGCATTCAGAATGCTGAAAGGTGGGTAGGGGAGCCTTGTTCGCACGAGGCAAGCCCTTTGTTGTTCTTAGAGTAAGGAGGGGTCGTGTACTACGGATGTTGGGTTGTGGAAGTGATGAGTTGGCAGAGGTTTGTGTGTATGCACTGCTGAGAGTGATGTAAGGTGAAGAATGAGTTGTGCATGATTTTGGTTATTATTCGAATCAACTACACCCAGCTGCTGTTGTGGCAGCGACATGGAAAATGTGTTCAATAGAAAGGAGTGTTGTAGTGATACTGGTCCTGTGGGGAGCAGCAGCAGATAATACTGCACCACCTCTAGCCCTTAACAACAAACAACAGTTTGTGTGTGTCAGGCACCAACACATGGTGTGTTGATTCACCTCCTACTTTATCCATTTATAAGCGAAGCAGATTACATGGTGAGTTTAAATATGTGCCTGTAGTTTTATAACTTTCTCTTGACATTATCAAGACATCACCATTCCCTGTAAAGCCATTCTAGATGTACTAGTCATTATATTTTGTTGTTGCAGAATACTAATAAGATTCTATGTTCAATAAAGCATAGAGAGAAGCCTTGTTCTAACACAACAATTTTTTATTGAACATAGAATCGTTGGGCTACCTGTGGTGACCTGCGCTAGATACATCACACCAAGGAGACGTTTACTGAAACCTGAGAGGACTAGACGTGACCCCAGCTTATCAACGGCTGCTCAGGAATAAGCACTGTTTAAGAGTGTTTCGAAAACTTCTTGGGACCTTCTAAAGTTATCTAGATAAACTAAGTCTGCTCATCAATTTTGTGTCACCTAAGATAGATAGGCTAATTCTGAGCTGTAATACCTACGAAGATGCAATCAAAACCCCTCAATCTCGTATATTAAAAAAAACCTACAAATGTAATCTTTTGCTCGCTAACCCTTGCAACCGCCGCCACAGATTGATGAGTCCTTAGAGAAATACTTTCCAGCACTGAAAATTTTAGGTAAGGACTGTCACTCCAAGCAGTGACACCTGCTCAGTATTGTGTGAGTCCATCAGGGATGCTTTTATCAGTGGCCTTGCAATCACCAATAATAAGGCAGCGTTATTGAGACTAAATCTCTCGACTTAGCCGCGCCTTTGACCAGGCAAGAGCTCTAGATCAGCCCAAAAATTCTGAAGTATACAGACCACTCAGCCTTCCTCGAGTGTAATGCTGCAATTCCTGACCAAGACTCTTGCAATGAAGGTAACTGGAACCGCCTCAGTGACGCAGCAGCAGGTCGGGGGGCGGTGTGTTTTCTTTTGTGTTTTTCTAACAGCCACGCCAAAGTGTCCCTCGTGAAGCAATGTGCCATAAATGCCACAAGTAATAAGTCACTTTGCTAAAGTATGTTCGTGCTAATGCATCAACAAAGCTAGTGCCTCACACATCCAGTATCATGCGACTCTAGCTACAGTGACTTCTCGCGACTCCAAATTTCATCAATGTCAAAGCCATATATAGGATTCATCAAGGAACAGAAGTAGATGGTCATAGATATAGTGGCAGCCTCAGAGAGTTTCATCAACCTTACTAGTTTAACCTACTCTTTGACTCTACATCACTCATCAGTACCGTTTCAATGGCATCAACATCTCGCTCTATCAGACACCTAGGGTTTTGTAATTAATCTCTAGATAATGGAAAGGTTTATCAAGATGTACATTTAGCTATTCTGCCACAACTGTGCCTGCTGTTACCTTGGTCAGGACTTTCAGAAGCTGCATGGTAGTGTCCACCTTAACATATGGAGGTGAACTGCATCTCTTCCCTTGTTTCTGTGGACTTATAAGCACTTAAGGGTAGACCCACCAAAGCTGATTGCAAATCTTACCGCGGATTGCCATCCTATATCACTAAGTCAGCCTCCTATTCTTATGAGGATCGGAAGTTCATTGAAAAGAAACTCCAGAGGCTGCGAAGGAGGTATTCTATAACCGAGTGATTCCCTTGCGGTGCACTGGTTGTTGTTGTTAAAGATGTTATAGGAAACTGAGACTGGCTATCGATACTCTGAGACAATCATCAATTTACACTTCTTGATGGGTAGCCCTCTACCTCGAATTGACGATACAGTAACAAAATTGCTCTTACTACGTGTTTTAGTACAATTGATCTGCAGCGTGCCTATAACAAGTCCCAATAATAAGGAATGTAGATAAACCATACACAGCGTTTCAGGCAGTGATTGGCCGTATCAGTTTACCAGAGTCCCCTTTTGGGTCACCAATGGGGTACCCTGCTACCAAAGAATTTATGGCGATTCACTCATCAGGAAGAGCAACTCATGGGAACCTACCTATTTATAAAATGTTTACCCATTTGTGAAGACCCAGGAGGAACATGATGCAAACCTTGATAAAGTTTTTGGAAACCGCCAAGAAGAAAAATATCAGTTACAATGAGGTAAAGTGCACTTTTTCACTAAAAGGCTTAGCACCTTGGTTTATGTAGTGAATGAGGTTCAATATTCCCAGAACCCTAACGTCTACGACCTCTACGGACTTCCAACTCAAAACAAAAAGTCACTCAAAACTCTTTGGTCTCTTGCTTATTACTCACAATGGATCTCCAACTATTCAAGTAAAGACCGCCCATTCAGAGGACACATTTCTTTGAACAAAGAAGCAGAAGCCGCTTTCCATACTCTCAAACATGACATTGAAAACTCAGTATTCAAGTCCATTGATAGTCCCTACCATCGAAGTGGAAACGGATGCATCTGAACATTGCCATTGCTGCAGTCTTAATCTCAGGAAGGACGACCAGTACCTCATTTCGAAACTTTTCAAGGATCAGAGAAATGTTATGCGCTGTAGAAAAGGTTGAGCCCAGCCATCATAGAAGCGTTCGCCCTAGCAATTATTTACTGTAGAAGACATTTCACCAAAAGACTGAACAACGTCCCGTGATGTATATTTTCGTCAAGAAGCACAAAAGTATGATAAAAATGACAAGATATTACGCTGGAGGATGGACTATCGTGTTATACTTGATATTCAGTACCGGACCGTTCAAGAGAACATCTCACCTGATGCATCTCTAGGTCCCACTGTGGACATCATGCAATGATAGCAATCACTCTGCAGCGATGCAGCGCCACAAACTATGGTGTCACCCAGGTAAACCCTGACTTTTGTCAAATCTAAGAACATGCCCTACTCAGAGGAAGATGTGCGACTAGTGATCATACAATGCAGAGTAAGTGCCTAGTGCAACCAAACTTTCATCAGCACAGAGAAGACTCATCGCATAAATATCCACCCAGCCTTTCGAAAAGATTTGAATATAGATTTCAAAGGACCCTACCAACACAAAAATCAGAATAGGTATTTCCTAACATATAGATTGAATATTCAAGTTTCCCTTTATCCCCTTGCAGAATATGTGCTGCTTCTACTGTTATATTTTCTTTATATGGTTCTCTATTTTTGTATCCAGCTTATATCCATCAAGACAGGGGATCCTCGTTCATGAGTAACGAACTTCAGGATTTTGGCTAGCAAGGTATTGCCTGCAGAGAACACAAGCCTACAACCCTCAAGGCAATGGTCAAGTGGACGGTTCAAAAAAAATGGTACTAAATTGGAAAGGCAGTTACAATGACATTAAATCGCGCATCTGACCTGTTCAACACTGCAAACAGTCCTACCTGAATGCCTCTTTCATCTACTATTAAATCACTGCTGGTGCACAGCTACTAATGCAACCCTCATGAAAGACACCTCAACTATTCACGTCGTTCCTCTACCGGGAGCACCGTGCCCACTTGGTTATTCACTGGACCCGTTCTCCTGAAGAGTCACCGAGAATGAACAAGACGGATCCTTTAGTGAAGAGGTAGAGCTCCTGCAACTAATCACATTACGCCCACATTCGCTACCAAATGTGAAGAGACTACAGTATCTACAAGACATTTATAGGCCCCATTGAATCCCTATTAGTGTGGAATCTCAAGATACACCTATAGATTAAAGAGCTTCGTTTTCCCTCCTGGAAGCCCCTTGAGACTACCCCTATGGAAATAGAGGATTCTGCTCCAGCAGTAATCAAACCCCGCTGGAAAATATCGAACCTGGTTGAAGAGCTCAAGGGCTACGAAGGTCGGACGTGTACGTCCGGCCCACCCTAACATTAGGAATTACTGTCCTCTGGATATTTTAAAGGGGAGATTGTAGTATACTGTCCGGGGACCAGGCAGCAGGGATATTACTGCACCACCTTCTGATTGTTCCGCCTTAACAACAACAACAGTTTTGGGTGTTTTCATGGGCACCAACACAGGTGTTGATCTCTCCTATCTTTTTTTATCCATTTAAAAGTCGATGCAGATTACAAGGTGAGTTTAAATATTGGCCTGTAGTTATAACTTTTCACTTGACATGATGCAAGACCTCACCATCCCATGTAGAAGCCATTATTAGATGTACTAGTCATTTTTTGTTGTTGCAGAAGTACAATGAAGATTACATGTTAAATAAGCCTAGAGATAAGCCTGTGTTTCTATCACAACAGGTGCTGCGGGGGGGAGCTTTAATGAAATTTTGAGGGTGGGTTCGGGATCCATTGGAGGCGGGGTTGGGGTAAAGCACATTTATTTGGTGGGATACATGCATGATTTCCTAGATTGTATGTGATGATCATGCAGTGGTAGGATCACACGAGGAATGTTGCATACTATTAACTAGGGCGATTATACAGACTTGAACTTGGAAGGATTGCCTAGAGATATCCGGATATTGTGAGCTGAATGGTGTGACTTCTTGGGTGGAGGAGGAGAGTGGATTTTGAGAGATTGTCCTGGGAATTTGTGGGGGGAGGGAGTGTGTGGGGAATTTATTGGGGTGGTGGGATGGGGTGGCAAAGGGAAGGATCAAGCAGTTTTATGTGAGGAGGGGAAAGCAGGAGGTTTGGATGACATATGGGCTACAACAGTATATAGAGGGTGGTTTCAGGGTTGCTTATGCGAAGATGGTGTAAGGGTAGGGTTTATTCTGTGGAGGAAATCGAGATGTTGAAGGGGCAGATTCAGGATATGCAAAATTACAGATTTGATGAGGTGAGAGTACAGGGAGGGCTGGAGGAGGCACTATGCGGTGACAGACTGTCGGCCTTATGTTGTGGGGACAGTGAGGTGCTGATGCTACAAGATGGATAATTTAGTGGTTCATGGTGAACCTGGGTGGTATAGGGTGGGACAGGAGTTTGCAAACAATGGTGGGAATAAGTCTTTACGTGGATGAGTGGTTTGGGAGATATACACTGAGTGCAGGTGGATGGTTGAGGTTTAGAGAAGTTGGGAGAAAATGTTTCCTGTACAAGTGGCATGATTGCATGGCGTTGGGAGGGGATATCGATGAGGGAGTATGGAGGGCATTGGAGCATGTTGCATGGCAAGGTACCGGCATCTAGATTGCATTACACTGTGATTTTGTGAGGCACTAGTGATATTGAAGACGTTTTTGTGAAACTGGATGAGCACGATTGAAAGGGAGGGGAAGTTTGGTGGTTGCAGGTTGACAAAGCATTGTAGTGTTGGTGCTAAAAGAAGAGCCCTAACACGAGTGCAGGAATACAGAGCAATGTCTTTGCTTGAGTCTGATTACAAGATCTTTGCAAAAATACTGGAAATCGTTTGAAAGTGTTGGTAGATAGAGTGTTGGTTGCAGGCTATATGGGGAGCCTGAGACGATGGATTGAGGTCACAGCAGTTATTCAAAGTGTGTGTGAAGATTAGGGAGGGAGGAGTGAAGAGATCATGGCATTGGATTTATGTTATAATTTGCTGAACTGAGTGTTGTGGTATATCTAGTCTATGGGCAATGACATTGGCTAAACATTGTTTTCAAGATCGTTGGTGTGGCATGTGCAGTGAATGTCAGGATTGGGGAAGTGGCTACAATGGGCAGAAATACGCAGGTTTCCCCTGTTTCACTCCTGTTTCCTTGTCTTCAGGACCCATTTGACAGAGCAGTAGGCATGTGTGGGATAGATAGAAGTGAATGAGACTGATATAATAGATTGGATGTACAACGATTCTTGGAGATTAAAGAATATCTAGTGTGGTTGGGATGTTATTCAGTAGTTTGGGAGGTACATTCAAGAGTGAACTTGGAGAACTCGAAATGTTGGTTTTAGAGATTGGGTGTGGAGGGAGTTGGGGTTGTCTGTGATTGGAGTGTGTGGACCGACTGAAGTATGGGATGTGTATATGAGGAATGCAGGGAGCATGGATTTAATTGGGGAAGTAGTGATTGTTGTGAGAAGATTGGAAGGTTTAAATACAGAAGCATTTGACAATACATCAACGTGTTTTACTTGGTGAATTGCTACTCAGTATACTCTATAGTAAAAGTTTGGACTCGATAGAGAGCACTATATATTCCGTTGCGGACAGATCTTATAAGAATGTTTAGGTTTTTTTTTTTTTGGGGTGGGGGTTCCATGTAATGGTTGGGGTAGAAGTGAAGTATGCTCTCGGTAAGTAGGTGGCTATGGGTCTAATCGATTTAAGGTGTAGAGTAATGTATATATTTAAAGCATGCATTCCTGTCATGTGCAGGGATGTGGGGAGGGACATGAATGAATTAAATATGAGAGGCGAGAATGTGGTGGTTGGGGGTTGGAGTAATGTATTTGAGGATGTGTATTTAGGTGTAGCTGTATGCAGGTCTTTCCAGGATTTGGTGGTGTTCTGGAGTTGTGTGTAGACAAGAGTTAGTTTAGTTAGCTCGAGACGGCACATTCATCCAATGTATTCATGGGTATATAGGAGAGTTATCAGTAGTTCACAAAAGACCAAGGGTGTGGGAGTTATGTTTTGTCCCTCCAGGGATATTGCCGTCTTGTGTGGTGTCCAGGAGAGGGATTGATGGTGGAGGGTGGGGTTTAGGTGTATGGGGAGAGGGAGCACTGTTTCATGCAGTGTATTTTTTGTGATAATTGGGTGGGTATAGGATGGATGTGTTGGTAATGAGAGGTGGGGAGAGATGTTCATCGTGAGGGCATTAAGATAATGTAGGGGCGTGGGAAGTCTGTGCAGATGCGATGGTGGTATATATTTGATTTCGTTTTTGTATCTTGGGCTATGAGTGAAGAGGAGTGTGAGTGCATAAAAGGGCACTGCGGCGACTTATTATAGAATGCTATGCCATAATAGGGAGAATCACGGGTGTCGCTGGACACAGAAGGTTTCTGAAGGTATTGGCAATATAATTTTAAGCGTGTTATTACGTTGGGAGTGTGGGAGAAGGTAATTGGTGTTTCAGGTAGAAACCGGAAGTGTCTCTGGTGTAGGTATGTGAAAGATCCATGTTGCTGTGGTATGAGTGTGGCATGTGTGGTTGTGATGGATGGTTGTTAGTGCAGTTGGTGGTAATGAGTGGAATGAGATGTTCCTTACATCCGTGACTGCCTTGCAAGCAAAGGCAATGTTCGGGCTTTCACACTGAGACCCACATAAAGGAGCACTGGACAACGAAATATGGATCCCAGTGCAACCTATTAGCAATGTGACAGATGAACACAAAAGGGGGGTTTGGCCCTGTACATTGCAGAGTCACATGTTTGCACAAGATTGCTTAATGCCTCAATGATAATGGAAGTTTTAGCAGTAAAGATCGAGAATGGAAAACCTAGTCACTGTTGTAGTCTACAAGCCTCCGATGCCAACATCCCAGCAAAGTCCAGGTAACACTTTTAAAATTGACCACTGTCCTGGAAACTCTTCCAGCTCCTGCAACCCAACATCTTGCTCCTGGGGGAAATTCAACTTAAGGCACCTAAATGGAGGAAGATAGCAAATAATATTTTGCAGTAATAACACCAGGAGGCAGCTCTGATGAAAACTCAACACTCACACAAGCTTTTAAATCCTGCACAAAATTCATTTAAACCAGCAATTAAAGAGCCTACATACTGGAGAATACACTAGACCTGTGAAGCTACTCAGCGCTGTAAAAACTATCAGACAGTATTACCAAAGCTGCTTTCCTCCTATGAAAAATTAATGACTAGAAAAACGAAATAATAATTAAAAAAGAGTAAACACCTTTATTATTCATTAAAGCAACATAAACAAAAAATCATGAACAGTTTCATCCTACTTGAAAGCCGAAATGAAAAATTAAATGAATAAAATAGCATTTGAACTCAAAGCTAATATATATATGGGGTGTCCTGGGTGTTGGTGAACACTTTGTGTTGCTGAAATCTTAGCCTGCTGATTGTGGGGGGGGGGACGCAGTGTTGGTGACGCACCACCGGCTTAGTTCTTCACATGGTATCCTCCGTAGTAGTTCTAGAGCGGGCCGATGACATTAAGATCATGTTCTTTAACCTCATGCAATGATGTGGTTTTTTTTTTTTTTTACGTCCCTGCAATTTCCTAAAGGTGCACAGTACTTAAATGCCAAAATGACGGTGCGCGAGCCATGACGTTTAGACCTTCTCACATCAGTTTTGCTCATTGATTTATTGCAGGTGACCCTCTTTTGTCATTCAGCTGGAAAGATAGACATGTTAACCCCACTGCTTAAAAAGAAATCACTCTATCTATGATAAGTTACAATACCTAAAAGAGTGGTGATAATCACAAGGTCCAACCTAGAGCAATACTGAAAGGACTTTTATTATTTTGGTCAAAAGTGGTAGCTTTCAAACCAATAAATATCCACTGAATACAAGGCAAAAGATGCCAATTTACTTACAGCTGGAGGCGCTGAGAGCTGTGATCTAGTGATTACTGTTTGGAACTGGAGACCCCCCTGAGCCCCACAATTAAAAAAACACGTCACCTTTTCGTTCGGGGGGGGGGTGAGAAGAGGAAAGGGATATGGGAGCTAGACGAGCACTAACCCTAACAAATCAGCCGGCAGTCACAACTATCACTTTAGGGGGTGGGGGAAAAAAGGGTGGGAATAGCGGAGCTGAACTTAACCCTACCTAACAGGTAGCCGGTCAATGAAACTGTTGTTACTAATAACTACTTCCCATACTTTTACTTTACTACTATACTTATACCTTTACTTACTATACTCATATACTATATACTTCCCTCCCAACTGTCCCACTACTTTTATCCCCCTCACTACTACTCCAATCTATTGAACTTTTTTCCCCTATTCTAATATGACCGCCATACCAAGACTTATAGTCAAGGATATAAGAAGAATAGCGAGGATGAAAAAAAGTTCTAATATAATATGGGAAGGTCTCTAAAAGAGGCAAAGGCAAGAAATCTTCTAACTTGACTGTCACGACTTAAAAAAACCATATCAGAAAAATTAATAGGATGAAACCATTATTATAACAACTATATGAAACTTAAAAAAAAAAACCTGGAGTGCCAATGTTCCAATGCCACGGGGCCCACGTGTCTCAAGAGCGACTGTTTGGTCCCATAAAAGATTCTTAGTAAATCAAAGGATTGTGTTCCGTTTCTAACAATGAATTCTTTTTCCAAGCAAATAAAATTTAATTATGAAGATACCCCACACAAGGGCCATACATTCCTTTTCCTTCTATTCCTTCTATTCCTTTCTATTCAAATTACTACGGTTGAGTCATCACGTTTCTGAGGAAGGAGTTTCCGGCCTTAGGAAGCATACAAGGGAAGGAGTACCAACATGGTATATTTAGTAAAGCACTGGCTGCACCTAAGCCAGTACTTGAATGCATAAGTTCTCAACAAAAAGTTTTATTAATATCTGGAATCTTATAAGTATAGGGTCTTTCGAAAAGATACTTTTAATTCCATTAAACTTTCCCGAGCTAACGTCGGAAAGTACAATGATTTCCTTCACGACTTTTTAAGGAAGTCGTGATAAGATGCCTGTAAGATCATAAGGTTCGGGATAAACCGAGCATAAAAAATTTACAGAACAAGGAAAGCTACGCATATTGACTTTTTTGGTTTTTGGGGAATTTAAATTTCTAATAAAGCTATTTGAGATCTTAACTGGGGCGAGGCTGCATAGAGTTTATTAGAAAGTATTCCAGTCCAAGATATCAAATCTTGTTATACCCAAGGAAGCATTTCTTCGGCTTGACAGTGAGGCCATGTGGAAGAGCGTAGCCTAACAAAGCTGATGTTAATGTTTGGAAAAGTTCGCCCACGTGATTCATTACGTAAATGTTATCAAAATAAACTGAACATTTGGCATATTACTATAAACCCAAGAACCTTTCTCACATTCTCACTTATGAAGTCACAGGCATTTACCAAAACCGAAGGGCATAAGTTCTATATTGCATCAGTCCTTGGTGTGGAGGAAAAGCGGCGTAACTGCTTAGAAGAAGGATCAACATTACATGAATGATATGTCCTGCGCAAATATCAATCTCTGAAAAGAAATAAGCATCAATAAAATTTGTGTAGATCGCTAACTATTAAGGGCATAGGCTCATCATCCCACCGAGATTATAGCATTAAGGCCTCTGAAGTCAATAGCAAGTCTTATGAATTATCCCCCCTTTTAACCCTGATATGGGAACAATATGAGATACTGAAGGTTCAATATTTTAGTTTTAAAAAATTTTTCTACCCTCGGCAAATGCTCCCTAAAAGGGGAACTGGAATGGGGATAATTTTCGTTTGAAGGGTTGTCCGTCACTAAAATCATTTAGGATACCATGGAGGTAACACTGGAAAATCAGTAAAGACGTCTGAAAAGTTTTCAACTTGATGAGTTCGGCTCTTATGGGCATCCAAAAATTTATTTTTATTTAAAGTTGGGTTGCGTCCAAGTGGCAAAAGTCACCAAAATCATGTAGTTCTTCACATAGTCAAGTTAGAGGTGTAAATTTGACACCTTCATTCTTCATTGTCTTTTTTCAAGTTTGAGGAAAAACTAAGTCAAAGTTTAAGGGGTTTTAACCGAATTTCTTCGGAATATTTCTTAAGGGTGTTGATTGAATAAACTTTGGTTTTCCCCTTGACTTCTTGAGGGAGTCAACTTTTTCCCCCAAATTTTTAATACTTATTTGGACCTTTCCAGCTTCTAATAATTTATTTGATTGTCGGCAAAAGTACCGAACTTATCCCCCACGTTAAAATTCTCCCGATTTTGGAGTCAAAAAAGGTTTTTTTTATGGTCCCTTGCAAACTTTGTTTTTCGAAACATGTCAGAGGTCTCCCCAAGTTTAGATTAAGGTCAAGGAGAAACTGATAAAAAAGACTGAACCCCAGCATTTACCCTTTTCATTAGTCCATAAGCAGAAGGGGACAATGGGGCCTCTGGCCTGTCTCATAGAGAAATTCAAAAGGTGAAAACCCGGAGTCACTGGGAAATTTCCCCATGGGAAACAAA
>NC_069448.1:35247043-35274421 GCF_026875155.1 Cherax quadricarinatus | reverse complement strand
AAATTAAAGGGCCAGGGAAAAGGGGGAAATTTTTTCTACGAGGCAGGGTTTTGACAAATAGGCAGCAGAAGTTTGCATAAATGGGGAGAAATCGAGGGGGGAACGCACGACGGGTTCCACGGGTCAATGTTGGGCCCCCCTGTTCACAATCTACATAAACGACATGGAGAGGGCTAAAACGACATCAAAGTTTGCGAGAACCAAAATAGGCCGTTGAATTCATTTGATGAGGACATTAGAGCCCCAAAAAGTTTGAGTGACTGATGCAGTGGTCGAGAGGTGGCAATGATTTTTAATATAGACAATGCAAAGTTCAAAATTTTGGACAGGACAAAAACCATGCCACATTAAACTAAATAATGTAGTCTTAATATTACGGATTGAAAAAAAGTTTGGGGTTTTTCTTTAGCAGTAATCTGAAACCAAGACAACAGGCATAAGCGTTCGCAAAAAGCTAAGAACCCTGGCCTTTTCAAGAAACAAAAAAATAGGATCCTCAGGTTGTTTTCAACTCTTATACACCCTTGGGTTTGGGCCTCATTTAGATTTGTGCACTTTTGGTACCGATTCAGAATGGTATAAATGCTCTGGAAAATGTAAAAAGGGGGGATCCCAAATTTTGATCCAGTATCAGAAACCTTCCCTATGAGGATAGACAAAGGGGCCCCTGAATCTGACTCTCTAGAAATGTAATTGGGGGGGATATGATTGAGGTGTAAAAAGGGGAAGACAGGAATAAATAAAGGGGGTTTAAAATAGTGTGCTGAAAATATTAGCCTAACAGGACCACAGCAAATTTTTTTTAAGTTAAAAAAAATTCAGATTCAGGGGGGATATGGGAAAAAAGTACTGTTTGGTAATAGGTTGTGGATGAGTGGAAAAAATCCCAAAGTACAGTTAAAAAAGCCAGAACGTTGTGTGTTTTAAAAAATTTTGGAAAATACTGAGGGGGTGTGGGTGGGTGTGAGTTCGCCTGATTAGGTGAGCTCAGGTCGGTTCCCGGTTTTCCTCCCTTAATAAGGGTGCCCGGGCTGACTGGGATGGTGCAGGTTAAGCCGGTAGGAGACTTGGCCTGCCTCACATGGCCCCAGAGACCCTGCTGCGTTTTCCTTCGTTCTTATGTTCTTATGCTAATTTTCCCCCCTTCGGGCTGCAGAAAACAATATGAAATTCAACGATGAGAAATTTCAATTACTCCGATTGGTAAACATGGGGAAGTTAAAATTTATCTGAGTAAAAAAACAAATTCATTCCACAAAATAGAGAAAAAAAACCCAACGTAAAAGACCGGGGAGTGTCATGTCGGGGGGATCTCACCTTGGGGGACCAAAAATTGTATAATCCTTTGCTGGGAAAAATGACAGGATGGATAATGAGACCTTAAAAACTTAGAATGCCAACCCCATGATGACATTTTCAGGTCGCTTTTTCTATCAGGCTGGAATATTAAACACAAACAGCACCTTTAAAGGCAAGTGAAATTGCGCCCTAGAAAATGTACAGAAAAACCTTCATGAGCGCTAAGGGATAAAAAACCTAAATTTACTGGGAGCACTTGAATTCCTGAACCAGTACTCCCGGGAATGCAGGCAGGGAGATACTGATTTTTTACACCTGAAAATTGGGGGACATAAGAACTTGCACACAAAAATCACTCCAAAAAAGCAAAAGATCGCAACATGCGCCCCCACCAATAAAAAGCGGGGTGTCACTACTTTTTAAGAGACAATACAATAAGTGTAGGGGCCTGAGATGTTCAACTGCCCCCCAGCATACAAAAAGGGGGGATTCCCAAATAGACCCCTGGCGTCTTAAGCAGGCATGGAAAGCCCTGAAGTCGGTCCCTGACCAGCCGGGCTGTGGCTCGTACATTGGATTGCATCACCCCAGCAGTAAAGGGGTTGTCAGGCTTGATCCCCAGGGGGCCCGGTCACAGACGGGGCCAGGGGGCGTTAACCCTTAGAACTCTCCCCGGGGTAAATCCAGGTTAACCCCAAAGAATCAAACCGGACCCCTCACTGTGTAAAGCGGAGCTTTTGCTACCAAACCATAGATAACCACTGGCAAAAATTTATTCTTATATTGTTTTTTGGTAGCAATATGGTCCAAATTGTTAATAGGTAGCAATAGGAAAACATGTTTTAAATAGGAGCAATAGGTCCCATTTTGTTAACCTTTCCGGGTCCGTCCCTAATCTACGGCTTTACTTTCAGGGTCCAAACCGTAGTCTACCCAAAATTTAGGGGCGTAAAATTTAGCGCGAAAAACTGGTGGTCTACATCTGAGGAAGGGGTTTGGGGGGTCAGTGTCACACCATAAAAAAAATCTGGACGCCGCATGGCATTGGGGGGAAACCCCGCCAAGTAGTTTTGTTAAATCGTGCCTGGGGGCAAGGAAGCTCTCATCCCCCTACTCTCGGGGCAAATTCTGACTCTCCTCTTCACAACTTAAAGTTCAGACTATGGGAAATGGAGCTGAAGAGGGAATTCTAAGGTTTTGAACCCTATGGCCTTGTGCATGTTCAATGGTACCACATGGTACAATGGTGCCCTCTCATACAAAGGACATAGGTGCAATGGTTCATAGGTACAAGGTACCCAAAGGTACAAAGTCCTATAGTAATTGACCATAGGTACATTATACCATTGGACAGGACCCTAAAGGAAATAAATCTGTCTGACTTTTTTGGGGTTTTCCTAGGGTTTTCCAAAATATGCTGTAATATGTATTTTATGTAAATTTATTTTGCAAACTAAATTTTAAAATTTCTTATACCACATGCATTGAGTAAGTTTATTCAGGTGACAGAAATAAATTACAGTACATAGATTTCAACATCACAACGTATAAAATCCTAGGTTAACCAAAAAAATCAGGGTGCATTTTTCCCTAGTTATCCCTGTATTGTCCATATGGTGTTTTGTCTTTTTGGTACCCTGTACCATATGGTTTTACCCTGTGCCTATGGAAACCCCCGCCCATATATTTTCCTGTACTGCATGGTACCCAATACCTTAGTACAAAGTTCCATATGGTACCCTGTAACAAGATACCTGTACCCTATGGTACCCTGTAAAATTGAACCCTGTACCATATGGGCTGGTGTTGGGGGCTGAGACACCGCCCAAAACTGAGGGTGGTGACACAAGTACTATGACTCCGAAGTTTCCGAGACAAGTGCTTTGCCTCCCCTTCAAGGGAAAAATCAGGTTCCTGTACACTTAAAATAAAATAGTCATTTTAATATCAACTTTGTAAACAAAATAATAATGAAAATATTGTGTGTTTTTGTGTTGAATACAACAGACCCTATGGTACAATGAACCCTATGGTTCATTGCTGTATGGTACAATGTACTATATGGTCCATTTCACCTATGGACCATAAGGTACCAGCACCATAGGTACCATAAAGGGACCATTGCACCCTATGGGACCTTGTATCTTGGGACCATTGACCAAATGGTGCCTTGTCCCCCATGGGGACCCTTTTATTTGGTACCTTTATCATTGCCATTGTACCATATGGACCCACTGTATCATATGGTGCCTTGTACCATACCAATTCAATTCAAGTTTATTCTCTATAAAGGGTTTCAATGTGGGTTTTCAGGGTTTGGGTAGTGGGTTTACAAGTTTTAAAATACAATTAAAAGGGGGCCACTGGGGAAAGTAGCATGGGAGGCATTTCGGGGGAGATTAGATTAATTTTTAACATAAATCCTTAAGATTATGGTATTAGGCTAAATACTACTCATAATTTGTGGTTTAGCAATTGAAGCTTTTGTTTTGGCACAATACAAAGTGTCTATATTGGGTATCAAAAGGCAAAATTTGACTAGTTGGATTTATTATTTTAAGATTAAGATTAGTATTTCTGGGGTTTTAGTCTGGGGTGGTGGTGTAATTGTGAACACCGGTGGTTATCATTTAGTTAGTTGTCGAGGTGTACAGGGAGATAAAAGTTTTCTAACGTATTTTTAAAGCATGAAAAGTGTCTGCAGTTCCGAGTTTTCAGGTAGGGTGTTCCCGGTTTTTGGTCCTTTGAAATACATTGAATTTTTGTAAAGGTTTAGTCGAACACGGGGGGTTCATAGAGATGTTTTTTTTGGTGCCTTGGGTCTTGTCACAACTATCAAAAAAAGCATTTTAGGTCAAAGTTTAAAATTAATTTAAGGCTGTATATGTAGATTGACATAGAATGTGGATGTTTCTGAACAGGGAGTAAGTTTTGATCTATGAAGATGGGGGGATGCGTTGCCTGGGATGGGATTTGGATTATTTTACTGCGGCTTTTTGTTGGGGGAATTTTTGGGTTCAGGGTGTTGCGCAGTTGACCCCCAAAAACCCAAAAAGCATAGGTGGGGGGTATGGATAAAAGAGTGAATGGATGTGTGAAAGGGCATTTTGCGGCCGTAGTATCGTATCTTGGGGAGGGATCCCAACTTTTTGGATACTTTTTTTATGGTTGGTTGGGGGCTGAAGTTCAGGTTGTTGTCGAGGTATAGGCCTGAATTTTGCCCTCATTTTGTCGGGAATTAGAGTATGTCGACTTGATGTTAATTGTACAACACCCGCTCTGCTACCAAAATAATAAGTAGGTTTTTTCAGTGTTAAGTGTAAGTTTATTGGTGTCTCCAAGTCGATATTTTTAGCAGCCCCCTTAAACAATGTGTTGAGGTGGAAAAATTTTTGTGAGAGATGAATAAGTCGTTCGCAGCAAAGGGGGGGGGGTTTCTGTTGGGATACATTTGGAAAAAACACTGATGTAAAAGAGGAAGATTTTGGTCCCTTTTAAAAAAATTGAAATTTTTTTAGTTTTGTGCACGGGGGGAAGGGCATAGAGTGTTTGTGTATGGTGCCTGTGGGTCTGTCCAACTATCAAAAAAGCGTTTTAGGTCAAAGTTAATTGGAATTTTAAAGGGCCTTATATGTAGTTTCACTATAAGTGTGATGTTCTGAAAAGGGGGGTAAATTTAGATTATGAAGAGTGGGGGGTGCGTTGCCCGGGGTGGGGTTTATGATTTTTCTTACTGCGGCTTTTTTTTGGGTTTTTATTGGCTTTTGGGGTGTTTGCAGTTGCCCCCCAAACAAAATACATAGGGGAGGTATGGAAAAATGAGTGAATGGTATAGTGTGAGAAGGGCATTTTGCGGCATGTAGTATCGTATCTTGGAGAGGATCCCAACTGTTTTGGATACTTTTTTTATGTGCTGGATACGGGTGCTGAAGTTCAGGTTGTTGTCGAGGTATAGGCCTAGGAATTTGCCCTCATTATGTCTGGCAATTAGAGTATTGTCGATCTTGATGTTAAGTTGTGCAACACCTGCTCTGCTACCAAACATAATACAGTAGGTTTTGTCAGTGTTAAGTGTAAGTTTATTGGCTGTCATCCAAGTCGATATTTTGAGCAGCTCCTCATTAACAATGGTGTTGAGGGTGGAAAAATTATTGTGAGAGATGACATAAGTCGTGTCGCCAGCAAGGGGAATGGGTTTCAGGTGTTGGGATACATTTGGAAGATCACTGATGTAAATGAGGAAGAGCAGGGGACCAAGGACACTTCCCTGCGGAGCTCCAGTATCAAGTGGCTGTGTTGATGATGCTGTGTCTTTAATGGTGACATACTGATACCTATTAGTAAGGTAGGATTTGAAAAATGCAAGCGCATGGCCTCTTATACTATTATGGTCAAGTTTGTGGAGTAGGATGCCGTGGTCTACGGTGTCAAAAGCTTTTCTTAGGTCAATAAAAATTCCTAGTGGATATTCCTTATTTTGCAATGCTGTGTAAAGCAGATCTAGCATTTTTACAATTGCATCATTAATGTTTTTATTTTTCCTGAATCCAAATAGGCAGGGGTTGAGTATGTTTTTTGCCGTTATAAATGAATATAGTCTCCTGTGCACGAGTTTCTCAAAGATTTTGGATAGCAACGGTAAGTTTGATATTGGCCTATAGTTGTTTACATCTGTAGGGTCACCACCTTTAGTTGAAATTGGTAAATGGGTGGTTTCTTGTACTCATTCAATAGAAAAAAATGGAGTTCTAGTGAAATACCTATGATTTTTGTCGACTAGTACACTGGAATTGGCTGAAAATAGGGCTCAAAGTGGACAAAATCGCCGATGTGTAAACATCATAGAGACCGCTAACTTCATGAGAGAATAATTCCGTAAGTTTTCCATCAAATTTCAAACATTTGGTGTCATTATGATTGGGAAAAGATTATCTTTTCACAAGAAAAAATAATTTTTTTTTTCCGAAAAATTTTCGACCATGAGAACAAGTTTAGGAGAGTTCCTCTCGACCCTGAAAGGGTTATTATTAATGTAAATAACTTGGTTTACCTTAGGTTAAGATTTTGTTCAGATTTTTAAATTCGGAGGTTTAGCCACCCAAGAAAGTCACTGACTCAACGAGGGAGTCTGTCTTTTTTCCACTGTGGTCCTCAATCTTGTCCCCCAGGATGCCACCCACACCAGTCAACTAACACCTAGGTACCTACTTGCTAGGTGAACAGGACAACTGGTGTAAGGAAACACCCTTAAAGTTTCCACCTTCGCATGGCCATGGGTCTCCCTTATTACCAAAATATCTTAGTTTATTGTAACTGATTTTCAGAGAATTGAGTCAGTTGTTTTAAGGTTTAAATAATAAGATATTACGAAGAGCACAATTGAGTCACTTTGACTTTTTTGTGTTACTCCGGTGGTTAATGTACATGTTACTATGTATGATAATTTTTGTGTTACTCTGGTGGTTAATGTACATGTTACTATGTATGATAATTTTTGTGTTACTCTGGTGGTTAATGTACATGTTACTATGTATGATAGTTTTTGTGTTACTCTGGTGGTTAATGTACATGTTACTATGTATGATAATTTTTGTGTTACTCTGGTGGTTAATGTACATGTTACTATGTATGATAATTTTTGTGTTACTCTGCTGGTTAACGTACATGTTACTATGTATGATAATTTTTGTGTTACTCTGCTGGTTAATGTACATGTTACTATGTATGATAATTTTTGTGTTACTCTGCTGGTTAATGTACATGTTACTATGTATGATAATTTTTGTGTTACTCTGCTGGTTAATGTACATGTTACTATGAATGATAATTTGTTTAAGTGTATTTATGTGTATTTGTACCTAAATAAACTTACTAACTTATTGGGTTATTCTTGGTTAAATAATGAACCTTATATATGAATGTTCTGCCAACAATATTGTTTATTATGTAACATAAACCTTAAAACTTACTAACTTAAACCTGCTGCTTGCCTCACCACCTAACACCTGCTGCTGCCTCACCACCTAACACCTGCTGCTGCTGCCTCACCACCTAACACCTGCTGCTGCTGCCTCACCACCTAACACTGCTGCTGCTGCCTCACCACCTAACACCTGCTGCTGCTGCCCCACCACCTAACACCTGCTGCTGCTGCCTCACCACCTAACACCTGCTGCTGCTGCCTCACCACCTAACACCTGCTGCTGCTGCCTCACTACCTAACACTACTGCTGCTGCCTCACCACCTAACACCTGCTGCTGCTGCCTCACCACCTAACACTGCTGATGCTGCCTCACCACCTAACACCTGATATAATCAACACCTGAGCAGCTAACACAGTCAACACCTGAGCAGCTAACACCTGACACAGTCAACATCTGAGCAGCTAACAGCTGAGACAGTCAACAGCTAAGACAGTCAACAGCTGAGACAGTCAACAGCTGAGACAGTCAACAGCTGCGACAGTCAACAGCTAAGACAGTCAACAGCTAAGACAGTCAACAGCTGAGACAGTCAACAGCTAAGACAGTCAACAGCTAAGACAGTCAACAGCTGAGACAGTCAACAGCTGAGACAGTCAACAGCTGCGACAGTCAACAGCTGCGACAGACAACAGCTGAGACAGTCAACAGCTAAGACAGTCAACAACTAAGACAGTCAACAGCTAAGACAGTCAACAGTTAAGACAGTCAACAGCTAAGGCAGTCAACAGCTAATACAGTCAATAGCTAAGACAGTCAACAACTAAGACAGTCAACAACTAAGACAGTCAACAGCTGAGACAGTCAACAGCTGAGACAGTCAACAGCTGCGACAGTCAACAGCTGCGACAGTCAACAGCTGAGACAGTCAACAGCTAAGACAGTCAACAACTAAGACAGTCAACAGCTAAGACAGTCAACAGTTAAGACAGTCAACAGCTAAGGCAGTCAACAGCTAAGACAGTCAATAGCTAAGACAGTCAACAACTAAGACAGTCAACAGCTAAGACAGTCAACAGCTAAGACAGTCAACAGCTAAGACAGTCAACAGCTAAGACAGTCAACAACTAAGACAGTCAACAACTAAGACAGTCAACAGCTAAGACAGCCAACAGCTAAGACAGTCAATAGCTAAGACAGTCAACAACTAAGACAGTCAACAGCTAAGACAGTCAACAGCTAAGACAGTCAACAGCTAAGACAGTCAACAACTAAGACAGTCAACAGCTAAGACAGACAACAGCTAAGACAGTCAACAGCTAAGACAGTCAACAACTAAGACAGTCAACAACTAAAACAGTCAACAGCTAAGACAGTCAACACCTAAGACAGTCAACAGCTAAGACAGTCAACAACTAAGACAGTCAATAACTAAGACAGTCAACAACTAAGACAGTCAACAGCTAAGACAGTCAACAACTAAGACAGTCAACAGCTAAGACAGTCAACAACTAAGACAGTCAACAACTAAGACAGTCAACAACTAAGACAGTCAACAACTAAGACAGTCAACAACTAAGACAGTCAACAGCTAAGACAGTCAACAGCTAAGACAGTCAACAACTAAGACAGTCAACAACTAAGACAGTCAACAACTAAGACAGTCAACAGCTAAGACAGTCAACAGCTAAGACAGTCAACAACTAAGACAGTCAACAGCTAAGACAGTCAACAACTAAGACAGTCAACAGCTAAGACAGTCAACAACTAAGATAGTCAACAGCAAAGACAGTCAACAGCTAAAACAGTCAACAACTAAGACAGTCAACAACTAAGACAGTCAACAACTAAGACAGTCAATAGCTAAGACAGTCAACAATTAAGACAGTCAACAGCTAAGACAGTCAACAACTAAGACAGTCAACAGCTAAGACAGTCAACAACTAAGACAGTCAACAGCTAAGACAGTCAACAACTAAGACAGTCAACAGCTAAGCCAGTCAACAGCTAAGACAGTCAACAGCTAAGGCAGTCAACAACTAAGACAGTCAACAACTAAGACAGTCAACAGCTAAGACAGTCAACAACTAAGACAGTCAACAGCTAAGACAGTCAACAACTAAGACAGTCAACAGCTAAGACAGTCAACAACTAAGACAGTCAACAACTAAGACAGTCAACAGCTAAGACAGTCAACAGCTAAGACAGTCAACAACTAAGACAGTCAACAACCAAGACAGTCAACAACTAAGACAGTCAACAACTAAGACAGTCAACAGCTAAGACAGTCAACAGCTAAGACAGTCAACAGCTAAGACAGTCAACAACTAAGACAGTCAACAGCTAAGACAGTCAACAACTAAGACAGTCAACAGCTAAGACAGTCAACAACTAAGACAGTCAACAACTAAGACAGTCAACAACTAAGACAGTCAACAACTAAGACAGTCAACAACTAAGACAGTCAACAACTAAGACAGTCAACAACTAAGACAGTCAACAACTAAGACAGTCAACAACTAAGACAGTCAACAACTAAGACAGTCAACAAACTAAGACAGTCAACAACTAAGACAGTCAACAACTAAGACAGTCAACAGCTAAGACAGTCAACAACTAAGACAGTCAACAACTAAGACAGTCAACAACTAAGACAGTCAACACATAAGACAGTCAACAACTAAGACAGTCAACAACTAAACAGTCAACAACTAAGACAGTCAACACTAAAAAAGTCAACAACTAAGACAGTCAACAACTAAGACAGTCAACAACTAAGACAGTCAACAACTAAGACAGTCAACAACTAAGACAGTCAACAACTAAGACAGTCAACAGGTAAGACAGTCAACAACTAAGACAGTCAACAACTAAGACAGTCAACAACTAAGACAGTCAACAGGTAAGACAGTCAACAACTAAGACAGTCAACAGGTAAGACAGTCAACAACTAAGACAGTCAACAACTAAGACAGTCAACAACTAAGACAGTCAACAACTAAGACAGTCAACAGGTAAGACAGTCAACAACTAAGACAGTCAACAACTAAGACAGTTAACAACTAAGACAGTCAACAGGTAAGACAGTCAACAACTAAGACAGTCAACAACTAAGACAGTCAACAACTAAGACAGTCAACAACTAAGACATTCAACAACTAAGACAGTCAACAGGTAAGGCAGTCAACAACTAAGACAGTCAACAACTAAGACAGTCAACAACTAAGACAGTCAACAACTAAGACAGTCAACAACTAAGACAGTCAACAAGACACGGGAGATATTATTTTTTATTTATTTATTTATTTACAATTTGAGCACACATACAGAGGTACAAAAAAATACAGATAAGAGCAGCATGCCAAAGCCACTTATACTATGCATAGCATTACGGGCTGGCTTAAAATTAACTTAAGATTAACTAAGCAATGATGAAATCAGTGATAAAACATTAATGTAAACAGATAACTATAAAGCACAAGTGAGTATTACAAAGACAGGTCATATGGTTGCATGCATTGTTGTACATTCAGTCATATGGAGTATTCTGCTAGGTAGTGTATTTAAAAAATAATAAAGTTAGATTGGGTTTTAGGTTTAACATTTATGTGATATAATTGTGAGAAACATTTAAGATATACAATTTATAAGGTTCAGTTATTCAGTATTTATTTGGTTTTGGGTGAGTAAGTGATCTTTGAGAAGAGACTTGAATTTATAAACAGGTAGTGTTTCTTTTATATTTACAGTAATGAATTCCAGATTTTAGGGCCTTTTATGTGCATTGAGTTTTGCATAGTTGAGAGGGACCGAGGAACATCAAAGGATCTGTCCCTTGTTTTTGGTCATGTGTTCGTTGAGGTTGGCAAGATGTTTGAGGGAGGTTAATATCAAGTTAAGTTTTCTATTATGAATAGGTGCAGTAAAAGATGGATTTTTGTATGGTGAGTAGGTTTAGTTATTGAATTTTTGTGGATGTGCTGCGTATGGAATTTGTTATCATTCCCCTGCAGCCTTTTTTTTGGGAAATTAGTGGTCTGAGATGGTTAATTTTGTTGTTGAAAACCCCCAGGGCCAAAATTCCAAAATGAAAGGAAATGGGTAAATAAAGAGTTTTAAGGGGGCCAGGACTGACTTGGGTAGTACCTTTTCATATAAATGACATCGGGAATTTTCTTAGAAATTTGTGTATATTTTGTATGAAATTTGATCTTTTTAATCAAGGTAAATTCCTAAGAATTTTTCCCCTCTTTTTTGGAAAGGTGTCCATTTATCTTTTATTTTAAAGAGGGAAAAACTTCCTGTTCCCAAACAATGAATGGTTTTTGCAATGTTTGGTTTGTAATTTGTTTTTTCCTATCCGGGAGAATGTTTTATTCTATTTACAATTTCTGGGCGTTTGGCCCGGGTAAAAGACTAGTAGGGTCATTGAAAAAGTGTTTTTTTAGTAAATTTGCAAGCATTTTGGTATCATTTTTTTATAGGGAAAAGGGGAGGGGGAATTTTGGGGCCCCCTGTTTGGGGCGGGTTTTGTTTGGTTTTGGCTTTGTTGTGGGGTTGGGTTGGGGGGGTTTGGGGGTGTTCTTTCCCAATTGAAATTTTTTAGTGGGAAGTTTTGTAACGTACAAAACCTTTCGGTCAATAAATCCGGGGGGGACCTTTTTTTTTAAAACATGATTATCTACCTTTTTAAACATAAAATTTTTAAGGAAACCAAATTGCATTGATGGTTTTGGGGAAAGGAGGAAAATTCTTTAAGTTTAATTTTTCGAAGATTTTTGAAGAGGGTGAATTTGGATATTACCTTAGTTACACCTGTTTGGTCCCCCTTTGGATCGGTGACCCCTTGCTTTTTTGATCGTAAAGGGGGAGGCAATGATTTTTTAAAGAGTTGCAATGTTTTGTGATAGCACTTGTGACATTTTTTTGGGTTGGGGGTTATTCAGCTAGAACAGGTTTGGGGTTTTGCCGGGAGTAGCATTTGGGGGGGTATCTGAGCGGGGTTTTATTGGCAAGGTTTTGTCCTATATGGAAAAAACATTGATCTGTTGCTGTTTCTGTTGGTGGGAGTTGGGGTTCATCTGATTTTGCTAATTTTATTTCGCTATTTCGTGATATTTTTTTTGTTCCCAGAATTTCTGATAGGGTTTTCCGTTTTTTTTTTAATCACCTCGTAAGTTGGATAACTTTTCCATAAACAATTTTTTTTTCCCCTTCTTATCAGGCTGGTTAGATTGACGAGTAACGTTTTGTTTGGTCTCTGGTTGTGAACCCATTCTGACGTTTTTCATATCGGGTTTTGTTTTTATGGTTTTTGGAAATGCTGGGTGTTAGCCATGCGTTCCGCTCTAGTTTCATCGTTTATTTTTTTTAGGGCATGTTGTTATAGGGGTTTTGGGTTTTTTAGAAAATTATTAATACATTCGCAAATCTGTATAGTTTTTCTAGCTCATGTGCCAGTCATTTTGCTACTGCGTTTGAATTAAATTAAGGGCTTGCCCTTTGTGAATCTGAAGGGACTTTAGTAGTGCCTTGGGGGTAGTTTAAAGAGTTTTTTTGGGGAAAGTGGGGTATGTTGTGGTATTATTTTAAATTTATGCCTGATTTTTAAAGGGTGTGGTGTGGTCCAGAGGGGTCAAGTAGGAAACACTAGCCCCCTGTAATTTTGTGGGTTTTTGTTACTTTTTGGTAGCAACATCATTTATTCATTGTGTTTTTGAATTCAAAACGTGTGGGTCCGGCTTGCAGGGATTTATATTGAAGTCACCTAGAGTAGTAAGTGATCTTTGTTCAGCGTGCATTTTTTATCATATTTTCCTAGGTTTTGACAAATTTGGGCTAATGTTTGACTGTGGAACTCTGTAGATGTTTATCAATGTGAAGGGGTTTTTGGGGGTTTTTGGATTTAAATTTTGGGCTATTATATTTTCCCCATGTTCATCCCTTGGAAAGTATTAGTGATACTTTCTAGTTGTCTGAGAGTAATGGCGGCCACCCCCCTTGTTGGGTCTGGCCTACAGTTTGTATGGCGTGTAACCAGGAATGGCATAGACATCTGTACTATCGGGTTTTGGGCCAGGTTCAGTTAGTGAATGAGGACATTTTTGGCAGAAAGGAAAATTTAAAATGCTATGAGTATCGTAATGCTTGTTTAAAGATCTATATTGTATTTAAGATAGTTATGTTTGTTGTTTTGGGACTGAGAAGTGCTTTGATTGTTCTGCAGTGTATAATTACAGTAACGTTTTTATTCATTTAGCATTAAATAAAGGTTTTATAGGACAACCCTTTAATCAAAGATTTTTAGTGAACATAGTTAAATTAAGTATAAAAACAAAGTAAATAGTCTTAACTAAAAAAAAACACCTGAATTATTTAACAAATTTAAAAAAATGACTAAGGGGATTTTTTTTTTTTTTTTTTTAAGCTAAAATAAAAGAGACAATATAAAAGGGACAATACAAATAAATGAGATAAATAAGGACTGGGGAAAATTGATAGAGGTGTCATAAAGGGAAATTTTTTAAAAATTAGAATTATAGTATAAAAAATTTTTAAAAAAGGGCTAATTAATTGTGTGACAAAAAGTGGTAATCAAATAAATGAGCTTTGAAAAAATGGCAAAATTGTGAACTTATTCTACTTTACACCTGAGAATAGCACTTGATTTTTTAACAATTGTGAACAAAGTTAAAGGGCAGGTGGCACTAGAAATAAATATTGTTAGGATAAGATCTATTTGTAATATTTAAAAAAATTTTAGCAGTTTATTGCACAAAAAAGTTTTAAAAAAAAAGGGAGTTGGTACAGCTAGCAAAAAATAGTTTTGGTACTTGCAAAAAAGTAATTGGAATAACACAAAATTTCATACACAAAAAAATGACTAAAAAACAAGTAGTGATAAAAAAAATTTAAAGGACAGGGAAGAATAATGAATATATTTAATTTTTGGGGTAAATTTTTCTTGAATTTAAAAAATTTTTGAGCAATTTAAAAGCAGTAAAAAATGTATGAGATTGGGGTAGTTGGATTCTTGATGAAAAAATAATAAAAAAAATAGCACACTATAATATAACGACACAATGCACCACAAGAAAAATGATTAAGGCACTTATCTAATCGTTACAGAAATGTCAGCTTTTTCTAAAGGGAAGGGAGAGAAATCATTCGTTTGAGAGGGGATATTGTTGTCCTTTTTAGTTTTCCCCCTTTCTAGTATTTCCCCATCTCGCGTGAAACCTGATGTATTTTTTTTTCCTTTTAAGTTTTTTTTCCCGCCTGAAAAAGAAGGTTTGACGTTTTTTTTTTTAGACACTCATTTTTGTACACTCCATTTTTCATTGTAATTGCGATTTTAAATTTGGTCCTTTTCTTTTTTCTAGAATGAAGTCGGATCATTTTAAAGTGTTTCTTTTCCGGTTTTTTCCAACAAACGGTTTCTTTGATTTCATTGTTTTGCACATGACTTGTACGTGGTTTTTTGTATTTTCCTGATAGCAGTTTTTTTTGCCTGTGCTTTTTTTTATTCCTAGGAAAATTAGGACTTTTATTTTAACTGCATCAGACAACTTTTTCTTGTTTATTTTGGGGCGCTTGGAAACAAAGGTATTCATTTAGTCAGTGTGCATGTTCTGATTCCAGTCCTTGATTTCTTTTCAACTTTTTTTTTATTGTAGTTATTTTTCGGTGTGACGGCTATAGCGCTTTTAGAGATTTTTTGTGTCAACACTTCCCATGTAATCTTCTCTTCCCAAAGGTTTTTTGGGCTTGTTCTCAGTTTGGGGTTTTTTTTTGGATTCTCTCGCTCGAGTGTTTTCTTTTAATTTCTTTTATTTCATTTCTAGAGCAACGTTAGTCCTTGATATTGTCAGGATAAAATACCTGAGTTATCATGGGTGAATCCTTTGAAGGGAGTGGAGTTGGAGGGGGAGTCAGCCATGTTTTTGTTGTTGTTGTTGTTGTTGTTCCCTGGTGGCGCGTGATGGGGGTTGATGATACACTGCGTCCTGCTGGGTAGACAATTGAGTTCTAGGTCCTTGCTGTTATTCTATTATTACTGGTGTTGTTTCTTCTGCGATAATCCTTTCATAGTATCACTGAAGTAGATACTGTGTAGCAATGGAGGAGAAGGCTTGTTTTCTCGGAGCTTGGGTTAAGTGATTGTCTGGCAGCGGAGGCAGTGTTTGGGTTAGCAGGGCTGTCTTCCTTAGATCTTCTAATTTTGTCAAGATTTGGGTTACATTCTTAGTATTCTTGGGTCATGTTGTGGTCTACGTGGGTTCATGTAGTTGAACTTTCACTTAGGCCATCACAAGTTTTGATGAGCGATGTTTTTTTGAGAAAGAAGAGCTGGTAGGATGCCGCTGCTGCCGCTGCCGCCTAATCTCGTAATGATCGTATATGATCATGTCTGGCACCTTAATACACTATATTTCATGTGTCAAACTCTGTCTATGTATCATCTAGCACATGAATGTTGTATTGTAATAAAGGTCGGTGTTACTTACCTGTGTTAGACACCACAAACACTCTTTATTGTTCACTTTATCACAACAACAACAACACAAGTTGTTGTTGTTGTTGTTTATAGGGCCACTGACAGTGTACGTCGTATCGAACCCTGACTTCCGGCGCTCGGAAAGGAACCTCCACCAAAGTGGAAGGATTATGTAAGTTTATTCAGGTATACACATATACAGTTACATAGATTATCATACATAGCAGCATATGTGTAAAGTACCATCCAGGATAACCCAAAAAAGTCAGACAGGGTGACTTATTTCCATTGGGATCCTTTTACCTTATTATTATAATATAAAGGTGATAATATCTTATTATTATTCTATAAAGGAGATAACATCTTATTATCACACTATTAAGACTGTCTACTACACGAGGGTCATTAAGACTATCTACAATACGAGGGTCATAACTAGGAATAAGGTAAAATTACACGTGTGTTAGCTAAAAAATAGAAAATCATTCCCCTTCCTTTCTGTAGCTACATTCATCAGACACCTTTTGGCTCTCTTCTTGTACTGGTTCATACTATGACTGGTCACTAACTGTGGGTACTACAAAGTTGTGCTTTCTCCCCTAGTGTTATGATTGCTTTGGTTTCCAGCCTTGACAAAATTGGCAGCAAGATATTCTGGCACTGAGAGCAATTTTATAAACATGATTTAGCTTCAGATGTTTTACTCTGTCTTCAACATTCAGCATATCCAACTGTTGTAATTCATCCTGGCTTACATGTTCTCTTGGTCCCAGGTTCAGGATGAATCTTACCATTTTGTTCTGGGTGATTTGCAGTCTACCTTTCAACTTTTTTTGTCAAGGCAGAGTACTATGAACAGCAAGCGTAGTCCATATGATATAGGGTCCTCTAGTTCCAGTGTTAATACATTACCTATATCTTGTGAGTCTTTACCTGACACTAACAGAGCACTGTCATCTGCATACAGTAGGAGTTTGCACTTGACACTGATAGGCATGTCGTTAACATAGCATAGGAAAAATAAGGATCCCAGAATACTACCTTGGGGAACTCCACATGCTATCGGCAGGGGTTCTGATTCCGTTTTGGTGATTTTGATAATTTGTCTCCTGTTGCTAAGGTAGGATTTAAACAAGTCTACAGAACCTATACCGATAGTTTGAAGTTTCCTACATAATAATATAGATGGGACGTGCAAACTATGAACACCCTAGAAAATGGCCATGCCCCATATGACAACAGAAAATGCAACTCCCCTTCCTGTAAAGCTTTTTTACCCAGAACTGTGTACCTCTTTCAGTACAGGAAACCCTGTGTATAAATTTCTATAACTTAAATTGCCAGGCCATACCATCTAAAGGGGACAAAAAGATACAAAACATCCATGCCATGGGAAAACCTGGGTAGCCACAGCCACTCAAGAGGGAGAGGTTTTTAGTAGCCAGGAAGAAAAAAAACTGCAGGAAATGGCAAATTCGTACCGGCAAATCCAGTCATTCCTTGAGTGGAACCACAGTCGATGGCCTCCACTCCAAACCAACAGAACAGAGACTAATGCCGGAAAAAAAATCCCTCCCCCCAGTACCAACAATACACAAGTCCGATGACATTTCTTCATTTGCAAAAATATGCAAGAACTAAAGCCCGCAACAAACAACAAAATACCTTTCATCCGTGGGCTCTTGCAGAGGCAAACATATGGGTGCGGGGCGCTTTCACTGAGACCCACATAAAGATCACTGGACACACGAATAAGGACCCAGGTTACAACCTATACAGATTTGACAGAGTGAAAACAGGCAAAAGGGGGGGGGTTTGCCTGTACATTGCAAGAGTCACTTGTTTGCACAGAACTGCTTAATGCCTCAAATGATGTATGGAAGTTTTAGCAGAAAGGTCGAGAACCAAAACTATCATTGTGGTAGTCTACAAGCTCCGGATGCAACATCCCAGCAATTCCAGGAACAGCTGTTAAAAAATTGACCACTGCCTGGAAAATCTTCCCAGCTCCTGCACCCAACACTTGTACCTAGATTTCAAACTTAAGCACCTAAAATGAGGAATATAGCAATAATATTTTTACCCCGGGGGGGCATAATAACACCAGTGAAGGGGGCCCCCCCCCAAAAAAAAACCCATTTTATCCTGATGAAAACTCACAACTCACACGAGCTTTAATCTCTGCACAAATTTCAATTTAAACAGTCAAATAATAGAGCCTACTAACTGGAATAATACACTAGGACCTCACTTCACTAACAATGATGATATGATAAGAAATGTCACCAATCAATACAATATACTCAGATCACAACAAAATTGAGGTCAGACATGTATGCTGGAGCCCCGACCGACATAATGAAGACAGTCAAGAGGGAGCATTCCCAAGTCAACTTCAATAATAAAAACATAAATGGGACCATAAACAAGTCCTAACCGATATAAGCTGGAAGATATACTAAGCAACACAGACCCCAACTTTAGCCTAGAACAGATAACTCGTGGCACTCGATGTATGCACAAGGCTTATTCCTCTAAGAAAAAGGAGGAGTAGATGTAAAATAGAAAGAGACAGGCGCTCCCTTTACAGGCGACGGAAAAGAATAACAGAGCGGCTAAAAGAGGTCAATATATCTGAAATGCGTAGGGAGACACTGGTCAGAGAAATAGCAAGCATCGAACTTAAGCTAAAAGAATCCTTTAGGAGTCAGGAATCGCGGGAAGAACTAAAAGCCATAAATGAAATCGAAAGAAACCCAAAGTATTTCTTCTCCTATGCCAAATCAAAATCGAGAACAACGTCCAGTATTGGGCCCCTACTTAAGATAAGATAAGATAAGATTTCGTTCGGATTTTTAACCCCGGAGGGTTAGCCACCCAGGATAACCCAAGAAAGTCAGTGCGTCATCGAGGACTGTCTAACTTATTTCCATTGGGTTCCTTAATCTTGTCCCCCAGGATGCGACCCACACCAGTCGACTAACACCCAGGTACCTATTTGCTGCTAGGTGAACAGGACAACAGGTGTAAGGAAACGTGTCGAAATGTTTCCACCCGCCGGGAATCGAACCCGGGCTCTCCGTGTGTGAAGCAGGAGCTTTAGCCACCAGGCCACCGGGTCACCAAACAAGATGGGTCCTACACAGATGACAGCAAGGAAATGAGTGAGCTACTCAAGTCCCAATATGACTCAGTTTTTAGCAAGCCGCTAACCAGACTGAGAGTCGAAGATCAAAATGAATTTTTTATGAGAGAGCCACAAAATTTGATTAACACAAGCCTATCCGATGTTATCCTGACGCCAAATGACTTCGAACAGGCGATAAATGACATGCCCATGCACTCTGCCCCAGGGCCAGACTCATGGAACTCTGTGTTCATCAAGAACTGCAAGAAGCCCCTATCACGAGCCTTTTCCATCCTATGGAGAGGGAGCATGGACACGGGGGTCGTCCCACAGTTACTAAAAACAACAGACATAGCCCCACTCCACAAAGGGGGCAGTAAAGCAACAGCAAAGAACTACAGACCAATAGCACTAACATCCCATATCATAAAAATCTTTGAAAGGGTCCTAAGAAGCAAGACCACCACCCATCTAGAAACCCATCAGTTACACAAACCCAGGGCAACTTGGGTTTTAGAACAGGTCGCTCCTGTCTGTCTCAACTATTGGATCACTACGACAAGGTCCTAAATGCACTAGAAGACAAAAAGAATGCAGATGTAATATATACAGACTTTGCAAAAGCCTTCGACAAGTGTGACCATGGCGTAATAGCGCACAAAATGCGTGCTAAAGGAATAACATGAAAAGTCGGTCGATGGATCTATAATTTCCTCATTAAAAAAAACACAGAGAGTAGTCGTCAACAGAGTAAAGCCCGAGGCAGCTACGGGGGAAAAGCTCTGTTCCACAAGGCACAGTACTCGCACCCATCTTGTTCCTCATCCTCATATCCGACATAGACAAGGATGTCACCCACAGCACCGTGTCTTCCTTTGCAGATGACACCCGAATCTCCATGACAGTGTCTTCCATTGCAGACACTGCAAGGCTCCAGGCGGACATCAACCAAATCTTTCAGTGGGCTGCAGAAAACAATATGAAGTTCAACGATGAGAAATTTCAATTACTCAGATATGGTAAACATGAGGAAATTAAATCTTCATCAGAGTACAAAACAAATTCTGGCCACAAAATAGAGCGAAACACCAACGTCAAAGACCTGGGGGTGATTATGTCGGAGGATCTCACTTCAAGGACCATAACATTGTATCAATCGCATCTGCTAGAAAAATGGGCAGGATGGATAATGAGAACTTTCAAAACTAGGGAGGCCAAGCCCATGATGACACTCTTCAGGTCACTTGTTCTATCTAGGCTGGAATATTGCTGCACACTAACAGCACCTTTCAAGGCAGGTGAAATTGCCGACCTTTGAAAATGTACAGAGAACTTTCACGGCGCGCATAACGGAGATAAAACACCTCAATTACTGGGAGTGCTTGAGGTTCCTAAACCTGTATTCCCTAGAACGCAGGAGGGAGAGATACATGATTATATACACCTGGAAAATCCTAGAGGGACTAGTACCGAACTTGCACACGAAAATCACTCACTACGAAAGCAAAAGACTTGGCAGACGATGCACCATCCCCCCAATGAAAAGCAGGGGTGTCACTAGCACGTTAAGAGACTATACAATAAGTGTCAGGGGCCCGAGACTGTTCAACTGCCTCCCAGCACACATAAGGGGGATTACAACAGACCCCTGGCAGTCTTCAAGCTGGAACTGGACAAGCACCTAAAGTCAGTTCTTGATCAGCCGGGCTGTGGCTCGTACGTTGGTTTGCGTGCAGCCAGCAGCAACAGCCTGGTTGATCAGGCTCTGATCCACCAGGAGACCTGGTCACAGACCGGGCCGCGGGGGCGTTGACCCCCGGAACTCTCTCCAGGTAAACTCCAGGTGAACTCCAGTGGTTGACAGTATCGAAGGCTTCTTCCAGGTCTAAGGTTACCATGCCTATGCGATTCCCCATTGACATTTCAGTTGTCATGCAATTCATCAGGTTAATTAGGGAGGTGTCGGTTGAGTAAGATCTTCTAAAGCTTGATTAATAGCTATGGAGAATGTTTTTGTCATTAAGGTACTTAATTACTTGACAGTACACCGCCCTCTCTAGAATTTTGGATATTACACAGAGTATACTAACAGGAATGACAATTCAGAAGCACCATCTTTTAGGAACTTGGACGGGATATTATCAGGGCCGGTGCTCTTAGTTGGGTTTATCCTGCTTAGTTCTTTTTGAATAAAGTCATGAGATACACTTACTAGTCGACAACTGTTTGGGGTTACCCCTTTATTGGTATAGTATGTTTGAAACTTATCAGAGTCTGTGTTAAAGGTAATTGATGCAGCTGGTAGTTTGCTTACTAGTGATGACTCGACTCAAGAAATCGTAATGGCACGATTGCAAACAAACCATACCCCCGGCCGGGATTGAACCCGCGGTCATAGAGTCTCAAAACTCCAGCCCGTCGCGTTAGCCACTAGAGCAGCTAGCCACAATAAGATTCATCCAACTAGGTATATTTCTACACCATAGGAAGGTTAGCACAGGCACCACTGTGACCACAAATGCAAGTTTTTACAGACGAATCTCAAGCTAGCGTGGCCGTGACGAACTCTAGCTCAAGTCCCTTCACTGCCGTCAACATGATTTCTTGAGTCATATTGACGGCAGTGAAGGGACTTGAGCTAGAGTTTTTCTTGTGAAAAGATAATCTTTTCCCGATCATAATGACACCAAATGTTTGAAATTTGATGGAAAACTTACGGAATTATTCTCTCATGAAGTTAGCGGTCTCTATGATGTTTACACATCGGCAATTTTGTCCACTTTGAGCCCTATTTTCTGCCAATTCCAGTGTACTAGTCGACAAAAATCATAGGTATTTCACTAGAACTCCATTTTTTCTATTGAATGAGTACAAGAAATCACCCATTTACCAATTTCAACTAAAGGTGGTGACCCTACAGATGTAAACAACTATAGGCCAATATCAAACTTACCGTTGCTATCCAAAATCTTCGAGAAACTCGTGCACAGGAGACTATATTCATTTATAACGGCAAAAAACATACTCAACCCCTGCCTATTTGGATTCAGGAAAAATAAAAACATTAATGATGCAATTGTAAAAATGCTAGATCTGCTTTACACAGCATTGCAAAATAAGGAATATCCACTAGGAATTTTTATTGACCTAAGAAAAGCTTTTGACACCGTAGACCACGGCATCCTACTCCACAAACTTGACCATTATAGTATAAGAGGCCATTGCGCTTGCATTTTTCAAATCCTACCTTACTATTAGGTATCAGTATGTCACCATTAAAGACACAGCATCATCAACACAGCCACTTGATACTGGAGCTCCGCAGGGAAGTGTCCTTGGTCCCCTGCTCTTCCTCATTTACATCAGTGATCTTCCAAATGTATCCCAACACCTGAAACCCATTCCCCTTGCTGACGACATGACTTATGTCATCTCTCACAATAATTTTTCCACCCTCAACACCATTGTTAATGAGGAGCTGCTCAAAATATCGACTTGGATGACAGCCAATAAACTTACACTTAACACTGACAAAACCTACTGTATTATGTTTGGTAGCAGAGCAGGTGTTGCACAACTTAACATCAAGATCGACAATACTCTAATTGCCAGACATAATGAGGGCAAATTCCTAGGCCTATACCTCGACAACAACCTGAACTTCAGCACCCGTATCCAACACATAAAAAAAAGTATCCAAAACAGTTGGGATCCTCTCCAAGATACGATACTACGTGCCGCAAAATACCCTTCTCACACTATACCATTCACTCATTTATCCATACCTCACCTATGCTATTTGTGCTTGGGGATCAACTGCAGCAACACACCTAAAGCCAATAATAACCCAACAAAAACCCGCAGTAAGAATAATCACTAAATCCCATCCCAGGCAACGCATCCCCCCACTCTTCATAGATCTAAACTTACTCCCTGTTCAGAACATCCACACTTACTACTGTGCAATCTACAAATACAGGACCTTAAATTCCAATATTAACTTTGACCTAAAACGCTTTTTTGATAGTTGTGACAAGATCCACAGGCACCAGACACAAACATCTCTATGACATTCCCCGTGTTCGACTAAACCTTTTCAAAAATTCAATGTATTTCAAAGGACCTAAAATCTGGAACACCCTACCTGAAAACTCTAGAACTGGGGACACATTCATTGCTTTCAAAACTACAGTTAGAAAACATCTTATCTCCCTGATACACCTCGACAACTAACTACATGATAACCACCTGGTGGTTCACAATTACACTCACCCACTGACTATAAACCCAGAAATACTAATCTTAATCTTAAAATAATAAATCCTAACTAGTCATAAGTTTGCCTATGATACTCCAATATAGGCACTTTGTATTGTGCCCAAACAAAAGCATTCACATTGCTAAACTCACAAATTATGATGTAGTCACTTAGCCTTAATACCATAATCTGTAAGGATTTAATGTTAAGAATTAATCTAAGTTTGCCCGAAATGCCTAGCCATGCTACGTGTCCTAGTGGCCCCCTCTGTAATTAGTATTTTATAACATGTAAACCACACAATACCCTAAACCTGTAAACCCCACATTGTAACCCTTATAGAGAATAAACTTGAATTGAATTGAATTGAATTGAGTATGATACAATGGCACCATATGATACAGTGGTACCATATGGTACAATGGCACATGATACAATGGTACCATATGATAGGAGTAACTCTGGCCTCTTTGAACCCCTCCGGTACGGTATTAGTGGTGATGGACAAATTTATTATGTGAGCAATAGGGAATGACAATTCAGAAGCACCATCTTCTAGGGCGGATGCGGTCCGCGTTTTAACGACATTTTTTTTATGAACCGATTACGTTCATTTTTGGTGTACTATTAGAAGGTTATATCGAGTATCCTGTGCTGAAGTTTCAATCATATCGGCCAAAAAGGAAATGAAATATGCAAAATTTACGAAAAATTACATTTGGCAGCGGAGTCCTACTCAGTGGTACTTGGAAAAGTGGTTTTGACACTTGCTGCTGATAGAACACTTCTAATTCCATCAAATGTCGTTTTGAATTCTAAAATAGACCTTATCTTCATGCTAAAAAAAAATAAAGTTTCATAACTTTTTTGATATATTGGAAGATGACGGCCTTGTTGTCCACATAAATCTAAAAATATTTTGGATAGTTCAGAAACACGACCGCTACGTCGTAAAGCAATCATTCTCCTATGTTTGTTGTGAAAATCAAGTCAATTCAATCATAAATAAAGCTGGATTTCCCCTAAATAGGTAAATAACTTACTTTCGAGATATAGGCCGAAGCGCGCGGCACCCCCGCTGCCCGGGAAATAATTTTTTTCCCCGAAAAATTCGCTTTATTTTACACTTTTTCCGCGGCCTACGAGTGTTTATTACAGTTAACCATTGTAAATCCGTTTTCTCTCATCACTGATGAGAGAGGTCGGACCCTCTCTTCACCTTCAGGGGAAATATCGATAGAAATTTTTTCCTCGGGGCGTCATATGATGCTATATATATATTTTTTAAGGTGTACTTTTTATGTTTATATGCTATTATTATATGCATTATATCATAATAGATCAATTGTGATAGATAAATAAGCCTTATAATTGATATTAGCGTGGGTATGGAATATTTTGTTGGCTGGAGGTGTCGGCCATTTTGTGCACTATTCCCAGGGGTTCCCGATTGGTGCCGTGACCATATTAGCTCCGCCCGCTCGGGAATGATCTCAGATGGTGAATTTGTGTTATATTAGTCAAAGATATACGAAAACGGTAAAAATAACACGGGGAAAACGTAACAAAAACGTAAACAAAGCCGAGTCAGCGCTTCTTACGCAATATGTCGCGTCAGCGCTGTCACCATGCCTGTTATAAATGGCTGTAATTCCTTTTAGAAACATCATACAAGGATAATAATTATACCAGCGTGTAGCCAGAAAGTTCAGCTATATTTTTGGTAACAATAACTCAGTTTTCATATATTTTCGAATTTTTTTTTGCTCCTCGCGCGGGAACTCTGAATCTCCCCTTTAGGAACTTGGACGGGATATTATCAGGGCCGGTGCTCTAAGTTGGGTTTAACCTGCTTAGTTCTTTTTGAATAAAGTCATGAGATACACTTACTAGTTGACAACTGTTTGGGGTTACCCCTTTATTGGTATAGTATGTCTGAAACTTATCAGAGTCTGTGTTAAAGGTAATTGATGCAGCTGGTAGTTTGCTTACTAGTGATTCAATTCAAATTCAAATTCAAAGTTTATTCTCTATGATGACTCGACTCAAGAAATCGTAATGACACGATTGCAAACAAACCATACCCCCGGCCGGGATTGAACCCGCGGTCATAGAGTCTCAAAACTCCAGCCCGTCGCGTTAGCCACTAGACCAGCTAGCCACAATAAGATTCATCCAACTAGGTATATTTCTACACCATAGGAAGGTTAGCATAGGCACCACTGTGACCACAAATGCAAGTTTTTACAGACGAATCTCCAGCTAGCGTGGCCGTGACGAACTCTAGCTCAAGTCCCTTCACTGCCGTCAACATGATTTCTTGAGTCATGTTGACGGCAGTGAAGGGACTTGAGCTAGAGTTCGTCACGGCCACGCTAGCTTGAGATTCGTCTGTAAAAACTTGCATTTGTGGTCACAGTGGTGCCTGTGCTAACCTTCCTATGGTGTAGAAATATACCTAGTTGGATGAATCTTATTGTGGCTAGCTGGTCTAGTGGCTAACGCGACGGGCTGGAGTTTTGAGACTCTATGACCACGGGTTCAATCCCGGCTGGGGGTATGGTTTTCTTACTAGTGTTGTTTCGACAAATGTGTAGTAGGAATTAAAACATTTTGTCACTTTATAAGGCCTGAGTGGTTGAGGGAAGATGACGTGTGTGTGTTGAGTGAGGTCCTAGGCCTTCTATCTCAGAACTACTTATTTCACCCGACTGATAACTGATCATGCAACTCATATCGTTGTATCGCAGCCTCTCCTCTGCCCTCGCCTGCTTCTCCCCCTTCCTCGATTTTGAACTCAGCCATTTGCCTCTATTTACTTATGGTCTAGAAACGGTTTTTGCCAGTCCACAAAAGTGCTGCCGCACTCCACGATTTGTTCCTCACTCTTCTTACGAATGTCTCCTGTGTGCCTATTTGCCTGCTACAAGCAAATATCCAAGTGATTGATACGGGTTTAGCAACCACATTCAAGCAGGCTTAAAAGCAGCACTCCAAGCCAACCAGGACAAACTAAGGTAGCCTGCAGTTACAGCTATCCTGACCCCCAGCACGTCTCCGAATACGTCCTATAGTGACTCACGAAATCGTAATGACACGATTGCAAATAAACCATACCACGGGCGGGGTAAGAACCCGCGATCAGAGAGTCTCAAAACTCCAGACTGTCGCATTAGCCTCTGGGTTCTATCCCCACGAGTGGTATGGTTTGTTTGCAATCGTGTCATTACGATTTCGTGAGTCATGTTGACGGCTTAGAGGGACTTGAGCTAGAGTACGTCACGGCCACGCTAGCTAGAGATTCGTCTGTAAAAACTAGCATTTGTGGTCACAGTGGTGCCTATGCTAACCTTCCTATGGTGTAGAAATATACCTAGTTGGGCGAATCTTATTGTGGGTAGCTGGTCCAGTGGCTAACGCAACGGTCTGGAGTTTTGAGACTCTCTGATCGCGGATTCTATCCCCACCCGTGGTATGGTTTCCTATAGCGATACTAGCATACCATTGTTTCCTGTGATGGCTTAGTTAAGAACAATTTAACAAGTATTGCAGTACCGGGTAACTCCTTTGGCCACAAGGGGATGGCTTTTTTTTTTAAGTGGGACATGCAAGAGGTTCATTTATAAACATAGTAAGTTTGTGCTGATTTGCTTGTGCACAGAGTGAACATTCGTCTGTCATACATGTGCTAGAAGTGTTCAGTGCTGCAGGTTTGTTGTAACTATTTGCACGAGAATTGCAGTGGATTTCGGACCCAGGGTTTTCTGCGAGCACCAGTACCAACGTAGGCTTAATATGAGTGAGGAATGCTTGGCCTGGTGGGTGACCTTGAGAATGGCACTATAAGACCCGCATGCAATTTACACCCATACTGCGTGTGTCTAGTGAGGTGAATGTCCCTTCCTCGATTTTCCTATTCACCGGTATCCCTTAACTCATTGCCATTATCGTCATATGGGATGAGGGCGGGTTTAGCTGATCCAGGCCAAACAGCACTCCAAGCCAGTCAGTCCAGGCCAAGTTAGCTTGCAGTTACAGCTGTTCTGAACCCCAGCATGTCTCTGTGAACGTTCTACAGTGTTCCAGCCATACCATTGTTTTCCTGCGTCGAGAAAGCAATTCCTGGGTAGTCCAAGCCAGCGCTGCCGAGGAAGCCAGTTTGAAATCTGCTTCCATTGTATCTGCACTGCTTTGCATTGCCTGTAAAATGACAGTAAAAGCAAATATTTATCTAATGGCTTAGTGTGGGTTGATAAGCCAGATGGGTTTAAAGAG
>NC_069448.1:35228670-35244043 GCF_026875155.1 Cherax quadricarinatus | reverse complement strand
GAAAACCCCCCGGAGGGGCGATGACCCCTAGGCATCCGGGAGTGGCGAGGGGCCCAACAGGCACTCCAGGCGTGGCGAGTGGCCCGCAGGCACTCCAGGAGTGGCGAGTGGCCTACTAGGCACTCCAGGAGTGAAGATGGCCCACCAGGCACTCCAGGAGTGGCGAGTGGCCTTTCTATTATAATTTTATACCTTCTCCGTTCTAGCCAGAGGACTGCATCTAGGCCACCTCTCAACGGTGCAGTGTTTGACAGTGACAGTGATTAGATGGAATAAACTGAAGCAGTGATAACAGTGAATATAGTAGCTTTGTTTCCAGTGTTAGTTGAGAAGGGCATGGCTGGATGAGACAATTGGTTCATAATGTAGGATTGTCTCTTACTAATAGCACAAGGAGGATCAAGCCTTTAACATTCCTTGTTCTCAGTGACCCCACAAGGGTTCAGTGATTTCTACAATTATAATCTTAAAGTATTTTATTGCCAATAGTTATACTTAACCACCATGCTCACATATAAATCTTTAAATTCTGGCTCACTCGTGTTGCATTAATACTCAGTACTGTATGAATAACTAAAGTGTTATAAATACTTGTCAGAGCTCAATAATAACCCACATGGAGACAAACTCAGGAGAGTAATTAATCTGTATATCTTGACTTTTTTCTAGGATCCTTTTCAGCAGAAAAGGATCCCAGAAGAGGATCACAATATACAGATCAATTGATCTCCTCAGTTTCTGGCTCCATGCGGTTATTATTCAGCACAGTACTGTATATTAAGTATTATGTACATTAGGGCTTTGTCATCAACAATTTACTTAGAATTTGTGATTTTTTTCTTATAATGTTTTAAAAAGTGTGATTTTTACCACTTAATTTGTTTCTACCATATCTAGGTTTTATAATTCTATGATTCAATTATTCAGTTGCTGATATGGAGAAAAGTTTAATAATACTGATGCAGTAGAATGACATTTGGTTTGAATTGTGGTACACAAATAAAGCAATTTCTTAGAGTCTTGTGTGGGTGTAAGATTGATTTTATTTCAGGCAGACATTTTAAGGTCTTACACAAATGTGTTTTGTAAAATATACAAGAATCATGCTTTTATTTTTTGTAAAGAATTATGTTCAATAAATATTTTTCTCAGTAGTGTTTTATCTTAACACTTATCACTTACCTGTGGCATGAATATGAGTGTATTTGTACTCACCTATTTATGGTTGCAGTGCTTGAGTCACAGCTCCTGGTCCCACCTCTTCATTGGCCTCTACTAGGTCTACTCTCTCCCTGCTTCATGAGCTTTATTGTACCTCTACTTAAAGCTGTGTATGGATCCTGCCTCCACTACATCACTCTCCAGATTGTTTCACTTCCTGACAACTCTGTGACTAAAGAAATACTTCCTAACATCTCTGTGATTCATCGAGTCTTCAACATCCAGTTGTGACCCCTTGCTGCTGTGTCCCATATCAGAAACATCCCGTCCCTGTCTACCTTGTCAGTTCCTCTCAGTAGTTTATGTCATTATCATCTTTTACCCTATCCTTCCTGCCATCCAGTGCCATTCAGGAGTGCCTGGCGGGCCACTCGCCACTACTGGAGTGCCTGGTGGGCCACTCGCCACTCCTGGAGTGCCTGGTGGGCCACTCGCCACTCCTGGAGTGCCTGGTGGGCCACTCGCCACTCCTGGAGTGCCTGGTTGCCCACTAGCCACTCCTGGAGTGCCTGGTGGGCCACTCGCCAATCCTGGAGTGCCTGGCGGGCCACTCGCCACTACTGGAGGGCATGGTGGACCACTCGTCACTCCTGGAGTGCCTGGTGGGCCACTCGCCACTCCTGGAGTACCTGATGGGCCACTAGCCACTACTGGAGGGCATGGTGGACCATTCGCCACTCCTGGAGTGCCTGGCTGGCCACTCGCCACTCCTGGAGTGCCTGATGGGCCACTAGCCACTACTGGAGGGCATGGTGGACCATTCGCCACTCCTGGAGTGCCTGGTGGGCCACTCGCCACTCCTGGAGTGCCTGATGGGCCACTAGCCACTCCTGGAGTGCCTGGTGGGCCACTCGCCAATACTGGAGTGCCTGGCGGGCCACTCGCCACTACTGGAGGGCATGGTGGACCACTCGCTACTCCTGGAGTGCCTGGTGGGCCACTCACCACTCCTGGAGTGCATGGCGGGCCACTCACTACTCCTGGAGTGCATGGCGGGCCACTCGCCACTCCTGGAGTGCCTGACGGGCCACTCGCCACTCCTGGAGTGCCTGGTGGGCCACTAGCCACTCCTGGAGTGCCTGGTGGGCCACTCGCCAATCCTGGAGTGCCTGGCGGGCCACTCGCCACTCCTTGAGTGCATGGCGGGCCACTCGCCACTCCTGGAGCGACTGTTGGGCCACTCGCCACTCTTGGAGTGCCTGGTGGGCCACTCGCCACTCCTGGAGTGCCTGGCGGGCCACTCGCCACTCCTGGAGTCCCTGGCGGGCCACTCGCCACTCCTGGAGTGCCTGGCGGGCCACTCGCCACTTCTGGGGTGCTTGGCGGGCCACTCGCAACTTCTGGAGTGCTTGGTGGACCACTCGCCACTTCTGAAGTGCTTTGTGGCCACTCACCACTCCTGGAGTACCTGGTGGGCCATTCGTGGAGTACCTGGTGGGCCACTCCTGGAGTACCTGGTAGGCCACACCTGGAGTACCTGGTGGGCCACCCCTGGAGTGCCAGATGGGCCACTTGCTACTCCTGGAGTGCCTGGCGGGCTACTCGCCTCTCCTGGAGTGCCTGGCGGTCCGTTTGCAACTCCTGTAGTGCCTGGCGGGCCACTCGCCACTCCTGGAGTGCCTGGTAGGCCCCTCGCCACTACTGGAGTGCCTGGCGGGCTACTCCCCACTAATGGAGTGCATGGCAGTCCGCTCGCTGCTCCTGGAGTGCCTGGTAGGCCACTCGCCACTCCTGTAGTGTGTGGCGGGCCCCTCGAAACTCATGGAGTGCCTGGTAGGCCACTCGCTATTTTGGAGTGCATGGTGCTCCATTTCTGGAGTGCCTGGTAGGCCACTCGCCACTCCTGGAGTGCCTGCCTGGTAAGCCACTCACCACTCCTGGACTGCCTGGCGGGTCACTCGCCACTCTTGGAGTTCCTGGTGGGTCACTCGCCACTCCTTGAGTGCCTGGTGGGCCACTCGCCACTCCTGGAGTGCCTGGTTGGCCACTCGCCACTCTTGGAGTGCCTGGTGGGCCACTAGTCACTCCTGGAGTGCCTGGTGAGCCACTCGCCACTCCTGGAGTGCCCGGTAGGCCACTCGCCATTCCTGGAGTGCCTGGCGGGCCACTCGCCACTCCTGGAGTGCCTTGCGGGCCACTCGCCACTCCTGGAGTGCCTGGTTGCAACTCGCCACTCCTGGAGTGCCTGGTGGGTCACTCGCCACTCCTGGAGTGCCTGGCGGGCCACTCGCCACTCCTGGAGTGCTTGGTGGGCCACTCGCCACTTCTGGAGTACCTGGTGGACCACTCGTGGAGTATCTGGTAGGTCACTCCTGGAGTACCTGGCAGGTCACTCCTGGAGTACCTGGTAGACCAGTCCTGGAGTAACATCAAAATGGTATATAATACCGACAGGTTGTTAGGTAAGACACATATGCAACAGTTAGACAACTTTATTCCGAAACGTTTCGCCTACACAGTAGGCTTCTTCAGTCGAATACAGAAAGTAGGCAGGAACAGTAGAGATGTGAAGACGATGTAATCAGTCCATCACCCTTAAAGTCGTAGAATTTGAGGTTGTCAGTCCCTCGGCCTGGAGAAGTTCAGTTCCATAGTCAGGAACTATCTGAAGATCAAGCGACAGTGCGGAGACTTAAATACTGTCGGAAGGAGAGGTGCAGGGTAGTAGTAGTAGTAGTAGTAGTAGTAGTAGTAGTAGTAGTAGTGAGAGCCACTGAGAGGTCATGTCCCTCTCAGATCCAACCTTCTCACTTGAAAAGCTTGTCCAAGGTGTTTTCTGTACCAAGATGCCACGTGTTGCAGTGTCTGACAAGATGAACATCAAAATGGTATATAATACCGACAGGTTGTTAGGTAAGACACATATGCAACAGTTAGACAACTTTATTCCGAAACGTTTCGCCTACACAGTAGGCTTCTTCAGTCGAATACAGAAAGTAGGCAGGAACAGTAGAGATGTGAAGACGATGTAATCAGTCCATCACCCTTAAAGTCGTAGAATTTGAGGTTGTCAGTCCCTCGGCCTGGAGAAGTTCAGTTCCATAGTCAGGAACTATCTGAAGATCAAGCGACAGTGCGGAGACTTAAATACTGTCGGAAGGAGAGGTGCAGGGTAGTAGTAGTAGTAGTAGTAGTAGTAGTGAGAGGCAACTGAGAGGTCATGTCCCTCTCAGATCCAACCCTTCTCACTGAAAAGCTTGTCCAAGGTTTTTTTCTGTACCAAGATGCCACGTGTTGCAGTGTCTGACAAGATGAACATCAAAATGGTATATAATACCGACAGGTTGTTAGGTAAGACACATATGCAACAGTTAGACAACTTTAAGGGTGATGGACTGATTACATCGTCTTCACATCTCTACTGTTCCTGCCTACTTTCTGTATTCGACTGAAGAAGCCTACTGTGTAGGCGAAACGTTTCGGAATAAAGTTGTCTAACTGTTGCATATGTGTCTTACCTAACAACCTGTCGGTATTATATACCATTTTGATGTTCATCTTGTCAGACACTGCAACACGTGGCATCTTGGTACAGAAAACACCTTGGACAAGCTTTTCAAGTGAGAAGGGTTGGATCTGAGAGGGACATGACCTCTCAGTTGCCTCTCACTACTACTACTACTACTACCCTGCACCTCTCCTTCCGACAGTATTTAAGTCTCCGCACTGTCGCTTGATCTTCAGATAGTTCCTGACTATGGAACTGAACTTCTCCAGGCCGAGGGACTGACAACCTCAAATTCTACGACTTTAAGGGTGATGGACTGATTACATCGTCTTCACATCTCTACTGTTCCTGCCTACTTTCTGTATTCGACTGAAGAAGCCTACTGTGTAGGCGAAACGTTTCGGAATAAAGTTGTCTAACTGTTGCATATGTGTCTTACCTAACAGTCCTGGAGTACCTGGTGGGCCACTCCTGGAGTGCCTGCTTGGCCACTCCCCACTCCTGAAGTACCTGGTTTGCCACTCTTGGAGTACCTGGTGGGCCATTCGTGAAGTACCTGGTGGGCTACTCCTGGAGCACCTGGTAGGCCACACCTGGAGTACCTGGTGGGCCACTCCTGAAGTGCCTGGTGGGCTACTCGCTACTCCTCATTCTAAGCCGAAAGCATCACCAAAAGGAATATTAGTGAAGAGAGATTCAACGTCAAAACTTAGCATCCTACAGGTCGGATGCGACTGAACACGTTCGATGAAGTTTTCAGCGACGGAGGTGAGCAGGAAAAAAAAAGGGGGTAAGAGTGCCTGGTGGACCACTCGTGGAGTACCTGGTAGGTCACTCCTGGAGTACCTGGTAGGCCAGTCCTGGAGTACCTGGTGGGCCACTCCTGAAGTGCCTGGTGGGCCACTCGCTACTCCTGGAGTGCCTGGTGGGCCATTCGCCTCTCCTGGAGTGCATAGCGGGCCACTTGCCACTTCTGGAGTGTCTGGATGGCCACTTGCCACTCTTTAAGTGCTTGGTGGGCCACTTGCAACTTTTGGAGTACCTGGTGGACCACTCGTGGAGTACCTGGAAGGCCAGTCCTGGAGTATTTGGTGGGCCACTCCTGGAGTGCCTGCTGGGCCATTCGCCACTCCTGGAGTACCTGTTTTGCCACTCTTGGAGTAACTGGTGGGCCATTCGTGGAGTACCTTGTGGGCCACTCCTGGAGCACCTGGTAGGCCACACCTGCAGTACCTGTTGGGCCACTCCTGTAGTGCCTGGTGGGCCACACGCTACTCCTGGAGTGCTTGGCGGGCCATCCGCCCCTCCTGGAGTGCCTGGCGGGCCTCTCGCCACTCCTGTAATGCCTGGCGGGCCACTCGCCACCCCTGGAGTGCCTGGTATGCCACTCGCCACTACTGGAGTGCCTGGCGGGCCACTCGCCACTCCTGGAGTACCTGGCGAGCCACTCACCACTCCTAGAGCGCTTGGCGGGCCACTCACAACTCCTGGAGTGCCTGATAGGCCACTCGCCATTTTGGAGTGCATGGTAAGCCACTCGCCAATCCTGGAGTGCCTGGTAGGCCACTCGGCACTCGTGGAGTGTATAGTAGGCCACTTGCCACTCCTGGAGTGCCTGGCGGGCCACTCGCCACAACTGGAGTGCCTGGTGGGCCACTCGCCACTCCTGGAGTGCCTGGTGGGCCACTCGCCACTCCTGGAGTGCCTGGTGGGCCACTCGCCACTCATGGAGAGACTGGTGGGCCACTCGCCACTCCTGGAGTTCCTGGCGGGATATTCGCCACTCCTGGAGTGCCTGGCGGGTCACTTGCCAGTCTTGGAGTACCTGGTGGTCCACTCGCCACTCCTTGAGTGCCTGTTCGGCCACTCGCCACTCCTGGAGTGCCTGGTGGGCCACTCTTCTCTCCTGGAGTGCCTAGTAGGCCACTCGCCACTGCTGGAGTGCCTTGCGGGCCACTCGCCACGCCTGGGGTGCCTGTTGGGCCACTCGCCACTCCTGGAGTGCCTGTCGGGCCATTCGCCACTCCTGGAGTGCCTGGCGGGTCACTCGCCATTCCTGGAGTGCCTGGTAGGCCACTCACCAATCCTGGAGTGCATGGCGGGCCATTCACCACTCCTTGAGTGCCTGGTAGGCCAGGAGTACCACGTGGGTAGGCCCACCAGGTACTCCCAGTGGGCCCACTCACCAGGAGTACCTGGTAAGCGCACTCACCAGGAATACCTGGTTGGCCCACTCACCAGGTACTCCTGGTGGAGTACCTGTTGAATGGCTCACTAGGTACTCCTACATACCAGGCCAGGAGTGCCTGGTAGTTAGGAGTACCTGGTGGGGCACTCATGGAGTACCTGGTTGGCCACTCTTCGAGTACCTGGTGGGCCACTCCAGGAGTACATGGTGGGCCACTCCTGGAGTACGTGGTGGGCCACTCCTGGAGTATCCGGTGGGCCACTCTTGGAGTACCTTGTGGGCCACTCCTGGAGTGCCTGTTGGGCTACTCCTGGAGTACGTGGTGGGCCACTCCTGGAATACGTGGTGGGCCACTCCTGGAGTACCTGATTATTATTAAAGATACGCGGTATTCTCCCGGCCCGGGCCTTTTCCTAGTGGTGGCCCGGCCTTGGCTCCCTCTTTAGGGAGTGTCTGAGACCTAAGTCTCCCACGGGAGGAGGCACAAGTACCTCCTCATCTTTGGGACCAACTGTCCCCAGGCCTAGCCACAAGCTAGTCCTCTCTGGTCTGCCATCCCCGGCCCAAGGGGGGTAATGGGAATGACAGTCGTGTGAGCTGTAAGCTCTGGCTCAGGCTCCTACCCTACCCTAGAAGGGTTAGGCAAGGTGTCGATTCCTGGAGTATCTGATGGGCCACTCGCCACTCCTGGAGTACCTGTTTGACCAGTCACCACTCTTGGAGTACCTGTTGGACCACTCGCCACTCCTGGAGTACCTGGTGCACCAGTCACCACTCCTGGAGTAACTGGTGGACCAGTCACCACTCCTGGAGTACTTGGTGGACCAATCACCACTCCTGGAGTATCTGGTGGACCAATCACCACTCCTGGAGTACCTGGTGGACCAGTCACCACTCCTGGAGTACCTGGTGGACCAATCACCACTCCTGGAGTACCTGGTGGACCACTCACCATCCTGTCACAGAGGACTGTGTTTTATTTTCATTGTGGTCCTTGTATCTTCTCCCCCAGGATGCGACCCACACAATTTCACTGACACTCAGGTACCTACTTACTGCTAGGTAAAGAGGGACACCACGTGTAAGGAAACATACCCAATGTTACCACCGTGCCGGGAGTTGAACCATGAACAGCGTGTAGGGCGAGAGCGTTGCCACCTGAGCCATCGAAGATGTTGATCTGAGGAAACGGATGTGGTGTTGTTGAAGGAGATGGCAGAGAGAGTGATGGAATTGGATGCTTTTGACGAATACATCAATATGACGTCTTCCCTATGATGTCCTCCCTGTGGCGTCCAAACGAATAACTCCGTTAAGTGGGACGCTTATGGACGACACGGACCCTACCCCCATACTTATGAGGATATTCACACAGACAATATTAGTTGCCAAATACTGCTACATAACATTGCAATAATAAAAAATAACTATCCATGTGTAGTATATAAACTGTAATACATAGAAGATATTAAAACGAAACATAAACGTGTTAATAAGTCTGTGTGAAGCATTTAACGCTGAGGTTCATGTGGATTGTATAGGCCAGTTACCCCAACTAGAACACGGAAATTATAATAATTATTTCTATAAGTGCATGTACGATGTTTACAGTCCTAGCTGACATCAATGTTTACAGTCCTAGCAGACATCAATGTTTACAGTCCTAGCTGACATCAATGTTTACAGTCCTAGCTGACATCAATGTTTACAGTCCTAGCTGACATCAATGTTTACAGTCCTAGCTGACATCAATGTTTACAGTCCTAGCTGACATCAATGTTTACAGTCCTAGCTGACATCACTGTTTACAGTCCTAGCTGACATCAATGACATACTGTTATGTCAAGTAAAAGGACACAAGTGCAACTAATGTGACATTTTATTGTGGCAACGTTTTGCTCTCCAGGAACTTTGTCAAGCTGTTACAAACAATACATGGACACAGAGGGTATATATAGGCTCAGAGTGAGGTGCAATACTAGTGGTAGTAGTAGTAGTGAGATAAGTTGTAGTAGTAGTAATACAATATGTTAGAACAATTAACTCGCACATGAGTAAACGATATAAAAGCTATAATTTGGGAAGCACAAAAATAGGTTAGACAAATATTTCTATTGGAGGCTGGATAGAGAAGGTCTTTTTCAATGTAAAGTGCTTTGTGTAGTATAACAAGAGAGACTATGTGATGGCAGGGTTTACTGTTTTCAGGAGGATTCTTGCTAAGACTTCACAGATGGTGTTTCTGCCTTTGTTTTGTTTCATTGTATTAGAAACAGCTATTAGTGAAGATTCAAGGCACTTGCGTCTGCGGAAATTAGTTTCTTTGATCACTAATTGGGCGCCCCTGAACTTCATGAGATGACTGGTGGAATTTCGGTGTTGTACACAGGCGTTGTTCAAGTTATCGTTCCTACATGCGTAAATGTGTTCACTGAGGCGGGTGTCGAGGTTTCTTGCTGTTTCACCTACATAAATCTTGTCGCAGCCTCCACAGGGTATAGTGTAAACCCCTGCGTTGACTGGTTCATGGTGCTTGGATTCTGTTCTGGTTAGATCCTTTATTGAAGTGCTAGAAGCGATGGCGACTCTGGTGTTAGCTTGTGAAAGTACTTTAGAAACATTCAGCGCAACCTGGATGTTGGGAAGAATTATAACTTTGTTAGGAGAGGTGTTGTTGCGTGGAGAATTAATGATCTGAAGAGCTCTTTTCTTGCAATCTTTGATGAAAAAGGAAGGAAAATGTAAATGTAAAATATTTGTCTAACCTATTTTTATGTTTCCCAAGTAATAGCTGTCACATCCTTTTACTCTTGTGCAAGATAATTGTTCTAACATATTGTATTACACCTAGGTACCTATTTTACAGGTGAACAGGGACAGCAGATGTCTTAAGGAAACACATCCTAGTGTTTCTACCCATACCGTGGATCGAACTTAGGTCCTCAGTGTGTGAGCTAGTGCGCTAGCAATAAAACTACGTGAAGCTGGACATTGTTGCAACTAACACAACAGAAACTGCAGCAGTAGGAACAAAAATATAATACTAGAAGGCGAAGAAGAGAAGAAAAATGTAAGTGAAGAGTGAGAGAGCGTTGTGATGTGGTATATATATATATATATATATATATATATATATATATATATATATATATATATATATATATATATATATATATATATATATATATACATATATATATATATATATATATATATATATATTATATATATATATATATATATATATATATATATATATATATATATTATATATATACATATATGCAATTAGATCACAGTAAACAGGTGATTTCAAAATCCTCTTTCACCTGTTCTTAGTAACCTATACATGGAATTTTTTGAAACAAGGTTGCTTAACACAATCCTCCCTAATAGAGCTAAATGGTTCAGATATGTTGATGATATTTTGTGTCTTATGCCCAAAAATGTAGATATACACCATTTCCTTGGAAAATTAAATAGCTTAGCCCATTCTATAAACTTTACTGTTGAGTTTGAAGAAAATAACTCATTGCCTTTTCTAGATGTTTTAATTATTAGGGTATAATAAATTAAAATTTTAAAAAATTTACAAAAAACCTACAAAAAAACTTTTCTATGTCCACTTTTATTCCTCGCATCAAGTGCGTCAAAATTTGTTTTTATCAATTTTTTTGAGAGTTTTACAAATTTTGTGCCCGAGTTCATGATGGGAAATACCCAAATTTTAAAAATAGGTAAAGATTTAATATACCAAGAAATGTAATTTAAAAAATCTTTTAAAGTTGCTAAAAAACCTTTTTATAATCCAAAAAGGGACAACCGCCTTATTCAACAAAAAATATTTTTGGTTCCCCCTTACCATGAAAACTTGGTTGATATCCTTCTCTTTTAGATTTTTAATATTAAAGTTGTATTAAAAAAATTTGATACAGTAAAAAAAATTTGATAAAAATTCCCCCCAAAATGTGATGGGTGTCTATAAGTTTCCTTGAAAAATTTGCGTTTTAAAGTTTTTACGGTCAAACTGGAAAAAATCTCGAACAAAGATTAAAAAACAAAAATGTAGCATTGAACTGGGAAAAGTTTCCCAAATGCTCTATTTATTCATGTAAGAGTTTTTAACCACCAATTTGATTTCAAAAGTTGAGAAAGTGTATCAAGCAGTCCAGGGTCGACGGAAAAATTTGATTTTTTTTAAAAAAAAAAGCAGTTTTGACAATTATAATTTTTCCCTTTGGTTTAATAAATTGATCCATTTATAATTAATAAAATTTTGGGGAAGAATTTAATAATACAGGGGAAAATTTAATTTTTAATTTTTTGGGTAGAAAGCTTGGGGGTGATTGTCCCCAAGGGGACCTATCCAATTTGGGGTCGCGCGCGTCACGTGTTTAACGTTGTGGGATCTGATAGTGGGGTGCGGGGCCAGACCCCTTATATAGTTCCCTTGGATGCTTTACTTCATATTTCCCTTTTGTTTGTGAGAGTCCAAAAGCGCTTGGAATTTCTTTTTCTTTCAGAGTGGTTGTTTTGTAATTTTTTATTTAAAAATTTATTATAATATATATTATATATATATATTTATATTTATATTAATATATATTTTTAAAAATTTTAATATATAATATATATATATTATATATAAAATTATATATATATATATTTTTATATATATTTATTTTTTTTTTATCACACCGGCCGATTCCCAAAAGGCAGGGTGGCCCGAAAAAAGAAAAAATTATAAAATTTATATATATTATAAATGTAGGAAAGGGGGTAAGGTACTAGGGTTTTGGCAGAGGCTCCCCTATTTCCTTTGTAAAAGGAAAAGGGGGATAAAAGAGAGTGCAAAAAATTATAGGGGATAGTCTGTTTAGTGTACCCGGTAAAGTGTATGGGAGAGTTATAATTTAAAGAATTTAAAAGTAGACGGAGAATAGGATAGCGATAACAAGGAGGCTTTAGGAAAAAGGGAGGGGGGGTGGGCCAGGTGTTTACAGTGAAAAATATAAGTGACAGTATTTAGATAAGGCTAAAGAGGTCTTTGTGGTTTTTTGGATTTTGGGAAAAAGGGGTTTGACAGGGTGGATAGGGGGGCAATGTGGCAGTTGTTGCAAGGTATGGTGTAGGAGGTGGTTACTGAAGCGTAAGAGTTTTTCGAGGATAGTGAGGTCAAGTTAGGTATGTAGGAAAGAGGGAAATTTTTTCCAGAAAAGTGGCCTTAGACAAGGATGTGTGGTCACCGTGGTTGTTTAATATATTTTGATGGGTTTTTAAGGAAGTTAAAAGCGAGGGTCTGGCAAGAGGCGTGGAGTTAAAGATAAAGAACACACACAAAGTGGGGTTGTCCAGTGCTTTTGCGATGACACTGTGCTCTTGGGGTTTTTGAGGAAGTTGCAGGATTGGTGGTGAATTTGGTAGGGGGGCAAAAGAAGAAAATTAAAAGGTGAATACAGGAAAGAGTAAGGTTATGAGGATAACAAAAAGATTTAGGTGTTTGAAAGATTGAATATCGATTGGAGGGGGGAGAGTATGGAGGAGGTGACGTTTCAGATTATTTGGGAGTGGACGTGGTCAGCGGATGGGTCTATGAAAGATGAGGTGAATCATAGAATTGATGAGGGAAAAGAGTGAGTTGTGCACTTAGGAGTCTGTGGAGACAAAGAACTTTGTCCTTGGAGGCAAAGAGGGGAATGTATGAGAGTATAGTTTACCAACGCTCTTATATGGGTGTGAAGCGTGGGTGATGAATGTTGCAGCGAGGAGAAGGCTGGAGGCAGTGGAGATGTCATGTCTGAGGGCAATGTGTGGTGTGAATATAATGCAGAGAATTCGTAGTTTGGAAGTTAGGAGGAGGTGCGGGATTACCAAAACTGTTGTCCAGAGGGCTGAGGAAGGGTTGTTGAGGTGGTTCGGACATGTAGAGAGAATGGAGCGAAACAGAATGACTTCAAGAGTGTATCAGTCTGTAGTGGAAGGAAGGCGGGGTAGGGGTCGGCCTAGGAAGGGTTGGAGGGAGGGGGTAAAGGAGGTTTTGTGTGCGAGGGGCTTGGACTTCCAGCAGGCATGCGTGAGCGTGTTTGATAGGAGTGAATGGAGACAAATGGTTTTTAATACTTGACGTGCTGTTGGAGTGTGAGCAAAGTAACATTTATGAGAGGATTCAGGGAAACCGGCAGGCCGGACTTGAGTCCTGGAGATGGGAGTACAGTGCCTGCACTCTGAAGGAGGGGTGTTAATGTTGCAGTTTAAAAACTGTAGTGTAAAGCACCCTTCTGGCAAGACAGTGATGGAGTGAATGATGGTGAAAGTTTTTCTTTTTCGGGCCACCCTGCCTTGGTGGGAATCGGCCGGTGTGATAATAAAAAAAATAAATATATATATATATATATATATATATATAATATATATATATATATATATATATATATTATATATATATATATATATATATATATTATATTACTATTATTAACACACTGGCCGATTCCACCAAGGCAGGGTGGCCCGAAAAAAGAAAACTTTCACATCATTCACTCCATCACGTCTTGCCATAAGGGTGCTTTACACTACAGTTTTTAAACTGCAACACTAACACCCCTCCTTCAGAGTGCAGGCACTGTACTTCCCATCTCCAGGACTCAGTCCGGCCTGCCGGTTTCCTTGAATCCCTTCATAAATGTTACTTTGCTCACACTCCAACAGCACGTCAAGTATTAAAAACCATTTGTCTCCATTCACTCCTATCAAACACGCTCACGCGTGCCTGCTGGAAATCCAAGCCCCTCGCACACAAAACCTCCTTTACCCCCTCCCTCCAACCTTTCCTAGGCCGACCCCTATCCCGCCTTCCTTCCACTACAGACTGATACACTCTTGAAGTCACTCTGTTTCGCTCCATTCTCTCTACATGTCCGAACCACCTCAACAACCCTTCCTCAGCCCTCTGGAAAACAGTTTTGGTAATCCCGCACCTCCTCCTAACTTCCAAACTACGAATTCTCTGCATTATATTCACACCACACATTGCCATCAGACATGACATCTCCACTGCCTCCAGCCTTCTCCTCGCTCCCAACATTCATCACAAATGCTTCACACCCATATAAGAGCGTTGGTAAAACTATACTCTCATACATTCCCCTCTTTGCCTCCAAGGACAAAGTTCTTTGTCTAAACAGACTCCCAAGTGCACCGCTCACCCTTTTTCCCTCATCAATTCTATGATTCACCTCATCTTTCATAAACCCATCTGCTGACACGTCCACTCCCAAATATCTGAATACATTCACCTCCTCCATACTCTCTCCCTCCAATCTGATATCCAATCTTTAATCACCTAATCTTTTTGTTATCCTCATAACCTTACTCTTTCCTGTATTCACTTTTAATTTTCTTCTTTTGCATACCCTACCAAATTCATCCACCAATCTCTGCAACTTCTCTTCAGAATCTCCCAAGAGCACAGTGTCATCAGCAAAGAGCAACTGTGACAACTCCCACTTTATGTGTGATTCTTTATCTTTTAACTCCACGCCTCTTGCCAAGACCATCGCATTTACTTCTCTTACAACCCCATCTATAAATATATTAAACAACCACGGTGACTTCATACATCCTTGTCTAAGGTCTACTTTTACTGGGAAATAATCTCCCTCTTTCCTACATACTCTAACTTGATCCTCACTATCCTCGCAAAAACTCTTCACTGCTTTCAGTAACCTACCTCCTGCACCATACACCTGCAACATCTGCCACATTGGCCCCCTATCCACCCTGTCATACGCCTTTTCCAAATCCATAAATGCCACAAAAACCTCTTTAGCCTTATCTAAATACTGTTTACTTATATGTTTCACTGTAAACACCTGGTCCACACACCCTGTACCTTTCCTAAAGTCTCCATTTTCATCTGCTATCCTATTCTCCGTCTTACTCTTAATTCTTTCAATAATAACTCTACCATACACTTTACCAGGTATACTCAACAGACATATCCCCCTATAATTTTTGCACTCTCTTATGTCCCCTTTGCCTTTATACAAAGGAACTATGCATGCTCTCTGCCAATCCCTAGGTACCTTACCCTCTTCCATACATTTATTAAATAATTGCACCAACCACTCCTAAACTATCCCCAACTGCTTTTAACATTTCTATCTTTATCCCATCAATCCCGGCTGCATTACCCCCTTTCATTTTTACCTACTGCCTCACGAACTTCCCCCACACTCACAACTGGCTCTTCCTCACTCCTACAAGATGTTATTCCTCCTTGGCCTATACACGAAATCACAGCTTCCCTATCTTCATCACCATTTAGCAATTCCTCAAAATATTCCCTCCATCTTCCCAATACCTCTAACTCTCCATTTATAGTCTCCTCTCCCATTTTTAACTGACAACCATTTTTTTCTCTAGGTTCCTTTAAAATTGTTAAATTCACTTAAAAAACTTTTTCTTATATTCAACAAAAAATTTTTTAAATTCAGCCCTTCCATTTGCTCTCTTTT
>NC_069448.1:35201503-35228170 GCF_026875155.1 Cherax quadricarinatus | reverse complement strand
GGTTGATTTTCCTGTTTCTATGGGCTGGTTTTCTAGGGTGGTCATAGTTGCATGTCCCTCTGTTTTTCCAGATTTCCCATCCCAGCAGATACCAAGTGCATAGTATGTGCACAGGCTGGTTTCCGTTTGCCTTGGTTTCTGAGACTGTTTTTCCCTGTTGGTGCATGTTTCCCTGTCTTATTCCTATCCTCCCTAGCACCAACAATGGAGCTCCCACCAGTTGTTTTGGTTAATTTATCCCACTATTGCTATTGGAGTCCTTTTGTTTGCTATTTCCTGCGGTTATTTCTAGTTTGCAATATTGGTTTTATCTTATCTTTGACTACATTGTTTCCCTACTATGCCCTGTCCTTTTATGAGGTCATTTATATGTATTCTTCCTGGTATAATTCCCGACTACCTGGACAAATCTCCAGCTTCACCATTACTGTCTCCCAGGACGTATCTCCAGCTTCCCCATTTCTGTCTCCCAGGGCAGCACCTCCAGCTTCACCATTACTGTCCCCCAGGACAGCCCTTCAGCCCACATTTATGACTACCAGGACATCACCTCCAGGCCTTACAGTTTGTGACTAATGGCCAGTATCAAGGGCAGTACCATTCAGCCCAGACTTTTTATGTTCCATCTGTTGTAGAAAGCTTCCAGGTTTTCTATGAAAGCAGCTTTGATGTTTCCTCTTTTAATACCCTTGTGATTTTAGCCCACGATTTTCCTCATTTGGGGCATACCAAAAACACTTTCTCTGTTTTAATACTGCTTGTAGCTAGTTCTGGGATATCTGCACAAGGAGCGTGAAAACCAATTTCCACAAAAATGCCCAAATTTTTAATCCATGTGGAAGCCCGTTTGTTTGACGGGACCACAGACTACACCAGCTTCATAATGATTTGAATGGTTGATTTACTGCAATTCTACTAGCAACCTCTTGAATATTATATTAATAACCTTAAATGAAGCCTAGCTATTTGTATTTCTGTTTTCTAACTCTATTTGTATTTTGGGGACAGCTTACCGTCACTTTTCCTGATTTTTAATGTTTGTTGTTTAAAAGGGGGCGCCTACAAAACCATCCGTTTACAGTCTGCTTTATTGTCCAACGAAACTGTTTGAAACCAGTCCCAGGTTCGGACCAGTCAAGGTTCGGACCAGTCAAGGGTTCGGACCCGTCGATCTGCTCTGATCAGTGGGTCACTTATTTTAATAACATATGGTCGGTGATTTGAGTTAACACATGAAGGATCAACTGGAAATTATCTACCCTAGTAATATGTGATTTGAACTGATACAAAGTATAACTTTCGTGTTGAAGAGCCGGTGATATCTGGCAGCTCCTACAAGGGCGTACAGTCGACCTCTTTGTTTATCAATCGCTGTATCTGGCTTTTCTATTTTTTTGTTTTTTCCGTTCTCCACCACAATAAATGCTATATTATCAAATATAGTTGACTGGTGCAAATTTTGGAGGAAGGACACTTTTTCTGTAGTAATAATTGCTTCTCGTTGTGTATATTGCGACCGCTGGTAACTACAGGTTATATGAAATTCACAGTAACGTCTCGTATTTCAAGAAAAAGAAACTAATGAAAGTCACTCCACTCCACTAAGTACCATTATAATACTGGTTAGTTGCTACTACAACACTGTATTCTGCTATTCACTGGTATCACTAGATTATATGCGAGTACACTAGCAGGCCTAGGTGTAATACAATATGTTAGAACAATTATCTTGCACAAGAGTAAAAGGATATGACAGCTATTACTTGGGAAACATAAAAATAGGTTAGACAAATATTTTACATTTACATTTTCCTTCCTTTTTTATCAAAGATTGCAAGAAAAGAGCTCTTCAGATCATTAATTCTCCACGCAACAACACCTCTCCTAACAAAGTTATAATTCTTCCCAACATCCAGGTTGCGCTGAATGTTTCTAAAGTAAATTTCACAAGCTAACACCAGAGTCGCCATCGCTTCTAGCACTTCAATAAGGATCTAACCAGAACAGAATCCCAAACACCATGAAACAGTCAACGCAGGGGTTTACACTATACCCTGTGGAGGCTGCGACAAGATTTATGTAGGTGAAACAAGCAAGAAACCTCGACACCCCCCTCAGTGAAAAACATTTACGCATGTAGGAACGTTTAACTTGAACAACGCCTGTGTACAACACCGAAATTCCACCAGTCATCTCATGAAGTTCAGGGGCCCAATTAGTGATCAAGAAACTAATTTCCGCAGACGCAAGTGCCTTGAATCTTCACTAATAGCTGTTTCTAATACAATGAAACAAAACAACGGCAGCTTCACCATCTCTGAAGTCTTGGGCAAGAATCCTCCTGAAACAGTAAACCCTGCCATCACATAGTCTCTCTTGTTTTTACTACACAAAGCACTTTCATTGAAAAAGACCTTCTCTATCCAGCCTCCAATAGAAATATTTGTCTAACCTTTTTTTGTGCTTCCCAAATTATAGCTTTTATATCGTTTACTCTTTGTGCGAGTTAATTGTTCTAACATATTGTATTACTACTACTACAACTTATTCCACTATACTACTACCACTAGTATTGCACCTCACTCTGAGCCTATATATACCCTCTGTGTCCATGTATTGTTTGTAACAGCTTGACAAAGTTCCTGGAGAGCAAAAACGTTGCTAAAATTTAAAATGTCACATTAGTTGCACTTGTGTCCTTTACTTGACATAACAGTATGTCATTGATGTCAGCTAGGAACTGTAAAACATTGATGTCAGCTAGGACTGTAAACATTAAAGTCAGCTAGGACTGTAAACTTGATTGTCAGCTAGGACTGTAAACATTGATGTCAGTTTAGGACTGTAAACATTGATTTTTCAGCTAGGACTCTAAACATTGATGTCAGCTAGGACTGTAAACATTGATGTCAGCTAGGACTTGTAAACGTTGATGTCAGCTAGGACTGTAAACATTGATGCAGCTGGACTGTAAACATTGATGTCAGCTAGGACTGTAAACATTGATGTCAGCTAGGACTGTAAATTTTTTGATGTCAGCTAGGACTGCAAACATTGATGTCAGCTAGGCTGTAAACATTGATGTCAGCTAGGACTTTTAAAATTGATGTCAGCTAGGACTGTAAACATTGATGTCAGCTAGGACTGTAAACATTGATGTCAGCTAGGACTGTAAACATTGATGTCAGCTAGGACTGTAAACATTGATGTCAGCTAGGACTCTAAACACTGATGTCAGCTAGGACTGTAAACATTGATGTCAGCTAGGACTGTAAACATTGATGTCAGCTAGGACTGTAAACATTGATGTCAGCTAGGACTGTAAACATTGATGTCAGCTGGGACTGTAAACACTGAGGTCAGTAGGACTGTAAACATTGATGTCAGCTAGGACTGTAAACATTGATGTCAGCTAGGAGTGTAAAACATGATGTCAGCTGGACTGAAAACATTGATGTCAGCTAGGACTGTAAACATTGATGTCAGCTAGGACTGTAAACATTGATGTCAGCTGGATGTAAACATTGATGTCAGCTGGACTGTAAACATTGATGTCAGCTAGGACTGTAAACATTGATGTCGCTAGGACTGAAAAACATTGATGTCAGCTAGGACTGTAAACATTGATGTCAGCTAGGACTGAAAACACTGATGTCAGCTAGGACTGTAAGCATTGATGTCAGCTAGGACTGTAAACATTGATGTCAGCTAGGACTGTAAACACTGATGTCAGCTAGGACTGTAAACATTGATGTCAGCTAGGACTGTAAACATTGAAAATCAGCTAGGACGGGTAAACATTGATGTCAGTTTGGACTGTAAACATTGATGTCAGCTAGGACTGTAAACTTTGAGGGTCAGCTAGGACTGTTAACATTGATGTCAGCTAGGACTGTAAACATTGATGTCAGCTAGGACTGTAAACATTGATGTCAGCTAGGACTGTAAACATTGATGTCAGCTAGGACTGTAAACATTGATGTCAGCTAGGACTGTAAACATTGATGTAAAGCTAGGACTGGTAAACACTGATGTCAGCTAGGACTGTAAACATTGATGTCAGCTAGGACTGTAAACATTGATGTCAGCTAGGACTGTAAACACTGATGTCGTAGGACTGTAAACATTGATGTCAGAAAGGATTTTAAACATTGATGTCAGCTAGGACTGTAAACAATGATATCAGCTTTGACTGTAAACATTGATGTCAGCTAGGACTGTAAACATTGATGTCAGCTGGACTGTAAACATTGATGTCACTAGGACTGTAAACATTGATGTCAGCTAGGACTGTAAACATTGATGTCAGCTAGGCCCTGTAAACCACTGATGTCAGCTATGACTGTAAACATTGATGTCAGCTAGACTGAAAAACATTGATTTCAGCTAGGACTGTAAACATTGATGTCAGCTAGGACTGTAAACATTGATGTCAGCTGGGACTGTAAACATTGATGTCAGCTAGACTAAAAACTTTGATGTCAGCTAGGACTGTAAACATTTATGTCAGCTAGGACTGTAAAATTGATGTCAGTAGGACTGTAAACATTGATGTCAGTTGGACTGTAAACTTGATGTCAGCTAGGACTGTAAACATTGATGTCAGATAGGACTGTAAACATTGAGGGTAGATAGGACTGTAAACATTGATGTCAGCTAGGACTGTAAACATTGATGTCAGCTAGGACTGTAAACATTGATGTCAGCTAGGACTGAAAAACATTGATGTCAGCTGGACTGTAAACATTGATGTCAGCTAGGACTGTAAAACATTGATGTCAGTAGGACTGTAAACATTGATGTCAGCTAGGACTGTAAACATTGATGTCAGCTAGGCCCTCTAAACATTGATGTCAGCTAGGACTGTAAACATTGATGTCTTCTAGGACGGGTAAACATTGATGTCAGCTGGACTGTAAACATTGATGTCAGCTAGGACTGTAAACATTGATGTCAGCTAGGGACTGTAAACATTGATGTCAGCTAGGACTGTAAACAATTGATGTCAGCTAGGACTGTAAACATTGATGTCAGCTAGGACTCTAAACATTGATGTCAGCTAGGACTGTAAACATTGATGTCAGCTAGGACTGTAAACATTGATGTCAGCTAGGACTGTAAACATTGATGTCAGCTAGGACTCTAAACACTGATGTCAGCTAGGACTGTAAACATTGATGTCAGCTAGGACTCTAAACACTGATGTCAGCTAGTTGTAAACATTGATGTCAGTTTAGGACTGTAAACATTGATGTCAGCTAGGACTGTAAACACTGATGTCAGCTAGGACTGTAAACATTGATGTCAGCTGGGGACTGTAAACACTGATGAAAGCTAGGACTGTAAACATTGATGTCAGCTAGGATTTGAAAAACATTGATGTCAGCTAGGACTGTAAACATTGATGCCCAGCTAGGACTGTAAACATTGATGTCAGCTAGGACTGTAAACATTGATGTCAGCTAGGACTGTAAATTGATGTCAGCTAGGACTGTAAACATTGATGTCAGCTAGGACTGTTAAACATTGATGTCAGTAGGACTGTAAACATTAAATGTCAGTTAGGACTGAAAACATGATGTCAGTAGGACGTAAGCATTGATGTCAGCTGGGACTGTTAACATTGATGTCAGCTAGGACTGTAACACTGATGTCAGCTAGGACTGTAAACATTGATGTCAGCTGGACTGTAAACATTGATATCAGCTAGGACTGTAAACATTGATGCAGCTAGGACTGTAAACATTGATGTCAGTAGGACTGTAAACATTGATGTCAGCTAGGACTGTAAACATTGATGTCAGCTAGGACTGTAAACATTGATGTCAGCTAGGACTGTAAACATTGATGTCAGCTAGGACTGTAAACATTGATGTCAGCTAGGACTTTTAAACATTGATGTCAGCTAGGACTGTAAAAAATTGAGTCAGCTAGGACTGTAAACACTGTTTGTCAGCTGGACTGTAAACATTGATGTCAGCTAGGACTGTAAACATTGATTGTCAGCTAGGACTGTAAACACTGATGTCAGCTAGGACTGTAAACATTGATGTCAGCTAGGACTGTAAACATTGATGTCAGCTAGGACTGTAAACAATGATATCAGCTATGACTGTAAACATTGATGTCAGCTAGGACTGTAAACATTGATGTCAGCTAGGACTGTAAACATTGATGTCAGCTAGGACTGTAAACATTGATGTCAGCTAGGATGTAAACATTGATGTCAGCTAGGACTGAAAAACATGATGTCAGCTATGACTGTAAACATTGATGTCAGCTAGGACTGTAAACATTGATGTCAGCTAGGACTGTAAACATTGATGTCAGCTAGGACTGTAAACATTGATGTCAGCTAGGACTGTTAAACATTGATGTCAGCTAGGACTATAAACATTGAGGGTCAGCTAGGACTGTAAACATTTATGTCAGCTAGGACTGTAAACATTGATGTCAGCTAGGACTGTAAACATTGATGTCAGTTAGGACTGTAAACATTGATGTCAGCTAGGACTGTAAACATTGATGTCAGATAGGACTGTAAACATTGATGTCAGATAGGACTGTAAACATTGATGTCAGCTAGGACTGTAAACATTGATGTCAGCTAGGACTGTAAACATTGATGTCAGCTGGGGACTGTAAAACATGATGTCAGCTAGGACTGTAAACATTGATGTCAGCTGGGACTGTAAACATTGATGTCAGACTAGGACTGTAAACATTGATGTCAGCTTAGACTGTAAACATTGATGTTCAGCTAGGACTCTAAACATTGATGTCAGCTAGGACTGTAAACATTGATGTCTTCTAGGACTGTAAACATTGATGTCAGCTAGGACTGTAAACATTGATGTCAGCTAGGACTGAAAAACATTGATGTCAGCTAGGACTGTAAACATTGATGTCAGCTAGGACTGTAAACATTGTTGTAAAGTTTGGACTGTAAACATTGATGTCAGCTAGGACTCAAAAACATTGATGTCAGCTAGGACTGAAAAACATTGATGTCAGTAGGACTGTAAACATTGATGTCGCTAGGACTGTAAACATTGATGTCAGCTAGGACTGAAAAACACTGATGTCAGCTAGGACTGTAAACATTGATGTCAGCTAGGACTCTAAACACTGATGTCAGCTATTTACTGTAAACATTGATGTCAGCTAGGACTGTAAACTTTGATGTCAGCTAGGACTGAAAAACACTGATGTCAGCTAGGACTGTAAACATTGATGTCAGCTAGGACTGTAAACACTGTTTGTAAGTAGGACTGTAAACATTGATGTCAGCTAGGACTGTAAACATTGATGTCAGCTAGGACTGTAAACACTGATGTCAGCTAGGACTGTAAACATTGGTCAGTTTAGGACTGTAAACATTGATGTCAGTAGGACTGTAAACATTGATGTCAGCTAGGACTGTAAACATTGATGTCAGCTAGGACTGTAAACATTGATGTCAGCTAGGACTGTAAACATTGATGTCAGCTAGGACGGGTAAACATTGATGTCAGCTAGGACTGTAAACATTGATGTCAGCTAGGACTGTAAACATTGATGTCAGCTAGGACTGTAAACATTGATGTCAGCTAGGACTGTAAACATTGATGTCAGCTAGGACTGTAAACATTGTGTCAGCTAGGACTGTAAACATTGATGTCAGCTAGGACTGTAAACACTGATGTCAGCTAGGACTGTAAGCATTGATGTCAGCTAGGACTGTAAACATTGATGTCAGCTAGGACTGTAAACACTGATGTCAGCTAGGACTGTAAACATTGATGTCAGCTAGGACTTTTAAACATTGATATCAGCTAGACTGAAAACCCATTGATGCCCAGCTAGGACTGTAAACATTGATGTCAGCTAGGACTGTAAACATTGATGTCAGCTAGGACTGTAAACATTGATGTCAGCTAGGACTGAAAACATTGATGTCAGCTAGGACTGTAAACATTGATGTCAGCTAGGACTGTAAACATTGATGTCAGTAGGACTGAAAACATTGTGTCAAGCTAGGACTGTAAACATTGATGCAGCTAGGACTGTAAACACTGATGTCAGCTAGGACTGTAAACATTGAGGGTCAGCTAGGACTGTAAACATTGATGTCAGCTAGGACTGAAAACATTGATGTCAGCTAGGACTGTAAACATTGATGTCAGCTAGGACTGTAAACATTGATGTCAGCTAGGACTGTAAACATTGATGTCAGCTAGGACTGTAAACATTGATGTCAGCTAGGACTGAAAACATTGATGTCAGCTAGGACTGTAAACATTGATGTCAGCTAGGACTGTAAACATTGATGTCGCTAGGACTGTAAACATTGATGTCAGCTAGGAAGTGTAAACATTGATGTCAGCTAGACTGTAAACATTGATGTCAGCTAGGACTGTAAACATTGATGTCAGCTAGGACTGTAAACATTGATGTCAGCTAGGACTGTAAACATTGATGTCAGCTAGGACTGTAAACATTGATGTCAGCTAGGACTGTAAACACTGATGTCAGCAAAGTACTGTAAACATTGATGTCAGCTAGGACTGTAAACATTGATGTCGCTAGGACTGTAAACACTGATGTCAGCTAGGACTTTTAAACATTGTTGTCAGCTAGGACTGTAAACACTGATGTCAGCTAGGACTGTAAACATTGATGTCAGCTAGGACTGTAAACATTGATGTCAGCTAGGACTGTAAACACTGATGTCAGCTGGGGACTTGTAAACATTGATGTCAGCTAGGATGTAAACATTGATGCAGCTAGGACTGTAAACATTGATGTCAGCTAGGACTGTAAACATTGATGTCAGCTAGGACTGTAAACATTGATGTCAGCTAGGACTGAAAACATTGATGTCAGCTAGGACTGTAAACATTGATGTCAGTAGGACTGTAAACATTGATGTCAGCTAGGACTGTAAACATTGATGTCAGCTAGGACTGTAAAACATTGATGTCATCTAGGACTGTAAACATTGTGTCAGCTAGGACTGTAAACTTTGATGTCAGCTAGGACTGAAAACATTGATGTCAGCTTGGACTGTAACATTGATGTCAGCTAGGACTGTAAACATTGATGTCAGCTAGGTCTGTAAACATTGATGTCAGCTAGGACTGTAAACATTGATGTCAGCTAGGACTGTAAACATTGATGTCAGCTAGGACTGTAAACATTGATGTCAGCTAGGACTGTAAACATTGATGTCAGCTAGGACTGTAAACACTGATGTCAGCTAGGACTGTAAGCATTGTGTCAGTAGGACTGTAAACATTGATGTCAGCTGGGACTGTAAACATTGATGTCGCTAGGCTGTAAACATTGATGTCAGCTAGGACTGTAAAACATTGATGTCAGCTAGGACTGTAAACATTGATGTCAGCTAGGACTGTAAACTATTGATGTCAGCTAGGACTGAAAACATTGATGTCAGCAAAGGACTTTAAAACATTGTTTGTCAGCTAGGACTGTAAACACTGATGTCAGCTAGGATTTGTAAGCTTGATTGTCAGCTAGGACTGTAAACATTGATGTCAGCTAGGACTGTAAACATTGATGTCAGCTAGGACTGTAAACATTGATGTCAGCTAGGACTGTAAACACTGATGTCAGCTAGGACTGTAAGCATTGATGTCAGCTAGGACTGTAAACATTGATGTCAGCTGGGACTGTAAACACTGATGTCGCTTGGACTGTAAACATTGATGTCAGCTAGGACTGTAAACATTGATATCAGCTAGGATTTGTAAACATTGATGTCAGCTGGGACTGTAAACATTGATGGTCAGCTAGGACTGTAAACATTGATGTCAGCTAGGACTGAAAACATTTGATGTCAGCTAGGACTGAAAAAAATTGATGTCAGCAGGACTGTAAACATTGATGTCAGCTAGGACTGTAAACTTTGATGTCAGCTAGGACGTAAACATTGATGTCAGCTAGGACTGTAAACATTGATGTCAGCTAGGACTGTAAACATTGATGTCAGCTAGGACTGTAAACTTGATGTCAGCTAGGACTGTAAACATTGATGTCAGCTAGGACTGAAAAACATTGATGTCAGCTAGGACTGTAAACATTGATGTCAGTTTGGGACTGTAAACATTGATGTCAGCTAGGACTGTAAACATTGATGTCAGCTAGGACTGTAAACATGATGTAGCTAGGACTGTAAACATTGATGTCAGCTAGGACTGTAAACATTGATGTCAGCTAGGACTGTAAACATTGATGTCAGCTAGGACTGTAAACACTGATGTCAGCTAGGACTGTAAGCATTGATATCAGCTAGGACTGTAAACATTGATGTCAGCTAGGACTGTAAACACTGATGTCAGCTAGGACTGTAAACATTGATGTCAGCTAGGACTGTAAACATTGATATCAGCTAGGACTGTAAACATTGATGTCAGCTAGGACTGTAAACATTGATGTCAGCTAGGACTGTAAACATTGTGTCAGCTAGGACTGTAAACTTTGATGTCAGCTAGGACTGTAAACTTTGATGTCAGCTAGGACTGTAAACATTGATGTCAGCTAGGGACTGTAAACACTGATGTCAGCTAGGACTGTAAACATTGATGTCAGCTGGGGCTGTAAACATTGATGTCAGTAGGACTGTAAACCACTGATGTCAGCTAGGACTGTAAACATTGATGTCAGCTAGGACTGTAAACATTGATGTCAGCTAGGACTGTAAACACTGATGTCAGCTAGGACTGTAAACATTGATGTCAGCTAGGACTGTAAACATTGATGTCAGCTAGGACTGTAAACACTGATGTAAGCTAGGACTGTAAACATTGATGTCAGCTAGGACTGTAAACATTGATGTCAGCTAGGACTGTAAACATTGATGTCAGCTAGGACTGAAAAACATTGAGTCAGCTAGGACTGTAAACATTGTTGTCAGCTAGGACTGTAAACATTGATGTCACTAGGACTGTAAACATTTATGTCAGCTAGGACTGTAAACATTGATGTCAGCTAGGACTGTAAACATTGATGTCAGCTAGGACTGTAAACATTGATGTCAGCTAGGACTGTAAACATTGATGTCAGCTAGGACTGTAAACATTGATGTCAGCTAGGACTGTAAACATTGATGTCAGCTAGGCTGTAAACATTGATGTCTTCTAGGACTGTAAACATTGATGTCAGCTAGGACTGTAAACATTTGATGTCAGCTAGGACGGGTAAAATTGATGTCGCTAGGACTGTAAACATTGATGTCAGCTAGGATTTTTAAAACATTGATGTCAGCTAGGACTGTAAACATTGATGTCAGCTAGGACTGTAAACATTGTTGTCAGCTAGGACTGTAAACATTGATGTCAGCAGGACTGTAAACATTGATGTCAGCTAGGACTGTAAACATTGATTGTCAGCTAGGACTGTAAACATTGATGTCAGCTAGGACTTTAAACATTGATGTCAGCTAGGACTGTAAACATTGATGTCAGCTAGGACTGAAAACATTGATGTCGCTAGGACTGTAAACATTAAATGTCAGCTAGGACTGTAAACTTTGATGCCCAGCTAGGACTGTAAACATTGATGTCAGCTAGGACTGTAAACATTGATGTCAGCTAGGACTGAAAAACTTTGGGATGTCAGCTAGGACTGTAACATTGATGTCAGCTGGACTGTAAACATTGGGATGTCAGCTGGGACTGTAAACATTGATGTCAGCTAGGACTGTAAACATTGTGTTCAGCTAGGACTTTAACATTGATGTCCTAGGGACTTTTAACATTGATGTCAGCTAGGACTGTAAACATTGATGTCAGCTAGGACTGTAAACATTGATGTCAGCTAGGACTGTAAACATTGATGTCAGCTAGGACTGTAAACATTGATGTCAGCTAGGACTGTAAACATCGTACATGCACTTATAAAATAATTATTATAATTTCCGTGTTCTAGTTGGGGTAACTGGCCTATACAACCACATGAACCTCAGAGTTAAATGCTTCACACAGACTTATTAACACCTTTATGTTTCTTTTTTAATATCTTCAAACGTATTACAGTTTATATACTACACATGGATAGTTATTTTTTATTATTGCAAGGTTATGTAGCAGTATTTGGCAACAAATATTGTCTGTGTGAATATCTCATAAGTATGGGGGTAGGGCCCGGGTCTCGTCCATAAGCGTCCCACTTAACGGAGTTATTCGTTTGGACGCCACAGGGAGGACATCTTAGGGAAAGACGTCATATTGATGTATTCGTCAAAAAAGCATCCAAATTCATCACTATCTCTGCCATCTCCTTCAACAAACCCACATCCGTTTATCAGATCAACATCTTCGATGGCTCAAGGTTGGCACCGCTCTCGCACTTACACGCTGTTCATGTTCAACTCCCGGCACGGTGGTAACATGGGTTATGTTTCCTTACACGGGTGTCCCTCTTTACCTAGCGAGTAAGTAGGTACCTGGTGTCGTGAAATTGTGTGGGTCGCATCTGGGGGAAGAAGATTACAAAGGACCCACAATGAAATTTAAAAACAGTCCTCTATGACAGGATTGGTAGTGGTTCACCAGGTTACTCAGGAGTGGTGATGGTCACCAGGTACTCCAGGAGTGGTGTAATGGTCTACCAGGTACTCCAGGAGTGGTGACTGGTCCACCAGGTACTCCAGGAGTGGTGAGTGGTCCACCAGGTACTCCAGGAGTGGTGACTGGTCCACCAGGTACTCCAGGAGTGGTGAGTGGTCCACCAGGTACTCCAGGAGTGGTGACTGGTCCACCAGGTACTCCAGGAGTGGTGACTGGTCCACCAGGTACTCCAGGAGTGGTGACTGGTCCACCAGGTACTCCAGGAGTGGTGACTGGTCCACCAGGTACTCCAGGAGTGGTGACTGGTCCACCAGGTACTCCAGGAGTGGTGGATCTCGTCCACCAGGTAGCCAGGAGTGGTGATGTCCACAAGGTACTACTGGAGTGGTGAATGTCCACCAGTTACTCCTGGAGTGGTGACTGGTCCACCAGGTACTCAATCAGGGGGGTGAGTGGTCCACCAGGTACTCCAGGACGTGGTGATGTTGGTCCACCAGGCTACTCAGGAGTGGTGACTGGTCCACCAGGTACTCAGGAGTGGTGAGTGGTCCACCATGTACTCCAGGAGTGGTGGTGGATGGTCACACCAGGGTACTCCTGGGAGTGGTGACTGGTACACCAGGTATCCAGGAGTGGTGAGGTCCACCAGTACTCCAGGAGTGGTGGATGGATCACCGGTACTCAGGAGTGGTGACTGGTCCACCAGGTACTCCAGGATTGGTGAGTTGTCCACCTGGTACTCCAGGAGTGGTGACTGGTCCCACAAGGTACTCCAGGAAGTGGTGACTGGTCCACAGGTACTCACAGGAGTGTGTGTGACTGGTCCACCAGGTACTCAGGAGTGGTTGGAGTGAGTGCACCAGGTACTCCAGGAGTGGTGACTGGTCCACACAGGTTTACTCAGGAGTGGTGATTGGTCCTCCAGGTACTCCAGAGTGGTGAATGGTCCACCAGGTACTCCAGGGAGTGAGTGAGTGTGTCACCAGGTACTCAGAAGTGGTGACTGGTCTCACACAGGTATTGCCAGGAGTGGTGACTAGTCCACCAGGGTTACTCAGGAGTGGTTGATGGTTCCACCAGGTACTCAAGGAGTGGTGACTCGTCCACCAGGTACTCCAGGAGTGGTGATTGGTCCACCAGGTACTCCAGGAGTGGTGACTGGTCCACCAGGTACTCCAGGAGTGGTGAGTGGTCCACCAGGTACTCCAGGAGTGGTGACTGGTCCACCAGGTACTCCAGGAGTGGTGAGTGGTCCACAAGGTACTCAGGAGGGTACTGGTCAACAGGTACTCCAGGAGTGGAGATGGTCCACCAGGGACTCCAGGGAGTGGTGAATGGTCCACCAGGTACTCCAGGAGTGGTGAGTGGTCCACCAGGTACTCCAGGAGTGGTGACTGGTCCACCAGGTACTCCAGGAGTGGTGAGTGGTCCACCAGGTACTCCAGGAGTGGTGATGGTCCACCAGTGTACTTCCAGGAGTGGGACTGGTTCCACCAGGTACTCACAGGAGTGGTGATGGTCCACCAGGTACTCCAGGAGTGGTGAATGGTCCACCAGGTACTCCAGGGTACCCCAGGAGGGGTGACGGGTTTCCAAACCGGGTTTTTATTTCCGGGGTTTTTGGGGGGCTGGTTCCAAAGGGGGTTTCCCCAAGAGGTTGGTTTGATTGGGTTCCCCCGGTTTTCTGAAGGGGTTTTGGTCCCCAGGTATTTGGGGGGGTTTGCGGGTTTTTCCACCATTTTTATTTTTTTTCCGGAGGGTTAAACGGGTTTCCCCCAAGGGTTACCCCCAGGGTGGTGGGGGTGGGTCCCCCAAAGGTTTTTACCCGGGAGTGGGTTGGTCCCCCCAAAGGTACCCCGGAGGGGGGTGACTGGCCCACCAGGGAAAACTCCAGGGGGGGGGTGGGGAGGGGTTTTCCACCAGGTACTCCAGGGTGGTGCGGGGTTTTCCACCAGGTACTCCAGGAGGGGGTGACTGGCCCACCGGGGAAAACTCCAGGAGGGTGGGGGGGGTTTCCCCGGGGTACTCCGGGAAACGTGGTAAAGGGGTCCACCGGGTTTACTTTCCCAGGATTGGGGGGACGGGTCCCCCCGGGGTTTTCCAGGAGTGGTGAATGGGTCCCCCCGGGTTTTCTCCGGATGGTGACGGGGTCCCCCGGTATTTCCAGGAGTGGTAAATTGGGCCCAAACCAGGTACCCCGGGTTTTGGGGGATGGTCCACCTTTTTGGGTTACTCCGGGAAGTGGGACTGGTCCCACCCAGGGTATTTCCAAAGGATTTTGGTTTTGGTTTTTTTTGGTCACCCCCGGGTTTTTTTTCCAGGTTTTTGTGGTTGGGGTTTCCACCGGGTTTGGGGTTTGGGATTGGGTCCCAGGTATTGGAGTTTTTTTGGGGGACTTTTTCCCCCGGGGTTTTATCCCAGGGTTTTTGATTGGGGTTTTAATTTTTTCCCCGGGGTGGTGGGGTTCCCCCGGGGGTTTTAATCCAGGGGGGAGTGGGGGGATGGTCCACCGGGTTTATCCAGGAGGGGTTTGACTGGGTTCCCCAAAATTTTTACCCCAAGGAGTGGTGAGGGTTTTTCCCCCAAGGTTTTTATCGGATTTTGGTGAGGGTTTCCCACCGGGTTTTACTCCAGGGAGGGGGAAAACGGGTTTCCACCGGGTTTTTCTCCAGGAGTGGGGGAACGGGTTTTCCACCGGTTTTATTTTCCAGGGGGTTAACGGGTTTTTGGTATTCCGTTGGTGTTTTTTGGGTTCCCCCAGGTAACCCCGGAAGGGGATGATTGGTTTTCCACCAGGGTACCCCCAGGAGGGGTTTGATTTGGTCCCCCAGGTTACCCAGGGGGGGGTGTTTGGGGTCCCCCAAAGGTACTCCAGGAGTGGGGGGACTGGTCCAACAGGAACTTCAGGATTGGTGAGGGGTTTCCACCGGGGGAAAACCCCCGGAGGGGTTTTAAACTGGTCCCCAGGTACTCCGGAGGGGGGACCCGGCCACTGGTCCCCGGGATAAGGGATGTGGGTTAATTTGGGTTCCCCCGGGGTCCCTCCAGAGTGGTGTTTGGGGCCCACCGGGGGTTTACCCCAGGGGGGGTGGTGACGGGTTTTAAACCGGGTTTTTAACTCCGGGGATTTTGGTTTTGTTTGGGTCCCACCAAAGTATTTTCCAAAGGGAAAGGTTGGTTTTTTTGGTTTTTTTGGGTCCACCAGGTACTCCAGGAGTTTTCATTTTGATTTTTGGGTTTTATCCCCAAGGGTATTTTCCAGGATGGGGTGAGTGGCCCCACCGGTTCCCCAGGAGTGGTGATTTGGTCCACCGGTACCCCGGGGGAAGGGGTTTTGATGGTCCACCCGGGGTTACTCCAGGAGTGGTGAATGGCCCACCGGGTTTACTCCAGGGGGTGACGGGTTTCCACTGGGTTTACTTCAGGAGTGGTGCCGGGGTTCCCCCAGGTACTCCAGGAAGTGGGGTGACGGGGGGTCCACCAGGAAATTCCAGGAGTGGTGAGGGTTTTCCCCCAAAGGTCCCGGGAGTGGTGACGGGTTTCCAAACCGGTACCCCGGGGGAGGGTAAACTTTTTTCCCAACAGGGGAAATTTCCGGGGTGGTTGGTGAGGGGTTTGCACCGGGTTTTACTCCAGGATTTTTGGGGGAAGGTTTCCACCCAAGGTTTTTTTTTCCTTTTTTTTTTTTTTGGGATTTTGGTTTTTTGGTTGGTTTTCCACCAGGTTAACCCCCGGAGTGGTGACTGGTCCCCAGGGAAACTCCGGGTGGGGGGCGGGTTTCCCCACCGGGTTACTCCAGGAGGGGGTGAGTGGTCCCCCGGGGTTTTTTCCTTAAGGAGTGGTGATGGGGTTTGCTCCGGGGTACCCCAGGGTGGTGACGGGTTTCCAAAGGTTTTTTCCAGATTTGGGGGGGATTTGGGGTTTCCACCACGTCTCCGGGAAGGTGGTGGGTGGTGCACCGGGGTACTCCAGGATTTGTGGTTGACTGGTCCACCCAGGGTACTCCGGGGGAGTGGGGGTTGGTAAACCAGGTACTCCGGGTGGTGAGTGGTGCACCGGGTTTTCTCCAGGGGGGGTTTGGATTTGGTCCACGGGGGGTTTACCCCCAGGAGGGTGGTGAGTGGTCCCACCGGGGTTTCCAGGAGGGTTTTTGGGAAAGGGGTTTTTTTTTCCACCAAAGGTTTTTACTCCAGGAGTGGTGACGGTCCCCAGGGACCCCAGGAGTGGGTTAAACGGTTTCCAACCGGGTTTTAACCCCGGGGATTTTTTGGGGGGACGGGGTCCCCCAAAGGTTTTACTCCATTTTGGTGGTGAGGGTTTTTTTTTCCCACCGGGTTACTCCGGAGTGGTGAGGGTTTTCCCCGGGTTTAATCCAGGAGTGGGGGAGGGGCCCCCGGGGGTTTACTCCAGGTGTGGTGACTGGTTCAAAAAGGTTTACCCCCAAAGAAGTGGTGAATGGTCCCCCCGGGGTTACTCAAGGAGGGGTTTGGACCGGGTTTCCCCCGGTAAAAAAAGGGGGTGGTGTTTTTTTGGGTTTAAAACCAGGAAATTCCAGGAGTGGTGCCTGGTCCCCCGGGGGTTCTCCGGATTGGGGAGTGGCCCACCGGGGGTTTCCAAAGGAAGTGGTGACGGGTTTCCCCCCGGGGTTACCAGGGTGGTTGAATGGTCCCCCGGGTTTACTCCAGGAGTGGTGAGGGTCCCCCCAAAAGGTTACCCCAGGAGTGGTGATTTGGGGGAAACCAGGTTTTTACTCCGGGTGGTGAGTGGTGCCCCAGGTACTCAGGAGTGGGGACTGGTCCACCGGGGGTTTATCCGGGTGGTAAATGGCCCCCACGTATCCGGGAAAGGGGGGTTGGTGGTGCCCCAAGGTTACTCCAGGAGGGGTTTTAACGGGGTTTCCCCCAGGTTTTTATTTCCAGGGAAAGGTTGGTAAATGGCCCGGTTTTCTCCAGGAGGGGGAAAGAGTTTTTTGGGGGACCGGTTTACTCCGGAAAGGGGTTTGGCCCCTGGTCCACCGGGAAATTTCCAGGAGTGGTGAGGGGTTTCCAAAAGTTTAATTCCCAGGGGGTTGACTGGGTCCACCGGGTTTTTCCTCCGGAGGGTGGGGGGCCCAACCAGGTATTTTCCAGGAGTGGGGGACTGGTCCACCAGGTATTTCCAGGGTGGTGGTGGTGCCCAGGTACCCCCGGGAAATTTTGGGTGACTGGTTCCCCAGGAAAACCCCGGGAAAGTGGTGTTTGGTTTCCACCAGGTTACTCCAGGGTTTTTGGGGGTTAAACGGGTTTCCACCAGGTATTAAGGGGGTTTTGGGGAGTGGTTCCCCCGGGTTTTATCCAGGATGGGGGACTGGTCCACCGGGTTTTACCCAGGAGTGGTAAATTTGGTTCCACCGGGGACTCCAAAAGGGGTTTGAGGGGTTCCCCGGGTTTTCCCCCGGAGTGGGGGGTTTGGTCCCCCAGGTACCCCGGGGAGTGGTGATTGGTCCCACCGGGTTTCTCCGGGAGTGGTGGGCTGGTCCACCAGGTACTCCAGGATTTGGTGATGGTCCACCAGGTACTCCAGGATTTGGTGGGGGTTTTTTCCCCCGGGGTATCCAGGAGTGGGGGACGGGTTTCCAAGGTTTTACTCCGGGGGATTTGGGGAGGGTCCAAAAGGTACTCCAGGATTGGTGTTTGGTTTTAAAACCCGGGGGTACTCCAGGGTGGTGACTTGGCATCGGAAACCCAGGATTTTGGTTTAAAGGGTCCCCAGGAATCCCAGGGGGGGTTTGGGGTGGCCCCCAGGTTCGGAGTGGGTGAGTGGTCCACCGGGGTAATCCAGGGGGGGTGATTTTCCACCAGGTATTTAGGGGAGTGGTGAGGTGGTCCCCCCGGGGACCCCCGGTGTGGGTGACGGTCCCCAGGTTCTCGGGGAGGGGTTTGATTTGGTTTCCCCAGGTTTTTTCCGGGTGGGGGACGGGTCCCCCAGGTACTTCCGGGGAGTGGTGACTGGTCCCCCAAAGGTACTCAGGAGTGGTAAAGGTTTCCACCGGGTTTCCCCAGGAGTGGTGATGGTACACAGGTACCCCGAAGTGGGGGACTGGTCCCCCAAGGTATTTCCAGGATTTGGTGAGGGTTTCCCCCCCGGTACTCCGGGGTGGGGGGTTTTGGGTTTCCCCAAGGTACCCCAAGGAGTGGTACTGGCCCACCAGGTACCCCAGGAGGGGTTTTGGAGGGCCCCCACCAGGTACTCCAGGAGTGGGGGGGACTGGCCCACCAGGTACCCCAAAGGAGTGGGGGGACTGGTCCCCAGGTACTCCAGGAGTGGTGATGGCCCACCGGTACCCCAGGAGTGGTTGGTTTGGTCCCCGGGTTTCCCCGGGGAAGTGGTGACTGGTCCCCCGGTACCCCCGGAAAAGTGGTACGGGTCCACCAAGTACCCCAGGGTGGTGCGGGGTCCCCCGGTTTTCCCCAGGAGGGGGGGGATTTGGTTTTCCGGGTTTACTCCGGGGGAGTGGTAAATTTGGTACCCCAGGTTCCCCCAGGGGGTGGTGAGTGGCCCACCGGGTTTACTCCAGGAGGGGGTGACTGGTCCCCGGGGTATCCAGGAGGGGGTTGGACTGGTCCACCGGTACCCAGGGTGGTGACGGGTTTCCACTAGGTACTTAAGGATTGGTAAATGGTCCCCCCCAGGTACTCCAGGAGTGGTGACGGGTTTTCCCCCCCAGGTACTCCAGGGGGGGTTTGGACTGGTCCCCAAGGGAAATTTTTTCCGGGAAATTTGGGTGGGGACTGGTCCACCAGGTACCCCAGGAGTGGTGACGGGGCCACCGGGGTGCCCCCGGGAAAGGGGTTTGGAGGGGGAGCCCAGGTATCCAGGAGTGGTAAATGGTCCACCGGTTTTCCCGGGAGTGGTGATTGGCCCACCAGGTCTCCGGGAAATGGGGGAATGGTCCACCAGGTACCCCGGGAGGGGGTGACTGGTCCCACCGGGGTACCCCGGGGAATGGGGGTTTTGGGCCCCCACCGGGTTTACTCCGGGTGGTGAGGGGTTTGAACCGGGTACTCCAGGAGGGGGTTGACGGGGCCACCGGGAAACCCCGGAGTGGGTGACTGGTCCACCACTTTCTCCGGAGGGGGTGAGTGGGCACCAGGTACCCCGGTGGGGTGCTGGCCCACCAGGTTTCCCATTTGTGGTGACTGGTCCACCGGGTTTACTAAAGGAGTGGGGGAGTGGGCACCGGGGGTACTCCGGGAGGGTTAAATGGCCCACCAGGTACTCCGGGAGGGGGTGAGGGGTTTCCACCAGGTATTCCAGGAGTGGGGGGAGGGTCCACCAGGTACTCCAGGAGTGGGGGACTGGTCACCGGGTTTACCCCAGGAGTGGTGACTGGTCCCCCGGGGACCCCAGGAGTGGGGGAGTGGTGCCCCCGGTACCCAGGAGGGGTTTGCTGGTCCCCCGGGAAATCCAGGAGTGGTGATTGGTCCACCGGGTACTAAAGGTTTGGTGACTGGCCCCAGGTACTCCAGGATGGGGGGAAAGTGGTCCACCGGGGTACTCCAGAAGTGGGGGACTGGTCCACCGGTCCCCAGGAGTGGGGACTGGCCCCACCGGGGTACCCCGGGGAAGGGGTTTGACGGGTCCCCCAGGGTACCCCCGGGGAGTGGTGACGGGCCACCGGTACTCCGGGAAGTGGTGATTGGTCCACCGGTTTACCCGGGAAAGTGGTGACTGGTCCACCAGGGAAATCCAGGAGTGGTGGCGGGTTTCCCCCGGGGTTTACTCCGGGGAAGTGGGGGTTTTGGTCCCCAGGTACCCCGGAAAGGGGTTTGACTGGTCCCCCCCCCCACCCCCCAGGGTGGTGGATTGGTAAACCAAGGACTCCAAGGATTTTTTTGGTGAGGGGTTTTCCACCGGGTTTACTCCAGGAGTGGGGGTGTTTTGGTCCCCCAGGGGTACTCCAGGAGTGGTGACTGGTCCACCAGGGTTTAACCCCAAGGAGTGGTGGGGTGGTCCCCCAAAGGTACCCGGAGTGGTGGTGGTGCACCAGGAAACTCCAGGGTGGGGGGACTGGTTCCCCCGGGTATCCGGGAAAGTGGTGAGGGGTTTCCACCAGGTACCCCGGAGTGGTGACTGGTCCCCCGGAAATCCAGGGTGGGACTGGTCCCACCGGTACCCCAGGGGTGGTGAGGGTTTCCAACCGGGGTACTCCAGGAGTGGGGGGACTGGTCCACCGGGGTACTCCAGGAGTGATGAGGTGGTCCACCGGGTACTCCGGGGAGGGTGACTGGTCCCCGGGTTTCCCCAGAAGTGGTGACTGGTCCACCGGTACTAAAGGGGAAGGGGTTTGGACTGGTCCCCCAGGTACTCCAGGAGTGGTGTTTGGTCCCAGGTACTCCGGAGTGGTAAATGGTCCACCAGGTACTCCAGGAGTGGTGGTGGTCACCGGGTTTACCCCAAAGGAAAGTGGTGACGGTCCCCCAAGGTCCCTCCGGAGTGGTGAGGGGTTTCCACCGGGTACTCCAGGGGGGGTGGGGGACTGGTAAAAGGGGTTACTCCAGGAGGGGAAAATGGTCCACCAGGTACTCCAGGAGTGGTGACGGGTTTCCACCAGGTACTCCAGGAGGGGTTTTGGGTTGGTCCAAAGGTACCCCAGGAGTGGTAAATTGGGCCACCAGGTACTGGGAAAGGGGTTTTGGACTGGGTCCCCCGGGGTTTATCCAGGAGTGGGGTTTTAAATTCCAAAAGGTATCCGGGGAGGGGTTGATTGGCCCACCAGGTACTCCAGGAGTTGGGACTGGTCCACCAGGTACTCCAGGAGTGGTGGGGGTGGTCCCCCCAGATACCCCAGGAGTGGTGGGGGTTTCCCCCCAGGTTTTTCCCGGGAAATTTTTGGGGGAGGGGGGTCCCCCGGGGAATGCGGGAGGGTTTTTTGGAATGGGCCCCCACCAGGTATTCCAGGAGTGGGGGCTGGCCCAACCGGTACTCCGGGAAATTTGGGTGACGGGTTTCCCCGGGGTTTATTTCCAAAGGTTTTGGGGTGATTGGTTTCCCCCAGGTTCTCCCAAGGAGGGGGAAATGGTCCACCAGGTACTCCAGGAGGGGTTTGACGGGTTTTCCCCGGGGTACTCCAGGAGTGGTGAGGGTTCCAAGGGTTTGCTCCAGGAGTGGTGACTGGTCCCCCGGTAATCCAGGAGGGGGAAAGTGGCCCCACCAGGTACCCCGGGAGGGGTTTGGAGGGGCCCACCGGGTTTCCCGGGAAAAAAGTGGTGATGGTCCACCGGGGTACTCCAGGAGGGGGTGACGGGTTTCCACCAGATATTTCCAGGATGGTGACGGGCCCACCGGAAAATTTCCGGGGAGTGGGGTTTTGGTCCACCAGGAAACTCCGGGAAATTTGGTGAGTGGTCCCCAAGGTACTCCAGGAGTGGGTGACGGGTCCACCAGGTACTCCAGGAGTGGTGAGGGTTCCCAAAACCGGGGGTATCCAGGAGTGGTGTTGGGTTCCCCCTTTTAACTCCCGGGAAATTTTTTTTTGGTGGGTGGGCCCAAACCGGGAAACCCCAGGGTGGTGACTGGCCACCGGGGACTCCAGGGGGGTGTTTTGGGGTTTTTTCCACCGGGTTTACCCCGGGAGTTGGGGAGGGGGTCCCCCAGGTATTTCCAGGAGTGGTGAGGGGTTTTTTCCACCGGGTATTTAAAAGGAGTGGTGATTTGGTTCCACGGGTTTTCTCCAGGATTTGGTGATTGGTCCAACATTTTCCTCCAGGAGGGGGTTGAGGGTTTTCCCCGGGTTTAACTCCAGGAGTGGTGATTTGGTTTTCCCCAGGTATTTCCAGGGTTGGTTTGATGGGTCCCCCGGGTTTTATCCAGGAGTGGGGCTGGTCCCCCGGGTTTACTCCAGGAGTGGTAAACTGGTTCAAAGGTACTCCAGGGGGTGGTGACTGGTCCCACCGGGTTTAACCAGGAGGGTAAATTGGTCCCCGGGTTATTTCCAGAATTGGGGGTTTTTGGTTTCCACGGGGTACTCCGGGGGTTTGGTTTTTGGATTGGGTTTTCCCAGGTTTCCGGGAAAGGTGGTGATTTGGTTTCCAAACCAGGTATTTCTAGGATTTTTGGTTTGACGGGTTTCCCCCCCGGTTTACTCCAGGGAGTGGTGACTGGCCTCCACCAGGTACCCCAAAAGGGGGGGTTTTGGGTTTCCCCAGGTACTCCGGAGGGGGGGGATTGGCCCACCGGGTTACCCCGGGGGAGGTGATTGGCCCACCGGGGTTTTTTCCCAGAATTTGGGGGAGGGGTCCCCCCGGGGAAACTCCGGGGAGTGGTGACTGGGTCCACCAGGTACTCCAGGAGTGGGGGGTTTTTTGGTTCCCCCCAGGTACCCCCAGGGGGTGGTGACGGGGTCCAACGGGTACTCCAGGAGTGGTAAAAGGGTTTCCCCCGGGTTACTCCAGGAGTGGTGAGGGGGTTTCCCCAGGTATTTTCCAGGATTTTGGGGGGCGGGGTCCACCGGGGGTACCCAAGGGGGGGTGACGGGTTTGTCCAAAAAGGTACTCCAGGAGTGGGGGACGGGTTTCCAACGGGTTTCCCTCCGGGGAAAGTCGTGACGGGTTCCCCAGGTACTCCAGGAGGGGTGTGGGTGGTCCCCCAAGGTACTCCAGGAGTGGTGACTGGTCCACCAGGAAACCCCAAGGATTTTGGGGGACGGGATTCCAAAAGGTTTTCTCCAAGATTTGGTTTGATTTGGTTTCCCGGGGTACCCCAGGAGTGGTTAAATTGGGTTTCACGGGTTTATTTCCAGGAGTGGGGTTTGTTTTGGTTTCCACCATTTTTACCCCAGGATTTGGTGACTGGCCCAACCAGGTATCCATAATTTTGGTGATTTTTTCCCAAACCAGGTATCCGGAGTGGGGGTTTTGGGTTTTCCCACCAGGTACTCCAGGAGGGGTTTTGTTTTTTGGTTTTCCAAGGTTTTATTTCCAGGAGGGGTTTTTTTGGGTTTCCCCCAGGAAACTCCAGGAAGGGGTTTTTGGATTGGTTTTTCCACCAGGTACTCCGGAGTGGTGAGTGGTCCACCAGGTACTCCAGGAGTGGTGTTTGGGTTTCCACAAGATTCCCCCAAGGGGTGGGGGATTGGTTCCAAAAAGGTAATTTCCAGGGGGGGGGGGAACGGGGGTTTTCCCCCGGGGAAATTCCGGGAAGGGGTTGGACGGGTTTCCACCGGGTTTTATTTCCATAAGGGGTTTTTTTTGGTCCCCCAAGGATACTCCAAGGAAAGGGTGACTGGTCCCCCAAGGTACCCCGGGGGAAGGTTGGGGACTGGTCCACCGTTCCCCCAAAGGATTTGGTGTTTGGGTTTCCCCCGGGTTTCCCTCCAGGAGGGGTGACTGGTCCCCGGGTTACTCCAGGGGGTGGTGATTGGTCCACAGGAAACCCGGGGAGGGTGAGGGTTTTCCACCATTTACTCCAGGAGGGGGTGATTGGTCCACCAGGTACTCCAGGAGTGGGGGACTGGTCCACAGTTTCCCAGGAAGTGGTGTTTTGGCCCACCGGGTTTCTCAGGAGTGGTGACTGGTTAAAACCGGGTTTACTCCGGAGTGGTGATGGTCCACGGGTTTCTCCAGGGGTGGTGGGGGGTAAACCAGGTACTCCAGGAGTGGGGGACTGGTCCACCGGGTTTACTCCAGGAGTGGTGACTGGTCCACCGTTTCTCCAGGAGGGGTTTTGATTGGTCCCCCAGGTATCCAGGGTGGGGGGAAGGGTTTCCACCGGGTTTACTCCGGGAGTGGTGCCCTGGTCCACCAGTTTACTCCAGGAGTGGTGTTTGGGCCCAACCGGTACTCCAGGATGGTGACTGGTCCACCAGGTACTCCGGGAGTGGTGATTGGCCCCACAAGATATTTCCAGGGTGGAGACGGGCTTCCCCCAAAGGTTTACCCCAGGAGTGGGGATGGTAAAAACCAGTTACTCCAGGATGGGGGTGATGGGGGCCACCAGGTACTCCGGGAGGGGCGGGGTGGCCCAAAAGGTACTCAAGAGTGGGGGATGGTCAAACAGGTATTTCCAGGAGGGGACGAGTGGCCCATCAGGTACCCCGGGAATGGGACACCATGCCAAAACCCTTCTGGGGTTTTAGGGTAGGACCCTGACCCCAGAGCTTAAACCCTCACACGCTGTCTTTCCCCATTCCCCCCCTTGGGGGGCGGGGAGGGCAGACCAGAGAGGACTAGTTTTGTGGTGGGCCCCGGGGGAAACATTTGGGTCCCAAAGTTGAGGGGGTTTACTTGGGGCCTCCCCCCGTGGGAAAATTTTAGGTCTCAGAAAATCCCTAAAGAGGGACCCAAAGGGGCCGGGGCCACCACTGGGAAAAGGGGCGGGGAAGGGAAAATTTACCGGGTATTTTTAAAAAATTTAATCAGGTACCCCAGGATTGGCCCACCACAAAAACCCCAGGAGTGGCCCACCACTTTCTCCGGATTTACCCCCAACGGGGCACCCCAGGGGGGCCCAAAAAGGTACTCCGAGTGGCCCCCCGGATAACTAAAGGGGAGTGGCCCCCCCACGTACCCCAAAGGAGTGGCCCCCCTTTGTACTCCTGGAGTGGCCCCCCAGGAAATCCAAGGGGGTGGCCAAAAAGGTACCCCATGAGTGGGCCCACCGGTACCCCTAACTACAGGCACTCCTGGCCTGGTAGGGGGGGTTCCTGGGGGCCATTAACCATGAAACTCCCCCAAAGGGGGAGTACCTTGGTGAGTGGGCCAACCAGGTATTCCTGGGGGAGGGGCCCTTACCAGGTATTCCTGGGGGAGGGGCCCACTGGGAGAAACCTGGGGGGCCTCCCCCAATGGGGTTCCTGGCCTACCAGGACTGAAGGAGTGGGGGAATGGCCCCTTGAAATAAAGGGGATTGGTGAGTGGCCTACCAGGCACTCCAGGAATGGCTAGTAGCCCAACAGGCACTCCAGGAGTGGCGAGTGACCCACTAGGCACTCCAGGAGTGGCGAGTGGCCCAACAGGCACTCCAGGCGTGGCGAGTGGCCCGCAAGGCACTCCAGGAGTGGCGAGTGGCCTACTAGGCACTCCAGGAGTGAAGAGTGGCCCACCAGGCACTCCAGGAGTGGCGAGTGGCCTTTCTATTATAATTTTATACCTTCTCCGTTCTAGCCAGAGGACTGCATCTAGGCCACCTCTCAACGGTGCAGTGTTTGACAGTGACAGTGATTAGATGGAATAAACTGAAGCAGTGATAACAGTGAATATAGTAGCTTTGTTTCCAGTGTTAGTTGAGAAAGGGGATGGCTGGATGAGACAATTGGTTCATAATGTAGGATTGTCTCTTACTAATAGCACAAGGAGGATCAAGCCTTTAACATTCCTTGTTCTCAGTGACCCCACAAGGGTTCAGTGATTTCTACAATTATAATCTTAAAGTATTTTATTGCCAATAGTTATACTTAACCACCATGCTCACATATAAATCTTTAAATTCTGGCTCACTCGTGTTGCATTAATACTCAGTACTGTATGAATAACTAAAGTGTTATAAATACTTGTCAGAGCTCAATAATAACCCACATGGAGACAAACTCAGGAGAGTAATTAATCTGTATATCTTGACTTTTTTCTAGGATCCTTTTCAGCAGAAAGGATCCCAGAAGAGGATCACAATATACAGATCAATTGATCTCCTCAGTTTCTGGCTCCATGCGGGTTATTATTCAGCACAGTACTGTATATTTAAGTATTATGTACATTAGGGCTTTGTCATCAACAATTTACTTAGAATTTGTGATTTTTTTCTTATAATGTTTTAAAAAGTGTGATTTTTACCACTTAATTTGTTTTACCATATCTAGGTTTTATAATTCTATGATTCAATTATTCAGTTGCTGATTGGAGAAAAGTTTAATTTAAAACTGATGCAGTAGAATGACATTTGGTTTGAATTGTGGTACACAAATAAAGCAATTTCTTAGAGTCTTGTGTGGGTGTAAGATTGATTTTATTTCAGGCAGACATTTTAAGGTCTTACACAAATGTGTTTTGTAAAATATACAAGAATCATGCTTTTATTTTTTGTAAAGAAAATTTTGTTCAATAAAAATTTTTCTCAAGTTTTT
>NC_069448.1:35151684-35201003 GCF_026875155.1 Cherax quadricarinatus | reverse complement strand
AGGATTTATGACACAAAAATTTAAAATTCAAACACATAAGAGCGACCGGAAAAACGAGATAACCCGGAGCCAACGGGCACGCTGACACCCCGACACACCCCCAAAAATTTCACTTTCAAGGGGAGTGTAAGGGCATGGGTCCCTTTTTTTTTCCGGGGCCCTTTTTTCCCCCCCCCTTTAAAATTTATAGTTTGACTGCCGGCTGCTTGTTTAAAAAAGGGGGAGTCAAACTCCCCATCCCTTCCCCCCCTCTCCCCCCCCACCCCAAAGGGGGACGTTTTGGGGGTCCCGGGCAAACGTAAATCACTTTGACTCACAGCTCCCAAACACTACGTAAGTACAAGCCCCGCCTTTGTATTTTAAATGGGTTTATTGGGGTTAAAAAACTTCACTTTGCCAATAATAACCTTTGTCTTTTTTTATCCCAAATTCCCAGGTTTACCCCGTTTTAAAAAATCACCACGTCCTTTGAATGTTGTACACTGCCATGGAAGGAGATTAAAATTTTAAACAGTGGGTAACCTTCCCATCTTTCCAGCTTGGATTCAGTGAGGTCACCCGGAACAACGACAGAACAAAAGGAACTAACGCCAAAACTTCGGCCCATTTTGAATTTACATTTCCCCGTGCACCTGTATGAAATTGCAGGACTTTAAACCCCACATCATTGCAGCGGTTAAAAAAAACCTGCTTTCCTGTCATCGGGATATTATTAAATCACTGGTAAAACTGTGAAGAACAGCCATGGATGGTCACCAAAAACCCACCCCCCCCCCCACCCCACATCACAACGGCCAAAAGAAATTTTAACAAACATTGGGCACCAACACCAGACACCAAATTAATTAGCGTTGAATTCATTTTCATTTATATTTTTAAATTTTTTTTTTTTCTTTAAAAGTAGGGTTAAAACTCAAATTTTAAATGTTTTAAATTTTATATTTTCTAAAATTTTGTTTATGTTTGTCGTTTTTTATTTCTTTTTTTTATTCACTAAAATTTTTTTGGGAGGAGCCCCGCCTGGGGAAAAACTTTTTCAGGGCGAGTAACCTTCACAAAATTTTTAACCTTACCAAACAAATTTTTGCACACCATCTGTTAAAACCCTTTCCAATCATGCCCTTGGGGCACCATCTGTTCCAAAAACCTTTACCAAAACGCTTTGGGGCACCATCTTTTTGCAACCTTACCAATCATGCTTGGGGCAAACATCTGTTGCAAAAACCCTTTCCAAACATGCTTGGGGAAACCCTCTGTTTCCCAAACCTTTCCCAACTTTTTTGTTTCACCATCTGTTCAACCTTTCCAATTTATGCTTTTGGGGCCCCATCCCGCTTTTAACCTTTCCAAACATTTCTTGGTGCAAACCCTCCCCGGGTTTCAACCTTTCCAATCATGCTTGGTGCACCATCTTTGCACCCTTCCCCCTCATTTCCTTTCACAACCATCTGTTGTAACCTTAACCCAAACCAAAGCTTGGTAAACCCCTGTTCAACCTTAACCCAATCATGGGTTGGTGCACCAACTGTTTGCTAAACCCTTTCCCAAACATGCTTGGTCACCATCTGTTGCAACCTTACCAATCATGCTTTTTGGGACCATCTGTTGAACCTTTTGCAAAACATGGGTTGGTGCACCAAACTAATTTCAACCATACCAATCAGCTTTTGCCCATCCCATTGCAACCTTACCAATTTATGCTGGGGCACCATCTGTTTCAAACTTAAAAATTTATCTTGGGGCACCACTGTTGCAACCTTTTCTCTATCAGCTGGTTCACCATCTGTTGGGAACCCCTTTAAAAAACATTCTTGGTGCACCTTTTGTTGCATCCTTTCCAAACACTTGGTGCATCATCTGGGTTTCAACCTTACCCAAAACCCTGCTTTGGGGCACCATCTGTTGCAAAAACCCTTTCCAATCATTCTTGGTGGGCCCCCTCTTTTGGCAACCTTAAAAACAATTTTTTTGGGGCACCATTGTTGCATCCCTTTCCAAAACATGCAAGGGGCACCATCTGTTGCAAAACCCTTTTCAAAACATGCTTTGGGGCACCACTGTTGCAAAACCCCAACCAAACCCTGCTTTGGGGCATCATCTGTTTTTCAACCTTAAACCCAAACATTTTTGGTGCACCATCGGGCAACCTTACCAATCATGCTTGGTGCACCCTCTGTTTCAACCTTACCAATCAAGCTTTTTGCACCATCCCCTGCAACCTTACCCAAAACATTTCTTGGGACACCATCTGTTGCAACTTTACCAACATGCTTTTTGCACCATCTTTTCAACCCTTTCCCCAAAAAAAGCTTTGGGAAAAACCCCTCTGTTTCAACCTTAACCCATCATGCTTGGTGCACCAAACCTTGCAAACCCTTAAAAAACTTTTTTGGGGCAAACCCTCTTTTTCATCCTTACCCAAACATCTTGGTGCACCCTCTGTTTTCCCAAAACCCTTTCCAATCCCCCCTGCTTGGTTTCAACCCTCTGGTTTGCAACCTTACCAAAACCCTGCTTGGGGCCCCCCATCGTTGCAACCTTAATAAACATTCTTTTTGCACCTCTGTTCATCCTTACCCAATCAGCAAAGGTGGGCCCTCTTTTTCAAAACCTTTTCAAACAAACTTGGTGGGCCCCCCTGTTTCAAACTTACCAATCATGCTTGGGGCATCATCCCGTTGCAAACCTTAAACCCAAACATGCCCTTTGGGGCAACCCTTTTGTTTTCAACCTTACCCCAAAAAAAGCCTTGGGGCACCAACTTTACAACCTTACCCTCATGCTTTGGGGCACCCCTCTGCTCAAAACCCTTTCCCCCAAACTTTCTTGGTACAAACCCTCTGTTCAACTTTTCCATCACTTGGGCACCCCTCATTGCAAACCCTTTCCAATCATGCTTGGGGCCCCCATCTGTTGGGAACCTTACCAATCATGCTTGGTTTACCATCTGTTTCAACCTTTTCCAAACATGCTTGGGCACCCCTCTGTTTCAACCTTACCCAAAAATTTCTTGGTGCACCATCTGTTGCAAAAATTTTCCAAACTGCTTTGGGACAAAACCCTCTGTTGTAACCTTAAAACCAAACATGCTTTGGGTGCCATCTGTTTCAACCTTACCAATCATGCTTAGTGCGCCCCTCGTTTTAACAAAAAAAAATCCCTATTTGGTTTACTATCTGTTGAACTTTAAAAAATCATGCTTTTTTGCCCCTCTGTTTTAAACATTAACAGTCATTTAAATTTGGGTTTACCATCTGTTGCAAAACCCACCAAAAAATGCTTGGGGCCCATCGTTGTAACCTTTCCAATTTATGATTGCCCTTTCCCTTTTTTTCAACCTTACCAATTTATGCTTTGGGGGCACCATCTGTTGTAACCTTCCCCAAACCAAAGATTTTCTTTTACCTTTTGTTGCAACTTACCAATCATTCTTGGTTCCCCCATCTGTTGTAACCTAACCTTTTAGGGGCCCAAACATTTTCTTTTTTGCACCATCTGTTGTAAAATTTTCCAAACATGCATGGTGGGGAAACCATTCCGTTGGGAACCTTACCAATCAAACTTTGGGGCCAAACCCTCTTTGTAACCTTACCAAACCAAAGTTTGGGCAACATCTGTTTCAAAACCCTTTCCAAAACATTCTTGGTTTCCCCAAACTGGTGCAACCTTCCAATCAGCTTTTTGGGACCCCGGGTTTCAAAACCCTTTCCAAACATGCTTGGGCCCACTGTTGCAAAAAACCCTTTTCCAATCCCGGGTTGGGGACCCCCATCTGTTGGGAAAACCTTTCCTATCATGGGTTGGTGCACCATCTCTTGCAACCCCTTTAAAAACATTCTTGGTGCAAACCCTCTGTTGCATCCTTTCCAATCATGCTTTGGTAAATCTGTTGCCCAAACCCTTTCCCCAAACATGGGTTGGGGCACCATCTGTTTCAAAACCCCACCAATCATGCTTGGGGGCACCCCTGTTTTTCAACCTTAAAAAAACATTCTGGTGCCCCCATCTGTTTCAAAAATTAACCCAAACATGCATGGGGGCAACATCTGTTGCAACCTTAAACCAAACATCTTTGGGGCCCCATCTGTTGCAAAAATTTCCCATCATGCTTGGTTTCAAACATCTTTGCAACCTTACCAAACATGCTTGGGGCAAACCCTTTTGTTGCAACCTTAAACCCAAACAACTTGGTGCACCACCTGTTTCAACCTTAAACCCAAACATGCTTGGGTTTTACCCCCTCGTTGCAACCTTTCCAATCATGCTTGGTGCCCATCTGTTGCAACCTTACCAAAAAGCTTGGGGACACCAAACTGTTGGGAACGTTACCATCATGCTTGGTAAACCCTCTGTTGTAAAACCCTTTCCAATCTTTCTTTGGGGCACCATCTGTTTTCAACCTTAAAATCGTGCGGGGAACCATCTGTTCAAACCCTTTCCAATCATGCTTAGTGGGGCCATCTTTTTTTTAAACCTTAAAAAATCATTATTGGTTCACTATCTGTTTTAAAATTAAGAAATCAAGCTTGGGGGCACCATCCTTTTTTTCCCTTAACAGTCATACTGGTTTACCATTTTGTTTCAACCCCTTTCTGTGAAGGCTTCCCCACCCTGTAAAAAACCCTTTAACAGTTTACTCAGCTGCTTCCCCCCCTCAGGAAAATTAATGAAAAAGAAAAAAAAATAAAAAATTTACAAAAATAAACAAATTTTTAAAAAAAATCAAACATAAAAACAACAAAACATGAAAGGTTAAAAACCTATTTTAAAGAAAAATGAAAAATGAAATTTAATAAAATTTAAAAATTGAACTCAACCCTTAATATTACAATGGTGTCCCGGTGGTTTGGGGACACTGTTTTTTGAAAAAACCCTAGCCGTTGCTGATGAATGGGGGGGGGGGCGGCAGGGTTTTGGGAAACCCTCCCCCTGGGTTTGTTTTTCACCCGTATACCCCGTGAGTATCTAACCCGAAAACAGGAAAAAAGGGTTTTTTAAAAACCCCTGCAAGAAAAAAGTGGAGTTTCGTCCCCGCAATTTCATACAGGTGCACAGGTATGAGGGTCAAATTTGGGGAAGTCTCTGGGCTTAAGGGCCTACTCCAACCGTTCACTCGTTGGGTTGCCAGTTTACCCTCTCTGACATCCCAAACGGGAAAATAGGGCAAAGGGTTAAACCCCCTGCTTAAATAATCACTCCCTTTATGGAATGTACAACCTTCAAAAGGCTTTGGGGATTATTACAAAAAGTCAACCTAGAGCAAACTGAAAGGACTAAGTTTATTATTGGCAAAAGTTTAACTTTTTAAACCCAAAAAATTTAAGAATACAAGGCCAAAAACTGTAAATTCATAGTGTTTTTGGGGCTTTTAGTCTAGTGGGTTTTCCCGTTTTACCAGACCCCCCCACGTCCCCCTTTCGGGGGGGGGGGGGAAGAGGGAGGGGGAAGGGGAAAACGGGGGCTAGACTGACCCTACCTTAACAAGTAGCCGGCAACAAAAATATCAATTTCAGGGGGGGGGAGAAAAGGGGGGAAAAACGGGAGCGTGACTTACCCAAACCCTTTAAATATAGCCGGCAAGAAACTACTGGGACTATAAAATAAAAATTTCCCTTTTACACCTATCATTGAAAATTTCCCCCACACTTACCAAACATGCTTGGTGCAACCCCTCTGTTGTAAAACCCTTTCCAATCATGATTTCTTTTTCCCCCTTCCCGTTTCAACCTTAAACCCCTCATTCTTGGGGCACCCTCTGTTGTAAAACCTTTCCAAACATGATTGCTTCAAAATTCCCGTTGCAAAACCCTTTCCAAACATGCTTGGGGGCACCCCTGTTTTTAACCTTTCCAAATCATGATTGCTTAAACCCTTTTGTTGCAACCTTAAACCCAAAAAAAGCTTGGGTTCCCCCCATCTGTTTTTTTTAACCTTACCTTAAACCCAAACATGGGTTTTTGCACCCCTCTGTTTTAAACCTTGCCAATCAGCTTGGTGCACCATCCTTTTTAAAAAATTTTCCAATCATGCTTTGGGGGCCCATCTGTTTAACCTTACCAAAACATGTTTTGGGCAACATCTTTTCAACCTTACCAATCATGCTTGGGGAAAACCCTCCGTTGTAATCTTAAAAAACATGCTTGGTAACCATCTGTTTAACCTTACCAAACAAAAGCTTTGGGGGCACCATCGTTGCTACCTTTCCAATCATGCTTTTACACCATCTGGTTTTAACCTTACCAATCGGGTTGGTGCACCTTTTGTTGGGTACCTAACCAAACATGCTTTGTACACCAACTGTTGTAAAACCCTTTCCAAACATGCTTTGTGCAAACCCTCTGTTGCAACCTTACCAATCATGCTTGGGGGCACCACTGTTTTTAACCTTACCAATCATGCTTGGGGTACCATCCCGTTTCAAAACCCCTTTCCAAACATGCTTGGGGCAACCCACCCCCTTCACCCTTACCAATCATGCTTGCTACACCATCTTTGTAACCTTACCAATCATGCTTGGTTTCACCATCTTTTTTCAACCTACCAATCAAGCTTGGGGCCCCCAGCCCGTTGCTACCTTACCAATCATGCTTGGTGCAAACCCTCTTTTTTTAACCTTTCCCAAACATTTCTTTGGGGCACCATCTGTTTTCAATTTTTGCAATCATGCTTTGGGGCACCATCTATTGCAACCTTACCCAAACCAAAAAGCTTGGGGCAAACCCCCTGTTTCAACCTTAAAACCCATCCATGGGTTGGTGCAAACCCCTGTTGCAACCTTAAGAAACATTCTTGTTTAAACCCAAATGTTGCATCCCTTTAAAAATCATCTTTTGGGGGCACCATCTTTTCAAAAACCCTTAAACCCAAACCTGCTTTGGGGCAAAACCCTCTGTTGCAACCTTAAACCCAAACACTTTTGGGGCACCCCTCTGTTTCAACCTTAAACCCAAACATGCTTGGTGCACCATCTGCGGGAACCTTTTCCAATCATGCTTGGGACCCATCTTTGCAACTTTACCAATCAAAGCTTGGGGCACCATCTTTTTCAACCTTAAAAACATTTTTGGTGCAACCCTCTTTTGCATCCTTCCAATCATGCTTTTGGGGCACCATCTGTTTTCAATCTTAAAAAAAACATGCTTTATGCCCCCATCTTTGCAACCTTACCAAACATGCTTGGGGGCAAACAATTTTTGCCAAAACCCTTTCCCAAACATTCTTGGGGCAACCATCTGGTTTTCAAAACCTTTCCAATTTAAAGCTTGGGGCACCATTTGTTTTCAACCTTACCAATCATCTTGCTGCACCAACTTCTGCAACCCTTTCCAAAACATGCTTTGGGACAAACCAAACTGTTCAACTTTACCAATCTGGGTTGGGGGCACCATCCCGTTTTCAACCTTTTAAAAAACATTCCCTTTGGGGCACCATCTTTTGCATCCTTACCAACAAAGCTTGTGCACCATCTGTTTCAAAACCTTTCCAAACATGCTTTGGGGCAAAAATCTTTTTGCAAAACCTTTAACCAAACATTTTCTTTGGGGCACCATCTGTTTCAACCTTAAACCCAAACAAGCTTGGTGGGCCCCCTCTTTCTGCAACCCCTTAAACCCAAACAAGCTTGGTACAAAACCCTCTGGTTTTCCTTTTCCAATCATGCTTTTGGGGCAACCCCCAAAATTTTCAAAACCCTTTCCAATCATGCTTTGGGGCCCCATCTGTTGCAAACCACCAAACATTCTTGGTTCACCATCTGTTGCAAACCTTTCCCAAACATTCTTTTTGCACCATCTTTGGGAACCTTTTCCCAACTGCTTTGGGACAAACCCTCTGTTGCAACGTTTTCCCAAACATGCTTGGGGACACCATCTGTTTGTAACCTTAAACCCAATCATGCTTGGTTTCACCATCTGTTGGCAAAAACCCTTCCAATCGGCTTGTGCACAATCCGCTGTAATTCCTTTCCAAAACATGCTTTTTGGGACCATTTTTTAAAACCCTTAAACCAAACAAAGCTTTTTGTACCATCCGTTGTAACCTTACCAATCATGTTTTATACACCATCTTTTCAACTTTACCAACATGCTTGGTGCAAACCTCTTTTTTGCAACCTTTCCAATCAGCCCTTTTTGGGACCCTCTGTTGCAACCTACCCAAATTTTGCTTGGGACACCACTGTTGTAAACCCTTTCAAACTGCTTTGGGACAACCCTCTGTTTCAACCTTACCAAAACAAGCTTTTGGGGCACCAACTGTTTTTTAAAACCCCAAAACCCAAACTGGGTTTGGTTTCACCCCTCTTTTGCAAACCCCTTTAAAATCATGCTTTGGGGCACCCTCTGTTGCAACCAAAACCCAAACCAAGCTTGGTGCAACCATCTGTTTTTTCCTTACCAAACATGCTTTGTGCCCCTTTTAACCTTTTCAACCTTGCCAATCATGCTGGGTGCAACCATCTTTTGCAACCTTAAACCCAAACATGCTTGGGCACCCCTGCTGCAAAACCCTTTCCAATCATGCTTGGGACACCACTGTTGCAACCTAACCAATCCAAAGCTTTTGTACCCCCAAAAAATGGGTTTCAACCTTAAAGAAAACATGCTTGGTGCACCAATTGTTGCAAACCTTTCCAATCAGCTTGGGCAAACCCTCTTTGTAAAACCTTTCCAATCATGGTTGGGGGCACCACTTTTTCAAAATTACCAATCATGCTTGGGGGCACCATCTGTTTTCAAAAACCCTTTCCAATCTGCTTTGGGGCACCATCTGTTTTCAACCTTATCAATCATCTTGGGGGCACCATCCGGTTTGTAAAACCTTCCCCAAACATGCTGGTGCACCCCTCTTTGTAACCTTTCCAAAACATGCTTTGGGGGCCCCCATCTTTTTGGGAACCTTACCAATCTGATTCTTTTAAACCCTTTTGTTGCAAAACCCTTAAACCCAAAAAAAAGCTTTGGGGCACCTCTGTTTAACCTTACCCAAACATGATTGCTTCAAACCTTTCCTTGGTTGGGGAAAACCCTTTCCAATCATGCTTGGGTTTCACCATCTGTTGTAACCTTACCAAACATGAACTTTACCTTCTGTTTTAAACCATTTCCAATCATTTTCTTTTGGGGGCACCATCTTTTTTAACCTTACCAAACAAAGATTGCTTCAAATTTTTAACCTTTCTTGCAAAAAAAAAACCCTTACCCAAAACATGGGGGGTTTCCCAAAAAAACCAAAAAAACCTTTTTTTGGGTTTTAACCCTTTTAAACCTTTACCAATCATTTCTTTTTGGGACCATCGTTGAAACCTTTGGGGCCCAAAAAAAGCCTTTGTTTCAGCCATCCGTTTAACCTTAAAACCCAAACATGCTTGGGGCACCAAAAAGTTTAAACCCCCCCCAATCATGTTTGGGGAAACATCTGTTTTCAACCTTACCAAAAAACATGCTTTTTGAAAACCCTCCGTTTTTAAATTTTAAAAAACATGCTTTTTACACCATCATTGTAAACCTTACCAATCATGCTTGGGCACCACTGTTGCTAACCTTACCAATCAAAGCTTTTTACACCATCTTTGTAAACCCTTAAACCCAACAGCTTGGTTTCACCATCTGTTGCAAACCAAACCCAAACATTCTTTTTTAAAACCCTCTGTTGTAAAACCCTTTCCAATCATTTTTTTGTTCACCACCCGTTGCAACCCCTTTCCCAAACATTTCTTGGGGCCCATCTGTTTCCCAAAACCCTTAAACCCAAACAGCTTTTGGGGTACCATCTGTTTCAAAACCCTTAAACCCAAACATTTCTTGGGGGCACCCTCGTTGGGGAAACCCTTACCAATCCTGCTTGCTACACCTTTTGTTGTAACCTTAAACCCAAACATGCTTGGTACACCCCTCTTTTGGGCCCCAAACCCTTTCCAAAACATGGGTTGGTGCACCCCTCTTTTTCTACCTTACCAATCAGCTTGGGGCACCAACTGTTTCAACCTTCCCCAAACAAAGCTTGGAGCACCATCTGTTGCAATTTAAACAATCATCTTTGGGGGCACCAACATTGCAACCTTACCCAACAACCTTTTTGGGGCACCATCCCTTTTGCAAACCCTTTCCTTTTTTCATGCTTTGGGGCCCCCATCTGTTTCAACCTTAAAAAAACAATTTTTGGTGTACCAAAACCCGTTGGGATTTCCCTTTCCCCAAACATCTTTTTGGGGCCCCCCCATCTGTTTTCAACCTTAACCCCAATTTATGCTTGGGGCACCAACTGTTTCAAAACCTTACCAATCCAAAGCTTGGTGGGACCATCTTTGCAAACCTTTTTCCAAAAAAAGCTTTGGGGCACCATTTTCTGCAAACCCTTAAAACCCAAACATGCTTGGTTTCAAAAAATCCCTTTTCAAATTTTAAACCCCAAACATGCTTGGGGGCCCCCATCTGTTGCAACCCTTTAAAAACATTTTTGGTGCAAAAAAACCTTGTTGGGATTTCCTTTCCAATCAAACTTGGTGCAAAACCTTTTGTTGCACTTTTCAATCATGCTTTATGCAAACCCTCTGTTTTCAACCCTTTCCCCAAACATCTTTGAAACATCTGTTGCAACCAAAACCCAAACATGCTTTTTGGGGCACCATCTTTGGGGGAAAAACCCTTTCCAAACATTTCTTGGGGGCAAACCCTTTTTTTGGCCCCCAACCTGTAAAAACCAAAAAAAAAAAAAACCCCCCGCCAAAACCTGCCAAAACCCTCTCTTTCAACCCTTTTCCCCAAACCAAAGCTTGGGAAAAAAACCCCAAAACGTTTCAACTTAAAAACCAATCAAGCTTTTGGGGCAAAACCCTCGTTGCAAAAACCTTTAAAAAACATTCTGGTTTCACCCTGTTTTCATCCTTTCCAATCATGCTTGGTGCACCATCTTTTTCAACCTTAACCCCAAACATCTTGGTGCACCATCTGTTGGCCCAAACCTTAAACCCAAACATTTCTTGGGGGCACCATCTGTTGCAACCTTAAACCCAAACATGCTTGGGAAAACCCTTTTGCTGCAAAACCCTTTCCAATCATCTTTGGGACAAAAAATCCCGTTTTCCTTTTTCCAAACAAAGCATGGGCACCATCATTTTCAACCTTACCAATCATGCTTGGCCCCCATCCGTTTTTCAACCTTTCCAACATGCTTTGGGTTTACCTTTTGTTTCAAAAACCTTTTCCCTCCCTGCCTTTGGGCACCATCAGTTTCAACCTTCCAATCATGCTTGGGACCCCATCTGTTCCAAAAGTTACCAATCATTCTTGGGAAAAACCATCTTTTAACCTTACCAAACAGCTTGGGTGCACCATCCCTTTTTCAACCTTTCCCAAACGCTTGGGGCACAATCCGCTGTAACCCCTTTCCAAAAATGCGGGGGAAACCCTCTTTGGAACCTTACCCAATCATGCTTTGTGTACCATCCCCTTGTAACCTTACCAATCATGCTTGAAAAAAACCCCCTGTTGGGAAAATTTAAACCCAAACATGCTTGGTGCACCACTTTGCAAACCTTTCCAATCAAAGCTTGGGGCACCATTTGTTGCAAAACCCTTAAACCAAATTTTCTTGGTACCCATCTTTGTAACCTTACAAATCATGCTTTGGGACAAAACCCTCTGTTGCAAAACCCTTTTTAAAACCCAAACATCTTTGGGGCACCATCGTTGCAAAACCCCACCAACATGGTTGGGGCACCATCTGTTTCAACCTTTAAAAAATCATGCTTGGTGCACCATCTGTTGAACCTTAAACCAAACATGCTTGGTGCAACCATCTGGGTTTTTAACCTTACCAAAACTGCTTTGGGGCATCATCTGTTGCAACCTTTCCCAACATGCTGGGGGCACCAACTTTTTGGGAAACCCCCAAAACCAAAAATTCTTGGGGCACCAAACTGCTGCAAACCTTACCAATCATGCTTTTTTTTTTTTTTTTGGGTTTTTTGGGGTTTTTTTTTGGTCACCATCTGTTGAACCTTTCCCAAACATGTTTCACCATCTTTTGCAACCTTACCAATCATGCTTGGTGGGACCAAACTGTTTTCAACCAAACCAATCAGCTTTGGGGCACCATCTGTTTTTAACCCTTTTCCCAAAAAAAGGTTGTGCACCAAACTTTGCAACCTTACCAATCTTCTTTGGGGGCACCATCTGGGTTTCAACCTTTTCCAATCATGCTTGGTGCACCATCTTTTGGGAACCTTACCCCCCTGCTTGGTGCACCATCTTTTCAAACCCCTTTCCCCAAACATGCCTTTGGGGCACCAACTGGGGTTCAACCCTTACCAATCAAACTTGGTTCCCACTTTTTTTCAAACCTTTCCAATTTATGCTTGGGGCACCATCTGTTGCAACCCCCCTTTCCAATCATGGGTTTGGTTTCAAACCCTCTGTTGCAACCCTTTCCAATCCAAACTTGGTCACCAACGTTTCAACCTTAAAAACATTCTTGGTTCAAAACCCCTGTTGCAAACCTTTTCCAACCCGCATGTTTCCCCATCTGTTGAACCTTACCAAACCCTGCTTGGGGGCACCAAACTGTTCAATTAATAACATTCCTTATGGTTGGGGCACCCCGTTGCCAAACCAAACCAATCATGTTTGGGGCAAAACCCTCTGTTGAACCTACCCAAACATGCTTGGGCACCCCGTTGCAAAAATTTCCAATCATTCTTGGTCCCATCTTTGCAAAACCCTTACCAATCATGTTTTGGGTTCACCCCTGTTCCCAACCCTTAAAAAATCATGCTTGGTGCACCATCTTTGCAACCCTTAAAAAAAATGTTTTGGGGACCATCTTTTTTCAACCTTTCCATCAGCTTGGTTTCACCATCTGTTAACCCTTTTAAAAAAAATTCTGGTGGACCATCTTTTGCAACCTTACCAATCATGTTTGGGGCACCATCCTTGCAACCTTACCAAACAAGCAAAGGGGGCACCATCTGTTGCAACCTTAAAAACAAACTTGGGGACCCTCTGTTGCAAAAATTAACCCAAACATCTTGGTGCACCATCGTTTTCAACCCAAACCCAAACATGCTTTGGAACACCCTCTTTGCCCCCTTTACCAACATGCTTGGGGCACCATCTGTTGCAACCTTTTAAAAAAAAAACTTTGGGGGCAAACCCTTTTGGTGGCAAACCTTTCCAAACATGCTTTTTCCAAACCCTCTGTTTTAACTTTCCCAAACCTGTTGGTGCCCAACGGTTTTCAAAACCCTTTAAAAACATTCTTGGTGCACCCTCTTTCAACCTTACCAATCATGCTTTTGGGGCACCATCTGTTGCAAACTTACAAACATCTTTTGGGGCACCAATTTTTCAAACCCTTTCCAATCATGGGGTTGGGGCACCCTCTGTGCAACCTTAAACCCAATTTATGCTTGTCACCCTCTGTTTCAAAATTACCAAACAAGCCCTTTGGGGCAAAACCCCTTTTTTTTGCAACCTTAAAAACATTCGTGGGGGCACCCTCTGTGCAAACCCTTTCCAAACAAAGCTTGGGGAAACCCCCCCGTTGCAAAATTTTTCCAACCCTGCTTTGGGGCACCATCTTTGCAAAACCCTTAAAAACATTCTTTTGGAACCCCCCCCGTTGCCCCCTTACCAATCATGCTTGGGTTTCACCATCTGGTTTTCAACCTTAAACCCAACCATGCTTGGTCACCATCCCCCCTTTCCTTTTTCCAATCATGCTTGTTACCATCATTTTTCAACCTTTTCCAACATGCTTGGGCACCATCTGTTTTCAAAACCTTAAACCCTTTTTGGGTTGTTCACCAACCGTTTCCCCTTTCCCAAACATGCTTGGTGCACCATCGTTGCAACCTACCCAAACTTTCTTGGCAAAACCCTCGTTGCAACCTTTTCCCCTCATGCTTTGGTTCACCCTCTTTTCAACCTTACCAATTTAAGCCTTTTTGCACCATCTGTTGCAACCTTTCCAATCTGCTTTGGGGCACCAAACCGGTTTTAACCTTACCAATCAAGGGTTGGTCACCATCTTTTTGGGAAACCTTTTCCACATGCTTTGTGACCAAACCCTTTTAACCTTACCAATCTGGGTTGGTGCCAAACCGTTTTTTAACCTTTTCCAACAAGCTTGGTGCAACCATCTTTTTGGGAAACCCTTTCCAATCATGCTTTGTTGTTTCCAAAACCGGGTTTGTTTAAAACCCCAAACCCCAAAGCTTTAAAAACCAAACGTTTGGCCCTTTTCCAATCAAGCTTGGGGCACCATCCGTTTTCAACCCTTAAACCCAAACATTTGGCCCTGGTTTCACCAAAACTGTTGGCCCAACCCTTACCCCAAAAAATGCTTGGTCACCAACTGTTGGGAAAACCCTTTCAATCATGCTTTGGGGCACCAAACTGTTTGGGAACCCCTTTCCCAAACATGCGGTTTCACCATCTTTGCAACCCTTTCCAATTTATTTCTTGTTGCAAACCCTCTGTTTCAACCTTTTAAAAACAAAGCTTTGGGGCACCATCTGTTTTCAAAACCCAACCCCAAACATGCTTGGGGGCAACCCTCTGTTTAAAACCTTTCCAAACATGCCCTTTGGGCACCTCTTGCAACCTTAAACCCAAACATGCTTTTGGGGCACCATCTTTTTTTTTGTTTTGCAACCTTACCAATCTGCTTTGGGGCACCATCTGTTTCAACCTTTCCAATCATTTCTTGGTTCACCCTCTGTTGGGAACCTTAAACCCAAACATGCTTGGTTTCAACCATCTTTGCAACCATACCAATCATGCTTGGTGCAAAACCCTCTGTTTCAACCTTACCAATCATGCTTGGTGCACCCTCTGTTTTCAACCCTTTCCAAAACATGGTTGGTTGGGACCATCTTTTGCAACCTTACCAAATTTATGCTGGTGCACCATCTGTTGCAACCCTTTCCAATCACTTGGTACCAAATCTGTTTCAAACCCTTTCCAATCAAGCTTTGGGGAAAAAATCTTTGCAACCTTACCAAAACATTTTGGTGCACCCTCGTTTTCAACCTTACCAATCAAACTTGGTGGGAAACGGGAAAAAAAAACCCTTTTTGTTGCAACCTTTACCAAAACATGCTTTGGGGCACCATCGTTGCAACCATAATTCCTTTTGGGGCCCAACTGTTTTCAACCTTACCAATCATGCTTGGGGGCACCCTCTGTTTTTTAACCTTACCAATCATTTTTTGGTCACCCTCTTTTTCAACCTAAAAAAATCATCTTGGTGGCACCCCTGTTGCAAACCTTACCAAAGCATGCTTTTTGGGCAAAATCTGTTTTTAAAACCTTTAATCATTCTTTGGGGCACCATCTTTGCCCTTACCCCAAACATGTTTTTGGGACCCCTATTAACCTTTTCAATCCCTGCTTGGTGCAAACCCTCTGTTTTTCAACCCTTAAACCCAAACATCTTTTTGCAACATCTTTTGCAACCTTAAACCCCCCAAGTTTGGAACCATCTGTTGCAACCTTTCCAACATGCTTTGGGGCACCCCTTTGTTTTCAACCTTAACCCCAAACATTGCTTGTGGGACCATCTGGCCAAAACCTTTCCAATTTATGGGTTGTTCAAACCCCTTTCAACCCTTTCCAATCATGTTTGGGGGCACCATCTTTCAACCTTAAACACATTTTTTGTGCACCATCGTTTCATCCTTACCAATCATCTTTGGGCAACCCCTGTTGCAACCTTAACCCCAAACATGCTTGGGACCATCTTTTTCAAACCCTTTCCAATCATGCTTGGTGCCCCCTATTTGTTGCAACCTTAAATCATTCTTGGTGGGGACCATCTTGTTGCCCCTTACCAATCATTCTTTGGGGCACCATCTGTGCCCAAATTTTTCCCAAACATGCTTTTGGGAAACCCTTGTTTTCAAAAATTAAAAACACTTTTTGCACCCTCTTTTGCAACCTTTCCAATCATGGGTTGGTGCACCAACGTTGCAACCTTTCCAATCATGCTTTTTGCACCAACTTTTGCAACCTTAAACCCAAACATGCTTGTGCAACCAAAAATTTTTCAACCTTAAAAACATTCTTTTTTCACCATCCCGTTGAACCCTTTCCAAAACATGCTTGGGGCACCATCTTTGCAAACCCTTAAAAACATTCTTTGGGGCACCATTTTGTTGCAACCTTTTCCATCATTTCTTGTTGCACCCTCTGTTTTCAAAACCCTTTCCCAACCCTGCTTGGTGCACCCTCTGGTTTCAACCTTACCCAAACATTTTCTGGTCACCCTCTTTTTGCAACCTTTCCAAACCCTGCTTGGGGCACCATCCCGCTGCAACCTTACCCAAACATGCCCTTGGGGACCCATCTGTTGGGCCTTTTCCAATCATTTCTTTGGGCACCCATTTTTTTCCAAAAAAATTAAAAAAATTTTTCCCCCCCAAAAACCCCGGGCCCCCCCAAACCCCCCAAAAAAAAAAAAAATTTTTTTTTTCCCCCCCCCCTTTTTTTTTTTTCCCCCCCCCCTTTTTAATTTTAAAAAAGGGGGAAAATTTCCCCCCCCCAAACCCCCCCCCCCCCCCAAATTTTTTTGGGGGGGGGGCCCCCCCCCCCCCCCCAACCCCAAAAAAAACCCCCCTTTTTTTCCCCCCTTTTTTTTAAAAAAAAAATTTTTAAAAAATTTTTTTTTTTAAAATTTTTTCCAAAAAAACCCCCCTTTTTTTTTTTAATTTTTTTCCAACCCTTTTTAAGGGGGGCCCCCCCGGAACCCCCAAAAAAAGGGGGGGAAACCCCCCTTTGTTTTTTCCCTTTTCCCCCTTTAAAAAAGGGGGCCCCCCCCCCCCAAAAAGGGGCCCCTTTTAAATTTTTTAAAAAAATTTTTTTTTTTCCCCCCCCCCCCCCCCCCCCTTTTTTGGGGGGGAAAAAAAAACCAAAAGGGAAAAATTTTTTTTTTAAAAAATTTTTTTTTTTTTTTGGGGTTTTTAAAAAAAAAAAATTTTTTTTTTTAAAAAAAAAAAAGGGAAAAAAAAAAAAAAAGGGGGAAACCTTAAAAAACCCCCCCCCCCCCGGGGGGGGAAAAATTCCCTTTTTTTGGGGTTTTCCCCCCCCCCCGGGGGAAAACCCGGGCCTTTTTTTCCCCCCCATTTTTAACCCCCCCTTTTTTTCCCCCCCGGGGGGGTTTTTTTTCCCCCAAAAAACCCCCCCTTTTTTTAAAATTGTTTGGGAAAAACCCCCGGTTTTTCCCAAAAAATTTTTTTTGCCCCTTTTTTTTTTTTTCCCCCCCCCCAAAAAACCGGTTTAAAAAATTTTCCCCCCTTTTGGGGCCCCCCCCAAAAAAAAAAAGGGGGTTCAACCCCCCCCTTTTAAAAAAAACCCCCCCCCAAAAAAAAAAAATTTTGGGGCCCCCTTTTTTAATTTCCCTTCCCCCAAAAAATTTCCAAAAACCCCCCCCCGGTTTTTTCCCCCCCGGGCCCCCTTTTTTTAAAAAAAAAATTTTTTTTTTTTAAAAAAAAACCCCCCCCCCCCCCCCCCCAAACCCCCCCAAAAAAAAATTTTTTTTTTAAACCCAAAAAACCCCCCTTTTTTCCTTTTCAATTTTTTTTTTTTTTTTAAAAAAATTTTTTAAGGGGGAAAATTTTTTTTAAAAAAAAAAAAAATTTTTTTTAAAAAAAAAAATTTTTTTTTTTCCCCTTTTTTTTTTTTTAAAAAACCCCCCCCCCTTTAAAAAAAAATTTTTTTAAAAAAAAAAACCCTTTTAAAATTTTAAAAATTTTTTTTTTGGGTTTTCCCCTTTTTTTAAAAATTTTTTCCCCGGGGTTTTTTTCCCCCCCCTTTTTTTTTTTTCCAAAAACCCCCCCCCCCCCGCCCAAAAAACCCGGTTTTTCCCCCCCCCCCCCCCCCTTCCCCTTTTTTCCCTTTAAACCTTTTTCCCCTTTTTTTTTAAAATTTTTCCCCCCTTTTTTCCCCCCAAAAAAAAAATTTTTTTTAATTTTAAAAAAAAAAAGGGGGAATTTTTTTTTTTTCCCCCCCCCCCCCCTTTTAAAACCCCCCCTTTCCCTTTTTTCCCCCCCCAAAAAACTTTTTCCCCCCTTTTCCCCCAAAAAGGGGGGGGTCCAAAACCCCCCCAACCCCTTTTGCAAACCCTCTTTTCCCAAACCCCCGGGGTTTTTTTCCCCCAAAATTTTTTTTTAAATTCCTTTTCCCCCTTTTAAAAAAAAAAACACCTTTTTCCCCCCCAAAAACCCCTTTGGGGAACCTTTTAAAATTTTTCCCCCCCCCCAAAAAAAATTTTAAAATTTTGGGCCCAACTTTCCCCCCAAAAAAAATTTTTTTTTTTTATTTTCCCCCCTTTTTGCCCTTTTTTTTTTTTTTTCCCTTTTTTTTTAAAAAAATTTTTTCCCCCTTTTGCCCTTTAAAAATTTTTTTGAACCTTTTTTTTCCCCTTTTTGGGCCCCCCCAAAAAAATTTTGAACCTTTTTTTTTTTTCCCCCCCCCCCCTTTTTTTTTTCCCCCGGGGTTTTTTTTAAAAATTCCCTTCCCTTTTTTTTTACCCTCCCCCCTTTTCCCAAATTAAAATTTTTTTTTTTGGGGGGAAAAACTTTTTTTTTTAAAAATTTTTTTTTTTCCCCCCCCCCCCTTTTTCCCCTTTTCCCCTTTCCCCTTTTTAAAATTTTCCCCCCCCCTTTTTTTTTAAAATTTTGCAAATTTTCCCCTTTTTCCCCCCTTTTTTTGGTTCCCCCCAAATTAAATTTTTCCCCCCCAAACCCCCGGGGGGGGCCCCCCCCCCCCCCAAACGGGCCCCCCCCTTTTAAAAACCAATCATGCTTGGGCCCCCCCAAAAAACCCCCCCCTTTCCCTTTTTTTTAATTTTTTTTTTCCCTTCCCCTTTGGGCCCCCTTTTAAAAAATTTTGCCCCCCCTTTTTTAAAATTTTTTTTTTTCCCCCCCCCCCCTTTTTTTTTCCCCCCTTTTTCAAATTTTCCCCTTTTTTTTAAAAACCCAAACCTTTGGAAAAATTTTTTTTCCTTTTTCCCCCTTTTTTCCCCCCTTTTAAAAAATAAAAAAATTTTTTAAAATTTTAAAAAAAAAAATTTTTTTAACCTTTTTAAAAAATTTTTTTTTTTTTTTAAAAAAAATTTTTTCCCCCTTTTTTTAACCTTAAAAAATTAATTTTTTTTCCCCAAAATTAAATTTTTGAACCCTTTTAAATTTTCCAAATTTTTCCCTTTTTTGGAAAAATTTTAAAAAAAATTTTTTTTTTTTAAAAAAAAAAAAAAACCCCCCCAAAAAAACCTTTTTTTTTTTTGAAAATGAAAAATAAAACAAACCCCCTTTTCCAAAAAAAGGGCCCCCCTTTTTTTCCTTTTAAAAAAACCCCCCCAAAAAATTTTTTTTTTTTGGGCCCCCCCCCCTTTTTCCCCCAAAAAAAAAAAAAGGGGGCCCCCCCCCGCAACCAAAAAATGGGGTCCCCTTTTTAAAAACCCCTTTTTTTTTTCCCCCTTTTTAAAAAAAAACCCCGGGTTTTTAAAACCCCCCCGGGAAAATTTTCAATTCCCCCTTTTTCCCCCTTTTTTAAAAAAAAAAGGGGGGAAAATTTTTTTTTTAAAAAAAAAAAAATTTTTTTTCCCTTGGGGCCCCAAAAAAAAAAAAACCCCCCCCCCTTTTCCAAAATTTTTTTTTTTTTTAACCAAACCCCCCCCTCCCCGGGGGGGAAAAAAAAACCCCAAACTTTCAAAAAGGCCCCCCCAAAAAAAAAAAAATTTTTTTCCCCCTTTAATTTTGGGGAAAATTTTTCAAAAAATTTTTTTTTTTAAAAAAATTTTAAAAACCTTTTTTTTTTAAAATTTTTTTTGTTGGGTTTTTTTTCCCCCCCCTTTTTTTTTTTTTCCCCCCCCCAAAAACCCCTTTTTTTTCCTTAAAAAAATTTTTTTTTTTTTTTTTTTTTTTGGGGGAAAAGGGTTAAAAATTTTTTTTAAAAAATCCTTTTTTCCCCTTTTTTTTCCCCCCCAAAAAATTCCTTCCCCTTTTTAAAAAAAAAGGGGGAAAACCCCCCCCCAAAAATTTTTTAAAATTTTTTTAAAAAAAAAAAAAAAAAAAAAAAAATTTTTTAAAAATTTTTTTTTAAAAACCAAAAAAAAAAAAGGGGGGGGGAAAAAAAAAATTTTTAAAAGGAAAAAAAAAACCCCCCCCCAAAAAAAAAGGGGTTTTTTTTTTGGGTTTTTTTAAAAAAAAAAAGGGGGGGGGTTTTTTTTTTTCCCCCCCCTTGGTTTCCCCCCCCTTTTTTTTAAAAAACCCCCCCAAAAAAAGGGGTTTTTTTAAAAAAAATTTTTTTTTAAAAAAAAATTTTTTTTAAAAAATTTTCCCCCTTTTTTTTTAAAAGGGAACCCCCCCCCTTTTTTTTTTTTTTTTCCCCCCGGGGGGCCCCCCCTTACCAACCCCCAAAAAAATTTTCCCCCCAAATTTTCCCCCCAAAAAAAAATTTTTTTTTTTTTAAAAGGGGGAAAAAAAATTAAAATTTTTTTTCCCCAAAAAATTTTTTTTCCCCCAAAAAAAAATTCCCAAAATTTTTGGGTTTTTTGGGGCCTTTTTGGAAATTTCCTTTTTGGGGCCCCCCCCAAAAACCCCGGGGGGGGGGGAAAAGGGGAAAAAATTTAAACCCCCCAAAAAGGGGCCCCCAAAAAAAAAATTTTAAAAAAGGGGGAAAAACCCCAAAAAAGGGGCCCCCCCAAAAACCTTTTTGGGGGGGGAAAAAAAAATTTTAAAATTTTTTCCCCCCCCCCTTTTTTCCCCCCCCCTTTTTTTTCCCCCCTTTTTTTTTTTTCCCCCTTTTTTCCCCCCCCCCCCCCAAAAAAAAAATTTTTTCCCCCCCCCCCTTTTTTTTTTTGCCCCATTTTTTTAAAAAAATTTCCCCCATTTTTTAAAACCCCTTTAACCCCAAAATTTTGTTAATTTTTCCCCCCCCCCCCCGGGGGGGTTCCCATTTTTTTTTTTTTCCCCCCTTTTTTTTTTTTTTAAAAATTCCAAAATTTTTTTAAACCCCTTTTTAAAAAATTTCCCCCTTTTTTTTTTTTTTGTTTTTCCCCAAACCCCAAAAATTTTTTTTTTTTTAAAAAAAAATTTTCCCCCCCCCCTTTTTTTTTTTTTCAGGGGTACACTCGGGAAGTTACAACACGGGGTCCCTCAGTTATGCTACAACCTAGTGGAATAAAAGGAATTTTTTACAAACACAGGGGTACACTCATGGCTCAACCAGGGGTACGCTAAAGCAGCGTTACAACCACAGTGGTACGCTCAGGTAGTGTTCTAACCCCAGTGGAACGCTTAGGTAGTGCTACAACTCAAGTGGTACACTCATGGAGTGTTACAGAGCGAGTGTTACGCTCACGTAGTGTTACAACCCCAGTGGTGCACTCAAGTAGTGTTACCACCACAGTGGTACTCTCAGGTAGTGTTACATCCCCAGTGGTACACTCAGATAGTGTTACAACCACAGTGGGACGATCCGGTATTGTCATAACGCCAATTGTACGCTCAGTTAGTGTTACATGCCCAGTGAAACACTCACGTAGTGTTACAACCACAGTGGTACACTCAGGTAGAGTTATAACACCAGTGGGAACATAAAAAGTCTGGGCTGAATGGTACTGCCCTTGATACTGGCCATGTAGTCACAAACTGTAAGGCTGGAGGTGATGTCCTGGTAGTCAGTAAATGTGGGGCTGATAGTGCTGTCCTGGGAGACAGTAATGGTGAAGCTGGAGGTGCTGTCCTGGGAGACAGAAATGGTGAAGCTGGAGATACTGTCCTGGGAGACAGTAATGGTGAAGCTGGAGATGCTGTCCTGGGAGACAGTGATGGTGAAGCTGGAGATGCTGTCCTGGGAGACAGTTATGGTGAAGCTGGAGATGCTGTCCGGGGAGACAGTAATGGTGAAGCTGGAGATGCTGTCCTGGGAGACAAAAATGGTGAAGCTGGAGATTTTGCCCAGGTAGTCGGGAATTATACGCAGGAAGGAATACATATAAATGACCTCATAGGGGACAGGAGCCATGTAGGGAAACAAGTGTAGTCAAAGATAAGATAAAACCAATATTGCAAAACTAAAAATACCGCAGGAAATAGCAAACAAGGGGACTACAATAGCAATAGTGAGGATAAATTACCAAAAAACAATGGTGGGAGCTCCATTGTTGGTGCTAGGGAGGATAGAAGTAAGACAGGGAAACATGCACCAAACAGGGAAATACAGTCACAGAAACCCAAGGCAAGCGGAAACCAACCTGTCCCACATACTATGCACTTGGTATCTGCTGGCATGGGAAATCGGGAAAACAGATGGGACATGCAACTATGACCACCCTAGAAAATGCCATGCCCATATGACAACAGGAAAATGAAAACTCCCTTCCTGTAAGCTTTTTCACCCTGAAATGTGTACTCTTCAGTACAGGAAAGACTGTGCTATAACTTAAATTGCCAGGCATACCATCTAAAGGGGCCCAAAAAGATACAAAACATCCGGGCCATGGGAAAACCGGGGTAGCCACAGCCACTCAAGAGGGAGAGGTTTTTTAGTGCCAGGAAGGAAAAAAAACTGGCGGGAAATGGCAGAAATCGTACACCAAATCCAGTCATTCCTGGCGTGGAACCACAGTCGAGGGCCCCTCCACCCCAAAACCCAAACAGATACAGAAACTAATCCCGGAAAAAAAACCCCCCCCATACCAACAATACCACCAGTCCGATAACATCTTCTTTGCAAATATACAGGGTCTAAAGCCAGAAAACAACAACAAAATACCTTTCATCCGTGGCCCTGCTTGCAGAGGCAAAGCAATGTTCGCGGCTTTCACTGAGACCCACATAAAGGGATCACTTGGACCCCGAAATATGTATCCCAGGTTACAACCTATACAGATTTTGACAGAGTGAACAGGCAAAAGGGGGGGGTTGGCCTGTACATTGCAGAGTCACTTGTTTGCACAGAACTGTTTAAATGCCTCAAATGACGTAGTGGAAGTTTTAGCAGTAAAGGTCGAGAACCAAAACCTAGTCATTGTGGTAGTCTACAAGCCCCCCGGATGCAACATCCCAGCAATTCCGGGAACAGCTGTTAAAAATTGACCACTGTCTGGAAAATCTTCCAGCTCCTGCACCCAACATCTTGCTCCTGGGGGATTTCAACTTAAGGCACCTAAAATGAGAAAAAAGCAAATAATTTGTTCTTTTAACACCATGGGAAAGCTCTGTGAAAACTCACATCACACGATTTTTTAAATTTGCAAAATTCAATTTAAACCAGCAAATAATAGAGCCTCTAACGGGGAAAATACACTAGCCCCATCTTCACAAACAATGAGATCTGATAAGAAATGTCCCCATATCAAAAAAAATATACTCAGATCAAACAAAATTGGGGTTTCAGACATGTATGCGTGGAGCCCAGCCGAAAAAATAAACTATCCGAGGGCTTTCACCAAATTAAAACTAAATAAAAAAAACATAAGGGGGACCAAGAAAACCCAAGTTTTAACCGATATAAGCGGGGAAGATATACTAAGCAACACAGACCCAAATTTAGCCTAGAACAGATTAACTCGGTGCACCGTTGTATGAAAAGGCTTTTTCCTAAAAGAAAAAGGAGGAGTAGATGTAAAATAAAAAGAGAAGGCGCTCCCTTTACGGCGACGGAAAAGAATAACAGAGGGGCAAAAAGGGGGTCAATTATCTGAAATGCCAGGGAACACGGTCGGGAAAAATAGCAACTCGAACTTAAGCAAAAAGAACCCTTTTTAGGACGGGAAATCGGGGGAAGTACAAAAGCATAAATGAAATCAAAAGAAACCCTAAGTATTTCTTCTCCTATCCCCAAATCAAATCGGAACAACGTCCATTTTGGGGCCCCTACTTAAACAAGAGGGGCCCTACCAGATACGCAAGGAAATGATGAGCTACTCAAGTCCCAAATGACTCATTTTTAGAAACCCCCTTTAAACCAGACTGACAGTCAAATCAAAATGAATTTTTTTATGAGAGAGCCACAAAATTTGAAAACTTCGAACAGGCGATAAATACACCCCCATGCACTCTCCCCCGGGGGCCAGACCAGGGGAACTCTGTGTTCATCAGACTGCAAGAGCCCCTATCACGAGCCTTTTATCCTATGGAGAGGGGGATGGACACGGGGGGGCGTCCCCCGTTACTAAAAAAACAGCTAGCCCCACTCCCAAAAGGGGCATTTAAAACAACAGCAAAAAACTACAGACCAATAGCAAATAACATCCCATATCAAAAAGCTTTTAAAGGGTCCTAAGAAGCAAAATCACCCCCCACAGAAACCCATCAGTTACACAACCCAGGGGGAAATGGGTTTAGAACAGGTCGCTCCTGCTGTCCAACTATGGATCACTACGACAAGGTCCTAAAGCATAAAACAAAAAGAAGCAGATGTAATAATACAGATTTGCAAAAACCCTTTGACAAGTGTGACCATGGCGTAAAGCGCAAAAAAGCGCGCTAAAGAATAACAAAAAGCGGTCGATGATCTAAATTTCCTCACAACAGAACACAGAGAGAGTCGCAAAAGAGTAAAGTCCCAGGCACTACGGGGGAAAAAACTCGTTCCCCAAGGCCATTTCTACTCCCTCTTTTCCTCATCCCCCATATCGACATAGACAAGGATGTCAGCCACAGCCCGTGTCTTCCTTGCAGAGACCCCCGAACTGCATGACAGTGTTCCTTTGCAAAACCTGAAAAGGCTCCAGGGGGACATAAACCCAAATCTTTCAGGGGGCTGCAAAAAACAATATAATTCAACGATGAAAAATTTTAAATTACTCAATAGGGTAAATAGGGGAAAATTTTAAATCTTCATCAGATTACAAAACAATTCGGGCCACAAAAAGAGGATACCCCAACGTCAAAGACCTGGAGTGATTATTCGAGGATCTCACCTTCAAGGACCAAACTTGTATCAATGCATCTGCTAGAAAAATGCAGGATGGATAAGGAACCTTAAAAATAGGGGGGCCCAAGCCCATGATGACCCCTTTTCGGACTTGTTCTTCGGGGGGGGGAATATTGCTGCACTCTAACAGCACCCTTTCGCAGGTGAAATTGCCGACCTAGAAAATGTACAAGAACTTTCACGGCGCGCATAACGGAGTAAAACACCTCAATTACGGGAGCGCTTGAGGTTTTAACCCTTTTTCCCTGAACGCAGGAGGGAGATACAGATTTTAAAACACCCGGAAAATCCTAGAGGGGCAGTACCCAACTTGCACACGAAAATCACTCACAAAAGAAAACAAAAGATTGGGAGACGATCACCTCCCCCCCCAAAGAAAAAAAAGGGGGGTCACTAGCACGTTAAGAGACATACAATAAGTGCAGGGGCCCGGCTGTTCAACTGCCCCCTCAGCCCCCCTAAGGGGGTTTCCAACAGACCCCCGGCATTTTTCAAGCTGGCACTGGGCAAGACCTAAAGTCATTCCTGATACCCGGGGTGTGGTCGTACGTTGGTTTTCGTGCAGCCACAGCAAAAGCCTGGTTGCAGGGGCCTGATCCACCGGAGGCCTGGTCACAGACGGCCGCGGGGGCGTTGACCCCGAAACTCCTTTCCCGGAAAAATCCGGGAAACTCCTGGTACGCTGTTTAGTGTTACAACCCCAAGGGTTCCCTCAGTTTAAAGCTAAACCACAGTGGGGTTTTTCAGGTAGTGTAAAAACAGTGGTACCTAGTTAGTGTTACCCAAATTTCTGGATACTCAGGCAGTGTTACAGCCCAGAATCCCTCGGAAGGAATAACCTCATGGTACGGGGGAGTTAGTGTTTCAACCCAGTGGTGCACTCAGACAGTGTTAAAACCCCAGTAGAGCGCTCAGGTGTTACAACCCCAGTGGTACGCTCAAGTAGTGTTATAACCCCAGTGGTACACTCAGGTAATGTTACAACCCCAGTGGAAAACTCGGGTAGTGTTACAACCAGAGTGGTACTCTCAGTTAGTGTTACAACGCAAGTGGTTCACTCTGATTGTGTTACGAAGACAGTGGTACATAAACGTAGTGTTACAACCAGAGTGCCACGCTAAAGTAGTGTTACAACCCCAGTTGTACGCTCAGTTAGTGTTACAAAACCAGTGGTACACTCAGGCAGTGTTACAGCCCAAGTGGTACCCTCTGGTAGTGTTATAACCTCAGTGGTAAGCTAAGTTAGTGTTACAACCCAGAGGTACACTCAGTGTTACAACCACAGTGGTGTGTTCAGGTAGTGTTACATCCTCAGTGTTATGCTCAGGTAGTGTTTCATTCACAGTTGTATGCTCATTAAGTGTTACAACCACAGTGGTCAGGTAGTGTTATAACCCAAGTGGAACGCTCAGGGAGTGTTACAACTCAAGTGGTACACTCAGGTAGTGTTACAGAACCAGTGTTACGCTCAGGTAGAGTTTTATTCACAGTGGTATGCTCCCGAAGTGTTACAACCACAGAGGTACTCTCAGTTAGTGTAACAAACCCAAGTGGTACGCTCAGTTAGTGTTACAACACGAGTGGTACACTCATGTAGTGTTACATCCACAGTGGTACGTTCAGGTGGTGTTACAACCCCAGTGGTACACTCATGTAGTGCTACAACCACAGTGGTACGTTCAGGTAGTGTTACAACCCCAGTGGTACACTCATGTAGTGCTACAACCACAGTGGTACGTTCAGGTAGTGTTACAACCCCAGTGGTACACTCATGTAGTGCTACAACCACAGTGGTACGTTCAGGTAGTGTTACAACCCCAGCGGTACGCTCAAATAGTGTTACAACCAAAGTGGTATGCTCAGGAACTGTTACAACTACAGTGCTACGCTCTATGGTGTTCTAACAACAGTGGCACGTTCAGGTAGTGATACAATCTCAGCGGTACGCTCATGTAGTGTTACAACCCAAGTGGCACACTCAGGAAGTGTTACAACTCCAGTGGTACGCTAATGCAGTGATACAACCCTAGTATTACACTCAGTGTTACAACCACAGTGGTACAATAAAGTAGTGTTACAACCTCAATGGTACGTTCAGGTAGTCTTACGACCCCAGTGGTACACTCAGGTGGTGTTACAGCCCCAGTGGTATGCTCAGAGAGTGTTACAGCCACAGTGATATACTCATGTAGTGTTACAACCCAAATGGTACACACAGGAAGCGTTACAACCTCATTGGTACGCAGAGGAAGAGTTATATCCCCAGTTGTACGCTCAGGCAGTGTTACAGCCCAAGTGGTACACTCAGGAACTGTCAGAACCACAGTGGTACGTTCAGGTAGTGTTACAACACCAGTGGTACGCACATTTAGTGTTACAACCCCAGTGGAACGCTCAGTTAGTGATAGAACCCAAGTGGTGCACTCAGGTAGTGTTATAAAACAAGTGATACGCTCAGTAAGTGTTACAACGCAAGTGGTTCATTCAGATTGTGTTACGAAGACAGTGGTACATAAACGTAGTGTTACAACCAGAGTGCCACGCTAAAGTAGTGTTACAACCCCAGTTGTATGCTCAGTTAGTGTTACAAAACCAGTGGTACACTCAGGCAGTGTTACAGCCCAAGTGGTACCCTCTGGTAGTGTTATAACCTCAGTGGTAAGCTAAGTTAGTGTTACAACCCAGAGGTACACTCAGTGTTACAACCACAGTGGTGTGTTCAGGTAGTGTTACGACCAAAGTTGTACACTCAGGTAGTGTTACAACCACAGTGGTATGCTCAGGCAGTGTTATAACTCCAGTGGTACACTCAGGTAGTTACAGAACCAGTGTTACGCTCAGGTAGTGTTTCTTTCAAAGTGGTATGCTCACGAAGTGTTACAACCACAGTGGTACTCTCAGTGTAACAAACCCAGTGTTACACTCAGGTAGTGTTACAACCACAGTCGTACGATCAAGTAGCGTTATAACCCCAGTGGTACGCTCAGTGTTACAACCCCAGTGGTACGCTCATGTAGTGCTACAACCGCAGTGGTACGGTCAGGTAGTGTTACAATCCCAGCGGAACGCTCAAATAGTGTTACAACCAAAGTGGTATGCTCAGGAACTGTTACAACTATAGTGCTACGCTCAGGTAGTGTTTTAACAACATTGGCACGTTCAGGTAGTGGTACAACCCTAGTGGTATGCTTTGTTGGTGTTACAACTCCAGTTGGACACTCAGTGTCACAACCCAGTGGGACGCTCACGCAGCGTTACAACCGCAATCTTACGCTCAAGTAGTGTTACAATCTCAGCGGTACGCTCATGTAATGTTACAACCCAAGTGGTACACTCAGGAAGTGTTACATCTCCAGTGGTACGCTAATGCACTGTTACAACCCTAGTATTACACTCAGTGTTACAACCACAGTGGTACAATAAAGTAGTATTACAACCTCAGTGGTACGCTCAGGTAGACTTACGACCCCAGTGGTACACTCAGGTAGTGTTACAACCCCAGTGGTATGCTCAGGGTGTGTTACATCCACAGTGATATGCTCATGTAGTGTTAGAACCCCAGTGGTATGCTCAGAATGTGTTACAACCCCAGTGGTACACACAGCGTTACAACCACATTGGTACGCAGAGGAAGTGTTATAACCCCAGTTGTACGCCCAGGTACTGTCAGAACCACAGTGGTATGTTCAGGTAGTGTTACAACCCCAGTGGTACGCTCAGTTAGTGTTACAACCCCAGTGGAACGCTCATGTAGTGTTGCTACCCCAGTGGTACGCTAAGTTAGTGTTACAACCCCAGTGGAACTCTCAGGTAGTGTTACAACCCCTGTTTTATAGCCAGGTAGTGTCACAACCCCAGTGGCACGCTCACGAAGCATTACAACCACTGTAATACGCTCAGGTAGTGTTACAACCCCAGCGGTACGCTTAGTTAGTGTTACAACCCAAGTGGTACACCCAGGAAGTGAGACAGCCCCAGTGGGTTGATCAGGTAGTGTTACAATCCCATTAGTACGCTCAGGTAGTGTTACAACCCCAGTGGTACACTCAGTGTTACAACCACAGTCGGACGCTTAGGTAGTGTTATAACGCCAGTGGTACGCTCAGTGTTACAAGCCCAGTGGTACACTCACGTAGTGTTACAACCACAGTGGTACACTCAGGTAGAGTTATAACCCCAGTGGTGCGCTCAGTTAGTGTTAAAACCCCAGTAGAACGCTCAGGCAGTGTTACAACCCCAGTGATACGCTCGGGTACTGTTATAACCCCAGTGGAACGCTCAGGTAGTGCTACAACTCAAGTGGTACACTCAGGTAGTGTTACGGAACCAGTGGTACGTTCAGGTAGTGTTACAACCCCAGTGGTACACTCACGTGGTGTTAAAACCACAGTGGTACACTCAAGTAGAGTTATAACCCCAGTGGTACGCTCTGTTAGTGTTACAACCCAAGTGGTTCACTCAGTGTTACAACCACAGTGGTATGTTCAGGTAGTGTAACAACCCCAGTGATACGCTCAGTTAGTGTTACAATAACACTGGTACACTCAGGCAGTGTTACAGCCCACGAGGTACTCTCAGGTAGTGTTATGACCTCAGTGGTACGCTCAGTGTTACAACCCAGCGGTACACTGAGATAGTGTTCCAACCACAGTGGTATGTTCAGGTAGTGCTACAACCCCAGTGGCACGCTCAGTTAGTGTTAAAACCCCAGTAGAACGCTCAGGTAGTGGTACAACAGCAGTGGTACGCTCAAGTAGTGTTACAACCACAGTGATACACTCAGGTAGTGTTACACCCCCAGTGGTACGCTCTGGTAGTGTTACACCCCCAGTGGTACGCTCTGGTAGTGTTACACCCCCAGTGGTACGCTCTGGTAGTTTTACAACCACAGAAGAACGCTCAGGTACTGTTATAACCCCTCTGGAACGTTCAGGAAGTGTTACAACCACAGTGGTACGTTTATGTAGTGTTACAACCCCAGTGGTAAGCTCATAGTGTTATAACTCCATTGGTATACTGATTAGTGTTGCAGCCTCAGTGGCACACTCAGGTAGTCTTGAAACCACAGGGGTGCACTCAGATAGTGTTACAACACCAATGGTATACCCAGGTAGTGTTACAACCCCTTGGTACATTCAGGTAGTGTTACAACCGAAGTGGTACGTAAAGGTAGTATTACAACCCAGGTGGTACGCTCAGTTAGTGTTATAACCCGAGGGAAACACTCAGGTAGAGTTTCAAGCACAGTGGTATGTTCCGGTAGTGTTACAACCCCATTGGTATGATCAGGTACTGTTACAGCCCCAGTGGCACGCTCGGATAGTGTTACAACCCAAGTGGTACGGTCAGGTAGTGTTGCAACCCGAGTGGTAAACTCAGGTAGTGTTACAGTCCCAGTGGTACGCTCATGTAGTCATACAGTGGTACACTCACGTAGTGCTACACCCGCAGTGGTACGCTCAGGTAGTGTTACAAACCAAGTGGTACCGTTATGTTGTGTTTCAACTGCAGTGGTATGCTCAGTTTATGTTACGAACACAGTTTTCAATTCAGGTACTGTTAAAACCCAGTTGTATGCTCAGGTAGCGGTATAACGCCAGAGGTACGCTGAGGTAGTGTTACATATCCAGTGGTACGCTTATTAAGTATTACAATAGCAGTGGCACGCTCAGCTAGTGTTACAACCCACAGTGGTACGCTCAGGTCGTATTTCAAAAGCAGTGGTACGCTCAGGTAGTGTAATAAACCCAGTGTTACGCTCAGAGAGTGTTACAACCCCAGTGGAAAGCTCAAGTAGTGTTACAACACAAGTGGCACGCTGAGTTAGTGTTCTAACCCCAGTAGTGCTCTCAGGTAGTGTTACAACCCCATCGGTACTCTCAGATAGTGTTACAACCCCTGTGGTACGCTCATGTAGTGTTATAACCCCAGTGGTGCGCTCAGAAAGAGTTACAACCCCAGTGGTACGCTCAGGTCGTATTTCAAAAGCAGTGGTACGCTCAGGTAGTGTAATAAACCCAGTGTTACGCTCAGAGAGTGTTACAACCCTAGTGGAAAGCTCAAGTAGTGTTACAACACAAGTGGCACGCTGAGTTAGTGTTCTAACCCCAGTAGTGCTCTCAGGTAGTGTTACAACCCCTGTGGTACGCCCATGTAGTGTTATAACCCCAGTGGTGCGCTCAGAAAGAGTTACAACCCCAGTGGTGCGCTCAGTGATACAACCACACTGGTAGGCTTAGGTAGTGTTACAACGCCAGTATAATTCCTAGGTAGTGTTACAACGCCAGTATAATTCCTAGGTAGTGTTACAACCCCAGTTTTACGCTCAAGTAGTGTTACAACGCAAGTCGTACGGTCAAGTAGTTCTACAACCCCAGTGCTACACTCAGGTAGTGTTACAATTAGAGTGATACGTTCTAGTGTTACAACCCCAGTGGTACAGAAGGGTAGAGTTACATCCACATTGGAACGTTCACGTAGTGTTAAAACCCCATTGGCACACTAGGGTAGTGTTACAACCACAGTGGCACGCTCAGGTAGCGTTACAATGCAAGTGGTACACTCAGGTAGTGTTACAGCCATTCTGTTACGTTCTGATAGTATTACAACCCCAGGGGTACGCTCAGGAAGTGTTACAACCACAGTTTTACTCTCGGTAGTCTTACAACCCGTGGTACATTCAGGTACTGTTACAACGCCAGTGGTAGGCTCAAGTAGTGTTACAACGCCAGTGGTAGGCTCAGGTAGTGTTACAACGCCAGTGGTAGGCTCAGGTATTGTTACAACCACAGTTTTATACTCAGGTATTGTTGAAACCCCAGTGGTATACTTAGGTAGTGTTACAACCACAGTGGTACGCTCATTCAGTGTTTCAACCCCAGTAGTAAACTCAGGTAGTGTTACAACCACAGTTGTACGTTTAGGCAGTGCTACAACCACAGTGGTACGCTCAGGTAGTGTTACAACCACAGTGGTACGCTCTGGTATCTGTTACAGCCCGAATGGTACAATCAGGTAGTGTTACAGCCCTAGTTTTGCGACCAGCTAGTGTTACAACCTCAGCCGTACACTCAAGTAGTGTTACAACCCCAGTGGTACACTCAGAAAGTGTTACAACGTCAGTGGTACGCTCAGGTGGTGTTACAATAACAGTGGTACACTCAAGAAATGTTACAGCCCAAGAGGTACCCTCAGGTAGTGTTATGACCTCAGAGGTACGCTCATTTAGTGTTACAACCCCAGTGGCACGCTCAGTTAGTGTTAAAACCCCACTAGAACGCTCAGGTAATGTTACAACCGCAGTGGTAAGCTCAGGTAGTGTTATAACCCCATTGGAACGCTCAGGTAGTGTTACAACCCCAGTGGTACGCTCAGGTAGTGTTACAACCCCAGTAGTACGCTCAAGTAGTGTTACAACCCCAGTGGTACGCTTAGATAGTGTTACAACCCAAGCGGTTCACTCAGATTCTGTTACGAAGACAGTGGTAAGTAAACGTTGTGTTACAACCACAGTGGCACGCTCAGGTAGTGTTACAACTGTTGTGCGCTCAGCTAGTGTTACAATAACAGTGGTACACTCAGGCAGTGTTACAGCCCAAGTGGTACCCTCAGGTAGTGTTATAACCTCAGTGGTACGCTCACTTAGTGTTACAACCCAGTGGTGCACTCATATAGTGTTACAACCACAGTGGTATGTTCAGGTAGTGTTACAACACCAGTGGTACGCTCAATTAGTGTAACAAACCCTGTGTTACACTCAGGTAGTGTTACGACCACAGTGGTACGATCAAGAAGTGTTATAACCCCAGTGGTACGCTCAGTTAGTGTTACAATCCCAGTGGTACACTCATGCAGTGTTACATCCACAGTGGTACGTTCAGGTAGTGTTACAACCCTAGTGGTAAGCTCAGTTAGTGTTACAACCCCAGTGCTACACTCAGGTAGTGTGACAACCCCCGAGTTACGTTCAGGTAGTGTTACAACCACAGTGGTACACTCATGTAGTTTTACAACCACAGTGATACGCTCAGGTAGTGTTACAACCACAGTGGTACACTCATGTAATGTTGCAACCACAGTGGTACGTTCAGGCAGTGTTACAACTCCAGTGGACCGCTCAGTTAGTGTTACAACCCCAGAGGTACACTCATGTAGTGTAACGACCCCAATGTTACGTTCAGGTAGTTTTGAAACCACAATGGTACGTTTATGTAGTGTTACAACCCCAGTGGTACAGAAGGGCAGAGTTACATCCACACTGGAACGTTCACGTAGTGTTAAAACCCCATTGGCACACTAGGGTAGTGTTACAACCACAGTGGCACGCTCAGGTAGCGTTACATGGTACGCTCAGGTATTGTTACAACCCCAGTGGTACGCTCATGTACTGTTACTGCCAAAGTGGTACACTCAGGAAGTGTTACATTCCCAGTGGTACGCTGAGGTAGTGTTGCAATCCCAGTGGTACTCTCAGGTATTGTTACAATTCTAGTGGTACTCTCATGAACGGTTACAGCCCGAGTGGTACACTCAGGAAGTGTCAAAGTCCCAGTGGTACGCTCAGTTAGTGTTACAACCCAAATAATACGCTCAAGTAGGGTTACAACCACACTGGTACACTCACATAGTGTTACGACCCCTGTGGTACACCCAGGTAGTATTACAACCCCAGAGGTACACTCAGGTAGTGATACAACGATAGTGGTATGCTCAGGTAATGATATAACCTCAGTGGCATTCTCAGTTACTGTTTCATCACCAACGGTACACTGAGTGTTACAACGACAGTGGTACGTTCAGGTAGTGTTACAACCCCAGTCTTAGACTAGGGTAGTGTTACCGCCCCATTGGTATACTCAGGTAGCGTTACAACCCAATTGATACCCTAAGTTAGTGTAACAACCCCAGTTTAACGCTCAAGTAGTGTTACAATCAAAGTGGTTCACCCAGGTAGCGTTACAACACCAGTGGTACACTCAGGTAGTGATACAACCCCAGTAGTACGTTCAGGTAGTGTTACAACGCCAGTGGTACACTCAAGTAATGTTACAACCACAGTGGTACGCTCAAGTACGGTTGCAGCCCAAGTGGTACACTCAGGTAGTGTAACAGTCCCAGTGGCACGCTCAGGTGGTATTACAAACCCAGTGGTACGCTCAGGTAGTATTTCAACGCCAGTGGTACGCTCAGGTAGTGTTTCAACGCCAGTGGCACGCTAAGGTAGTATTACAACCCCAGTGGTACAGTCAAATAGCGTTACAACCCCTGTGGTACGTTCAGGTAGTTCTACAACCCAAGAGGTACATTCAATGTTAGAACCACAGTGGTACACTCAGTGTTACATTTATAGTGGCACACTCAGGTAGTGTTACAGCCCGTGTGGTACACTCTGGTAGTGTTACAGATCCAGTGGTACTCTTAAGTAGTGTTACAACCCCAATGGTACGCTCAGGTAATGTTAAAACCACAGTTTCACGCTCAGATAGAGTAACAACCGCAGTGGTACGCTCAGGTAGTGGTACAACGCCTGTGGTACGCTAAGGTAGTGTTACATCCCAAATGTTACGCTCAGGTTGTGTTACAATCCAAGAGGGATGCTTAAGTAATGTTACAACCCAAGTTGCACGCTCATTTAGTGTTGAAACCCCAGGTAGTATTACAACCACAGTTTTACTCTTAGGAAGTGTTACAACCCCAGTGGTACTCTCAGGTAGTGTTACAAGCAGTGTTAGGCTCAAGTAGTGATACAACCCCTGTGGTACGCTAAGTTAGTGTTACAACCCAAGTGGAACGTCCAAGTAGTGTTACAACCACAGTTGTACACCCAGAAAGTGTTACAACCCGAATGGTACACTCAGGTAGTGATACATCCTCAGTACTACGCTCAGGTGTACAACACCAGTGGTACGGTCAGGAACAGAACAGAACAGAGGACTCACAGGTAATGACCCACGAGGGGCGAGGGGCAAGTGGGGACAGGGCGAAGAATAGATGGTGAGAGGAATGTCGTGAGTCGAAGAGAGAAGAGTCAGGACTAGACCCAACTGCTAAGCCTTGAAAACACTGACGAGGACTATATAGAAGGCACTGTAGACTCTGCAGAAGCTGACTGCATCTTGCTGGATGGAAGAAGACTGAGACTTGCTCGTGATTGGTGGCTGCAGGCGACAAGGGAGGAGCTTATCGTTGATTGGTCAGTTCTTGGAGTTGGTGGTTACTTTGAGTTGTGACTTTGTTTTACGATAACATTTTGCTTGTTGATTTCAATTCCATTTTCAAGACGTTTAAATCGTTGTAACGGGATGATCATGAGACGTGTTAACAAGTGTTGATAGCAGGGATCTTGAGTGTTGTTCATTGTGCTTTAGAACAGTAGAAAGTTCAATTATACCAGCAGCTCTGCAAGAAGAATCGATGGTAAACTTTACTTTCTTTTTGATGAGGTTAGTGTGCAGTTCAGATAACATCATATCCTGAGAATAATTAGCTGTGGTGTAGAAGGCGATTCCATACCATGGATAATAATTTTCTGCATCTTCATCAGGAACTGTATAAAGTCGAGAGTCGTAAGATGGTGTTGTTGGCATAGGTTTTCCAGTCTTGTTAAATGGTGTTGAAGGTGGAGTTGAAGATTCGATGTCGGCTTCAGTGGAAGAGAAGTAAGATGTTGGTGGAGGCGAAGTTTCTGATTGGTGGGTTTCAATGAGGAGTAATGGTGGTACAGGCTTCTCATTGGTTGTCGTTGGAGTGACGTCACTAGTTGGTAGTGATGGTGGAGTTACTGCAGAAGCAGAGGTGGCGACTAAGTCCTTTGTGAATTTGAGAATTTCTGCAGAAAGTGGAGATACTGGAAATATAAATGATGGTATGTTGTTCAAGGCGAATAACTCGTTTATGGTGGTGTTGAAGGAGCCAGGTACAGCCATGTTCTGCATAGGATCATATAGCAGAGAGTAATGGATCTTTGTTAGATCACATGTTGGAGGAGTGATGGTGGTGGTAGTGGCGGGTTGAGTGGAAGCTTGAAGTAGTTTTGTAGTATCTGCCTGCAACTTTGCAATTGCGGCATAGGTTGGTGGCTTGTTAGATGATTTTTTTCTGTGCTGCATCTTGTGTTTTCCTCATAATATCCTTTGTAGTAAGACATTTTGCTGCCAGAGTATGGTGATCATTGCTTTTGCAGTTTAAACAAGTTGGTGGTGATGGAGTAGAGGCAGTACAGGAACTGAAGGTGTGTCCCTCACTACCACATGTAGTGCAGAACTTCTTGTCTTTTACTGGACATGCTTTGGTGGTGTGATGATAAGAATAACAGTTCCAGCAGTGTTGGATGTACTGATATCTTTCTGCTTCTATGTAGGTAGGGCTGATGTAGTAGTAGTAGACAGCAAGACCTTCGTTCAGAGCAGTGGCAGCCATGTTCACGTCGGTGAAGATGATCTTGAGCATGGACGAAGCATTTGGGATTTTTGTGATGCTGTCAACAGTAGCCCAAGTATTTTGAGTTTCAATAGATGACTTGAGTTTAGCAATTGGTAGAGAAGTAAGAATCTTGTCTAGTTTTTTCAGGAATACTGATCTCCTTGCCCTTAGAGCAGGAGAGGATATAGCAGTAAATCCTTGAGCAGTAAGAGTAGTGGTGGTTTCTGTAGTGAGTAGCTTCTCAGCCTCAGCTTCATCGTGACACACGACAATGAAAGCTTCCTTGAGTGACAGAATAGCGTTGAATTTCACTTGCAATGCACCTTGAACGACAGTTGCAAGAACAAGTTTCGATGAATCATCAACAGTACCACTGTTGGGCTTGATCTTGACATGATTTGCATAGCTCATCGTGGTGCAAGTCAAGGCTGAAGACGATGGTAAAGGTTCCCCTCCCCAACGGAGATAGCAGTAAGGACAGCTGCTACGACCTGCCGAGGCGAGAGTTAAAAGCAGAATGATCTTGTACGGTCAGGAATTGTTACAACCACAGTATTATACTCAGGATGTGTTACAACCCAAGTGGTATACTAAGGTAGTGTTAGGACCCCAATGGTACGCTCAGGAAGTGTTACAACCCCAGTGGTATACTCAGGTAGTGTTACAACCATAGTGGTACGCTCAGGAAGTCTTAAAACCCCAGTGAAACGCTCAGGTAGTGTAACAACCACTGTGGTACGCACAGGAAGTGTTACAACCACACTTTTACTCTGGTAGTGTTAAAACCCAGTGGTACGTTCAGGTAGTGTTACAACCCGAGTGGTACACTCAGGAAGTGTTACAGTCCCAGTGTACGCTCAGGTGGTGTTACAATCCCAGTGGTACACTCAGGTAATGTTACAACTGCAGTGGTAGGCTCAGGTATTCTTACAACCACAGTTTTATACTCAGGTAGTGTTACAACCACAGTGGATGGGCTTGATCTTGACATGATTTGCATAGCTCATCGTGGTACAAGTCAAGGCTGAAGACGATGGTAGAGGTTCCCCTCCCCAACGGAGATAGCAGGGAGACAGTAAGGAGAGCTGCTACCACCTGCCGAGGCGAGAGTTAAAACCAGAATGATCTTGTACGGTCAGGTATTGTTACAAGCACAGTTTTGTACTCAGGTAGTGTTACAACCCCAGTGGTATACTAAGGTAGTGTTTAAACACCAATGGTACGCTCAGGAAGTATTACAACCCTAGTTGTACATTCAGGTAGTGTTACAACCATAGTGGCACGCTCAGGTAGTGTTATAATCCCAGTGGTATGCTCAGGTATTGTAACAACGTTATGGTACATTCAGGTAGTGTTACAACACCAGTGATGCTCTCAGGAAGTGTTACAACTGCAGTTTTACTCTCGGTAGCGTAAAAACCCAGTTGTACGTTCAGGTAATGTTACAACCCGAGTGGTACACTCAGGTAGTGTTACAGTCCCAGTGGTACACTCAGGTAGTGTTACAGTCCCAGTGGTACACTCAGGTAGTGTTACAACCCCAGTGGTACACTCAGGTAGTGTTACAACCCCAGTGGTACACTCAGGTAGTGTTACAACCCCAGTGGTACACTCAGGTAGTGTTACAATCCCAGTGGTACACTCAGGTAGTGTTACAACCCCAGTGGTACACTCAGGTAGTGTTACAACCCCAGTGGTACACTCAGGTAGTGTTACAGTCCCAGTGGTACACTCAGGTAGTGTTACAGTCCCAGTGGTACACTCAGGTAGTGTTACAGTCCCAGTGGTACACTCAGGTAGTGTTACAGTCCCAGTGGTACACTCAGGTAGTGTTACAGTCCCAGTGGTACACTCAGGTAGTGTTACAGTCCCAGTGGTACACTCAGGTAGTGTTACAGCCCCAGTGGTACACTCAGGTAGTGTTACAACCCCAGTGGTACACTCATGTAGTGTTACAACCCCAGTGGTACACTCAGATAGTGTTACAGCCCCAGTGGTACACTCAGGTAGTGTTACAATCCCAGTGGTACACTCAGGTAGTGTTACAGTCCCAGTGGTACACTCAGGTAGTGTTACAACTCCAGTGGTACACTCAGGTAGTGTTACAACCCCAGTGGTACACTCAGGTAGTGTTACAGTCCCAGTGGTACACTCAGGTAGTGTTACAGTCCCAGTGGTACACTCAGGTAGTGTTACAGTCCCAGTGGTACACTCAGGTAGTGTTACAGTCCCAGTGGTACACTCAGGTAGTGTTACAGTCCCAGTGGTACACTCAGGTAGTGTTACAGTCCCAGTGGTACACTCAGGTAGTGTTACAACGCGAGTTATAAGCTCAGGTATTGTTACAACCCCAGTGATATACTCAGGTAGTGTTACAATCACAGTGGTACGTTTAGGTAGTGCTGTAGCCACAGTGGTACGCTCAGGTAGTGTTACAACCCCAGTGGAATGCTCAGGTAGTGTTACAACACCAGTGGTACGCTCAGGAAGTGTTACAACCACAGTTTTACTCTCGGTAGTGTTAAAACCCAGTGGTACACTCAGATACTATTACAACGCCAGTGGTAGGCTCAGGTATTGTTACAACCACAGTGGTATACTCAGGTAGTGTTACAACCACAGTGGTACAACCCCAGTGGTACACTCAGTAAGTGTTACAACCACAGTGGTACGTTTAGGCAATGCTACAACCACAGTGGTACACTCAGGTAGTGTTGCAACCCCAATGGTAGGCTCTGGTATTGTTACAACCCCATGGGTATGCTCTGTTACTGTTACAGCCCTAGTGGTACAATCAGGTAGTGGTGCGAAAAGCTAGTGTTACAAACTCAGTGGTACACTCAGATAGTGTTACAACCACAGTGGTACTCTCAGGTAATGTTATAACGCCAGTGGTACGCTCAGGTGGTGTTACAGCCCCATTGGTACACTCAGGAAGTGTTACAACGCCAGTGGTACGCTCAGGCAGTATTACAACGCCAGTGGTACGCTCAGGCAGTGTTACAACGCCAGTGGTACTCTCAGTGTTACAACCACAGTTGTGAACTCAGGTAGTGTTACAACGCAAGTGGTACGTTCAGGTTGTGTTTCAATCACAGTGGTACTCTCAGGAAGTGTTACACCCCCAGTAGTACGTTCAGGGAATGTTACAACCACAGTTTTACACTCAGGTTTTTTTTTTTTTTATATTTTATTTAAAACCAACAATATACAATAGACAAAAGGAAAAACCATAAAGATGACAATATATGAACAATAACTGAAAAAACGTTACATTAGATATTGAAACATTAACGAATAACATTACAATATAACAAATATGACCACTATTACCTACATATAAAATCAGATACCGAAGCTTAAAATTGTCCTAAACTAGCTACATGTGGATAAGTTAACTTTCGCAAAAACATGCAAACAATATTAACTCTTCCTCAAATTAATCATCCTTGCTCTTAATTTACACTAGAATAATAAAATACAAGTATAATAAAGAGCAGTTTGAATCAAAGAACATTCCACAATTATCATAAATTTACCCTAACCTAACCTAGTATTTCATCTGTATTATAAATGTCTAATCAACTCGAAAATTTTACCACAAACCTCTAACCATATTTGTTGGTGTACATAATACAACCTTGTATTACCATAAAGAGAAAAAAAGAACAATAAAAAAGGAAAACCCATTCTTCACCTTCAAAATCAGACTTCAATTTACCATTAGGTACATACATATAAATAAGTATATAAAGTATGTTGTCTAATTGAACACAATCACTTACAACGTCAGTTATAATATTACGTCAACTCAACCATGAATAATTCATCCATTCTTACAACTTCAAGGTTCGTAAAACTCTTAAACTACATACATAGTATTGCCACCATCTAGACAAATTAAAAAGAAAAACAATACTCAAATATATCAAAACACACTATGCTTCTATTGACACCAAATCAATTGTGCTTACAAAAATACATTGTAAATTAAACTGAAACATAAAAAGCCATTTTGACATTTACACATTGTATCAAAATCATAAATACGCATAGAAAATATGTATTGAATATCATTGAAAATGTTTATGAGAAAAACCATTAATGGTATATACAAGAAAGTAAACATACATACAATACATACATATACATATATATATATACATACACCTACATACATACATACACATACATACATACATACACATACACACACATACAACACATGCATATATATATACACATACATAGTTATAAGTCGACAATTCCAAATATAACTGAATTGTACTTGAAACACTCGGAACAAATAATGTTAAAATTACACCCCTGACATACCTCATATAACATTCATCAAACTCATCATGCTACCGACCATTCTAGGAAACCAGCCCATTCCCTCCCCCTTACCTGCCTGTCAACTCCCGTAAATCCCGTAAAGTGAAATTCCTATAACCCTCACTTAAATCCCTCTCCCATCTCCCCCCATATACACTCCTTATTCCTACACTTTGTCCTATAAAAAGTTGCTGTTAATGCATTAATTCTTTCACACACGTTCGCTCCTCTCATACCCCAAGACATATAAATATAATCCGTAATTATATACCCTACCGCATTCTCAAACCATCTGATTCCACCCACCTATGTCTAAGCTTAAAACCCTCAACACCTGCAACCCCCCCCCTCCCACTAACCTTATTACCTTACCCAACCAAACCCTTATTAGTTTCCATACATTCGCAAAAATACACTATATGGAAAACAGTCTCCCATCCACCACAAGCCTTGCATATCCCATCCTCCCGTATTCTCTTATGGAATAAAACCATTCCTGACGGTAAGATCCCATGTAAAAATCTATACATTACTTCTCGTACTTTAGGTTTTAAACGTAATTTGTTCAAACGCCCCCAGATATTACGCCAATCATACATCGGATAAACACCTTCTACCACTGCTACCACTGCCTTACCTTCCACCCTATCAAGGTTTCCCAATTTAATATGTGAAGGATCGCTCATGTTTATGATGACCCGTAACATTGCCTCACCGATTATGAACTCCCTACCCACCCACCACCGTTGCATATCCTGACGTATCTTATGAAGTCCGCCTTCCCTCGCCCCCCCCCCTCCCGCTTATAACTACGTTTCAAATACACACTCATAATCCTCTTTTCAACAGCTATAAGACCCAGCCCTCCTCGGCCAACCGGGAGTGTGACAACCGCTCTACCTAACCATTCGCTTCCAGTACCCCAAATGAATCTAAAAACGCGCTTTTGTAACCTTTGTATCTCACTACGAAGTATCGGATATATTGCTGCTACATGCCAAAGTTTACTATATAATAGGACATTCGTTGTAATTACTCTTTGATGCAAAGTTAAGTGTGCAGCTCGTAAACCACTGATGCGCTTCAGTACATCTACAATACGCACTGAATTTATTTGTTGTGCTAACTTGATATCACTTACATAAACGATCCCACATATCAGTAATTGGTCCACCTTTTTCCACCTTTCAACTACTTCACATTCCTCATTTAACCTATCCCCAAGATCCATATACTTCGTTTTCTCCTTATTAATTGACATGCCAGAAGCCTTTTCAAAAACATTTACTAACTTTTCCACCCGAGGCAAAACCCTGTTACCACTTACTAAAATCGTTGTGTCATCAACATATCCAACAATGCCAGCCCCCCCACCCCTTTCGTCACCAACCCCATTTGCTCCCAATAAGACCCTAATTCCTCTATAAAAGGGATCCTGTAAACACGCAAAAAATATTTGTGAAAGGGGACAACCTTGACGTAGACCCCTGCTCATCTGAATTTGTTCTCCAAAACCTTCCATTTACCTGCACCCGCAAGGATGCATCTTGATACATTAATTTTGGCCCATGATATAATTTCCTCTCCAAAACCCCTGCCATCTCATAATCTTCCATAACGCTTCCCTTTCTACACTATCATATGCCGCCTCCCAATCTATAGCCAACACCCCCCCCACTCCCAATTTACTCTTTCTTCAATAAAACTTCTAATCAAACCATGCCCGTCATACATAGACCTTCCCGGCCCCCATTGTCCCTTATCGATCACTTTACCCAGGACCTTTTTTATTCTGTTACCTAAAATTCTTGCAAAAATCTATAATCACCACACAATAACGAAAAAGCACGATAGTCTTTAACTGTTAATGGCTCACCTTTAGGCACTAAACGACCACAGCCATCCGCTGCTGTGCCCCCAAAACCCGATCCCGCTTAAGGATATTGAATAATCTTACCAAAAATTCTTTTAAAACGCTCCAATTTTGGAGATAAAAGTCACTGGGCAACCCATCAATTCCTGGTGCCTTACCTAATTGAGCCCCAGATAAAGCTTCCCATGTCTCACACTCCGTTATCGGCCCCTTTCCCAAAACGAATCGATCATGCTCTGTTTAACTCACACTGCACAAACCTTCCAATTGACTGTAATGCTATTTCACTTATTCCCACACTTTGCGTTTTCAACTTAACCCAAGCATCAATATACCCACTCATACCCTCAGTCGTCGTCAACACCTGGTCCTCTTTATACCCTTGCATACCTACCTGAACATTCAACCCCATTAACTCCATTGCCTTGTGACGTGTGTGTTGACTCCGCAACACACACGCCGACGGCCGATTTTCCCCACAAAACCTCCTCAATCCCGCCCTTAAGCCTTTCCCCATCAAACCTCTCATTTTGTAAATTCCGAATATTTTCCTTCAAACTTTCAATTTCAATAACAGGATAATTAGCATTAATTTGTGCATAACAGTCGCGCAACTGCCCCTCTAAATATTTTGAAAACCGTATTGTAACTGATTATATCTCTTCCCTCGATTAATATAATAATTCCTTAATACGTTTTTTAGCTATTGTTTCCCACCAATTAACCATGGCAACATCCCTGGGGCTTCTACCACTAAACGATCCCACATATGTCCAAAAGACAAAAGAACTATCCTCTTCCTTTAATAACTTTACATTCAATTCCAAAATGATGGACCCCTCCGAGCACACCCTCAATATCCACATCTATTACCACTCCTCTATGATCCGAAAAAACCACATCTATCACATCCACCCTCCGCACAGTAACCGCACAATGCACGTACATTCGGTCCAACCTCGCCGCATAACCTCGTTTAATGAAGGTATGCTCTACCATCCCTCCCCCCCACACACATCCTTTAACCCCACCCCGGGTCAATATATCCCCCAATATACCCAAACAACACCCCGCACCTCTGGGCTCCACATCTTTACGACGTATCACGCAATTCCAATCTCCGCCTATTATTGCAACATTCGGTAAACCACATAAAAAATAACCAGCACGTCCGAACAAATTTAGTTTTAATACTCACGTCACCCTCAGGCCGGACCATATACACATACTAAACTAATGGAACCCTACCCCAAGTTCCATCCACTCTAATTACCCTCCCCTCCCCCCTTCACTACGCCTTACTATAAATGGGCTAGTTTCCTTTACCAAAATGGCAGCCCCACCTTTCAGACGTGTCGCATGTTCCATTACACATTATAACCACTTCATATCCAACTCATAACCAGGCCTAAAATTATGTTCCTGTAAGAATACCACATCCACACCAAGTCGCACCAAATACTCATTAAACCACTTAAGCTTCCTCTCAGCTCTCAACCCGTTAATATTTATAGTAAAACACTTGAATTCAACAAATGGGTTTTCCTTTTGTCCCCGGCATTGACTTTACCCCAGTTCGTTTTGCAACACCTCTGTCCCCTCCCCCCTTTGTTGGGAATCACCTTTGCAATCCCTTGATCCTTGGTTCACCATTCCTCTCTTCTGTACCTCCACCCAGACTTTTTCCCAGGGCGTTGGGCAGGAGTGAGCACATCATCAGAATCCGATGATGCTGCAGTCCTCTTTCGTGTCCGCCCTCCACCTGCATTTTGACATCTGAAGCACCGTCCTGATGCACCTCCACCTCTACTGCATGCACCTTCAATCCTTTAGACTCCCCTCGTCGCCAAACCGTCATCTTCTGCCATACCATCATTCACAGCCTTCCCCAGAACTAAGCCTGGGTCTTCCACCTGATCTAGGACCGATTCCTCTAACAAGTCATCCAACGCCTTTACCAAAGACGCCGCCACTTCTTCACCCATATTAGGTAGTTTCTCCTCAAAAACCTTATGTATGTCCAATGACTGAGATTCTCCTTGAAGCGTTACAATTGGCGATTCGAGCTCCTTTTCTTTGTCCACCTCCTCACTCCATGACAACCGTTGTTGGGGCGGTGTAGCAAGAGACTGTTCTCGTTCATCGCCAACCTCGTCCACTGGCTGCTGTTGCTGCTGTTGCCGTTGCTGTTGCTGTTGTGCCGGGTACCCACTTCGTTTCCCACACTGCGCCGCGATGTGGTCATATGACCCACATAGCCGACACGTACGTTGTTGCCCCGCATACGTTACATAGACTTGAGTCCTTAATTCTTTCAACACAATATATGAAGGAATAGGGTGTCTAAGAGTCATTTTAACTGTATACGCGCCTTCCAGCGCACCTGCATACGGTCCAGTTGCCCATCTCCCTGCTGTGGCTACGTGAACCGTCCCATAAGTACGCAGTTCACTGGTAATATCAAAATCAGTCGCCTCAAAAGGCACATTCCTTATTTTCACCCAGGTGTAATGTCGAGATACATCATGAAGTCTCACCGACACAGCTGTATTAACCGGTATGATGGTCTCCTGATACTTGTCGACCACTGCCTCGTAGACTTGTGCAGACGTCATTTTAACGAAGATTCTTGTCATTCCATTTAGTGTGACACCACATATCTCCTCATTTGCTATTCCATAGGTATCGCGAATGATCGCTGGTAACAATAAATCCATGTTGGATCCTGTGACAGCCCCCACGGATCATCTCAATGCAGACAGTGTTGATTCTTCTTCTGCTATTCAGCGCCATGTTGGAGAAAATAAAGTTTCCACCAAGCAACGCTAGGGGCAGCTCAATCAGGTAAACTGCGCAAAACAAACTCAAACAGGAGCGTCTGCGCAGCTCGTCCACACGGCTCGGAGGCGATGAGGACAATGAGAATTTTACACTCAGGTAATGCTACAACCCCAGTAGTACGTTCAGGTAATGCTACAACCCCAGTGGTACGCTCAGTGTTCCAAAGCCAGTATTACACTCTAGTATTGTTATAACCCCAGTTTTACGATCAAGTATTATTACAATCCCAGTGTGAGGGAAAAGTTCAGTAGATAAGAGTAGCGATATAGTAACAATTAGTTTTTATTGCCGGCTACTTGTTAAGGTAGGGTAAGTCAAGCTCCTGCTATTCCCCCCCCCTTTATCCCCCTCCCCGAAAGTGATAGTTTGCTTGCCGGCTACTTGTTAAGGTAAGGTAAGGGACCAGTCCGGTTCACGCGCGCGGATGCAAAAAAAAATCGAAAAAATATGAAAAATTGAGTTATTGTTACCAAAAAATAGCTGAACTTTCTGGCTACACTCTGGTATAATTATTATCCTTGTACGATGTTTCTAAAAGGAATTACAGCCATTTATAACAGGCATGGTGACAGCGCTGACGCGACATAGTGCGCACGAAGCGGTGACTCAGCTTTGTTGACGTTTTTGTTACGTTTTTTCCCCGTGTTATTTTTATCGTTTTCGTACATCTTTATGTCTAATATAATACAAATTCACCATCTGAGATCATGCCAGAGTGGGCGGAGCTAATATGATCAAGTAACCAATCAAGGTACCCTGGGTATATTGCATAAAATGGCCGACACCTCCAGCCAACAAAATATTCCATACCCACGCTAATATCAATTATAAGGCTTATTTATCTATCACAATTGATCTATTATGACATAATGCAATATAATAATAGCATATAAACATAAAAAGTACACCATAAAAAAAAATATTTAGCATAATATGACGCCCCAAGGAAAAAATTTCTATCGATATTTCCCCTGAAGGTGAAGAGAGGGTCCGCCCTCTCTCATCAGTGATCAGAGAAAACGGATTTACAATGGTTAACTGTAATAAACACTCGTAGGTCGCGGAAAAAGTGTAAAATAAGGCGAATTTTTCGGGGAAAAAAATTATTTCCCGGGCAGCGGGGGTGCCGCGCGCTGCGGCCTATATCTCGAAAGTAACTTATTTACCTATTTAGGGGGAATGCATCCTTATTTATGAATGAATTGACTTGATTTTCACAACAAACATAGGAGAATGATTGATTTACACGACCATACGTTCCTTTCTGAACTATCCCAAATATTTTTAGATTTATGTGGGAAACAAGACCGACATCTTCCAATATGACAAAAAAGTTATGAAACTTATTTTTTTTTAGCATGAAGATAAGGTTTATTTTAGAAAAGGTACCTATCTCATGATGGAATTAGAGGTGTTCTATCAGCAGCAAGTGTCAAAACCACTTTTCCAAGTACCACTGAGAAGGACTCACCTGCCAAATGCAATTTTTCGTAAATTTTGCATATTTCATTTACTTTTTGGCCGATATGATTGAAACTTCAGCACAGGATGTTTTATATAAGCTTCTAATAGTACACCAAAAATGAACGTAATCGGTTGAAAAATAAAGAAGTCGGCTCCCCCTATTCCCGCCTTTTTTTCCCCCACCCCGAAAGTGTTAGTTTGATTGCCGGCTGCTTATTAAGGTAGGGTCAGTCTAGCTCCCACTATCCCTTCCCCTCCTTTTTCCTCCCCCCCCCCCGAAAATTGACGTGTGGGGCTCCGGTCCAAACAGTAATCACTAGACTTACAGCTCCCAGCACTACTGTAACTACATGCCTGCCTTGTATTCTAGTGGATTTATTGATTGAAAGCTTCACTTTTGACCATTAATAAACTTAGTCCTTTCAGTCTTGCTCTAAGTTGACTGTTGTAATGATCACCACGTCTTTTAGGTATTGTACTTATCATGGAGAGTGATTTCTTAAGCATTGGTAACCTGTCTATCTTTCCAGCTTGGATGACAGAGAGGGTCACCTGCCAATCAACAAGTAGAATTGAAGGAGATGGACTAACGTTTTGAGACATCCCAAATTTTGATCCACTTACCTGTTTGTGTATGCAAGTAGCAGGATATAACCCCTCATCTTTGCAGTGGAGAAAACCTGCTTTCCTGTCATCTGGAAGGATTATGGACGGCTAGAAAATCTGTGAAGAACGAACCAGTGAGTTGTCATCAACACCTGCGACCCCCCCCCCCATCATCAGCAACTGCTACGATTTCAACAACAGTGTCACCAACACCAGACACCCACGTTTATATTAGCGTTGAATTCAGTTATCATTTATATTTTTCATTTTTCATTTTCTTTAATGTAGGATTAATATTTCATATTTAAGTGTTTTATATTTTCTAAATAATAAAGTGTTTATGTTTGTCAGTTTTTATTCACTGGTCTTGTAAACCAGGGGTCGTGAGTTCGATTCTCACAGGGGGCAGCGGTGTTTTGGTGGCCCGGTGGCCTGGTGGCTAAAGCTCCCGCTTCACACACGGAGGGCCCGGGTTCGATTCCCGGCGGGTGGAAACATTTCGACACGTTTCCTTACACCTGTTGTCCTGTTCATCTAGCAGCAAATAGGTACCTGGGTGTTAGTCGACTGGTGTGGGTCGCATCCTGGGGGACAAGATTAAGGACCCCAATGGAAATAAGTTAGACAGTCCTCGATGACGCACTGACTTTCTTGGGTTATCCTGGGTGGCTAACCCCCCGGGGTTAAAAATCCGAACGAAATCTTATCTTATCTTATCTTATCTTCCTGAGGAGGAGCCAGCCTGGGTAATACTGTCTGAAGTTGTTACAGGGCTGAGTAAGGGAGCGCTCATTTGCATTTGCGCGGAGCAAAAAAAAATTCGAAAAAATATGAAAATGGAGTTATTGTTACCAAAAAATAGCTGAACTTTCTGGCTACACTCTGGTATAATTATTATCCTTGAACGATGTTTCTAAAAGGAATTACAGCCATTTATAACAGGCATGGTGACAGTGCTGACGCAACATATTGCGTAAGAAGCGCTGACGCGGCTTTTTTACGTTTTTCCCCCTTGTTATTTTTATCGTTTTCTTATACCTTTTGATGTCTCATATAATACAAATTCACCATCTGACATCATGCCAGAGTGGGCGGTGCTAAAATGATCAAGTAACCAGTCAGTACCCTGGTTTTATACCCAAAATGGCCGACACCTCCAGCAAACAAAATATTCCATAAATATTCCATACCCAAAGCTAATATCAATTATAAGCTTATTTATCTATCACAATTGATCTATTATGACATAATCCAATATAATAATAGCATATAAACATAAAAAGCAAAACCGTAAAAAATAATATGTAGCATAATATGATGCCCCAAGAAAAAATTTCTAACGGGGTATCCCCTGAAGTTTCGTTCTCTCTTTCAAGTGATGAAAGAAAACGATTTACAATGGTTAACGTAATAAACACTCGTAGGTCACCAAAAAATGTAAAATAAAGCGAACTTTTCGGGAAAAAAATATTTCCCGGGCAGCTGGGGTGCCGCGCGCGTTTGGCCTATAAACCGAAAGTAACTTATTACCTATTTAAAGGGGGAATCCATCTTTATTTATGATTGAATTGACTGATTTTCACAACAAACATAGGAGAATGATTGCTTTACAAGGTAAAGTGTACCTTTCTGAACTATCCCAATATTGTTAGATTTATGTGGGCAACAAGACCGACATCTTCCAATATGTCAAAAAGTTATGAAAATTATTTTTTTTAGCATGAAGATAAGGTTTATTTTAGAATTGGTACATTTACAGGGTGGAATTAGAGGTGTTCTAAACAGCAGCAAGTGTCAAAACCACTTTTCCAATACCACGATAGGACTTTCCCCTGCCA
>NC_069448.1:35059274-35151184 GCF_026875155.1 Cherax quadricarinatus | reverse complement strand
GCCCTAAAATCTGGAACACCCTACCTGGAACTCTAGAATGCAGACACTTCATCACCTTCAAAACTACCATTAGAAAACATCTTATCTCCCTGATACACCCCATCAACTAACTACACGAATACCACCTGATGGTTCACACTTACACTCACTCACCCATTTGACCATAAACAGAAATATTAATCTCAATCTTAAAATAATGAATCCTATGATACTCCAATACTGAAACTATGTACTGTGTCAAAACAAAAGCATTCACATTGCTAACCTCACAAACTAGTATTTAGTCACTTAGCCATAATACAAACTTACCTCATAATTTGTAATATTTTAAAATAATGAATTACAATAAGTCTGCCCGAAATGCCTAGCCATGCTAGGCGTCTAGTGGTACACTCTGTAATCATTACTTAATTACATGTAAACCACACAATAACCAAATTCTGTAAATTCAACATTGTAATCTTTATAGAGAATAAACTTTTGAATTTGAATTTGAATTTGAATAGTATATTTTTGTGACGGGCTAAGGAGTGTCAAGGGGTGGTTAAATAGGGCGATATATAGGATAGAAGGTCAAGGAATTTCTGCATTGAGAGCATTAAGTCTCGACGTGGGGGGCTGGGAGGAAAATGTCATCAGAGCTGTGGGGTACATCATGGCAGATTATATATATATAGTGTGGGGATTGCGGGGGAAACAGGTTAATGAGGTGAAGAGGAGGGTGTTAGCAGTAACGTTCTATAAAACAGTATGTAGAAATAAGGAAATTTATGGGAGGAGGTGGGTGAGGGATTTTTCAGAGGGATATAGGCAACTTACATTACAGGTTTTATTAGACTTTTAATGTACGAGGGAGGGGAGGGTACGCCTGGAGAGTGTTGCTGGGGGTAGGGAAGTCATGGGTGAAAACAGGGTCGCCTCCCTGGTTATGGATGACAACAAATGTTTGCGTGTGTATTGGATGAGTGATGCGTGAGTGAATAATGTATGGACCACGGGTGCAAGCGCCTGTGGAGCTGACCAGTTTCTTGTGTGTCATAGATTATGCACTATTCATATAGTACTCATGTTTCTTCAAGGTAGTAGTGAATGATGATATGGTATAAATGAGAGGGGGAGGTCTTTGCCTCTATCACTGTGCAGAGTGAGGAGTAGGGCAGTATATTGTATTGGAAGTGATGGACAGTGGCTTGTTCAGTGTGTTGTAGTCTAATGTGTAGATAATAAGCATATTATTGTATATAGAAAGATGAGACTACATACAAGTTCGACTTGGACTTGTACTATGAGAATTACTCTCTTACGCCTGATATGTTAAGGCAGATTTATCAACTGTGATCCATTCAAATTAGATTTATTATTATGTTGTTTTCTATGTACATAGCAGTCTTAAGTCATATTATTATGTTGTTATCTATGTACATAGCAGTCTTAAGTCATATTATTATGTTGTTATCTATGTACATAACAGTCTTAAGTCATATTATTATGTTGTTATCTATGTACATAACAGTCTTAAGTCATATTATTATGTTGTTATCTATGTACATAACAGTCTTAAGTCATATTATTATGTTGTTATCTATGTACATAGCAGTCTTAAGTCATATTATTATGTTGTTATCTATGTACATAGCAGTCTTAAGTCATATTATTATGTTGTTATCTATGTACATAACAGTCTTAAGTCATATTATTATGTTGTTATCTATGTACATAACAGTCTTAAGTCATATTATTATGCTATTATCTATGTACATAACAGTCTTAAGTCATATTATTATGCTATTATCTATGTACATAACAGTCTTAAGTCATATTATTATGCTATTATCTATGTACATAACAGACTTAAGTCATATGATGTGAGTTGTGTTTAGGTGCAGTTGTCACATTAAGTTGTTTTGTTTTATCTATGTTAGGGAAGCATGTGGAATTTTTTGCGTGTAGCCGCTACATGGCTGGAGTTTATACTTTATACCTTTGTATTCTGTGATGTTTTTCATAATATAAAGTTTTTATTTATATACTATGTTGAATGAATAGGGTTACATGCTAAGATAATTGCACATAAGTTGCCTTCGGGAGTTGACATTCATTGTTGCAACCTTCTTAGAAAATTAATCTTTTGAAGTGTATTCTCATTCACCGGGTTGAGGTGTCACTGTGTTTAAGTAAAGACGTCTATCCCATTGTAAATATTGTTATTAATATTTGTGTCTATGGTGTTACTGTATCACTCATGATAGTGTAATTACAATGTATCCTTTAATGTTAAGTTAAGATGCAATCAGGTTGGTGATGGTTATATTTTGCGGTGAAATTGTGTTAAAAGTTTAAACCTTCAGAGATATAATTCTGGTATAACTGGGTGTATATGGTGTGTGGTGACAGGGTGTCAGAACACTTTTGTCTGGTGTGATCTTTTTGTAAGGGTAAATTGGGAATTTGTGATTTAACTCATTTTGTGTACCTTTTAATATAATTTCCACCTTGTATTGTAACGTTTTAAACAAAATATTAAAAAAAAGAAAGAAAAAACTCCCAGCAGATTCCACCCCATACAAAATAGGAATGTGTAACAAACACTCAAAATATATACACACCATTCACTGACACACATTATACAAAACAATAAAATATCTGACTCATACACACAAAACTGTTGGGGGGGAACCCCCCTTTAACCTATCTATAAATACACCCACATCATTCGCACACGTATTGATCACAGCAGTGATCAAGCATAAATGTATGTAACTTTATATATACATGCAACTGTTTATGCGATTTTACTTAAGAATAAATTCTGGTAATTATCCGAAAACATTACTCTATAACAACAATAAGCATTACACAAAATTACATAAGCGTATAAAGCAACAACAATTGCAAGATTTTTATAGCATACGTTGCATCAGCAACGAAACTTAATAACATTACAAAAGTGATGGAAAACAAATTATGTAAAAACAAATATAAAAGCCATCTAAAAGGAAATAAATTCCCTACAAAATTACAATAAATACTACGAAAATACATACCAGAAAAATTATCTTTGCAAAAACTGGTAGACTAACATGGACAGTGACTTCCATAACTCCCTTTTAATCACAAGGACCTAATTTATACAAATCTTGGGCTAATCAAAATCTTGCACACAAAACTTACATGTCAACACAGCACCACGCAGTACATACCTTCCCGACCCTCACATTCCTTCGCCAGTCCTTTACCTCATACAATCTCCCTCTGAAAACTAATGTCAACCCGCTTATAAAGGAAACCAGTTCTTTACGTATAATTAGCTCGCCAACTGAATGAGGCCATTGACTGTAAGTTTGCAGTAGGTCTCCGGAAAACGTGCCCTCCACTGTCCCCCGTAAATAAGTTTGTTCTTGCAAACCACTCTATATATGCCTGCCACAATTGCCCTAATTCTAATTCCCCCTGCCATGTCCCTCATCCCCCAGGAAATATACAGAAAATCCGCCACTACATACGTAATCGCCCTTTTCACTTCCCTTGAGACCCCATGTACTTCTAATGTTAAGGCTCGCAGGGTCTCTACATTGCCCCCACACATCAACCTAAAAACCTTCACTAACCACACCCTTACCTCTCTCAACTCTTCACAGAAATAAACCACATGAAAAGCTGTTTCCTGTTCTCCACAGTGATCGCAGGTCTGTTCCCTCACCAATCCCATTGAACACAAAACAGCTTTTGATGCTAATATCCCCATCATAAATCTATAGACAAACTCACGTACTCTCGGCATTAACTTAAGCTTTTGAAAGTCATTCCAGATCATCCCCCAATCATACAAGGGATAAACCGATACCCCGTGTATGATTTCCTGCCTCCTGCTCATCGTCACCAAACGCCCCACCCTAAGTTTTTCCACCTCCCTAATCAATAACAATAACTTCAGCATATCCTCGCATTCAATTAATTCTTTTCCGCTCCACCATCTCCGCACATCCTCCATCACTTTCCCCACTCTAACCCCTCTTTCCCCCCCTCCCTAACGAATCTCTGTTTCACATATAGGGCCTTCACTCTCGGCCCCAACGCTAAAACGCCTACTCCTCCACTGCATATAATCGACATCACCACCTCCTTGCTTAGCCATGCCCTCCCGAAACTCCAAACATAACGTAATGCCCTCCTCTGAATTTCCTGTACGTCCTGAGTCCGCAATGGATACACCACAGCCATACTCCACACTTTACTATAAACTAATGAATTTACGATTATTGCCCGCTGTTGTAAGGTGACGTCCCCCGCCAGTAAACTCCTTAACCTTTTTACTGCCTACTCCACCACCACCTCCGAATTCACCTGCCTAGCCTCCCGTGCATGTCATGTATATAACTCCACAAATTTTTAGCCTAACCACCACTTCCCACTCAAACTCCAACCCCAAGCCCCCCCCTCCACCCAGGAACCCAGCTCCAGCAAACTTGATTTTGCTCTGTTCACCCGCATTCCAAATGCCCTCCCGGAAAGCTCCAACACACTTTCCACTGTACGCAATCCCTCCACTCCGGCTATCAGAACAGTGGTATCGTCCACATACCCCACCACATCTATACACCCATCCTTCTCCCCATTTAAAATCCCCCTCCCCTCAACGAGCCCATAAAATAGATGCTGCATACACGCAAACAAAATTTGAGACAGGGGACACCGCTGTCTCACTCCCCTCTCCATCCAGACAGGCCTACCCAACCTGCCATTAATTTGTACCGGCACCATTGCAGATGAATACATTGTATCAACCCACCTCACCACTCCCATGCCAAAACCGAGATGCAACAAACTAGCACTCAGAAAGTCCCTATCCACACAGTCATATGCATTTTCCCAGTCAATACCCAAAAGCCCTCCCCCGTTGCAACCCTCCAAAAAATCCCTAATGCGACCATGCCCATCTCTCATGCTTCTGCCTGGAATACCCATCTGTTCCTTATGAATAACCCCACCTAACACCTTTTCATCCTATTGCCCAGTATCATTGCGAAAATCTTGTAGTCGGCACACATTAGTGAAATAGCTCTGTACTCACTCAATACTCTTCCCTCTTGCTTTTTGCGTACTAACACGACTACACCCGTCCCTCCCGTCGCATACAATTCATTACCCTCACCAGACAGTACTTAATGTGCTCCAATTGAATTCTATAAAAATCATTTGAAATCCCATCTATACCCAGTGCCTTTCCAGTACTCATATTGAACACAGCCTCCTCAACTTCCTCCATGCTAATCTCACCTCCCATCCCCATGCCCTCCTCTCCACATGACCCTAACCCTCTGCCCCCCCCCACACCTCCTCAAAAGCATCGCCTTCCTCCCCCTTCCCCCACTTCCTTTGGAACCAGAAATCAGCATAATTACTCATGCCTTCTGTAGTATTTAGTACCTGCCCCTTACGATATCCACCCATATCCTCACTTACAATTTAGAGTAGTAGGAGGTTTCAATGGCGGCTCTAAGTAGTTCTGAATACTACTCACAAGGTCATTGTTAAAAGTCTCGACAGAGGTACACTCATAGGAATTATACCAGTCAGTCACATGTGCAACAAAGTCGTCATGCTGATCAGTGGGAACATTAAAACTTTTCCATTTGAGTATCCGACCAGGAAGGATAGTATTACCAATATCTAGGGAGTTTAGCCTTGGGAAATGATCTGATGATATATCTGTTACAATGGAAGACTCACAGCTGGCAGAAGTAATGTTGAAGCCAAGACACACATCAAGGACGCCTCCATAGATATGTGTGGGTTCAAGGTCACCTACAATTTGCACATTATCATGACTGTTTAAGAGTGACAACAGTTGATTACCATTACGATTACCAAACTGAGAGTTTCCAATGCTTTTGTGTCTCGCATTGTAATCACCAATAATAAGAGTAGGTTCAGACTGAGCACAAGTTGGGAGCTCCAAGTAATTAAACTTATCAGCAGGAACATACAAGTTAAATATGTTGAGAGCAGAGTTTCCTATATAAATCCTAACACCGTGATACTGTAGCCCCTCTGTTTTCTTATGTGCAAGAAGTTGATGGGGAAGTGATTTTTTAATATATAGAACACAAGAGTTAGTAGATTTGAGGTTACATGCAACAAATGATGGCAATTTAGGGGGTTGGAATTTTTCTGGGACTCTGCACTCTTGTCGACACACAATATCAATAGATTAAGTAGTTACTTTATGATGAAGGTCAGAAAATCTTTTTCTAAGTGACGCAATATTCCAACTTAAAATAAATAGTTTATACGAGTTTGGTTCCATTATAAAAGTCCAGCGATGGCATTCAATTTCTCAGCCAAATGAAAAAACTTACTAAATAACAAACAGACATAATCAATATCAATATCATCAATATTATCCTTATCCATTAGTCTATTAAGTACACTTCCATTATGGAGGCCTCTTGGGAGTCTTTGTTTACAGAGGTCACGGCGTTCTTTATCTGTGAATGTATGGAAGGTGACACTATCCCTCGCACTCACCTCTCCCCTTTTTTTACACTCATCATATCATCACATTACCACTTTCCCTCATCATTATGACCAGTGATACATACACCATTATCAACAACCGGGTCATCTCCACACTCAGTATCTATCAATACATTACACTCATCAGGTTGATTATCATGATGGTCTTCACTGCCCTTATCATCTTTACTGTGATTGTAAAAAACCCCCTATCAGATTCATCATTTTTGTAATTATTAACACCACTGCATTCATCAGTTTGTTCGTCATACCAATCATTTTCATAATGGCTACAATCTGTGGGTTTGATTTATCTTTTTGCAACCTCTGTAATTTTTTCCTCTGGCGCTAAAGTTGTTGTTTCAAACCCTTATTTTCTCCATACTGTTAGCCGCTGCATTGTGTACCACCCCAGCAAAGACTAGGTCTTGGAGGTATAAAGCCCCCGGTCGGGGGGCCCAGGGGCTGCTGAAGTGACTGCCAGACAGGTGGTGTCAACACCAGCACCATATGGTTTTATAGCAGGTGATCGTGCCTGGTAAAACTCCCAGAGGGGACTTGTTCAACCACATTTGAAATCGGGATGGGTCAGTATTCAGCAGAAGTACGGGTAGGCCAATTGTTCAGGGGGGGTGAGGGTAGGCGGGAGCTCGGGGTGCGATGGGCACTTTCACTCTACATCACATGAGCAGCTGTGACCCCGGGACTTTACAATTGATAATTGTAATGCAAGGGTTGGGTTTTTTGATCATTCAAGAGGTGAAAAGGGAGGGGCCCCTTGGCACCACGCCCCCAGTGTGACTTAGCTGGGTTTCCAACAATGTTTTCCCCGCGCGAACTTTAGCATCTCGGTGAGGTGGTTGTACAAAGTATTTTGTAACTCTGTTAAGCGTGCACAGGTAGATATTATGGTGGGTCCCTTGGCCCCAACCACCAAACCAGTATCAGATATTTTTAAATTTCGAGGGTTTGCAACTTGATCTACAACGGGAATTTAGGATCCAAAATTTATTGACTTTGTGGAAAACAAAAACCCCTTAGGTGATCCTGGGGGGGCCTTGGGTTGGATTTTAAAAGCATATTTAGACTAAGAAGTTTTTCTATGAATTTTGGGGTCGTCAAAACAAAAACGAATTACCCTTGTCATGACGAAAGCGAATCCGAAAGGTTTTCCCCTCTGGGTTTCTAATGAAGCTTCAAAAAAAACCCAACAAAAACTTGACCTCAAACTCATTTGTTTTTTTTATATTTTTTTTAAAACGTAATATTAAACATAAAAAAAAAATTTAAGAAAACCACCACCCCTTAAAAACAGGTACCCAAATAAATTCAAAAACAGATAACATATAAATTGCCAACATTCCGACAGTCGCTATATACATGGGAGTCAACTGGATGTTCACATGCAAAAAATAAAAATCAATAAGAGCTTTGTTCCCACATCTGCATCCTATACAAAAATTCACTACCTGGAGTTTACCGGGAAGATTTCCCGGGGGTAAACCCCCCCCCGGGGCCCGGTCTGAGACCGGGCCTCCTGGTGGATCAGGCCTGTCAACCAGGGTTGCTGCTGGCTGCACGCAAAACCAAATACGAGCCACAGCCCGGCTGACCCGGAACTGATTTTGGTCTTGCCCAGTGCCAGCTTGAAGACTCCCAGGGTCTTTTGGGAATCCCCCTTATTGTGCTGGGACAGTTGAACTCCGGGCCCCTACACTTATTGTAGGGTCTTTTAATGCTAGTAAACCCCCCCTGTTTTTCTTGGGGGAGTGCACGTCGCCAAGTCTTTTTGTTTTCGAGGGGGTGATTTTGTGGAAGTTCGGTACTATCCCTCTAGGTTTTCCGGGGTGTTTTTATCTTTATCTCCCCCCTGCTTCCCCCGGGGTACGGTTAGGAACCTAAAGCGCTCCCAAAAATTGAGGTGTTTTATCCCCTTATGCGGCCGGAAAGTCCTGAAATTTTTTCTAGGTCGCAATTTCACCTGCCTTGAAAGGTGCTTTAGTGTGCAGAAATATTCCACCCAAATAAAAACAAGGCCTGAAGAGTGTCATCAGGGTTTTGGCCCCCTAGTTGGGGGAAGGTTCTCATTACCACCCTGTCATTTTTCTAGCAGATCGATTGATACAATTTATGGCCTTAAAGGGTGAATCCTCCGCATGATCACCCAGGTCTTTGACGTTGGTTTCGCTCTTTTTTTGTGGCCAAATTGTTTTGTACTCTGATGAAGATTTAATTTTTCCCTCATGTTCCCATATTTTTGGTAATTGAAATTTTCTATCGTTGAATTCAATTTTTTTCTGCAGCCCACGGAAAGTTTGGTTTGATTTGCCGGGTTTTGCAGTGTCTGCAAGGAAGACACTGTCAGGCAGATTGGGTGTCATCTGCAAAGGAAGACCGGTGTGTGGTGACATCCTTGTCTATTGGTATAAGGAAATGGGGAAACAAGAGGGACAAAGTACTGTGCCTTGGGAACAGAGCTTTTTACCGTAGCTGCCTGGGACTTTATCTGTTGACGACTAGGGGTTTTTCGTGTGGGGAAAATTTATGATTCCATCCCCCCGCTTTCCTGTTATTCCTTTCCAGCATTTTGTGCGCTTTTAGCCAGGGCCCTTTTTTCCCGAAGGCTTTTGAAAAGTCTGTATAATTACATCTGCTTTCTTTTTGTTTCTAGTGCTTTGGGGACCTAGCTAGGGGCCCCATATTTGAACAGACAGGACGACCGTTCAAAAAACCCATTTTGCCCGGGTTTGAACTGATGGGTTTTCTAGATGCGTGGGTCTTTTCTTAGGACCCTTTCAAAGATTTTTTGATATGGGATGTTTGCTTTTGGTCTGTAGTCTTTGCTGTTGCTTTACTGCCCCCTTTTTGTGGAGTGGGGGTATGCTGTTTTTTTTAGATCGTGGGACGACCCCCGGCCCTGCTCCCTCTCCCATAGGATGGGAAAAGGGTCGTGATAGGGGTTCTTTTCAGTTCTTTATGAACACAAGTTCCATGAGTCTGGCCCTGGGGGCGATGCATGGGCTGTCATTTTCGCCTGTTCGAAATCATTTGGGGGTCAGGGAAAAATGGTAGGCTTGTGTTAACAAATTTTGTGGCCTTCATAAAAAAATTCATTTTGATCTTCGACTCTCGTCTGGTTAGCGGGCTTGCTAAAAACTGAGTCATATTGGGGGCTTGGTACTCACTCATTTCCCTTTTTGTCATCGGTTTGGGCCCATCTTGTTTAAGTAGGGGCCCAAATGGACGTTGTTCCGTTTTTACTTGCATAGGGGAAAAAAATACTTTTGGTTTTTTTTTCGATTTCATTTTTTGGCTTTTGTTCTTCCCCGATTCCTGTCCAAAAAAATTTTTTAGCTTTTAAATTCGATCTTGCTATTTTCCCTTTAAGTGTCTCCCCCACGCATTTTCAGACTACAAAAAAAATAAAAACTATCCCTCCACCACAATAGATATTTATAATCCATAGCGACCTATAGTATTTTGTTTTACCAACATATTTTATAATACTTAAACATTTTGAAAAATAATAATTAAAAAAATCAATCCAAAGTTACATTAAGTGGGCAAAACATAATAACAATAATTTTAAAGTTACTTTTAGTGGACAAACCATAATAAAAAATTAAAGTTTCTTAAATGGGTTTAAAAACCCCTAATAACAAAAAAAATGGTTTTATTTACGTGGAAAAAACATAATAAAAATATATAAATTTACATTACAGTGGTACAAAACCCATAATAAACAATATATAAAAGTTACATTACAGTGGAAAAACACCCCAAAAAAAATATAAAATGTTCATTCGTGTGGGAAAAAACATAAAACAATATATAAATGTTACATTACAGTGGTAAAAACACATAAAACAATATTAAATGTTCTTAATGGGGACAAACCATAATAACAATATTAAATGTTTTTACAGTGGTTCAAACACATAATTTTCAATAATAAATTTACATTTCGGGGGACAAACTCAAATAAAATTATAAAAGTTACATTACAGTGGGACAAACACTAAAACAATATAAATGTTACATAAGTTTTCAAACACTAATAAAAAATAAAAAATGTTACATTACAGTGGTTTTTTTAAACAAATAATAACAATATATAAATGTTTTCTTACAGTGGTTCAGAACTAATACAATATATAAAAAAAAAAAACAAAAATAGAACGTAAATCGCAACACAAGAACATATAGTTTTTAAAAGCTGACATAAAAAAAAAAATGTTCATGGAAAACAGAAAGGGCCCCAACATTATAACAAACCCTATGTAACATCCCTGTGCAAATATTTTTTTAAAAAATACAACACCCTGCAACCCCCCCCACTCCCCCTCCCCCCTTTATTTCCCAAAAGCTGTATCGCCCCTCACCATCATAACCAAAAAAATAAAATAACATTAATTAACATGGTTGAAAATATAAACATTCTGAAACACGCTTCATACATAACCACATTCCTGCATAACCCAGGAAATACAAATGCATAAACACATGTATAACATACGTACAAAAACCACAATGAATACAGCGGTATACACAGACACAACATACCTCTCCAAACACGTAATTAAACCCCTACATAACAATACAGCGGTATACACAGACACAACATACCTCTCCAAACACGTAATTAAACCCCTACATAACAATACAGCGGTATACACAGACACAACATACCTCTCCAAACACGTAATTAAACCCTACATAACAACAACAATATCAGCGGTATAACACAGACACAACATAACTCTCCAAACACGTATTAAACGCCCTAGCATAAACAATACAGGCGGTGATTACACAGACACAACATACCTCTCGCAAACACTAATTAAACTCATAGGGTTGGGGGGGGGGGGGGGGGGGGGGGGGGGGCACCCCGTTCTAAGGCAAAATAATACAGAGTCTGGTAATCACAACAGTCAACATACCTCATCCAAACACATAATTAATACGCCTACATAACAATACAGGTATAACATCAGACAGCAACATACCTCTCCTGCTAAACCAACGTAATTAAACACCTACATAACATTACAGCAGGTATATCACACGACAGCAACATACGCTCTCCAAACACGTATTAAACCACGCTCATAACATATACCAGGCGGTATAACACAGACAACTAACATACTCTGCCAAACGAGACGTAATTAAAGCCACCCCTACATACAATACACGGGATACACAGAGAAGGGGGGGGGGGGGGGGGGGAGTGGGGGAGGGCACAACATACTCCCGCCAAATAACACGTAATAAACCCCTACCATAACAATACATGTGGTATAGCACAGACATACAACAGACGATCCGCGCAAACACAGTAATTAAAGCCATCGTACATAACAATACATGTATACACAGACACAACATACCGTGCTCGCGAAACACGTATTTATAAAACCGCTAAGCATTAACAGATATCAAAAGTTGGTATGACGCACCAACAGCACACATAATATAACTAACCCTCTCGCAAACACGTAATTTAAACGCCCTACCATAATTAATAGCAGTGGTATGACCACAGACACAACATTACCTCTCCAAACACGTAATTAAAACCCCTACATATCAATACAGCGGTATACACAGGACAGACCACAACATACCTCTCGCAAACACTAATTAAACCCGCTACATAATAGGGGGGGGGGGGGGGGGGGGGGGGGGGGGGGGGGGGGGGGGGGGGGGGGGGGGGGGGGGGGGGGGGGGGACACCCTCAACAATAAATATATATATAACTGTGGAGACACAGTCAGCAACGTAACCTCTCCAAACAAGTAATTAAAAACCGACTACATAACAATACAGGCGGTATAGCACAACACAAACATAACCTCTCCATAACTTCGTAATTAAACCTCTACATAACAATACAGTGGTATATCACAGACAGCAACCTATCCTCTGCCCAAACACGTAATTAATCCCCGCTAACATAACAATACTTTGTGGTATAGCTAACTGACACAACATACGCAACTACTCCAAACACGTAAATTAAAACCCGCAACATAACAAGTACAGGCGTATAGCACAGACAGCAAACATATACGCACTCTCAAACACGTAAATTTATAACCCGCCTACTAACAATAGCAGTCGTATACACAGACACAGCGATACCTCTCCAAACACGTAGAGTAAACCCGCTATAGCATAAGGCATATACAGTCGGTATAACACAGACACTAACATACCTCTCGGGCAAACACGGTATATTCAAAACGCCCTTAACATAACAATAAGGCAGGCGTATGACACAGACTCAACATACGCTCTCGCAAAGCATGTCATAAACCCTAAATAACAATACAGGCGGTTAATACAAGCACAGACATTCAACATACCTTCCAAACACGTAATTAAACCCCTACATAACATATAACAGGGACGGAATAAAAACACAGACACAGATCAACATACCTCGTCCAAAGCACGTAATTAAACCGCCTACAATAACCAATACAGTGGTATACACATGACACATGAGCATATATACCTCTCCAAACTATGGGAATTAAACACATTACATAACAATAGGCAGACTATAAACACAGACACAACATACTACTCTCCAAACGACGTAATTAAACCCCTACATAACAAGTACAAACATAATAAAATAGTCACGTACGGAAACATACATCACTGTATGACGAAGTACTAAGTTATTAATATATAATATACTAAAAATAGAATCCAATAAAATAAACAAAAAACAAAAAAAAACATAAATCAATCATAGCTTACTACGAATGCTTTCTAAACAATCTTCATATCATAACAATTCTGTGGGTGTCGGAAAAAACATTAAATACTGAGTCAAAAAGGAGAATTAGTGTGGGCATCTACCTAGGCAGATTTAAATCTGCCAAGGGGAATCATATTAGGCTAGGCCAGTGTGGCCCGTGTGTAAAAAAGCAAATTAATAATAATAATTGAACTTAGTGTCAGAGGAAGAGTAAGTCTCACGCTGATACATTGATAACATAGTGTATAGTGTATACGACAGTGGCGCCCTAGTATATTGAAGATAAAGGCTTAAAGTGTCATTTATGAAAAGGCGAGGTGAATTTGTAAATGAAAGATGATAAGCCTAATAGAGGCAGTGTGCCAGAATCGCCAGAAACTTACACAGGTCAGCTGTTTTTATAATCTTCCTGCCTGCTAGTGTGAGCTCGCTATATAATCTATGATACCAGTGAATAGCGAAGAATAGCAGTGGCTGGTATGTAGGCAACAACCAGTATTATAATGGTAGCTAGTGGAGTGGGAAGTACTTTCATTTCTATGTTCTTGAAATACCAGACGTTACTGTGAAATTCATATAACCTGTAGTTACCTCAAGCGTCGCATATAGCACAACGTAACAATTATCTTACAGAACAAAAGGCGTCCTCCACCAAAAATTCCATACCGACCAGTCAAACTATAGTGATAAAATAATAATATAATCATTTATTGTGGTGGAGAACGAAAAAACTAGAAAAGTCTAGATACAGTTCGATTTGAGTAAACAAGGGGAGGTCACGGTGCGTTCGTCATTGTAGGATATGCTCACAGTCACCGGCTCTTCAACACGGTCGAAGTTATAACATTTTGTATCAGCTGCATAATCAGCAGATTACTCGGTAGATAATTTCTCAGTAGGATCCGGTCAGGTGTGTAGTCTTTGATATTATGTGGGATGTGATCTCAAATCACGGGAATCACCGCCCAGTATGGTGTTGATAATAAGTTGACGCGGCCGGATTTCGCACTGATTCATGATCAGATCGACTGTCCGAAGCCTTGACTGGTTATGCCGAACTCCTGACTGGTCTGAACCCTTGACTGGTCGGGGGGGGGGGGGGGGGGGGGGGAGGGGGGGGGCCGAACCCTGACTGTTTCAAACGGTTTAGTTGACAATAAAGATCAGTATTGTAAATGGATGGGGTTGTAGCGCCCCTTATAAATCACAAACCAATTAAATATATAACCAGGAACGTTGCACGGTAAAGTCTGGTCGGCAATAACAAAAACAGTTACTAAACAGAAATACAAATAGCTAGAGCTTCATTTTAAGGAGGTTATTAATAGAAGATTCAAGAGGTTGGCTAGTAGAATTGCAAGTAAATCAGCCATTCAAATCATTATGAAGTCTGTGTGTAGTCTATGGTCAGTCAAACAACGGCTTTCCACATGTCATAAATTGGTCATTTTTGTGTGAAATTGTGTCAGCGTCGCCCTTGTGGCAGATAATCGCCAAGAACAAACCTTAGGCTACAAGCAGATTAAAACAGGGGAAGTGATTTTGGTATGCCCTAAATGAGATAAATCTGTGACATAAAACGACAGGTAATTAAATAGAGGTCAACATCAAAGCTGCTTTCATAAAAAACGACTGGACAGGCTTCACAAACAGATCGGAACATAAAAAGTCTGGGCTGATTGTACTGACGTGGCCCTTTGATTACTGGCCATGTATCATAAACTGTAAGCCTGGAGATGATGTCGCTGGTAGTCATAAATTTGGGGCGATATTCTGTCTCTGGAGATCAGTGATGGTGAAGCTGGAAGGTGCTCGTCTCTGGAGAGCAGTATGGTGACATGCTGAGGTGCTGTCTGGAGACAGTAATGGTGAAGCTGAGATGCTGTCGCTGGGTAGACTAGTGAATGTGAAGGGCATGGAATGCTGTCGCTGAGACAGTAATGGTGAAGGCTGGAATTTTTTCGGCAGGTAGTACGTGAATTATGACGCGAGAAGGAATACATATAAATGACCCTCCTAGGGGACAGAGCCATAGTAGGAAACAAGTGAGTCAAAGATAAGAGAAAACGGTGGGGGGGGGAAACACATATTGGGCAAACATTAGAAATACCGGCAGGGAAATAGGCAAACTAAGAAGGACTCTAACGCACAAGCAATAGTGAGGATTAATATTAGCCAAAAACAACTGGTGGGGGGAGCTTCCATTGTTGGTGCTAGGGAGGACAGAAGTTATCGAGCAGGGAAACATGGTACCAACAGGAATACATGTACAGCAGAAACCCAAGCAAACGGAAACCAAGCCTGTGCACGATACTTATGGGCACTCGGTATCTGCTGGCATGGGAGAATCTTGAAAAACAGATGGAACGTGCAACTATGTACGCGTACCGCTAGAAAAATGCGTATGCCCATATACAACAGGAAAAAATGCAAACTACCCTCCTGTAGACTTGTTTCTCACTCCTAACTGTGTAGCCTTCTTCAGTACAGGAATTACTGGTGGCTCTATACTAAATTGGCCAGGCATACGCAGCTAAAGCGGACTTAAATACGGGGGAGATGGCAAAACTATCCAGGCGCATGGATAACCTGGGTAGCCACAGCCACTCAAGAGGAGAGGTTTTTTAGTGCCAGGAAGAAGAAAAAACTGGCAGGAAAATGGCATGAGAATCGTACACCAAATGCCATGGTCATTCCTGAGTGGAACCACATGTCGATGGCCTCGACAGCTCCAACCAAAGCGATTTGTAGCAAGTATGAGCTATATGCCTGAGAAAAAATTCCTCCACAGGCCCCTAGTCCCAAGCAATAACGACCATTGCCAGATTAACATTCTTCTTGCAAATATAGCAGGTCTAAATCCAAGGGCAACAAACAACAAAAGACCTTTCATCCGTGGACTGCTTGCAGAGGGCAAAGGGCAAAATGTTGCGGCGCTTTCACTGAGACCCACATTATAAGGATCACTTGGACTAACGAAATATGTTCCCAGGTTACACAAACCTGATCATGATGTGTCAAGTGAACTAGGGCAAGAAGGGGGGGTTAGCCTGTACATTGCAGAGTCAGCTTGTTTGTCCACAGAGACTGCTAAATTGCCGTCAAGATGATGTAGTGGGAAGTTTAGGCAGTGAAAGGTCGAGATATTAACGCAAAACCTAGTCATTGTGAGTAGTCTACGAGCCTCGGGCGGATGGCAACAGTCCCAGCAATTCCAGGGAAAATCCACTGTTAAAAATTGAGCGGGCACTGTCTGGAAAGATCTCCAGCTCCTGCACACCAAAGCACTTGCTCGCTGGGGATTTCCTAACTTAGGCACCTAAAATTGAGAATATAGCAGAAATAATATTGTTGGGGCATAATAACACCTAAGAGGGGCAAGCCTTCCTGATGAAAACTCATCACTCACCGCGAGCTTTAAATCTCTGGGCACAAAATTCAATTTAACGCAGCAGAATAATAGAGTCCTACTATACTGGAGGAATAGCACGGAGACCTTCATCTTCACTAAGCAATGAGGTGACTGATAAGAACTGTCAGCCATACAAAAACTATATACTCAGATCACAAACATAATTGAGTTGCATCATGTATGCGTGAGGTCCCCAGACCGACAGAATGAAAGATTAGATCCACGAGTTGGATGCATTCACGCCAAATTCAACTTCAGATAACAAAAACATAAAGTGGTGACCAAGTAAACCCGAAGTCCTAAAACGCGATATAAGGCTAGGGAAGATATACTAAGCAACACAGACCATGGTTGGGGGTGGGGGGGTCCAACTTATGCTAGGAATGCTGAGATTAACTTGCGTGGGTATGCAACTCGAAGGTATGCACAAGGCTATTCCGTCTATAGAAAAAAGAGAGTAATGTAAAATAGAACAAGACAAGCGCTCACCCTTAGCAGGCGACGGAAAAGAATAAGCAGAGAGGCTAAAAGAGGTCAATATATCTGTAATGCGTAGGGAGACACTGGATTCAGAGAAATAGCAGCCATGTACGAACTAAGCTTAAAAGGTAATCGCTTTAGGAGTCAGGAATCGCGGGGAAGATCTAAAAGGCCATAAAATGAAATCGAAAGAAAACAAAAAGTATTTCTTGCTCGGCGATGCCAACTACAAAATTGGGGGGGGGGGGGGGGGGGGGGGGGGGGGGGGCGGTAACACGTCTAAGGCTATTGGACCCTACTATAACAAGAATGGGTCCTACACAGATGACAGCAAGGAAATGAGTGAGGGCTACTCAAGTCCCAATATGACTACTCATCAGTTTTAGGGCAAGACCTAACCAGACTGAGAGTCAAGTATCAAAATGAATTTTTATGAGAGTAGCCACTAAAATTTGATTAAACGGACATGCAGCCTAGTACCGATGTTATGCCTGAGCCAAATGACTTCGAACAGGCGATAAAGACATGCCGCATCACGCTGCACATCCAAGGGCCCAGACTCATAGAATTCTGTGTTCATTCAAGAACTGTGCTAAGAACCCTATCACGAGGGCCTCTTTCGCATCTATGGAGAGGGAGGCAATGGACACGGGGGGGTCGTCCCCAGTTAGACTAAAAAACAACAGACAATAGCGCGGCCACTCGCACAAAGGGGGCAGTAAAGCAACAGCAAAGAACTACAGACGAATTAGCATCTAAGCAGCGATCTATTTGGGGGTCAGGGGTCGCATCCTTGTCTGTCTCAAGTATTGGATCACTACGATCAAAGGTCGAAATGCACATAGGAAGACAAAAAAGAATGGCAGATGTAATCTATACAAGACTTTGGGCAAAGCCTTCAGAGCATGTGTGACGCAATGCGTAATTAGCGCACAAAATCCGTGCTAAAGGAATAACAGGAAAAGTCGTCGATGGATCTATAATTTCCTCACTTACACAGTTAAACACAGAGAGTATGTTCGTCAACGAAGATAAAGTCCGAGGCAGCTAACGGTGAAAAGCTCTGTTCGCACAAGGCCAGTACTCGCTCCCATCTTGTTCCTCAGCCTCTTATCCGACATAGACAAGAATTCAGCCAGCTAGGCACCGTGTCTTTGCCTTTGGCAGATGACACTACGCCGAATCTGCCATGAACAGAGGAAACCCACCCCCACCCACCACCCACACAAAAAAAAACAAAGGGGGGGGGGGGGGGGCCCCGCCTTCCATATGCAGACACTGCTAAGCGCCATAGCGGACATCAACCAATCGTTCAGTGGGCTGCGAAAAAAATATGAAGTTCAACGATGAGTTAATATTTCAATTACTCATAAAGTAGGGAAACAGGAGAAATTAAATCGTCATCAGAGAGCAAACAAATTCTGGCCTCTGGCCACGAAAATAGAGGGGGAAAACACCAACTCAAAGACCGGGGAGTAGCATGTCGGAGGATCTCACGCGTCAAGGACTGCATTAACATTGTATCAATCGCATCTGCGAGAAAAATGACAGATGGATAAGGAGAACGGGGGGCATTTCAAAACTAGAGGAGGCAAGCCCATGATGACGACTCTTCAGGTCACTTGTTCCTAGCTAGCTATGAATAGTTGCTGGCAGCACTAAGCACACCTTTCAAGGCAAGTGAAATTTTGCCGACCATAGAAAATGTACAAGAAGCGTCACAGGCGCGGCGAATTAACGGAGATAAAACACTTCAATTATTGGGAGCGCTTAGAGTTCCGAAAAACGTAGTAAAGGGGCCGGGTAACGCAGGAGGGAGAATACATGATTATAGACACCTGAAAATCCGAAGGACTATACCACGAACTTCACAGCGAAAATTCTCTCACTACAAAGCAAAAGACTGTGGCAGTACAGTGCAAACAGCCCCCCACTTGAAAAGCTGATGGGAGCAGGGGTGTCACTTGCAGCAGCTTAAGAGACCATTACATAAAAGTGTCAGGGGCCTCAGACTGTTCAACTGCCGCCCAGCACTACATAAGGGGGATTACCGCAACAACCCCCATTTTTAACTGGGAGCGATTCCTCATAGCAAGAGTCTCTTCAAGCTGGCAAGTCTGAGGACATAGTCACTGGCAAAAAACTGCACAGATTCCTGATCAGTTACCTGGCTGAGCTCGAGTAACACCGATTTCTGGTTTGCGTGCATGGTATCTAAAGTGAAGCCATATATGCAGACAGCCTTGGGGGGTTATACTGGGCGCTGATAATCGCCTAGGGGGCCTGTCACAGCGCGGTCGCGCGGGGCGTTGACACGCTCTCGGAACTCTCTCCAGGTAAACATCCAGTCTCGTAAGCAGTATGCTTAGGTTGTGTTAGCAACACAAAGTGTACAGTTCATAGTGTTAACAATACCCCATGATACCTCAGTATGTGTTAGAAGACCGCAGTTGGTAGCACTCGGATAGTGATACAACAATTGGGGGACTATGACTAGCTATAACACGCGTGTATTGTAAAACACACAGTGGTACGCTCTAGTCCTTTCAACGCCAGATTTTCTACTCAGGAATGTCAGTCCCAGTGGTATTCCTATCATTCAACAAAGGCATAAATTTAAGATAGGAGACAAGTTGTGCTTTCCCTGAGCTGGAATGGAGGATAATTGTTAGCCGACTTGACATCATGACAGATAATATGAGTCATCCTATTATCCTGCCTCAGTGCTTGAGGATTATGGTAAAGTCATCTATAGAATAAGGATTTATTTAGGGAAGGTACCATGGATCTAGAGGTCTTAATAGACAATAATTAGAGAAAGGAGGGGTGGGGTGCGCCCTTCTAGATGTGGGCATTTTGTTCTCAAGAAAGAGATGTGGAAATGAATGTTGTCGCAGTGGCAAACTTTTAATTAATTGTGGTCTGAACAAACAACTGTATGGATAAATGCGTACCAATCATTTTATCAACTTAGACCTTTTGACTTTTATGGCCGGAAATGACATTTAGTCCAGGAGGGGGGGGGGGGGGGGGGGGGGGGGGGGGGGCTGGGTTCACTATTATCCAGTTCAATGTGGGCTTTCTCATATGCTCATTGAGTGTGTTAGGACTTAAACTAGGATAAGTTAGAGTATAGTTTACGATGAGGTTTAATATGTGTTGGTTCGATATATATAGCGGGATATATAAACAATCAGAAAGCTATAAGAACTCGAAGAACAACTGCTAGAAGGCCCACTGGCCTAGCATGCGAGGCCTCCGAAGTCTCCTACGTCGTGAACTTAAGGATGGAACAGTGCAAACCTAGCCTGGGTAGGCGACAAGCTATTAAGGACAACTCACACGGGGACTGGCACCCCCCATCCACGTTCAAGTAATTATATCCAACTTAATTTTAAAGCTAGGCTATAGCCCAATTGCGATTCTGGCCTCTATGATAGCTGTAGCTCGGAGGTTGTTCCACTCAAGCCACAACTCTATACCAAACGCAGTACGTTTTCGCCGGGGGGAGGGGGGGGCGAGGGGGGGAATACCATCTGAATCTGTAAATGTTTCGCAAACTTAAATCCATTGCTGCGAGTCCTGTCTAGGCCTAGATTTGTTTTCAGCCACTATTTAGCTATTCCGCGCATTTATTTATTGCCTGTCGTACCTATTTATAGCACCTCAATCATATCCCGGACCCAGTAAGTCGACGTCTTTCTAGAGAGTGCAGATTCAGGGCCCTTAGTCCTATCCTCATAAAGGTTTCTGGATACTATGGGAGTCAACTTTGTCATCTCCTTTGTACATTTTCGCAGAGAATTTATATTCCATTCTCTTAGATACGGTGACGCAAACTGTGCAGGCATAAATCTAAATAGAGGCCTAACGCCGAAGGATGTATAAGAGTTGAAGAACAACGTCTGAGGACCTCCTATTATTGATGCTTCTTGGATATGAAGGGGGCCAGGAAAGGATTCTATTAGCTTTATTGGGCACACTTATGGGCACTGCTGTCTATATGAGTTCAGATTACTTGCTAAACCAGAACTCTAAATCCTTTTTCGGCAATCCGTAATAGTAAGATCTACAATATTTGAGTTTATATGTGGCATGGTTATTGGTCGTCTGTCGGCAACATTTAGTAACTTTGGGGGCAATTTGTCTATATTAAACGGGCATCCCTGCCACTATCTCCGCCCATCGGGCAAGGGGGGACATTGCATCAAGACTATTTCAAATCTTCCGGAGTGCTCGAAGTCCTCGTCTGAATGAATTCGACGCCTATTTGGTGTCATCGGCAAACTTGCCGATGTCTGCTCTTTATGGGCCGCTCATCTAGTCGTTTATTGTATGATTGTGAACAGGGCAGGGGGCGCCTAACAATGACCCTGTGAACACCCGGCTCAGTAACGCTTTCCCGGGTAAAGGACCACTCTGATTTCGTCCCGGCATTTATGCAAACTCTCTGCTGGCCTAAGTTGTCAAACCAGGGCCTCTATCTCAGAGAAAAATCCTCCATCCGCTATTCCCTGTGCTTAATTGTCAGGCTCAAAATAGTCTCTGCTGTGGGAGCCACTGTCAGAAAAAGCCTTACTGAAGTCATATACACAATATGCATATCATATTCCATGATCTACTCCTCAAATACGCTTAGTGAAAAAAAGTTATATAAATTCGTAAAAAGGGCGTAGGTAACGTCCCCGCCTTTGTAAATAGCCTATGCTGAGATTCGTTGATAAATTAATGCTGTTTCAAGGCTGGCTACGAACTGCCTCAGCAATTATTGATTCCACTAAATTTTCCCTACTATGGAGGTTAGGCTTATTGGTCTATAGTTCGACAAGCGGGGTCTAAGACCTGTCACCTGTTTTGAAAATAGTATCGAACATTGCCATTTTAGCCACCCTTATCTGGCAGCAATGCCCGTTGTAGTGATATGTTGAAAAAGATTAGCCAAGTGTGGCTAAGCTGCGTGCTTCTACATTCCTTTAGAACCCTTTGCAATACAGTTCACACAGGGCCTGGGGATTTTGTTAGGATGTTAATTTATCTATTTGCCTAAGGACGCATGTCACTTGTGAGGCCTAATTCGTGCACACTTTATTCTCGTCTGGTCTATGACAAATTTATCATTACTCGGAAATCGGCTGGTATCTCTCGCTGTGAAATAACTGAGAGGAAGAATGTGTTAAAATTCTACACAGTTCACTTATCACTGTCAGTGAGGCTACCCGAGGGACTTTTGAGTGGGCTATCATTGACCACGATCATACTTCTGTATATACCTGAAAGAATCGGCTTTTGGTTAGTTCTTCGATTCTCTTGGCAACTTAACCTCATAATCTCATATTTGGCTTTTCTAATTCCTTTTTTATTCTCTCTTTAACTGAATTATATCGATTTCTAATTTGGCCGAACCTCTCCTCTTTTGAATTTGGGGCCTATATATGGCTCTCTTTGGAGCGCAATTCAGATATTTTAATCTATTGTTTCATATCACGCCTCACCACCATTAGGATTCATTTTTGTTGATCTGATTTCCCTATTTGGAACATAATTTGAACTGAGCAGTTTTTTTTAGAGAAACTATGCGCCTGGAAAGGCATCATATCGCTATACCATCACCACCTACCAAACCCTTAGTCAAGTCATTGTCCAGTTCGCGAGCCCAGCCTAAGTAAATTTTCAGTTCTATGAAATCAGGGCCAAGCTGAAAGTCGAGGTGGGGGGGGGTGGGGGGAGAGGGACGGAGACTGATTGCCATTATTAGGGGGAATTCCATGATATATATTAAAAGCTGAGTGATTTGTGATCACTTTCGCCGAAAGGGGGGGGGGGGGAGGGGGGGGGGCAAGCGCATCAAGGTAACCTCAAATTAGTATTATTTTAGTGTTCGCGCTACTGGCAAGAACCAAGTCAAGGAGTTATATTTCGCCCTAGTTGGCTCTGTCACAAAACTGTTTTAAAAGACAATCTCCTGGATGCGTATCAAGAAAGTCACCTGACTCTAAATTTCCTGTTCAACATGGCTCCAGTCAATCTGTCTATAGTTGAAATTCTCCAGCGTCCATAGGGGCTACAACAATTCGTAATGTTGAATTGCCTACGAATTCGTTCCCATAGGAAGTTGTATCTGCACTCCCTATCGAGAGGGTATTTGGGGCTCTGTAGAATCACACCCAAAATTAGTTTTTCTCGCGCCCTCGAGAGAGCTGTAGACCAAACAGATTCAGTGGCTGATGCTTCTTATTTATATATGCTTGTCTAACACAAACCAAATTACATTGTCTGGCTGCTGACATAAGCATCGCTACTTACTTCCAGCCACCTTCTCTGTTGACAGCGCTGTCGAGTGTGAAAGAATAATTTAAAGGCCTTGTATGTACATTCAGAGGGCATTCTCTCTACTATTCTCAGATTGGAGTCCTGGGCGGGGCCCCAAGGTCTCTGTTAATAGCAATAATATCTTATGTTTCGCTGGGCACGTGCAAGTAAATCTTAGCTCAATTCTATCTGTATTTCATTACAACTTCCTGCTTATAGTATAGTAAACCTTAAGGAGAGGCTATGTCGGCCTTGCTGCCGGTCTCTGGCGGTCCCCGCCCTTGTGTGTTGCTGACCTGATCTATTGTCTTTATAACTTCATTGCTGAATGCCTTTTATACTATGTACTGTTTCGCAACGCCTGTGTTGCAACCTCGTTGTTTCGCCACACACACCCATACCTCTATCTTTCATCAGTTTAAAATCATAGGCAATTCAGCAGCGCGTCCTCATCGAGTGCTTCAAAGTGCTACCACCTCTAGCCGGCAGAGAGATATACCGCCATCCCCTTGGGGGCATACATTGATCTATGTTTGCCATAAAGTTGTTACCAGTTGTCATGATGGGAGTGCAGAAGTTCCGATTGGCAGTATCTGTCTAAGCCAGGTAGCAATTTACAACCATGCCTAGACCAACCATTCATATTCCTACTCACCACTTTCTATGGCAAGGATGCTAGCATATGATATGGGATCGCGAACCTCCCTTAAGACTTGAATGAAATCATATAGCTGACCTGTACTTATGCTACGGGCAGACTCTTCCTCTCTACCGCTTCGCCAATATCATTTCCACCGAGGCAGGGTGGGGGGGGGGGGGGGGGGGGGGCTGAATAGTGGGGGGGGGGCATATGAATCTTGTTCCCGATTACCTGACATGATATTATCCAGGCCTGTGTGACTATTCCCCTAACAGCCAGGCTCCAGGGAAGCACACTCTATCTCTCATCTTTATTCTATTAGGCAAAAAGGCATGGTCCATATACTATCATTACCTGAGTTGGCACCAATCCCAAGGAATGCACTTGACGGCTCCCATTAGGGGCAGGGGTCAGTAGTACCCTTTATAACCGTTCCTGCCACTGAGGTAGCATTCATCCTGAAGAACAGAAGCGATTTCCTACTATCAGATGCTTCACTCTTAACTTTCGTCGTACTCTGGATGGGCGCCGCGAACGCATTACGTGTGAACCTCTCGCTACTTGTAGTACATGGCTGGGCTTGCACTCCACTGCTGGTAGGCCGTTGCTACCGTCCCCCCAAACTAACCAGGCCTCGCCATGCAGCAGTGAGCGAGAGACAGACTGCACCACACTGCTAGGAAGCCATCATTACGACCGCGGGGCACAACTCCAGCATTCTAGCCACCGTCACACTCCCAGTTCCAGAAGTACTCCATTGAGGTGGACCTTCAGGCCTCCTTAATCTTCGCCTCCTGGAGAAGGCAAAGACCTCCTCCCTTCAAACACAGTCTTCGCAACCTTCAATTTTTAAAACATACATGCCAGAAGGCAAAGCCATGCTTGTAACGTCGCAGAACGCTAATCCCCAAAAGCAGCTCAGGTCTGCGACCTCACGTACGACTGACCATCTGAGCTTAGATCCCATATAAATCTTAACAATGAATACAAGGACAGAGAATAGGTATAGTGGAAGAAATCAGAAGAATTAGGATAGGTAAAAAGAGAAAATGAGGTCCTTGAAATAACTATAATTGGCATGCAAATAGGATCGTAGTGGCTAGGAATAAATGGATGAGTGAAGTTACTTGGCTATTGGGCAGTCGAAAATTGATGTATTATGCCATAATTGACATACAGTGGTTGGCAATACGAAAAATCCGAACATAGCTACTTGTATTTCAAAAGATCAGGTTTTAAATTATTTCCAAGAAGAAACAGAAGTAACTAGGGAAGGGGGTAGGGAGGCAGCTGTATATCGCGAGATCGCTTAACTGTTTCATAAAAATCGGAATACAGTCTGAAAATCACACATGCAGAGTCTGGATAAAAGTTTTTCAGAGGGGCAAAATAAAAATGATTTAAGGTGGTGATATACCGTCGGCTACGACAAACTTAGGGAGCAGCAGAGAGACAACAATGGGTAGAAATCTGTTAAGGCACAATACACGATAACGTAGTAATTCAAGGTCTTCAACTTTATGGTTAGATTGACTGAATTACTTGACATGTAATTTAGAATTCTAAACGACTTCTTAGTAGTATCAGGATTGTTACTTGAAGCGTTTGTGAAAGAAAGCCTGCAAGGGGAAATAACCGCTGACATGTGTTGCTGGCAACAAGGAAACACCTATTGTTAATATTGATAAGTTCAGAAATTACGGAGGAACATCCTACGGAGGGCAAGGCGGGCCACAAAGCATTATCTTGTACATTGAATGGAAGTTATGATATGGGAATAACTCAGGCAACGGTTCCAGATTTTCGCTTAGCAAGATTACAAATGAGCTTAGAGAACACAAATTTTTGTTTTTACTTATATCATACTGTGGACTTCCTGGGGGTAACAAAGAAAGCTATTGAATATGCCGAGACTTTCTTTGAACACTAAACATGCTGCCCAAAAGAAGCATTTGATCCCGTATATAGAAATAAGATCGAATGGAATGACCCATAAATGGGATGGAATAATAAGGCTCAAATATCATTTTAGGCAGATGAAAGGAATTTATAGGCGTATCAAGATAGAGTGAGGGGTCATCTTATGAACTCAGTGTATTGAGCATTAAGAGGGACGTCAAAAGGGATAGAAAAGGCTACAAAAACGGGACCTACGAATTAAAGTTGCTATATATCTGTCGAACTAACCCAAAACGTTTTTTTCGGCGGTATATAGACACAATAGTTAAAGATAAAGTATAGGTCTCCGGCCCTTAAAAATAACTAAGGGTGATCTTATCTGACAAAGAGAATTGAATGTGCTTCTATTTTTTAATAATTATTTTCTCTGCGGTTTTACTCAAGAAGAAAATTAATTATGATACCTCGGCAATAATTAGGTTTTTTAGATGGGCCTGAAAAAGATTAGGTTATGTAATACAAGTCAATAGGCGAAATGGATTATCAAAAAAGATATTTTATTTATCTACTTTTAACACTTAAAGCAGTGTAGAGACTTGAATTGTGGAAGGAATGGCTAATGTAAATGTCCTATGGTGTATGAAAAGCAGGGGAGCAAGTGATGCGTGTATCTGTGTACGCGTGAGAAGATATCTTGTGTGGCCTCGAGAGGATCGGGCTGGGGCCGGAGTAGTGAGACCTAACTTCTACTGAGAGTGTGTTAACAAGTAAGATGTGATATACAGGACAGGAGTGTGGCAAGGGTGAGCCCAAAGAAGTCAGGATTAATAGTGCATAAGAGAATTATCTTGATAGGCATATTGGATTAATAGATAGGCCCAAGTTTTTCATCCATGGGGCCGTTCCAGCCTAATTTATTTACTTTTCTTCAGTAAAGCTTTTGAGCGTTGATCAGGATAAAAATTCGATATTGATTATTTGGATTTTAGTAAGGCTATTGATAGATACCGACATCAAGACTGTTAAAGAAAGCGCACTCATGGGGTTGGGGGAACAAATGCTTGTCACGAATCGAGTCATGGCTTCACGACAGGAACAGAGCGTGGGGCCTAAATGGGGTTTAATCTAATTGGGGATCTGTGACAAGTGGCGGTTCCATTGGGTAGGGATCAGTCTTGGGCCGTTGTTGTTTGATAATATATTTCAATGACCTTATGAGGGAATTACTAGTAGTATGAGCAAGATTCCCGATGACGACAAAGATATGTAGAGATAATGTGATTCAAACGTAGATATCATGGGAGCATGCAGAAAGGATTTAGAACAAACTCAGTACCATAGTCAGAAAAGTATCATACCTCTCCAAACACGTAATTAAACCCTACATAACAATACAGCGTATAAAATGCACAGACATACAACATACCTCTCCTAAACACATAATTAAACCCCTACATAACAATAAAGCAGGCGGTATATCACAGACACAAACATACCTCTCCAAACACGTAATTATACCCGCTACATAACAATACAGCGGTATTTCACAGACACAACAGTACCTCGCCAAACACATAATTAAACCCCTACATCAACAATATCAGCGGTATAACACAGACACAACATAACTCTCCAAACACGTATTAAACGCCCTAGCATAAACAATACAGGCGGTGATTACACAGACACAACATACCTCTCGCAAACACTAATTAAACTCATAGGGTTGGGGGGGGGGGGGGGGGGGGGGGGGGGGCACCCCGTTCTAAGGCAAAATAATACAGAGTCTGGTAATCACAACAGTCAACATACCTCATCCAAACACATAATTAATACGCCTACATAACAATACAGGTATAACATCAGACAGCAACATACCTCTCCTGCTAAACCAACGTAATTAAACACCTACATAACATTACAGCAGGTATATCACACGACAGCAACATACGCTCTCCAAACACGTATTAAACCACGCTCATAACATATACCAGGCGGTATAACACAGACAACTAACATACTCTGCCAAACGAGACGTAATTAAAGCCACCCCTACATACAATACACGGGATACACAGAGAAGGGGGGGGGGGGGGGGGGGAGTGGGGGAGGGCACAACATACTCCCGCCAAATAACACGTAATAAACCCCTACCATAACAATACATGTGGTATAGCACAGACATACAACAGACGATCCGCGCAAACACAGTAATTAAAGCCATCGTACATAACAATACATGTATACACAGACACAACATACCGTGCTCGCGAAACACGTATTTATAAAACCGCTAAGCATTAACAGATATCAAAAGTTGGTATGACGCACCAACAGCACACATAATATAACTAACCCTCTCGCAAACACGTAATTTAAACGCCCTACCATAATTAATAGCAGTGGTATGACCACAGACACAACATTACCTCTCCAAACACGTAATTAAAACCCCTACATATCAATACAGCGGTATACACAGGACAGACCACAACATACCTCTCGCAAACACTAATTAAACCCGCTACATAATAGGGGGGGGGGGGGGGGGGGGGGGGGGGGGGGGGGGGGGGGGGGGGGGGGGGGGGGGGGGGGGGGGGGGGACACCCTCAACAATAAATATATATATAACTGTGGAGACACAGTCAGCAACGTAACCTCTCCAAACAAGTAATTAAAAACCGACTACATAACAATACAGGCGGTATAGCACAACACAAACATAACCTCTCCATAACTTCGTAATTAAACCTCTACATAACAATACAGTGGTATATCACAGACAGCAACCTATCCTCTGCCCAAACACGTAATTAATCCCCGCTAACATAACAATACTTTGTGGTATAGCTAACTGACACAACATACGCAACTACTCCAAACACGTAAATTAAAACCCGCAACATAACAAGTACAGGCGTATAGCACAGACAGCAAACATATACGCACTCTCAAACACGTAAATTTATAACCCGCCTACTAACAATAGCAGTCGTATACACAGACACAGCGATACCTCTCCAAACACGTAGAGTAAACCCGCTATAGCATAAGGCATATACAGTCGGTATAACACAGACACTAACATACCTCTCGGGCAAACACGGTATATTCAAAACGCCCTTAACATAACAATAAGGCAGGCGTATGACACAGACTCAACATACGCTCTCGCAAAGCATGTCATAAACCCTAAATAACAATACAGGCGGTTAATACAAGCACAGACATTCAACATACCTTCCAAACACGTAATTAAACCCCTACATAACATATAACAGGGACGGAATAAAAACACAGACACAGATCAACATACCTCGTCCAAAGCACGTAATTAAACCGCCTACAATAACCAATACAGTGGTATACACATGACACATGAGCATATATACCTCTCCAAACTATGGGAATTAAACACATTACATAACAATAGGCAGACTATAAACACAGACACAACATACTACTCTCCAAACGACGTAATTAAACCCCTACATAACAAGTACAAACATAATAAAATAGTCACGTACGGAAACATACATCACTGTATGACGAAGTACTAAGTTATTAATATATAATATACTAAAAATAGAATCCAATAAAATAAACAAAAAACAAAAAAAAACATAAATCAATCATAGCTTACTACGAATGCTTTCTAAACAATCTTCATATCATAACAATTCTGTGGGTGTCGGAAAAAACATTAAATACTGAGTCAAAAAGGAGAATTAGTGTGGGCATCTACCTAGGCAGATTTAAATCTGCCAAGGGGAATCATATTAGGCTAGGCCAGTGTGGCCCGTGTGTAAAAAAGCAAATTAATAATAATAATTGAACTTAGTGTCAGAGGAAGAGTAAGTCTCACGCTGATACATTGATAACATAGTGTATAGTGTATACGACAGTGGCGCCCTAGTATATTGAAGATAAAGGCTTAAAGTGTCATTTATGAAAAGGCGAGGTGAATTTGTAAATGAAAGATGATAAGCCTAATAGAGGCAGTGTGCCAGAATCGCCAGAAACTTACACAGGTCAGCTGTTTTTATAATCTTCCTGCCTGCTAGTGTGAGCTCGCTATATAATCTATGATACCAGTGAATAGCGAAGAATAGCAGTGGCTGGTATGTAGGCAACAACCAGTATTATAATGGTAGCTAGTGGAGTGGGAAGTACTTTCATTTCTATGTTCTTGAAATACCAGACGTTACTGTGAAATTCATATAACCTGTAGTTACCTCAAGCGTCGCATATAGCACAACGTAACAATTATCTTACAGAACAAAAGGCGTCCTCCACCAAAAATTCCATACCGACCAGTCAAACTATAGTGATAAAATAATAATATAATCATTTATTGTGGTGGAGAACGAAAAAACTAGAAAAGTCTAGATACAGTTCGATTTGAGTAAACAAGGGGAGGTCACGGTGCGTTCGTCATTGTAGGATATGCTCACAGTCACCGGCTCTTCAACACGGTCGAAGTTATAACATTTTGTATCAGCTGCATAATCAGCAGATTACTCGGTAGATAATTTCTCAGTAGGATCCGGTCAGGTGTGTAGTCTTTGATATTATGTGGGATGTGATCTCAAATCACGGGAATCACCGCCCAGTATGGTGTTGATAATAAGTTGACGCGGCCGGATTTCGCACTGATTCATGATCAGATCGACTGTCCGAAGCCTTGACTGGTTATGCCGAACTCCTGACTGGTCTGAACCCTTGACTGGTCGGGGGGGGGGGGGGGGGGGGGGGAGGGGGGGGGCCGAACCCTGACTGTTTCAAACGGTTTAGTTGACAATAAAGATCAGTATTGTAAATGGATGGGGTTGTAGCGCCCCTTATAAATCACAAACCAATTAAATATATAACCAGGAACGTTGCACGGTAAAGTCTGGTCGGCAATAACAAAAACAGTTACTAAACAGAAATACAAATAGCTAGAGCTTCATTTTAAGGAGGTTATTAATAGAAGATTCAAGAGGTTGGCTAGTAGAATTGCAAGTAAATCAGCCATTCAAATCATTATGAAGTCTGTGTGTAGTCTATGGTCAGTCAAACAACGGCTTTCCACATGTCATAAATTGGTCATTTTTGTGTGAAATTGTGTCAGCGTCGCCCTTGTGGCAGATAATCGCCAAGAACAAACCTTAGGCTACAAGCAGATTAAAACAGGGGAAGTGATTTTGGTATGCCCTAAATGAGATAAATCTGTGACATAAAACGACAGGTAATTAAATAGAGGTCAACATCAAAGCTGCTTTCATAAAAAACGACTGGACAGGCTTCACAAACAGATCGGAACATAAAAAGTCTGGGCTGATTGTACTGACGTGGCCCTTTGATTACTGGCCATGTATCATAAACTGTAAGCCTGGAGATGATGTCGCTGGTAGTCATAAATTTGGGGCGATATTCTGTCTCTGGAGATCAGTGATGGTGAAGCTGGAAGGTGCTCGTCTCTGGAGAGCAGTATGGTGACATGCTGAGGTGCTGTCTGGAGACAGTAATGGTGAAGCTGAGATGCTGTCGCTGGGTAGACTAGTGAATGTGAAGGGCATGGAATGCTGTCGCTGAGACAGTAATGGTGAAGGCTGGAATTTTTTCGGCAGGTAGTACGTGAATTATGACGCGAGAAGGAATACATATAAATGACCCTCCTAGGGGACAGAGCCATAGTAGGAAACAAGTGAGTCAAAGATAAGAGAAAACGGTGGGGGGGGGAAACACATATTGGGCAAACATTAGAAATACCGGCAGGGAAATAGGCAAACTAAGAAGGACTCTAACGCACAAGCAATAGTGAGGATTAATATTAGCCAAAAACAACTGGTGGGGGGAGCTTCCATTGTTGGTGCTAGGGAGGACAGAAGTTATCGAGCAGGGAAACATGGTACCAACAGGAATACATGTACAGCAGAAACCCAAGCAAACGGAAACCAAGCCTGTGCACGATACTTATGGGCACTCGGTATCTGCTGGCATGGGAGAATCTTGAAAAACAGATGGAACGTGCAACTATGTACGCGTACCGCTAGAAAAATGCGTATGCCCATATACAACAGGAAAAAATGCAAACTACCCTCCTGTAGACTTGTTTCTCACTCCTAACTGTGTAGCCTTCTTCAGTACAGGAATTACTGGTGGCTCTATACTAAATTGGCCAGGCATACGCAGCTAAAGCGGACTTAAATACGGGGGAGATGGCAAAACTATCCAGGCGCATGGATAACCTGGGTAGCCACAGCCACTCAAGAGGAGAGGTTTTTTAGTGCCAGGAAGAAGAAAAAACTGGCAGGAAAATGGCATGAGAATCGTACACCAAATGCCATGGTCATTCCTGAGTGGAACCACATGTCGATGGCCTCGACAGCTCCAACCAAAGCGATTTGTAGCAAGTATGAGCTATATGCCTGAGAAAAAATTCCTCCACAGGCCCCTAGTCCCAAGCAATAACGACCATTGCCAGATTAACATTCTTCTTGCAAATATAGCAGGTCTAAATCCAAGGGCAACAAACAACAAAAGACCTTTCATCCGTGGACTGCTTGCAGAGGGCAAAGGGCAAAATGTTGCGGCGCTTTCACTGAGACCCACATTATAAGGATCACTTGGACTAACGAAATATGTTCCCAGGTTACACAAACCTGATCATGATGTGTCAAGTGAACTAGGGCAAGAAGGGGGGGTTAGCCTGTACATTGCAGAGTCAGCTTGTTTGTCCACAGAGACTGCTAAATTGCCGTCAAGATGATGTAGTGGGAAGTTTAGGCAGTGAAAGGTCGAGATATTAACGCAAAACCTAGTCATTGTGAGTAGTCTACGAGCCTCGGGCGGATGGCAACAGTCCCAGCAATTCCAGGGAAAATCCACTGTTAAAAATTGAGCGGGCACTGTCTGGAAAGATCTCCAGCTCCTGCACACCAAAGCACTTGCTCGCTGGGGATTTCCTAACTTAGGCACCTAAAATTGAGAATATAGCAGAAATAATATTGTTGGGGCATAATAACACCTAAGAGGGGCAAGCCTTCCTGATGAAAACTCATCACTCACCGCGAGCTTTAAATCTCTGGGCACAAAATTCAATTTAACGCAGCAGAATAATAGAGTCCTACTATACTGGAGGAATAGCACGGAGACCTTCATCTTCACTAAGCAATGAGGTGACTGATAAGAACTGTCAGCCATACAAAAACTATATACTCAGATCACAAACATAATTGAGTTGCATCATGTATGCGTGAGGTCCCCAGACCGACAGAATGAAAGATTAGATCCACGAGTTGGATGCATTCACGCCAAATTCAACTTCAGATAACAAAAACATAAAGTGGTGACCAAGTAAACCCGAAGTCCTAAAACGCGATATAAGGCTAGGGAAGATATACTAAGCAACACAGACCATGGTTGGGGGTGGGGGGGTCCAACTTATGCTAGGAATGCTGAGATTAACTTGCGTGGGTATGCAACTCGAAGGTATGCACAAGGCTATTCCGTCTATAGAAAAAAGAGAGTAATGTAAAATAGAACAAGACAAGCGCTCACCCTTAGCAGGCGACGGAAAAGAATAAGCAGAGAGGCTAAAAGAGGTCAATATATCTGTAATGCGTAGGGAGACACTGGATTCAGAGAAATAGCAGCCATGTACGAACTAAGCTTAAAAGGTAATCGCTTTAGGAGTCAGGAATCGCGGGGAAGATCTAAAAGGCCATAAAATGAAATCGAAAGAAAACAAAAAGTATTTCTTGCTCGGCGATGCCAACTACAAAATTGGGGGGGGGGGGGGGGGGGGGGGGGGGGGGGGCGGTAACACGTCTAAGGCTATTGGACCCTACTATAACAAGAATGGGTCCTACACAGATGACAGCAAGGAAATGAGTGAGGGCTACTCAAGTCCCAATATGACTACTCATCAGTTTTAGGGCAAGACCTAACCAGACTGAGAGTCAAGTATCAAAATGAATTTTTATGAGAGTAGCCACTAAAATTTGATTAAACGGACATGCAGCCTAGTACCGATGTTATGCCTGAGCCAAATGACTTCGAACAGGCGATAAAGACATGCCGCATCACGCTGCACATCCAAGGGCCCAGACTCATAGAATTCTGTGTTCATTCAAGAACTGTGCTAAGAACCCTATCACGAGGGCCTCTTTCGCATCTATGGAGAGGGAGGCAATGGACACGGGGGGGTCGTCCCCAGTTAGACTAAAAAACAACAGACAATAGCGCGGCCACTCGCACAAAGGGGGCAGTAAAGCAACAGCAAAGAACTACAGACGAATTAGCATCTAAGCAGCGATCTATTTGGGGGTCAGGGGTCGCATCCTTGTCTGTCTCAAGTATTGGATCACTACGATCAAAGGTCGAAATGCACATAGGAAGACAAAAAAGAATGGCAGATGTAATCTATACAAGACTTTGGGCAAAGCCTTCAGAGCATGTGTGACGCAATGCGTAATTAGCGCACAAAATCCGTGCTAAAGGAATAACAGGAAAAGTCGTCGATGGATCTATAATTTCCTCACTTACACAGTTAAACACAGAGAGTATGTTCGTCAACGAAGATAAAGTCCGAGGCAGCTAACGGTGAAAAGCTCTGTTCGCACAAGGCCAGTACTCGCTCCCATCTTGTTCCTCAGCCTCTTATCCGACATAGACAAGAATTCAGCCAGCTAGGCACCGTGTCTTTGCCTTTGGCAGATGACACTACGCCGAATCTGCCATGAACAGAGGAAACCCACCCCCACCCACCACCCACACAAAAAAAAACAAAGGGGGGGGGGGGGGGGCCCCGCCTTCCATATGCAGACACTGCTAAGCGCCATAGCGGACATCAACCAATCGTTCAGTGGGCTGCGAAAAAAATATGAAGTTCAACGATGAGTTAATATTTCAATTACTCATAAAGTAGGGAAACAGGAGAAATTAAATCGTCATCAGAGAGCAAACAAATTCTGGCCTCTGGCCACGAAAATAGAGGGGGAAAACACCAACTCAAAGACCGGGGAGTAGCATGTCGGAGGATCTCACGCGTCAAGGACTGCATTAACATTGTATCAATCGCATCTGCGAGAAAAATGACAGATGGATAAGGAGAACGGGGGGCATTTCAAAACTAGAGGAGGCAAGCCCATGATGACGACTCTTCAGGTCACTTGTTCCTAGCTAGCTATGAATAGTTGCTGGCAGCACTAAGCACACCTTTCAAGGCAAGTGAAATTTTGCCGACCATAGAAAATGTACAAGAAGCGTCACAGGCGCGGCGAATTAACGGAGATAAAACACTTCAATTATTGGGAGCGCTTAGAGTTCCGAAAAACGTAGTAAAGGGGCCGGGTAACGCAGGAGGGAGAATACATGATTATAGACACCTGAAAATCCGAAGGACTATACCACGAACTTCACAGCGAAAATTCTCTCACTACAAAGCAAAAGACTGTGGCAGTACAGTGCAAACAGCCCCCCACTTGAAAAGCTGATGGGAGCAGGGGTGTCACTTGCAGCAGCTTAAGAGACCATTACATAAAAGTGTCAGGGGCCTCAGACTGTTCAACTGCCGCCCAGCACTACATAAGGGGGATTACCGCAACAACCCCCATTTTTAACTGGGAGCGATTCCTCATAGCAAGAGTCTCTTCAAGCTGGCAAGTCTGAGGACATAGTCACTGGCAAAAAACTGCACAGATTCCTGATCAGTTACCTGGCTGAGCTCGAGTAACACCGATTTCTGGTTTGCGTGCATGGTATCTAAAGTGAAGCCATATATGCAGACAGCCTTGGGGGGTTATACTGGGCGCTGATAATCGCCTAGGGGGCCTGTCACAGCGCGGTCGCGCGGGGCGTTGACACGCTCTCGGAACTCTCTCCAGGTAAACATCCAGTCTCGTAAGCAGTATGCTTAGGTTGTGTTAGCAACACAAAGTGTACAGTTCATAGTGTTAACAATACCCCATGATACCTCAGTATGTGTTAGAAGACCGCAGTTGGTAGCACTCGGATAGTGATACAACAATTGGGGGACTATGACTAGCTATAACACGCGTGTATTGTAAAACACACAGTGGTACGCTCTAGTCCTTTCAACGCCAGATTTTCTACTCAGGAATGTCAGTCCCAGTGGTATTCCTATCATTCAACAAAGGCATAAATTTAAGATAGGAGACAAGTTGTGCTTTCCCTGAGCTGGAATGGAGGATAATTGTTAGCCGACTTGACATCATGACAGATAATATGAGTCATCCTATTATCCTGCCTCAGTGCTTGAGGATTATGGTAAAGTCATCTATAGAATAAGGATTTATTTAGGGAAGGTACCATGGATCTAGAGGTCTTAATAGACAATAATTAGAGAAAGGAGGGGTGGGGTGCGCCCTTCTAGATGTGGGCATTTTGTTCTCAAGAAAGAGATGTGGAAATGAATGTTGTCGCAGTGGCAAACTTTTAATTAATTGTGGTCTGAACAAACAACTGTATGGATAAATGCGTACCAATCATTTTATCAACTTAGACCTTTTGACTTTTATGGCCGGAAATGACATTTAGTCCAGGAGGGGGGGGGGGGGGGGGGGGGGGGGGGGGGGCTGGGTTCACTATTATCCAGTTCAATGTGGGCTTTCTCATATGCTCATTGAGTGTGTTAGGACTTAAACTAGGATAAGTTAGAGTATAGTTTACGATGAGGTTTAATATGTGTTGGTTCGATATATATAGCGGGATATATAAACAATCAGAAAGCTATAAGAACTCGAAGAACAACTGCTAGAAGGCCCACTGGCCTAGCATGCGAGGCCTCCGAAGTCTCCTACGTCGTGAACTTAAGGATGGAACAGTGCAAACCTAGCCTGGGTAGGCGACAAGCTATTAAGGACAACTCACACGGGGACTGGCACCCCCCATCCACGTTCAAGTAATTATATCCAACTTAATTTTAAAGCTAGGCTATAGCCCAATTGCGATTCTGGCCTCTATGATAGCTGTAGCTCGGAGGTTGTTCCACTCAAGCCACAACTCTATACCAAACGCAGTACGTTTTCGCCGGGGGGAGGGGGGGGCGAGGGGGGGAATACCATCTGAATCTGTAAATGTTTCGCAAACTTAAATCCATTGCTGCGAGTCCTGTCTAGGCCTAGATTTGTTTTCAGCCACTATTTAGCTATTCCGCGCATTTATTTATTGCCTGTCGTACCTATTTATAGCACCTCAATCATATCCCGGACCCAGTAAGTCGACGTCTTTCTAGAGAGTGCAGATTCAGGGCCCTTAGTCCTATCCTCATAAAGGTTTCTGGATACTATGGGAGTCAACTTTGTCATCTCCTTTGTACATTTTCGCAGAGAATTTATATTCCATTCTCTTAGATACGGTGACGCAAACTGTGCAGGCATAAATCTAAATAGAGGCCTAACGCCGAAGGATGTATAAGAGTTGAAGAACAACGTCTGAGGACCTCCTATTATTGATGCTTCTTGGATATGAAGGGGGCCAGGAAAGGATTCTATTAGCTTTATTGGGCACACTTATGGGCACTGCTGTCTATATGAGTTCAGATTACTTGCTAAACCAGAACTCTAAATCCTTTTTCGGCAATCCGTAATAGTAAGATCTACAATATTTGAGTTTATATGTGGCATGGTTATTGGTCGTCTGTCGGCAACATTTAGTAACTTTGGGGGCAATTTGTCTATATTAAACGGGCATCCCTGCCACTATCTCCGCCCATCGGGCAAGGGGGGACATTGCATCAAGACTATTTCAAATCTTCCGGAGTGCTCGAAGTCCTCGTCTGAATGAATTCGACGCCTATTTGGTGTCATCGGCAAACTTGCCGATGTCTGCTCTTTATGGGCCGCTCATCTAGTCGTTTATTGTATGATTGTGAACAGGGCAGGGGGCGCCTAACAATGACCCTGTGAACACCCGGCTCAGTAACGCTTTCCCGGGTAAAGGACCACTCTGATTTCGTCCCGGCATTTATGCAAACTCTCTGCTGGCCTAAGTTGTCAAACCAGGGCCTCTATCTCAGAGAAAAATCCTCCATCCGCTATTCCCTGTGCTTAATTGTCAGGCTCAAAATAGTCTCTGCTGTGGGAGCCACTGTCAGAAAAAGCCTTACTGAAGTCATATACACAATATGCATATCATATTCCATGATCTACTCCTCAAATACGCTTAGTGAAAAAAAGTTATATAAATTCGTAAAAAGGGCGTAGGTAACGTCCCCGCCTTTGTAAATAGCCTATGCTGAGATTCGTTGATAAATTAATGCTGTTTCAAGGCTGGCTACGAACTGCCTCAGCAATTATTGATTCCACTAAATTTTCCCTACTATGGAGGTTAGGCTTATTGGTCTATAGTTCGACAAGCGGGGTCTAAGACCTGTCACCTGTTTTGAAAATAGTATCGAACATTGCCATTTTAGCCACCCTTATCTGGCAGCAATGCCCGTTGTAGTGATATGTTGAAAAAGATTAGCCAAGTGTGGCTAAGCTGCGTGCTTCTACATTCCTTTAGAACCCTTTGCAATACAGTTCACACAGGGCCTGGGGATTTTGTTAGGATGTTAATTTATCTATTTGCCTAAGGACGCATGTCACTTGTGAGGCCTAATTCGTGCACACTTTATTCTCGTCTGGTCTATGACAAATTTATCATTACTCGGAAATCGGCTGGTATCTCTCGCTGTGAAATAACTGAGAGGAAGAATGTGTTAAAATTCTACACAGTTCACTTATCACTGTCAGTGAGGCTACCCGAGGGACTTTTGAGTGGGCTATCATTGACCACGATCATACTTCTGTATATACCTGAAAGAATCGGCTTTTGGTTAGTTCTTCGATTCTCTTGGCAACTTAACCTCATAATCTCATATTTGGCTTTTCTAATTCCTTTTTTATTCTCTCTTTAACTGAATTATATCGATTTCTAATTTGGCCGAACCTCTCCTCTTTTGAATTTGGGGCCTATATATGGCTCTCTTTGGAGCGCAATTCAGATATTTTAATCTATTGTTTCATATCACGCCTCACCACCATTAGGATTCATTTTTGTTGATCTGATTTCCCTATTTGGAACATAATTTGAACTGAGCAGTTTTTTTTAGAGAAACTATGCGCCTGGAAAGGCATCATATCGCTATACCATCACCACCTACCAAACCCTTAGTCAAGTCATTGTCCAGTTCGCGAGCCCAGCCTAAGTAAATTTTCAGTTCTATGAAATCAGGGCCAAGCTGAAAGTCGAGGTGGGGGGGGGTGGGGGGAGAGGGACGGAGACTGATTGCCATTATTAGGGGGAATTCCATGATATATATTAAAAGCTGAGTGATTTGTGATCACTTTCGCCGAAAGGGGGGGGGGGGGAGGGGGGGGGGCAAGCGCATCAAGGTAACCTCAAATTAGTATTATTTTAGTGTTCGCGCTACTGGCAAGAACCAAGTCAAGGAGTTATATTTCGCCCTAGTTGGCTCTGTCACAAAACTGTTTTAAAAGACAATCTCCTGGATGCGTATCAAGAAAGTCACCTGACTCTAAATTTCCTGTTCAACATGGCTCCAGTCAATCTGTCTATAGTTGAAATTCTCCAGCGTCCATAGGGGCTACAACAATTCGTAATGTTGAATTGCCTACGAATTCGTTCCCATAGGAAGTTGTATCTGCACTCCCTATCGAGAGGGTATTTGGGGCTCTGTAGAATCACACCCAAAATTAGTTTTTCTCGCGCCCTCGAGAGAGCTGTAGACCAAACAGATTCAGTGGCTGATGCTTCTTATTTATATATGCTTGTCTAACACAAACCAAATTACATTGTCTGGCTGCTGACATAAGCATCGCTACTTACTTCCAGCCACCTTCTCTGTTGACAGCGCTGTCGAGTGTGAAAGAATAATTTAAAGGCCTTGTATGTACATTCAGAGGGCATTCTCTCTACTATTCTCAGATTGGAGTCCTGGGCGGGGCCCCAAGGTCTCTGTTAATAGCAATAATATCTTATGTTTCGCTGGGCACGTGCAAGTAAATCTTAGCTCAATTCTATCTGTATTTCATTACAACTTCCTGCTTATAGTATAGTAAACCTTAAGGAGAGGCTATGTCGGCCTTGCTGCCGGTCTCTGGCGGTCCCCGCCCTTGTGTGTTGCTGACCTGATCTATTGTCTTTATAACTTCATTGCTGAATGCCTTTTATACTATGTACTGTTTCGCAACGCCTGTGTTGCAACCTCGTTGTTTCGCCACACACACCCATACCTCTATCTTTCATCAGTTTAAAATCATAGGCAATTCAGCAGCGCGTCCTCATCGAGTGCTTCAAAGTGCTACCACCTCTAGCCGGCAGAGAGATATACCGCCATCCCCTTGGGGGCATACATTGATCTATGTTTGCCATAAAGTTGTTACCAGTTGTCATGATGGGAGTGCAGAAGTTCCGATTGGCAGTATCTGTCTAAGCCAGGTAGCAATTTACAACCATGCCTAGACCAACCATTCATATTCCTACTCACCACTTTCTATGGCAAGGATGCTAGCATATGATATGGGATCGCGAACCTCCCTTAAGACTTGAATGAAATCATATAGCTGACCTGTACTTATGCTACGGGCAGACTCTTCCTCTCTACCGCTTCGCCAATATCATTTCCACCGAGGCAGGGTGGGGGGGGGGGGGGGGGGGGGGCTGAATAGTGGGGGGGGGGCATATGAATCTTGTTCCCGATTACCTGACATGATATTATCCAGGCCTGTGTGACTATTCCCCTAACAGCCAGGCTCCAGGGAAGCACACTCTATCTCTCATCTTTATTCTATTAGGCAAAAAGGCATGGTCCATATACTATCATTACCTGAGTTGGCACCAATCCCAAGGAATGCACTTGACGGCTCCCATTAGGGGCAGGGGTCAGTAGTACCCTTTATAACCGTTCCTGCCACTGAGGTAGCATTCATCCTGAAGAACAGAAGCGATTTCCTACTATCAGATGCTTCACTCTTAACTTTCGTCGTACTCTGGATGGGCGCCGCGAACGCATTACGTGTGAACCTCTCGCTACTTGTAGTACATGGCTGGGCTTGCACTCCACTGCTGGTAGGCCGTTGCTACCGTCCCCCCAAACTAACCAGGCCTCGCCATGCAGCAGTGAGCGAGAGACAGACTGCACCACACTGCTAGGAAGCCATCATTACGACCGCGGGGCACAACTCCAGCATTCTAGCCACCGTCACACTCCCAGTTCCAGAAGTACTCCATTGAGGTGGACCTTCAGGCCTCCTTAATCTTCGCCTCCTGGAGAAGGCAAAGACCTCCTCCCTTCAAACACAGTCTTCGCAACCTTCAATTTTTAAAACATACATGCCAGAAGGCAAAGCCATGCTTGTAACGTCGCAGAACGCTAATCCCCAAAAGCAGCTCAGGTCTGCGACCTCACGTACGACTGACCATCTGAGCTTAGATCCCATATAAATCTTAACAATGAATACAAGGACAGAGAATAGGTATAGTGGAAGAAATCAGAAGAATTAGGATAGGTAAAAAGAGAAAATGAGGTCCTTGAAATAACTATAATTGGCATGCAAATAGGATCGTAGTGGCTAGGAATAAATGGATGAGTGAAGTTACTTGGCTATTGGGCAGTCGAAAATTGATGTATTATGCCATAATTGACATACAGTGGTTGGCAATACGAAAAATCCGAACATAGCTACTTGTATTTCAAAAGATCAGGTTTTAAATTATTTCCAAGAAGAAACAGAAGTAACTAGGGAAGGGGGTAGGGAGGCAGCTGTATATCGCGAGATCGCTTAACTGTTTCATAAAAATCGGAATACAGTCTGAAAATCACACATGCAGAGTCTGGATAAAAGTTTTTCAGAGGGGCAAAATAAAAATGATTTAAGGTGGTGATATACCGTCGGCTACGACAAACTTAGGGAGCAGCAGAGAGACAACAATGGGTAGAAATCTGTTAAGGCACAATACACGATAACGTAGTAATTCAAGGTCTTCAACTTTATGGTTAGATTGACTGAATTACTTGACATGTAATTTAGAATTCTAAACGACTTCTTAGTAGTATCAGGATTGTTACTTGAAGCGTTTGTGAAAGAAAGCCTGCAAGGGGAAATAACCGCTGACATGTGTTGCTGGCAACAAGGAAACACCTATTGTTAATATTGATAAGTTCAGAAATTACGGAGGAACATCCTACGGAGGGCAAGGCGGGCCACAAAGCATTATCTTGTACATTGAATGGAAGTTATGATATGGGAATAACTCAGGCAACGGTTCCAGATTTTCGCTTAGCAAGATTACAAATGAGCTTAGAGAACACAAATTTTTGTTTTTACTTATATCATACTGTGGACTTCCTGGGGGTAACAAAGAAAGCTATTGAATATGCCGAGACTTTCTTTGAACACTAAACATGCTGCCCAAAAGAAGCATTTGATCCCGTATATAGAAATGACTGTCCCTTAACATTTCAGAAGCACTTAATGGTTCCAGAGACTGTACCTTAACATTTCAGAAGCACTTAATGGTTCCAGGGACTGTACCTTAACATTTCAGAAGCACTTAATGGGTCCAGAGACTGTACCTTAACATTTCAGAAGCACTTAATGGTTCCAGGGACTGTACCTTAACATTTCAGAAGCACTTAATGGGTCCAGAGACTGTACCTTAACATTTCAGAAGCACTTAATGGGTCCAGAGACTGTACCTTAACATTTCAGAAGCACTTAATGTGTCCAGAGACTGTACCTTAACATTTCAGAAGCACTTAATGGGTCCAGAGACTGTACCTTAACATTTCAGAAGCACTTAATGCAGTGGTTCCCAAACTGGGGGTAAATTACCCCCTTGGGTAAATTACCCCCTGGGGGTAAATTACCCCCTGGGGGTAATTTAACCATTTTTGGGGGGTCATGGAGGGGTGACAGAAAAAAAGTTATGAATTCTGAAAAATCAAAAAAAAAATGCGTACCCGGTATGAGGATTATTGTTAACTTTGTCTTAGTATATAAAGTTGTAAAGTAAACCTATTATAAGTAAGTAATAAAGTTAAACCAAATAACAATAAACATCAAAAACTAATATACAGTATTAGAAAAGAAGAAATAATAGCTAAGTGTGTGGAAACCCAAAAAAGTTTTTTTGACAAGTATGCTTCGGGACAAAGTCACTCAGAAGCCCAGACGACCTGTCCAGTACACGTCACTCACTTCCTGAGGCGCCTCTATTTCACACTGTCAGTTTTTCTGTGAGCAATCAGCCGAGGTAGACCATAAGCTGGTATGTATGTGTACTGCCCTGTGCAGAAATATATTTTAGTTTTTACCCACTGTTACTGTGAATTTGTAGCTATTATTAATTTTTAAATATATAATGTATGTGTGGTATGTGGGCTTGAAACAAGCATGCATCACTATTTTTCCAGAGAGTGACCAAGAAACAGCCACTCTTCATGGATCATTCATCCCTTCTCTGTACCTGATGATGCCATTAAAGATGATGATTTCCTGCAAGAGGAGTGGATCACAATGCGAGCCAATGAAGCCTTGAAAATCGAATTCCAAAACCAAAATGCAGATTCCTTTTGGGATTTCACGACTAAACCCGACTCGCCAACTCTGTCCAAGAGAGCCCTTTAAGTTGTTGGTATCATTCTCAACAACGTACTGTTGCGAGAAGGGCTTCTCAACGTGCTGGGAATGAAAACAAAAAAGAGGACTCGCTTGAATGTTGCAAACGATGCCAGGGTGCACTTTCAACCCCGAAGCCAAGAATTCCTAACAGCTTCAAATATGCAACTCCATCCATCCCACTGATGTTCTTGACATCTTTGGTAATAGTCATTAGAGATGCACAATGTTCAAATACAATAAATAAAACAAAATATCTCAAGTGTTTTAATTTAGCCATATATATCAATAATAACAACATTTTGTGAAAGGGGTAACATGCTTTATGTGGCATGTTAAATTGGGTAACAAGCTGAAAAAGTTTGGGAACCACTGACTTAATGGGTCCAGAGACTGGGCCACAAATTTTTGATAGCTAAATAAGTTAGTGGTAATGAAGTATTTACACGTTTATATCATGTTAGAGTCGTACTGAGTTATTTATGCAGACATGAATTAGGTCACAAAAAATATTACAGAAGTATTCCCTTATATTTTATTACAGTATTCTTGTAAATATTTTTAATTGATTATGCGTCATTAATAGTGGTAAAAGTCAGGGCATTTTTGACAGTGGTTTTTAATATACCACTGTGGATAAAATACTTTCACATTTCTTGAACATTTCTGAGTGAATTGTCTCGAAATTCATCAATTTTACGGTATTCCAGCACATAATGACGCAGAGTGTGGTAATTGTTCATCAGGTAAAGTTTAGAAATAGTTTGGTCTACATAATAATAATAATAATAATAATAATAATAATAATAATAATAATAATAATAATAATAATGATAATAATAATGATAATAATAATAATTGTAATAATTATTTCTGCAAGTATATGATACAACTTATACAGACCATAGCTGACATCAATGACATACTATATAGAAAGTCCCCTGGCTATACAGAGCATTTCGGGCAACTTAGGTTAATTTTGTCCCCCAGGATGCGACCCATACCAGTTGGTTAACACCCAGGTACCTACTTGCTGCTACGTGAACAGGGACAGCAGGTGTAGGGAAACACGCCCAATGTTCCCATCCGCACCGGGGATCGAACCACGGACACTCAGTGTATGAGAAGAGTTTGCTACCAACCGTGGTGGTGATTTAACCTCCCAGAGACAGTGGTAACACAGCCTATAATATGAACACAGTTGAATTCGCTCATATTGTAAATAACTGCACTAGCATTATCTTTCTTGTTAGTCCGACAGTTATGATAATAGTTGTGTACCCAGTAATGTTGAGTATGTTGGTGTCGTGCTTCACTCGGGTCTCGCTTGGTATAATAAAAGAGAAAATGGTATTTAGAAACTGAAGTAATGCCATGACATCACCATTGTTTGCTTGGTGACCTCGTGTTGTCAGGGAAAATTCTTAATAATAAAAATATGTTAACTTCTACAAGTATATGTACAAGATATACAGACCATAGCTGACATCAGTGACATAATACTATGTAGAAAGCCCCTTGTTATGCACAGCATTTCGGGCAAATTAGGTCAATTTTGTCCTAGGATATGACCCATACCCTCACAGGAGCTATGAACCGACCCCTGCAACCACATATAGGTGAGTACACTGAGGTCTCGTACGTGGACGTCAGTGTGAGCTGAGTGCAGCTCACACTGACGTCAAGGTACCTTTGTTAAGACCAGCTACAGCAGTGTTTGCTGTACAATATTCGCCCTTATTGTCAGTAAGCTGTTGCTTCCATATATTTCCTTTCAGAGGCTAAGTTCCGGGTCAAGGTTTTTTATTATGAATAATGAAGATAGCTACACGAGATAAGAAAAATGTCTGGGTTAAAATCCAGGGTCAATGTGTGGATGTGTACACAAACATATGCAAATGAGGTTATTACAACATACAAGTAGGTTAACACTAATATTAATTTTAGCTAGGTCATATATGTAGGTTAATTATATTTACGATATAATGCAGATTTCAAATCAAGAAATGTGGCAAAGCCAGTTGAAGATTGTGCATATAAAAAAAAACATACATAGGATAACCCAGAAACGCGATTATAGGCCTTGTTTGTTTTGCTTTGTTTGTTGTCTCACAACAAACGAAATATTTCGGTCCATCCTGTACCATTATCAAGCAATGTGGGAACAGAAATGCGATGGATGCCGCTGTTGAAGAAGACAGGGCAGAGATCTTGTTAGATCACTGATGGGTACGTCTGGCCTTCACGAACCCAACCACTGCATTCCTGAAAAAGATAAAAAATTAAAATTATGTTTGACTGCGCACTTTCAGAATGTAAATATAACACCTCGGGAAATCACTCACATTTGCAGTATATCGCCAAACAAATTTTCTCGAGCCTAAAGTAAGCGTAACCCAAAGAGGTTAAACACCTTCGTGAAAATTATGTATGTAAAAAGCGATTTTGGTAGCAACGCTCTTCTTGCCGAATAAGGCATGCGAAAATTTGTGTATGCAATAATTTCGCTAAAATCATTTTGAATCTAACGAAAGAAACATATTTCATTGTGTTTATTATTAAATTATTGTAAACCTATATAAAATATATTTTTTTGGATTAGGCTAAATTAAAAGTGCGCTTGTTATAAAAAGGTTAGGTAAGTTTCCTAAGGTTCTTTTTGGTACAAAATCATTAATTTCTGTATTAACATAAATTAAAAAAAATATTTTTAAATGTTTAAGAATTTTTTTTAGAAAGGACTTAATTTTAGATGAGTTTTTGCTAACTGACGAGTTTTACTCATTCGGCACATTATACATACATATATATATATATATATATATTATATATATATATATATATATATATATATATATATATATATATATATATATATATATATATATATATATATATATGGAAGTACCACCTGTATATATAGCTGGACTGGGGACCCTCATCCTCAGAGAAGACAATAAACGTACCTCAGGGAAAACTCAAGGTTCTCCCCGGAGCTGTTTGAATATTTTCTTCTCCTACTATCCCCTATATTTTATATTTTATGTGAACATTTATTAATAAAACAGAATACATTTACAGAAAACACAAACATGAATACAATGGTAGAATGTATTAAAGATCATGAATTTCCTCCAGCTCCTCCGAAGCCGGACGTGAGCCAAGTATGCAGCAAGCATTTCCCCTCTGGATGGCTATGCTGAGGCGCTGGAACATGAAAGTGGCTGCCCTTGGGTCCCTGTTGGTGTCGATGAGTCTGGAACCCAATTCCTTAAGGCAAAGTGTGGCATATTTTTTACTCATGATCCCAAGGTCTCTGATCCCACTGGGACAAATTGATACTGTTGACTTATGTCCCTGTACTTGTTGATCTTGTACTCCTCCCTGTGGTCAGCAGCTCCTCCCTGTCGCCCGACACTCTGATGGATATAGGTGTCAGCCAGTGTGGACACACAGGTATAGTCCCATGCTAAGAGCTTGCCATTTTTCCAAGGATTGATGGTGATCCCATCGGGACCGTTTGCTGGGTTGTGGGTATTGTTGGCTGCCAGTGATCGGGGCTCTCTCTCGGCTGGGCATCCAGCTGTAGCAAGGGTTCTCTTTATGATGTCGTTGACCTCATTGTGTCTTGCATGCCAGCCCTTGGCTTTGGAAGAGTTAAGACCATGTAGATCGTATTGGTCTGCTTGCGCTTCGCCGCAAATACACGTATATTCTGTGTGAATTGGGGCAGCAAAGCACAGAGCCACTGCAGTACGGAGGGTCTTAGGGTCGAGTCGCGTTCTCATTGTCGATATGGGAACTGTTAGGAGGAAGTCCCTGGAGTGAGGTGCGCTCACAGCATGGAGACGGGCAGTCTCCCTATCTGATGTTACAGCCCTGAGCATGTTGGTAAGCACCTTTTCAGCGATCGGGCCATCCCAGCTTGACTGTCTGTGAGTCAGTGCTGCACTAGGGTTTGGTGCTGGAGCAGCAAGAGTCTCCCATTCGGTGATGGCACTGGCATAGCTAGGGTCCTGTATTCCTGCTGAGTCAATGAGGTTATAAGGAAGAATTTGTCTTATCAACTCGCTTGATGCTATGGAAGAGGATAGGAAAGCTGATAGAGCAATCTGGGAGGATCTGCGTACTCCCAGCACCCTAAGCTTGACCGGAAGTGATGCTTACAACCACTGTCCATCTTCAAGGGAAAGATTCAATACACTCTCAAGCATGGTGTTAAGGAGAAAGTCATATTCCTTGAGTTTTGGACTGCTGAAGGCTGGGGAGCATCTCAGAAAGTAGGTAAGTTTTGGGAATTGACAGGCACCCTCTTATATATATATATATATATATATATATATATATATATATATATATATATAATATATATATATATATATATATATATATATATATATATATATATATATATATATTATATATATATATACATAATTTTGTCAATACAAGCAAGGATAGAGGCGGTGCAATCTGCAATTTTTGTTTTGTTCAATGAACTTACTATAATAATGGAATACAGTTCCATCAAGAAGATAAATAAGATCCATGTTCATCATTTATGTATCTCTACTAGCAGCACGACAGGCTTCTTCAGTCCAATACAGAGATTAGTATATTGAAGAATGTCGAAAAAGTGGAAGCTTTATGGTGTTGAGTCCCTCAGTTTTGACAGTTAAAGAAGAGGATATTTCAGGTGTTCAGTCTCTGACTTTTAACTGAAGCAGAGAAGTCATCCTGAGATGTACAGTTCCTCAGCTTAAATGGAAGATTTTTATCCATAGAACTGAACACCTTCCTTCCATGTAGACTGAGGAATTGAACACCTTCCTTCCATGTAGACTGAGGAACTGAACACCTTCCTTTAATCTAAACTGAGGAACTGAACACCTTCCTTTAATCTAAACTGAGGAACTGAACACCTTCCTTTAATCTAGACTGAGGAACTCAACACCTTCCTTTAATCTAAACTGAGGAACTGAACACCTTCCTTTAATCTAAACTGAGGAACTGAACACCTTCCTTTAATCTAAACTGAGGAACTGAACACCTTCCTTTAATCTAGACTGAGGAACTGAACACCTTCATTCCATCTAGACTGAGGAACCTCCATCGAAGTGACCTCCATGGAAGACACTGCGAGACTCCAAGCGGACATCAACCAAATCTTCGAATGGGTCACTCAAAACAATATGAAGTTCAACGAGGAGAAATTTCAACTACTCAGATAAGGAAAACTTGAAGAAATTAAAAATGTGTCAGGGTATATCACAAATTCTAACCATACAATAGAGCGGAAAAGTAATGTGAAGGACCTGGGAGTGATAATGTTAGGGAATCTCGCCTTCAAAGACCACAACAATGTATCTTCCTTATCCGCTAGGAAAATGATAGGATGGATTATAAGAATCTTCAAAACTATTGACGCCAAGCCCATGATGATTCTCTTCAAATCGCTTGTGCTCTCTAGGCTGGAAAACTGCTGAGCACTAACAGCCCCCTTCAAGGCTGGTGACATTGCAGACCTGGAGAGTGAACAAAGGTCCATGATCTGTATTCCCTCGAACGCAGGCGAGAGAGATACATGATAATATACACTTGGAAGGTCCTGGAGGGATTGGTACAAAACTTGCACACGAAAATCACTCCATATGAAAGCAAAAGACTCGGCAGGAGATGCAACATTCCCCCGATGAAAAGCAGAGGTGCCACGAGTACACTGAGAGACAACACAATAAGTGTCCGGGGCCCAAGACTGTTCAATTGCCTCCCAGAATACATAAAAGGGATTAGCAATAGACCCCTGGCTGTCTTCAAGAAGGCACTGGACAGGCACCTAAAGTCAGTACCTGACCAACCGGACTGTGGTTCGTACGTCAGCTTGCGTGCGGCCAGCAGTAACAGAGTGGTTGATCAGACCCTGATCCACCATGAGGTCTGGTCTCAGGCCGGGCCGCGGGGGCGTTGGCCCCGGAAACCCTCTCCAGGTAAACTCCAAGAAAGATGACTTGATGCGCATGCTAAACGTCTCGGTAATAGATACCTAATATTGCTCATGTGTCTTATTGATCCACAGGCTTATCTTAATGACTCTCTTAAATTATTATTATAACCAAACGAAGCGCTAAATCTACATGGGTCTTTAAGCTTTTAAAAATATACCTATATCTACCTGCTTGTTGCAATATCTACCTGCTTGTTGCAATATCTACCTGCTTGTTGCAATATCTACCTGCTTGTTACAATATCTACCTGCTTGTAACAATATCTACCTGCTTGTTGCAATATCTACCTGCTTGTAACAATATCTACCTGCTTGTTGCAATATCTACCTGCTTGTTGCAATATCTACCTGCTTGTTGCAATATCGCTATCTATTGCTTTTTAAAACTGGTGAATTAAATAGTTGATAGATAATTCTTCACAGGAAAAAAAATGACACTGAATTTTTCAAAATAAAAACTGCAACAATAATTTTATGTTAATAAAAGAAGATATCAATAACCAGAGACAAAAATCAAACCAAAGAATTAAACCGATTATTGGCGTCAGCACTACGGTGGGGGCTGGACATGATTGTCTTAAGTAACGGTAGCATCAGTGATCGGTGACTTGATGCTGGTCACAGATGTCCAAGTGTCAACATGGTAGAATGATTCTGGTGCCAGTGATCAACGTGGTCTTGCAAGTGTCAACATGGTAGAATGATTCATGTGCCAGTGATCAACGTCGTCTTGCAAGTGTCAACATGGTAGAATGATTCAAGTGCCAGTGATCAACGTGGTCTTGCAAGTGTCAACATGGTAGAATGATTCAGGTGCCAGTGATCAACGTCATCTTGCAAGTGTCAACATGGTAGAATGATTCAAGTGCCAGTGATCAACGTCATCTTGCAAGTGTCAACATGGTAGAATGATTCAAGTGCCAGTGATCAACGTCATCTTGCAAGTGTCAACATGTAGAATGATTCAAGTGCCAGTGAATCAAACCCCCGTTCCCCCACCACAAAATCCCCCCCGTTTTTGCAAGTGGCAACAGGTAGAAATGATTCAAGTGCCAGTGATCAACGTCATCTTGCAAGTGTAACATGGTAAGAAGATTCATGTGCCATGATCAACGTTGGTCTTGCAAGTGTCAAACATGGTAGAATTGGGGGGAGTCATGTGCCAGTGATCAACGTCATCTTGCAAGTGTCACACAGGTAGAAGATTCAAGTGCCGCCAGTGATCAACGTCATCCTTGCAAGTGTCAAAGGTAGAATGATTCCATGTGCCAGCCATGATCAACGTGGTCTTCAATGTCAACATGGTAGAATGAGTCATGTGCCAGTGATCAACGTCATCTTGCAAGTGTCAACATGGTAGAATGATTCAAGTGCCAGTGATCAACGTCATCTTGCAAGTGTCAACATGGTAGAATGATTCATGTGCCAGTGATCAACGTGGTCTTGCAAGTGTCAACATGGTAGAATGAGTCATGTGCCAGGGATCAACGGGTCTGCAAGTGTCAAACATGGTAGAATGAGTCATGTGCCAGTGATCAACGTCGTCGACTCCACTGGGACTGTAACCTACACAAGTTGACCCCAGGTGGCATTATAACCACATAAGTGAACGCGGTGCCTCAAAGCCTAGTGGCAAAAGCTCTCGCTTCACACGGTAAGATTCCGGGTTCGATTCCCGGCGAAGGGGTGAAAACATTGAACGTGTTTCCTCACACCAGTTGTCTATGTTCACTCATTAGTAAAATGGGTACGTGGGTGTTAGTGGACTGGTGTGGGTCGCATCCTGGGTGTTAGTGGACTGGTGTGGGTCGCATCCTGGGTGTTAGTGGACTGGTGTGGGTCGCATCCTGGGTGTTAGTGAACTGGTGTGGGTCGCATCCTGTGTGTTAGTGGACTGGTGTGGGTCGCATCCTGGGTGTTAGTGGACTGGTGTGGGTCGCATCCTGGTGTGTTAGTGGACTGGTGTGGTCGCATCCCTGGGTGTTATGGGGACTGTGTGGGTCGCATCCTGTTGTTAGTGACTGTGTGGGTCGCATCCCTGTGTTAGTGGGACTGGTGTGGGTCGCATCCTGTGTGTTAGTGACTGGTGTGGGTCGCATCCTGTGTGTTAGTGGACTGGTGTGGGTCGCATCCTGGGTGTTAGTGGACTGGTGTGGGTCGCATCCTGGGTGTTAGTGGACTGGTGTGGGTCGCAATCCTGGTGTAGTGACTGGTGTGGTCGCATCCTGTGTGTTAGTGACCGGTGGGGTCGCATCCTGGGTGTTAGTGGATTGGTGTGGGTCGCAATCCTGGTGTTATTGAACTGGTGTGGGTCACATCCTGGGTGTTAGTGGACTGGGGTGGGGTCCAGCCGGTGTTGTGGACTGGTGTGGGTCGCATCCTGGGTGGCAGGGACTGGTTGGTCGCATCCTGTGTTAGTGGACTGGTGTGGGTTCGCATCCTGGTTTTATGGACTGGTGTGTGGTCGCATCCTGGTTGTTAGTGACTGGTGTGGTCACATCCTGGGTGTTAGTGGACTGGGGGTGTTGATAATCCTGGGTGTTTAGTGAATTGTGTGGGTCCGCTTCCTGGGTGTCAGTTGACTGGTGGGGGTCGCACCCTGGGTGTTAGTGACTGGTGTGGGTCTGCATCTGGTGTCAGTACTGGTGTGTCGCATCCTGGTTGTTAAGTGAACGGTGTGGGTCACATCCTGGGTGTAGTCGACTGGTGTGGTCGCATCCTGGGTGTTAGTGGACTTGGTGTGGTCGCATCCTGGGTGTCAGTTGACTGGTGTGGGTCCGCATCCTGGGTGTTAGTGGACTGGTGGCGTCGCATCCTGGGGTTAGTGACTGGCGTGGGTCGCATCCTGGGTGTTTAGGGACTGGTGTGGGTCGCATCCTGGGTGTTAGTGGACTGGTGTGGGTGGCAAAAAAAAAAAAAAAAAAAAAAAATACCTGGTGTTAGTGGACTGGGGTGTGGGTCGCATTCCTGGGTGTTTAGTGGACTTGTGGGTCACATCCTGGGTGTTAGTGGACTGGTGTGGGTCGCATCCTGTGTTAGTGGACTGGTGTGGGTCACTCCTGAGGTGTTAGTGAACCTGGTGTGGGTCACACTCTGGGTGTTAAGTGACTGGTCTGAGTCACATCCTGGGTGTTAGTGGACTGGTGTGGGTCACATACTGGGTGTTAGTGGACTGGTTGTGAGTGGCATCCTTGGGTGTTTATGGACTGGTGTGGGTCGCATCCTGGTGTTAGTGGACGGTGTGGTCGCATCTGGTGTTTGAGTGGAACTGGTGTGGGGTCGCATCCTGGGTGTTAGTGACTGGTGTGGGGCGCATCCTGGGTGTTAGTGGACTGGTGTGGGTCCGCATCCTGGGGTTATTGGACTGGTTGGGTGGATCACATCCTGGGTGTTTAAAGTGACTGGTGTGGTCGCATCCTGGTGTTATGGACCTGGTGTGGTCGTATCCTGGTGTCAGTGGGACAGGTGTGGGTCGCCAATCTGGTTGTTAGATGACTGGTGTGGGTCGACATTCCTGGGGTTTAGTGGACTGGTGGCGTGTGGTCGCATCATTGGATGTTTAGTGGACTGGTGCCGGGTCGCTTCCTGGGTGTTAGTGGTACTGGGTGTGGGTCGCATCCTGGTGTATAGTGGACTGGTGTGGGTCGCATCCTGGGTGTTAGTGGACTGTGTGGGTCGCATCCTGGTTTATGGACTGGTGTGGGTCCGCATCCTGGGTGTAGTGGCCTGGTGTCGGGTCGCATCCTGGATTGTTAGTGGACTGGTGCTGTGGTTCGCATCCTGGGTGTTAAGTGGACTGTGTGGGTCGCATCGGTGTTAGTGGACTGGTCGGGTCGCATCCTGGATGTAAGTGGACTGTGTGGGTCGCATCCTGGGGGTTAGTGACGGTGTGGGGGGGGGCGGGTCGCATCCTGGATGTTAGGTGGACTGTGTGGGTCGCAATCCTGGTTGTTATGTACTGGTGTGGGTCGCATCCTGGGTGTTAGTGACTGGTGTGGGTCGCATCCTGGTGTTAGTGGACTGGTGCGGGTTCGCATCCTGATGTAGTGGACTGGTGTGGGTTCGCATCCTGGGTGTTAGTGACTGGTGCGGGTCGCATCCTGGATGTAGTGACTGGTGTGGTCGCACCTGGATGTCTTAGTGGACTGGTGTGGTCCGCATCCTGATGTTAGGTGGACTGTGTGGGTCGCAATCCTGGGACAAAAACTGACCTAATTTGCCAGAAAGCTCAACATTACACGAACTTTTCCATATGTCACTATGTCTGGTATACCTTGAATATGTACTGGTATACCTTTACATGCACTGGTTTACCCCTGTACATGCACTGGTTATACCTTTTACATGAACTGGTATACCTAGTGCACTGTACTGTATACCTTTTACAATGTATCGTACCTTGTCATGAACTGGTATACCTTGTACCGTACTGGTATACCTTGTACATGTACTGTATAGACTTTTATTACATGTACTGTATAACCTTGTACATGTACTGGATACCTGTACATGTAGTGTATTCCTTGCACATTACTGTATACCCTATATATGTACTGGTAAACCTTGTACATGTACTGGTAACCTTGTATATGTACTGGTATACTTGTACATGTACTGGTATACCTTTACATGTACTGGTATCCTTGTACATTATCGGTATGCCTTGTCCATGGTACTGGTATGCCTTGTACATTGTACTGGTATGCCTTGTACATTTACTGTATGCCTTGTACATGTACTGGTAAACATTGTACCTGTACTGGTATAACCTTGTACATGTACTGTATACCTTGTACATGTACTGTATACCTTGTACATGTACTGGAATCCTATGTACATGTACGGTCTACCTTGTACATTACTGGTATACCTTTACCTATACTGGTATACCTTGTACATGTACTGTAACCTTGACATGTCCTGTATACCTTGTACATGTACTCTGGTATGCCTTGTACAATGAACTGAATACCTTGAGTACATGTACTGGTATACCTTGTTACATATAACTGGTATACCTTGTACCTGTACCTGTATGCCTTGTAACATGTACTGGCATGCCTTGTACAATTCACTGGTAACCTTTGTACATGTGGCTGGTATGCCTATGACATGTGCTGGTATACGTTGTACATGTACTGGTATGCCTTGTACATGTACTGTATGTCTTGTACATGTACTGGTATGCCTTGTACATGTACTGTATACCTTGTACATGTACTGTATACCTGGTACATGTACTGTATGATGCCTTTGGTACATGTCTGGTCTGACCTTGTACATGTACTGTATACCTTGTACATGTACTGTATACCTTGTACAAGAACTGGTATGCCTTGACATTTAACTGGTAAACCTTGTACATGTACTGGTAAACCGTTGTAAATAAAAAAAAATACCTGGTATACCTGTACAATGTACTGGATATGCCTTGACATGTCAGGCATGCCTTGTACATGCCACTGGTATAACCTTGTACCAAGTGCGGTAGCCTTGAACATGTGCTGGTACACGTTGTACATGTACGGTATGGCCTTGTACATGTACTGGTATTGTCCTTGTAACATGTACTGTCAGCCTTGAACATGTACTGGTATGCCTTGTACATGTACTTGATATACTTGTACATGTACTGGTATAACCTTGTACATTACTGGTATAACCTGCACATGTACTTGGTATACCTTGAACATGTACTGTATGCATTGACATTTACTGGTAAACTTGTACATGTACTGGGTATGCCTTGTACATGTACTGGAATGCCTTGACATGTACTGGTACATACCTTGTACATAAACTGGTATGCCGTGTACATGTACTGGTATAACCTTGTAAGGTACTGGTACACCTTGTACATGTACGGTATAATCCTTGAACATGTACTGGTAATGCCTTGTACATGTACTGTATGCCTTGTACATGGTACTGTATACCTTTTGCATGTACTGGATATAATCTTGTACATGTACAGTCTATAACGTTGTACATGTACTGGTATAAATTTGTACAGTACGGTATACCTTGTTACATGTACTGGTATACCTTGTACATGTACTGGAAGCCTTGGTACATGTACTGAATACCTTTGTACAATGTACTGTTATGTCTTGTACATGTACTGGTATACCTTGAACCTGTACTGGTATAACTCGTAACATGTACCTGCCGGTATGCCTTGTACATGAACTGGTATACCTTGAGCTAGTACTGGTATGCCTTGTACATTACTGGTATACCTTGTACATGTACTGGTAATGCCTAGAACATTGTATTGTATACCTTTACCTGTTACTGGTATAAATTGTAGCATGTGCTGGTATAACCTTGTGCAATGTAATGGTATGCCTTGTACATTACTGGTAATACCTTGTACATGTACTGGTAAACCTTGTACCTGTACTGGTAAAACTTGTCACATGTAACTGGAATACCTTGTACATGTGCCTGGTATGCCTTGTACATGCCTGGTATACCTTGTACCTGTACGGTAAGTCTTGTACATATACTGGTATGACTTGACATGTACTGAATGCCCTGTACATGTAAGGTATGCCTTGTACAGGTCCTGGTATGCCTTGGTACATATAGCTGATATACCTTGTACATGTACTGGTATACCTTGTACATGTACTGGTATACATTGCACATAAACTGGTATATCCTTGTACATGTACTGGAGTATGCCTTGTACCTGTACGGTAAACTTGTACATGTAACTGGAATACCTAGTACATTTACTGGTATGCCTTGTACATGTACTGGTTATACACTTTGAACATGTACTGGTATACCTTGTACATGTACTGTTATGCCGGTACAGTTACTGGTATACCTCTACTGTAACTGGTAAACCTTTTGTGGCATGTACTGGGTATACACTTGTTACATGTACTGGTATTCCCTTTTACAAGTACTGGTATCCTTGTACATGTACTGGTTATGCCTTGTATATGTACAGTAATACCTTTGTACCTGTACTGGCATCCTTTACCTATACTGGTATACCTAGTACTGTACTGGTATGCCTTGTACATGTACTGATATACCTTTTGTACATGTACTGGTAATACATTGTACAAGTGCTGGTATACATTGCACATATACTGGTATAAGCCTTGTACATGTACTGGAATGCCTTGTACATGTTCTGGTATGCCTTGTACATGTACTGGTATACCATGTACATGTACGTATGCATGTACATGTACTGGGTTACCTTTGTACATGTACTGGTATGCCCCTTGTACATTACTGGTATACCTGTACATGTACTGGTATACCTTCACATTACTGTATGCCTGTGCATGTACTGTATGGCCTGTACATGTACTGGTATAAACCTTGACATGTACTAGTATGCCTTGTACATGTACTGGTATATCCTTGTATAATGAACTGGTATACCTTTGTACATGTACTGTTATGCCTTGTACATGTACTGGTATACCTTGTACATGTACGAATACCTTGTACATGTACGGTATACCATGTACATGTACTGTAATGCCTTGTACATGTACTGGTATACCTTGTACATGTACTGGTAAGCCTTGTACAATGTACCTGGTACACCCTTGTACATGTACAGTATACCTTGTATATGTACTGGATACCTTGTATCATGTACTTGGTATACCTTGTACATGAACTGTATACCTTGTACTTGTACTGGTATAACTTGTACATGTACTGTATAAACCTTGTACATGTACGGTAAGCCTTTTTGCACATGTACTTGGTATACCTTGTCCTATGCTATATATACCTTGTACATGTACTGGTATACCTAGTACATGTAACGGTATGCTTGAACATGTACTGTGATAACTTTGTACCTGTATTGTGTATACCTTTACATGTAACTGGTTACCTGAACATGTAATGGTATGTCTTGTACATGTACATGTATACCTTGTACATGTACTGGTAAACCTTGTAGCTAGTACTGTATACTTTGTACAAGTAATGGTAACCTTGTACATGTTACTGGTATACCCTTGTATGTACCTGTATTGGTATACCTTGTACATGTACTGGTATGGCCTTGTACGTGTACTGGTATGCCTTGTAAACAATGTACTCTTAACCTTGTACATGTAATGGTATACCTTTGTACCTGTACTGTTATAAACTTGTACATGTACTGGTATACCTTGTAACAATGTACTGGTAAAGCCTTGTACATGTACTGGTATACCTTGTACCTGTACTGGTATACCTGTACATGTACTGCATACCTTGTACATGTACTGGTATAACCTTGTACATGGTACTGGGTAATACCTTGTAAGTACTGGTATAAACCTTGTACATGAGTACTGGTAACTTTACATGTACTCGTATACATTGTAGATGTACTGGTATACCTATTCATGTACTGGTTATAACCTTAGTACATGTACTGGTATACCTTGTAAATGTACTGGTATACCTTGTACATTTACTGGTATACCTAAGTACATGTACTGGTATACCTTGTACCTGTACGGTATTACCTTGACAAAGTTACTGGTATACCTTGTACATTACTGTTAAACCTTGTACATGTACTGGTATCCCTTGTACATGTACTGGTAAACCTTGTACATGTACTACTGGTATACCCTTGGTAATGGTACTGGGTATACCTTGTACATGTACTGGTATACCTTGTTAAAGTACTGGTATACCTTGTACATGTACTGGTATACCTTGTTTATGTACTGGTAGTAAATAAAAATATTATTATTATGAACCACACAAGTGAACCATCAGCTGACATTATGAACCACACAAGCGAACCCCCAAAGGATCTTATGAACCACACAAGTGAACCATCATCTGATATTATGAACCACACAAGTGAACCCCAGCAGGAATTATGAACCATACAAGCGAACCCCCAGCAAGGATTATGAACCACACAAGTGAACCCCCAGCTCATGTTATGAACCACAAGAGTGAACCACAGCTGTGGTTATGAACCAAACAAGTGAACCCTAGCTGGGATTATGAATCAAACAAGTGAACCCTAGCTGGGGTTATGAATCAAACAAGTGAACCCTAGCTGGGGTTGTGAATCAAACAAGTGAACCCTAGCTGGGCTTATGAACCAAACAAGTGAACCCTAGCATGGGTTATGAACCAAATAAGTGAACCCTTGCTGGGGTTACGAACCAAACAAGTGAAACCTAGCTGGGGTTACGAACCACACAAGTGAACTCTTATTAGCATTGTGAACCACACAACTGAAGCCTAGCTGGGGTTATGAACCAAACAAGTGAACCCTAGCTGGGGTAATGAACCACACAAGTGAACCCTTCCTGGCATTGTGAACCACACAACTGAACCGTTGCTGGGGTTACGAACCACACAAGTGAACCCTTCCTGGCATTGTGAACCACACAACTGAACTCTAGCTGGGTTTATGAACCACACAAGTAAACCCTAGCAGGGGTTATGAATCACACAAGTGAACCCTAGTTGGGGTTATGAACCACACAAGTGAACCATAGCTGGGGTTATGAATGAATCAATTGAGCCCTAGCTGGGGGTGTGAACCACGCAAGTGAACCTTAGCTGGGGTTATGAACCACACAACTGAAACATAGCTGCGGTTATGTGCCAAAGAAGTGAACCCTAGTTGGGGTTATGAACCACACAATTGAACCCTAGCTTGGGTTATGAGCCGCACAAGTGAACCCTAGGTTGGGTTGTGAACCACACAAGTGAACCCTACCTGGGTTAGGAACCACAAAAATAAACCCTAGCTTGGGTTATGAACCACACAAGTGAACCCTAGCTGGGGTTGTGAACCACACAAGTGAACCCTAACTGGGGTTATTAACCAAACAAGTGAACCCTAGCTGTGGTTATCAACCGCACAAGTGTACCCTGGCTAGGGTTATGAACCACACAAGTGAACCCTAGCTGGGGTTATGAACCACACAATTGAACCCTTGCTGGGGTTATGAACCACGCAAGTGAATCATAGCTGGGGTTATTAACCACACAAGTGAACCCTAACTGGGGTTATTAACCACATAAGTGAACCTTGGCTGGGCTACGAACCACACAAGTAAACCCTAGCTGGGGTTATGAACCACACAAGTGAACCCTAACTGGGGTTATGAACCACACAAGTGAACCCTAGCTGGGGTTATGAACCACACAAGTGAACCCTAACTGGGGTTATGAACCACACAACTGAACCGTTGCTGGGGTTACGAACCACACAAGTGAACCCTTCCTGGCATTGTGAACCACACAACTGAACTCTAGCTGGGTTTATGAACCACACAAGTAAACCCTAGCAGGGGTTATGAATCACACAAGTGAACCCTAGCTGGGGTTATGAACCACACAAGTGAACCATAGCTGGGGTTATGAATGAATCAATTGAGCCCTAGCTGGGGGTGTGAACCACGCAAGTGAACCTTAGCTGGGGTTATGAACCACACAACTGAAACATAGCTGCGGTTATGTGCCAAAGAAGTGAACCCTAGTTGGGGTTATGAACCACACAATTGAACCCTAGCTTGGGTTATGAGCCACACAAGTGAACCCTAGGTTGGGTTGTGAACCACACAAGTGAACCCTACCTGGGTTAGGAACCACAAAAATAAACCCTAGCTTGGGTTATGAACCACACAAGTGAACCCTAGCTGGGGTTGTGAACCACACAAGTGAACCCTAACTGGGGTTATTAACCAAACAAGTGAACCCTAGCTGTGGTTATGAACCGCACAAGTGTACCCTGGCTAGGGTTATGAACCACACAAGTGAACCCTAGCTGGGGTTATGAACCACACAATTGAACCCTTGCTGGGGTTATGAACCACGCAAGTGAATCATAGCTGGGGTTATTAACCACACAAGTGAACCCTAACTGGGGTTATTAACCACATAAGTGAACCTTGGCTGGGCTACGAACCACACAAGTAAACCCTAGCTGGGGTTATGAACCACACAAGTGAACCCTAACTGGGGTTATGAACCACACAAGTGAACCCTAGCTGGGGTTATGAACCACACAAGTGAACCCTAACTGGGGTTATGAACCACACAAGTGAACCCTAGCTGGGGTTATGATCCACACAAGTGGACCCTATCAGGGGTTGTGAACCACACAAATGTACCCTGGCTAGGATTAGGAACCACACAAGTGAACCCTAACTTGGATTATGAACCACATAAGTCAACCCTTGCTGGGGTTATGAACCACACAAGTGAACCCTAACTGGGGTTATGAACCACACAAGTGAACCCTACCTGTGGTTATGAACCACACAAGTGTACCCTTTCTATGGTTATGAACCACGCAAGTGAACCCTAGCTGGGGTTATGAACCACACAATTGAACCCTAGCTGGTGTTATGAACCGCACAAGTGAACCCTAGCTGGGGTTATTAACCACACAAGTGAACCCAAGGTGGTGTTATGAACCATAAAAGTGAACTCTAGCTGGGGTTATGAACCACACAAGTGAACCCTAGCTGGGGTTATGAACCACACAAGTGAACCCTAGCTGGGGTTTTGAACCACATAAGTGAACCCTAGCTGGGGTTATGAACCACACAAGTGTACCCTGGCTAGGGTTATGAACCACACAAGTGAACCCTAGCAGGGGTTATGAACCACACAAGTGAACCCTAGCTGGGGTTATTAACCACAAAAGTGAAACCTAGCTGTGGTTATGAACCACACAAGTGTACCCTGGCTTGGGTTATGAACCACACAAGTGAACCCTACGTTGGATTATGAACCTCACAAGTGAAACCTAGTTGTGGTTATGAACCACACAAGTGTACCCTGGCTTGGGTTATGAACCACACAAGTGAACCCTACGTTGGATTATGAACCATACAAGTGAACCCTAGCTGGGGTCATGAACCACACAAGTGAACCCTAGGTTGGATTATGAACCACACAAGTGAAACCTAGCTGTGGTTATGAACCACAAGTGTACCCTGGCTTGGGTTATGAACCACACAAGTGAACCCTACGTTGGATTATGAACCACACAAGTGAACCCTAGCTGGGGTCATGAACCACACAAGTGAGCCCTACGTTGGATTATGTACCACACAAGTGAACCCTGGCTAGGGTTATGAACCACACAAGTGAACCCTAGCTGGGGTTGTGAACCACACAAGTGAACCCTGGCTAGGGTTATGAACCACACAAGTGAACCCTACGTTGGATTATGAACCACACAAGTGAACCCTGGCTAGGTTTATGAACCACACAAGTGAACCCTAGCTGGGGTTGTGAACCACACAAGTGAACCCTGGCTAGGGTTATGAACCACACAAGTGAACCCTACGTTGGATTATGAACCACACAAGTCAACCCTGGCTAGGGTTATGAACCACACAAGTGCACCCTTGCTGGGGTTGTGAACCACACAAGTGAACCCTAGCTGGTGTTGTGAACCACACAAGTGAACCCTAGCTGGGGTTATGAACCACACAAGTGAACCCTAGCTGGGGTTATGAACCACACAAGTGAACCCTGGCTAGATTTATGAACCACACAAGTGAAAACTAGCTGGGGTTATGAACCACACAAGTGAACCCTAGCTGGGGTTATGATCCACACAAGTGAACCCTAGCTGGGGTTATGAACCACACAAGTGAACCCTAGCTGGGGTTATGAACCACACAAGTGAACCCTAGCTGGGGTTGTGAACCACACAAGTGAACCCTAACTGGGGTTATGAACCAAACAAGTGAACCCTAGCTGTTGTTATGAACTGCACAAGTGTACCCTAGCTAGGGTTATGAACCACACAAGTGAACCCTAGCTGGGGTTATGAACCACACAACTGAACCCTAGCTGGTGTTATGAACCACACAAGTGAACTCTAGCTGGGGTTATTAACCACACAAGTGAACCCTAGCTGGGGTTATGAACCACACAAGTGAACCCTACCTGGGTTTATGAACCACACAAGTGAACCCTAGCTGGGGTTATGAACCACACAAGTAAACCCTAGATGGGGTTTTGAACCACATTAGTGAACCCTAGCTGGGGTTATGAACCACACAAGTGTACCCTGGCTAGGGTTATGAACCACACAAGTGAACCCTAGCAGGGGTTATGAACCACACAAGTGAACCCTAGCTGTGGTTATGAACTACACAAGTGTTCCCTGGCTTGGGTTATGAACCACACAAGTGAACCCTACGTGGATATGAACCACACAAGTGAAACCTAGCTGTGGTTATGAACCACACAAGTGTACCCTGGCTTGGGTTATGAACCACACAAGTGAACCCTACGTTGGATTATGAACCACACAAGTGAAACCTAGCTGTGGTTATGAACCACACAAGTGTACCCTGGCTTGGGTTATGAACCACACAAGTGAACCCTACGTTGGATTATGAACCACACAAGTGAACCCTATCTGGGGTTATGAACCACACAAGTGAAACCTACGTTGGATTATGAACCACACAAGTGAAACCTAGCTGTGGTTATGAACCACACAAGTGTACCCTGGCTTTGGTTATGAACCACACAAGTGAACCCTATGTTTGATTATGAACCACACAAGTGAACCCTGGCTAGGGTTATGAACCACACAAGTGAACCCAACGTTGGATTATGAACCACACAAGTGAACCCTGGCTAGGGCTGTGAACCACACAAGTGAACCCTAGCTGGGGTTGTGAACCACACAAGTGAACCCTAGCTGGGGTTGTGAGCCACACAAGTGAACCCTAGCTGGGGTTACGAACCACACAAGTGAACCCTAGCTGGGGTTTTGAACCACATTAGTGAACCCTAGCTGGGGTTTTGAACCACACAAGTGTACCCTGGCTAGGGTTATGAACCACACAAGTGAACCATAGCAGGGGTTATGAACCACACAAGTGAACCCTAGCTGGGGTTATTAACCACAAAAGTGAAACCTAGCTGTGGTTATGAACCACACAAGTGTACCCTGGCTTGGGTTATGAAGCACACAAGTGAACCCTACGTTGGATTATGAACCACACAAGTGAAACCTAGCTGTGGTTATGAACCACACAAGTGTACCCTGGCTTGGGTTATGAACCACACAAGTGAACCCTACGTTGGATTATGAACCACACAAGTGAACCCTAGCTGGGGTTATGAACCACACAAGTGAAACCTACGTTGGATTATGAAGCACACAAGTGAAACCTAGCTGTGCTTACGAACCAGACAAGTGTACCCTGGCTTGGGTTATGAACCACACAAGTGAACCCTACGTTTGATTATGAACCACACAAGTGAACCCTGGCTAGGGTTATGAACCACACAAGTGAACCCTACGTTGGATTATGAACCACACAAGTGAACCCTGGCTAGGGTTATGAACCACACAAGTGAACCCTAGCTGGGGTTGTGAACCACACAAGTGAACCCTAGCTGGGGTTATGAACCACACAAGTGAACCCTAGCTGGGGTTATGAACCACACAAGTGAACCCTAGCTGGGTTATGAACCACACAAGTGAATCCTGGCTAGGGTTATGAACCACACAAGTGGACCCTAGCTGTGGTTTTGAACCACACAAGTGAACCCTGGCTAGGGTTATGAACCACACAAGTGAACGCTAGCTGGGGTTATGAACCACACAAGTGAACCCTAGCTGGGGTTATGAACCACACAAGTGAACCCTAGCTGTTGTTATGAACCACACAAGTGAACCCTAGCTGGGGTTATGAACCACACAAGTGAACCCTGGCTGGGGTTTTGAACCACACAAGTGAACCCTAGCTGGGGTTATGAACCACACAAGTGAACCCTAGCTGGGGTTATGAACCACACAAGTGAACCCTAGCTGGCTTTGTGAACCACACAAGTGAACCCTAACTGGGGTTATTAACCAAACAAGTGAACCCTAGATGTGGTTATGAACCGCACAAGTGTACCCTGGCTAGGGTTATGAACCACACAAGTGAACCCTAGTGGTTATGAACCACCCATTAAAACCCCCGGGTTGGTTTTGAACCACACAAAGGGAACCTCGGGTTATGAAACACACAAGTGAACCCTAGTGGGTTAGAAACACAGGAACCCCCTTTTGAAACCCCACAAATGAACCTACTTTGGTTAGAACCACACAAGTGAACCCTGCGGGGAGAACCACAAAGTGAACCCCAGCTGGGGTTGAACCCCCACTGAACCCAGTGGTTTAGAACCCAAAAAGTGAACCCCGTTGGAAAAGAACCACACAAATGAACCCTGCTGGGGGATGAACCACCAAGTGAACCCCAAAGGGGTTTAAAACCCCAAATAACCCCCGCGGGGGAGACCCCAAAAATGAACCCTAGCGGGTTAAGAACCACCAAGTGAACCCCCAGTGGGGGTTTTGAAACCACACAATGAACCCTGGGTGGTTTTTGAACCACAAAGTGAACCCCCCCCTGGGTTTGACCCCACAAATGAACCCTGTGGGGGTTAAGAACCCCCAAGGGGAACCCCAGCTGGGGTTTGGAACCACACAAGTGAACCCTGGGGGTTAGAACCACCGTGAACCCTATTTGGGATGAACCACACAAGTGAACCCGGTAGTTATGAACCACAAAGTGAACCCTACTGGGGTTGTGAACCCACAAGTGACCCTACTGGGTTGAACCACACAGTGAACCCAGCTGGGGTTAAAAAAAAAAAAGGGGAAAAAAAAAAAATTGGGGGAAAAAAAAAATTTAAAAAAAAAAAAAAAAAAATGAACACACAATGAAACCGCTGGGGGTTTAACCACACAAGTGAACCCTGCTGGGGTTTGAACCACACAAAGTGAACCCTAGCTGGGGTTTTGAACCCCCCAAAATGAACCCCCGCTGGGGGGGGAAAAAAGGTTGGGGGAAAAGAACCACACAAGTGAAACCAGTGGGGTTATGAACCCCACAAAAGGGAACCCTGCTGGGTTATGAACCACACAAGTGAAAACCCCAGCTGGGGTTTTGAACACAAATGAACCCTAGCTGGGGTTTTTGAACCCCCACAAGTAAACCCTGCTGGTTTGACACACAAAAGGAAACCCCAGCTGGGGTTTGAACCCACAATTTGGGCCTGGGGGTTTGAAACCCCAAAAAGTGACCCGCTGGGGTTTGAACCACACAAGTGAACCCACTGGGGGTTTGAACCACCAAATGAACCCTTTCTGGGTTTAACCCAAAAACTTTAACCCTAGCTGGGTTTGAACCACACAATGAACCCCTGGGGGTTTAACCACCAAGAACCCTACTGGGTTTGAACCCCACAAGTAACCTACTGGGGTTGGAACCAAAAATGAAACCCCAAAGCTGGTTGGGTTTTAACCACACAAGTGAACCCAAACTGGGGTTTGAACCACACATGAACCCAGCTGGTTTGAACCACACAAGGAACCCCGCTGGGGTTTGAAACCCCAAAAGTGAACCCCAGCGGGTTGAAAAACCCCAAAAGGAACCCCAGCTGGGGTTTGAACCCCACAAGGAACCCTAGTGGGGTTGTAAACCCCCCACAAGTGAACCCTAGTGGGGTTGAAACCACAAAGTGAACCCTTGCGGGGGTTTTGAACCCACAAATGAACCCTAGTGGGTTATGAACCCCACAATGAACCCTAGCTGGGGTTTTAAAACCCCCACAAATAACCCTACTGGGGTTTGGAACCACACAAGTAACCCTGTGGGGTTTGAACCTAAGTGAACCCCGGTTTGGGGTTAAAAAAGAACCCTACGGGTTTTAACCACAAAAAATATTTTTTAACCCCAAAAAGTGAAACCCAAACTGGGGTTGGAACCCACAAGTGAACCCTCTTGGGGGTTTGAACCAAAACAAGTGAACCCCTACTGGGGTTGTGAACCCCAAGTGAACCTACGGGTTGGAAACAAACCAAAGAACCCCTAAACCCCGGGGGTTTGAACCCACAATAACCCTTTCTGGGGGTTTTTTGAACCACACGTGAACCCCAGTGGGGTTTGAACCCCCAAAAAGTGAAACCCTGCGGGGTTTGAACCCCCAAATAACCCTAGGGTGGGGGTTTGAAACCCCACAAGTGAACCCTACTGGGTTAACCACACAATGAACCCACTGGGTTTTGAAAACCCCACAAGTGAACCCTGGGTGGGGTTTGAAACCCACAATTGAAACCCCGTGGGGGTGAACCACAAGTGAACCCTATGGGTTTTTTAACCACACGTGAACCCTAGCGGGTTTGGGCCCACAAAGTGAACCCTAGCTGGGTTTGAACCACACAAGTTTAACCCACTGGGGGTTTGGAAACCACACAAGTGAACCCTGCGGGGGTTTTGAACCACACAAGTGAACCCTGCGGGGTTTTAACCCAAAAAAGTGCCCTGCAGGGGGTTTGAACCACCAATGAACCCTAGCTGGGGGGTTTTTAACCACACAAATAACCCCAGCTGGGGTTTTTGAACCACAAAAGTTAACCCTAGCTGGGGTTTGAACCACACAATGAACCCAGCTGGGGTTTGGAACCACACAGAACCCCCAGTGGGGTTATGAACCAACAAAGGGGAACCCCGGGTAGGGTTATAACCAACAAGGAACCCACTGGGTTTGAACACAAAATTTAAAAACCGCTGGGGTTTTGAACCACACAATGAACCCCAGCGGGGGATAAAAACACAAATGAACCCCTGGGTTTGAACCCCACCAAAATGAAACCCCACTGGGGTTAGAACCCACACAAGTGAACCCCGGGTTATGAAACCACACAAGTGAACCCTGCTGGGGAAAAAAACCACACAAGTAACCCCGGGAGGGGTTTGAACCACACAAATAACCCCAGCTGGGGGTTTTTGAACCCACAAGGAACCTGCTGGGGGTTTTGAACCACACAAGTGAACCCAGCTGGGGTTTTTAACCACACGTGAAACCCGCTGGGGTTAGAACCCAAAGTGAAACCCCCGCTGGGGTTTGAACCACAAAAGTGAAACCCCAGCTGGTTATGAACCAACCCAAAGGAAACCTAGTGGGGGAACCACCAAGTGAACCCGGGTGGTTTGAACCACCAAAGGAACCCTATGGGGTTAAACCACACAAGTGAACCCCAGCTGGGGTTATAACCACACAGTGAAACCCGGGTGGGGTTTAAAAAGAACCGGGGGAAAAAAACAAGTGAACCTGCTGGGTTTTGAACCACCAAGTAAAACCCCACTGGGGTTTAGAACCAAAGTGAACCCTAGGGGGTTTAACCCCCAAAAATGAAAATGGGTGGGTTATAACCACACAAGTGAACCCGTGGGGTTATGAACCACACAAGTGAACCCCAGCTGGGGGTTTTAACCACACAAGTGAACCCAAACGGGGTTATGAACCACCAAGTGAACCCTAGCTGGGGTTAGAAACCCCACAAAAGAAAAACCCCCGTGGGGGTTTGAAACCCCACTGAACCCAGCTGGGGGGATGAACCAAAAAGGGGAACCCAATTTTAAAACCCCAACAAGTGTTTTGGGGAAAAACCCCACAATGAACCCGGGGGGGTTTGAACCCACAAGGAACCCTAGCTGGGTTTTGAACCACCAAGTAACCCTGCTGGGTTATAACCACACAAGTGAAAACCCAGCTGGGGTTTGAACCCCACAAGTGAAAACCCTAGCTGGGGTTATGAACCACAAATGAACCCTGGGGGTAGAACCCACAAGGGGAACCCCAGCTGGGGGATGAACCCCAAAGTGAACCCTCTGGGGGTTTGAACCACAAGTGAACCCCCTGGGGTTTTGAAACCCCCACAATGAACCCTAGGGGTTAGAACCACCAAGTGAAACCCGGGGTGGGTTTTGAACCACACAAGTGAACCCTAGCTGGGTTTGAACCCCCAAGTGAACCCTAGTGGGGGTTATACCCCACAAGTAAACCCCGTGGGGGTTTGGGAAAACACAAATGAACCCTTCTGGGTTTTTAAAACCCCACAAATGAACCCAGTGGGTTTAAAAACAAAGGAACCCCAGCTGGGTTTGAACCACACAATGAAACCCAGCTGGGTTTGAACCACACAAGTGAACCCGCTGGGGGTTTGAACCCCCACAAGTGAACCCCCGGTGGGGTTTTGAACCACACAAGTGAACCCTAGTGGGGTTTTAACCCCACAAGTGAACCCTAGCGGGGTTATGAACCACAAAAAATGAAAACCCCCGCTGGGGGGGTTTTAACCACACAAGGAACCCTAGGGGTTTTTGAAACCCCAAAAAGTGACCTGTGGGTTTGAACCACAAAAAATGAACCCCAAAGGGTTTGAACACACAAGAACCCCTGGGGTTTGAAACCCCACAAGTGAACCCCACTGGGTTTTGAACCACCAAGTGAACCCTAGCTGGGTTTTTAACCACCAAGGAACCCCAAGGGGGTTTGAACCACAAAGTAACCCACTGGGTTTGAACCACACAAGGAACCCTAGCGGGGGGTTTGAACCAAAATGAACCCTAGCTGGGGGTTTAACCACACAATGCCCCGTTTTTTGGGTTTTTGAAACCACACAATGAAACCCACGGGGATTATGAACCCCACAAAAGAAAAACCAGCTGGGGTTTGAACCACACAAGGGAAACCCCTGGTGGGGGTTTGCCCACAAGTGAACCCCGTGGGTTGTGAACCACAAAGTGAACCCTATTGGGGTTGTGAAACACAAGTGAACCCTACTGGGGTTTAACCACACAAGTAACCCAGTTTGGGGGTTTTTTAAAACCACAAAGTGAACCCTATGGGTTGTGAACCCACAAGTAACCCAGGGGGTTTGAACCAACAAGTGAACCCCGGGTGGGGTTTAAAAAACCCCAAGTAACCCCTGGGGTTGAACCACACAAAATAACCCTGCGGGGGTTTGAACCACAAAGAACCCAGTGGGGTTATGAAACCCCACAAGTGAACCCTAGTGGGGTTTGAACCCACAAGGAACCCAAATGGGGTTTTGGGAACCCCCCAAAATGAACCCACTGGGGTTGAACCACACAAGTGAACCCCAGCTGGGTTATAACCCACACAGTAACCCACTGGTTGTGAACCCACAAGTAACCCTAGCTGGGGGTTTAAACCCAACAAGTAACCCTGCTGGGTTATGAACCCACAAGTGAACCCCGCTGGGGTTGTGAACCACACAAATGAACCCACTGGGGATGAACCACACAAGTGAACCCCGCTGGGGTTTTGAACCACAAAAAGGAAACCCCTAATCTGGGGGTTTGGAAAAACAAGTGAACCCTACTGGGGTTTAAACCCCACAATTTAACCCCGCTGGGGTATGAACCACACAAGTAACCCTAGTGGGTTATGAAAACCCCACAAGTGAACCCCATGGGGGTTTGAAACCCCACAAGTGAACCCTGCGGGGTAGAACCACACAAGTGAACCCCAGCTGGGGGGGGTGAAACCCCACAAGTGAACCCCGGCTGGGGGGTTTGAACCCCACAAGTGAACCCAGCGGGGGTTTTAACCACAAAGGGAACCCTAGTGGGGTTTATAAAAAAACCCCACAAGTGAACCGGGTGGGGGGAGAACCACACAGTGAACCCGGGGTAGGGGTTTGAACACCAAAAGGGAAACCCCAGCTGGGGTTATGAAAACCCCAAAAAGGAACCAGCTGGGGGGTTTTAACCCACAAGTGAACCCCATGGGGATTGAACCACACAATGAACCTGGGTGGGTTAGAACCCCACAAAATGAACCCCAGCTGGGGTTATGAAAAACCAAAACCCCATTTTTAACCCCTTCCTGGGGTTAGAACCCCACAAGTGAACCTGCTGGGGTTTTTGAACCACACAAGGAACCTAGCGGGGTTTTGAACCACACAAGTGAACCCTGCTGGGGGGTTTTAACCACAAATGAAAACCTGCTGGGGTTATAACCACACAAAGGGAAACCCCGCTAGGGTTATGAAACCCCCACAATGAACCCTAGCTGGGTTTTGAACCCACAAGGAACCCTAGCTGGGGTTATGAACCACAAAGGAACCTAGCGGGGTTATGAACCACACAATGAACCCCGCGGGGGATAACCACACAAGTGAACCCTGGGTGGGGGTTTTGAACCAACAATGAACCCAGCTGGGGGTTTTGAACCACAAGGAACCCAACTGGGGTTTTGAAACCCCAAAAGTGAACCCTAGCTGGGGTTATGAACCACACAAGTGAACCATAGCTGGGGTTATGAACCACACAAGTGAACCCTAGCTGTGGTTATGAACCACACAAGTGAACCCTAGCTGGGGTTATGAACCACACAAGTGAACCCTAGCTGGGGTTATGAACCACACAAGTGAACCCTAGCTGGGGTTATGAACCACACAAGTGAACCATAGCTGGGGTTATGAACCACACAAGTGAACCCTAGCTGGGGTTATGAACCACACAATGTTCTAATTCTCTTCTCTCTCCAAACCCCTGATATTTTTAGAATTGCCTTTATGCTGGTGACGTGTTTTTGTTCTAAGGAGTTAGAGCTTTTCTCCCGTCTCTCAAATTAAAGCTGATTACCTCCCATTCTTCTGTGTGACCCCGTCAGGTTTAGAGCCTCCATTTGAGTATAATAACAATCTACACAATTTTGAAAGGTGATATAATGTTCTGTACAACATGTATAGTCATTATGTTTCCTGTATAGCTAATTATATATTACTAGACAGTAAATCACAGCACTTACTTCTTCTTATAGAAATATTCCAGTACAGTGTTCAGTCGACTTTTAGGGACTATTCCCTTCTCTGGGTTTGGATTTTGTGTATTATCCCAAAATGGATGAAAGTCATCGTCAGCAATTTTTTGGATGAATTCTGCATCGTTTCTGAGTTCTCTTAGTTGCTCGATCCGCTCCATCCATCCCTTCTGTGCTTGTGACTTCTCGGTTTCTATCATGATGTCAATGTAATCTACTGTTGATAAAGGGTTTGGCTTCAGTGCAATTTCCTGCAAGCGTTCTAGTGATGTTTTCACTGATACGGTCATTTTCAGAACTTTCTTCTGCAGAAGTATGAATTCATCCTCAATTTTAGAAATAAGTTTCTCTGCTGTCAGTTTCTTTTGTGTGGCTTCCTCATAGCGCGCTCTCAGTTCGTCAGCTGTCTTGATCCTCTCTACCACTTCAAGAACATACCTGTATGGGAAGTTCTTGTGTACCAACCAGTCGCACTTTCCTGGGCAGATACGACACTTACCATCAGTTATTGCCCAGCAACGATGCTTCTCATTATCATCAGCAATTTTGCATAGTTCATGGCAGGTTCGGTTACACTTTTGGCAATTCGTTATATACTGGCCGGGTGGAATTTCAACTTGCTTATATATTTCCTCGTTTACTTTGTAAGTGAAGTTTTTATTTTTGTCTATGTCAGCTTGGTGGGATTTTACTATTTCTGCTTCTTTTTTTAATGTTTCAAGAGCGCTGAGACCAGCTTGGATCTGTATCTGAATCTCTCTGATGTAGTTTTGTAGCTTTCCTCTCTCAGAGAGGACATCCTGAGTCAGACAGAGGCTTCTGCTATCAACTTCATTCAATTTCTTCAAAAACACTTTAAAGCTATTTGCTCCCATCTTCCAAAACATTTCATCAAAATTAACATTTGCTTCGTCTTCTTCAGTCTCATCTTTAGCTGCAGTATTTCTAGCATCCTTAGTACGTTTAGCAAATAAAGCAGAGTTGTTAAACTTGAAATATTTTCTGTATGACATACCAGCTGCTGTTATTCCACTCAGAACTTGTGGTACTTGACCATCAGCAAAAGTGAGTAAAAGAAAAATGTTATCCTTAATATCCTTGCCAAACAAGGAGAGAATCTGGTCAAAAATGTAAGTCTGTGTTGGAGTTAGTCTCGGCAGTGAGGACTGAATCACAAAACCAACTGCGTCAATATGGTCAATACCTCCTGGACCCTGGGTGGTGAAGAACTTGTGTATCTGGCTGGTGATCTCCTGGTCTCGCTTCACTCCCGAGGTGTCACCGAACCCTGGAGTGTCAATGATGGTCAGTGTGTAAGGGTAATCAGAGCTCACTTGATGAATCGTATAAGACGTAATGTGTTTGGTCTGACTTTTCGCTTGATCATGGCTGCTGTCTTCTGCTATTAATTTGAATCTGAAATCGTCTTTCCAGTTCACACCAAAGATGTAGTTGATGATGCCATTGATCAAAGTTGTTTTTCCTGATCCTGTTGCTCCGACTAGTAAGATTACTTTTTCCTCAGCACCTATTTTCTGTTTTAGTGTTGTTAGTTCATACTTTCTTATCAGATCATGATCTTTGGAAAATACTAATTCTGTTTTAAGCATATAAATGGAAGGTGGACCTTTGTCAACAAGGTTCGATGCACGATACAATTCTTGTTTCCATTTTATGCTTTTGCTATCTTTTATAGCCTTATCATCAGCTTTTACATAAATGTAGTCACTGGGATCACTGTCCTCACTGCATAACGCAACACCACAATCAGCAGCTAATGCGAACCTCAAAGTAGTATCCTGTATAACTTTTGTTTCATAGGTAAGTTCATCAGCTTTCGTGAATCCTTTTGTAACCCATAAGTTTGTCCCTTTCTGTTGCTGCTTAACTTTATACTTTTGTATACTACAGTGTGGGCTAATGTATGGTGGTTTTGACCACTGTATTTCTATAGATGTTAGCGAAGTTTGCCACACCTGAGGCTTCCCTGGAGGACAGGATGGTCTGGTGTATACTGTTATTGTCTTACTGGTGGGACCTACTCCTGCCTCACACAGGCTCCGTACACTCACCTGGTAGGCACAGTTAGCCTCAAGGTTGGGAACAGTATAGCTAAGAGTGTGTGAATCTGTCTTAACCCTCGAGCTCACAGGGGGATTGTCTGTACTCACTTGTTGGTAAAGTATTTCATAATTTTGCACACTTGAAGCGCCATATTGTGGTGGTATCCAAGCAATGGTAAAACTATTATGAGTACTTTCAGTACTGTCAGCTTCAGGCATGATAGGTTCTGAAGGAATTTCATAATTCTTATTTATGATACCACCCTGCTTAAAACACTGAATATGAGCCTGATAATCTAATGTATCAGAATAGTTCACTGTCACTGCAAAGGAAGTTCCTTTGCTTTCTTTGTTGGATAGAAAGAAGTCTCTAAATTGTGAGACTTTCTTTAAAATAGACATTTCTCCATCCCGTAATTTCTTTTTAGAGTGTCCTCAAAGTTTCCCTCAGTGCTTTCATTGTCACTTTCATGGTCATATTTATTTTCATTATACATTTCCATTTTTAGAAGCTGAGAGTTGTTTTGTGGGATAAGAATTTGAAGGCAGAAGATATAGTTAATGTCTGCCTTCATCATCATTACCTCCAAATCACCAGGTTCTGAGGCAAACATGATCTCTGATAGCATATTGATATATTCATTGAGAATTTTTATAAGTTTTTCTTTATCTTGGAGCCAAGTGTGAAGGTTCAGGTAACTGAATGGAGATGCCTCTTTCTTCTTCAGAAGATCTGCCAGTTGTGATTCCTCAGCTCCTCCACCTTTGATGCTGGGTAGCAACACTGCCAATTGTCTTTGGAATTCAAGCTTGTAAATGATGATCATTGATTTAAAGTGACGTATTTCCTTTTGGATAATATTAATTTTTTCTGCAACAGAAGAATGATTTAAATCGTTGCACCTAATAGTAAGCTCATGGAGGTTTTCAAAAACTTTTTCTGTCTCACTGGTTAAGTTTGCATTAATATCACGCACGAATTTACTGGCTTTATTATCCAGAAGTGCTAAAGGGTACAATGTGACTTTAACTGGTACAGCATTTTGTCCTTCCTCCCCTAATAGCTTTGGTAAGTTCTTGTAGACTCGAACGGCATCTTCAAAGGTGCAAGGATTTTCTTGGAGCTGAAAATCTCCAATGAATGTGCAAGTAAAATTTTCAACGTATTTCTTTTCATTTTCAGAAATATCCATTTGTCCTTTACCATCTATTGGAATTTCTTTTATTAATTTCAACATACCTTGCAATTCTCCAGAACTTTGCTTGTCCAGTGAAAATGAGGAACACTCTCTCTCAAAAATAAAGAAAGCTTGTGCTCCATACTCTACTCCAGTGACGACGTGCGTTGCAATTCCATTATCAAATACATCTTGATGCTGCACTTTACCCTTGCCAAGTTGTTCCATCGTCATGGCCTCCGACCTGATGCTACATTTGTACTGCAGAGTGACTCTCTCCTGTTTACTGGAAGTCTTCTCGTTGTGCAGGTATTTTCCTGATCCCGATACATGAAACAACCTCCGAGGAAACTCAACTTCAGGTTAGCATTAATATCAAGAGCCGAGGCTTTGTCTTCCAGAGAGTCAGAAGCAATTATGCGAGAATCAGTGTTTGTAAGTCTTAGGACAGTTTTTTCTTCCAAAGTTGATGTGTCCCAGAGACTTACTCCCTGGATTAATTGGTCGTTCCTACAGTCGTAAAGCATCCCAAGACAGAAAGGCCGGCCTAGAGCAGGGATAGAGAGGTTTGTATTACTTACAGAATACATCTTGTATCAAGGTTTTGGCACCCTCCTACACTGTTATGGCAGTGATAGTGTATTGCTCGTGGTTGACACACTACTGTCTTGGTGGTGGTTCTGACACTGCTGTGTCAATGATGGTTCTAACACTGTCGTGTCAGTGAGGGTTCTGACACACTGCCGTGTCAGTGAGGGTTCTGACACACTGCCGTCTCAGTGATGGTCTTGGCACACTGCCGTCTCAGTGATGGTTCTGACACATTTCCGTGTCAGTTATGGTTCTGACACACTGCCGTCTCAGTGAGAGTTCTGACACACTGCCGTCTCAGTGAGGGTTCTGACACACTGCTGCCTCAGTGAGGGTTCTGACACACACCGTGTCAGTGATAGTTCTGACACTGCCGTCTTAGTGAGAGTTCTGACACACTGCCCCCTCAGTGGTGGTTCTGACACACTGCCGTGTCAGTGAGGGTTCTGACACACCCCCGTGTCAGTGATGGTTCTGACACACTGCCGTCTTAGTGAGAGTACTGACACACTGCCGCCTCAGTGGTGGTTCTGACACTGCTGTGTCAATGATGGTTCTAACACACTGTCGTGTCAGTGAGGGTTCTGACACACTGCCGTGTCAGTGATGGTTCTGACACACTGCCGTCTCAGTGATGGTTTTGACACACTGCCGTCTAAGTGATGGTTTTGACACACTGATGTCTCAGTGATGGTTTTGACACACCTCCGTGTCAGTTATGGTTCTGACACACTGCCGTGTCAGTGAAGGTGTCCTGCTGATGGTTCTGACATATTCTGAGGCACCATCATGAAGAGCTGAAATATATAATGCCAAATTTAGCTTATATATTTAATTGCTTATATTCTTAAAAAAAAATACAAACGAAATCATTAAGACATTTGGAAGCGACATCAAATAAATATTATTAAATATATTTATTATCGATACAAATAACTGAATTAAAAATAAGTGTTAAACGAGAGGTCAGAGAAGAGGTCAGGGTAAGCATTTAACGGTGTTAAACGAGAGGTCAGAGAAGAGGTCAGGGTAAGCATTTAACGGTGTTAAACGAGAGGTCAGAGAAGAGGTCAGGGTAAGCATTTAATGGTGTAGAAACAAAAGTCAGACACGATATGCATTAAATAACTTCTTAAGGAAAAAGTGGAAAAATATGTGTGTATGCTCTCTTATGAAGAGAATTATTCATGAACTCCTTAATGCTAGTGAACAACCTACACATTCCAAGAATGGGGACTGATACCTTTCACCTTGGTTGAAAACTAATTACTTGTTATTTCGGAAGCTCTTGATGACTCCTAAAGGGTTTGCACTTCCCCTTAAGAATAATAATAATAATATAACTCAATAATTTGTACAGTCAGTATGTAATGTTAGTCTTCCTTCGGCAGGTGCGCTATCGGAGAGAGAATATATATAAAATATTATATTTTTTAAAGTGGTGGACTGGTAAGCTAGTGGAAGACCTTGGTCAGAAGACTGAAGGGAGCAGTAGGACAATTAATTGTAGCTCTTTTGTTTACCGTCCGATTTCCTCCAGTTTTGGTGCACAAAACAGTGTTTTCACACCGTGTAAAAAATATTTGTCAAAAATATACCTCAAACAACAACTGAGAAAAGACTGAAAAAGGACTGATTTACAGAAAATGCCCTTTGGCAAGAAGGTGGTCCTATGGGACGACGTAAGGTTGTTTGGACACTTGGTGCCCAGACAACAATACTTATACGAATTTTCCGCAAAGCCTTTCCTCTAAATAACTTATCTTTACTTCACAAAAAAATAAAGTTTGTTAGTTCTTGGAATGTTGAAAAAAATCTGCCTTTTACTCCCACATAAATCCCAAAGTATTTGGAATATTTCCAAAATTCCCTCTGAATTAATTAGATAAATCATTATTTTACTATTTCTGTGAATATTATTCCACTTAATTAAGTAATAAAGGCGTACCTTAGCGAAATAAGTGAATAAGTTACTTCCAAGATATTGGCCTGGAGCGCCGGCCAACCCACCGTCTCGATTTTTTTTTTTTCGCGAAAATCGCGTTAGTTTCGGTGTAGTTCTTAGTAAACTGATGTTCTAGTGCAGTTATCCTCTTCAATATACCGTTTTCTCTTACTCAAAAGCCAAAGAATACGACATGGAGACGACATGGAGAGCAGTACCTCATTTATATCGAAATATTACCTTTGGTCTATCGCCATATTATGGCTTATTTTATTCAGTATAAAGTATATAACATGTTTGTATGTTATTTATAGTGTTCATTATATCATATTAGATCAATTCTGATAGATAAATAAGCCGTAGAGTTGATATATAAGCTGATATAAGCGTAATATTGAAGAGATTTCTCCTGGCTCTCTGGAGCGGGAACAATGCCGAGTGTTCCCAGATGGTTCCTGGTTGTCTCTAAGTCTACGGATAATCTCCGCCTACTGTTTTATGATGCCAAATAGTCAGTTATTATATTAGAGAATAATGCAAGAAAAAGCGATAAAAAAAAGGAAAAAAATCCAAAAAATATATGGGCTGTGAGCAGACGCGCTACCCATATCGCCGTCACCTTACCTGATATAAATGACTATAATTTCTTGTAGAAACGTCGTAGAACATTCATTCTGGTGCCATTGTGTTGCCAAAGAGTTAAGCTTTTTTTCTGTATATATGACTCAATTGCCTAATTTTTCGATTTTTTGTTGAGCGCGCGCGGAAAATTGCCTTACTGCTCCCCCAGTGGCGGGTCATCATATGACTAAGACCGGCGTCAGGAAACAATTGTCCTATACACAAATAACCCGCACATAGAAGAGAGGAGCTTACGACGACGTTTCGGTTCAACTTGGACCATTTACAAAGTCACACTAACGAAAAGGAGAGCAGGATGGGTATATATAGGCAGGAGGTGGTAGTAGTAGTAACAGTAGTTAGTGGAGGTGGAAGGAAGTAGTAGTAAGTTTAGTTTAATATGTTTATTATGCACCCCATACCCATCCTGTGGGCGGTAGTCAAAAGATTACAGAGGTACATAATTGGTCCAGGGACTGGACTCCAAAGTTTTGATAGCTGAGCAAGTTACAGAGGTAATGAACTAGATCTGGTCATAATCATGACCAAGTTACAAAGGTAATGAGCTCCAAGTAGAGCTGGTCACACTCATGAATAATTGCAAAGGTAATGAATCAAACACATTAATCATGAGAATTTACAAAGGTAATGAGCTCCAGGTAGAGCTGGTCACAATCATGACAAGTTTCAAAGGTAATGAATGATAAACACGTTATGACATGATTACAATCATAAACAAATTACAGAGTAATGAGCAGTTAACAAACATAGTAGGGAATTCATCCAATGCCCCAACAACAGATGTTGCTAGGTGCCTGTCTCTCCTCGGCAGACAGCCATTGCAAACAGCAGCAAGTTGCCCCGGGATCTGCTGCTTGCACGAGCACCATCGAAATGCCTAGCCATGCTAGGCGTTCTAGTGGTACACTCTGTAATTATTATTTTACTACATGTAAACCACACAATAACCAAATTCTGTAAACTCAGCATTGTAATACTTATAGAGAATAAAGTCTGAATCGACCCTCCCCAAGAGGTCCAAGAAGCCAGTGACTCCGTTAGCAGCCCAATGGAGAGCTGTCCTAGGGACATGTCAGCGTCCTGGTGGACGCCAAGTTGATTGAAGATCCCAGGCCCTCGTGTGCACGGATGTTGAAGGTTGACGAACTGAGTACACACTGCCTGTGGCACACCTGACAGCTGCCTCGCGGTCGAACTCCACGATGCTGTCCCTGTAGTAGAAGTTCTTGTGAGACTGGCACTCCCTGCAGTGCCATCGCTGACATCGTGGGTTAGGGGAGAAGTACCCCCTATAGATGGGGTGGCGCTGGGAGTTGGGTGGGTGAGTCGGGGGAGATGGGCAGGAGTGAGGCGTTATGAGAGGGTCACTGTTTACTACACACGCCCTTCCCCTCCCCCCCAGCGGAGAGAGGGGGAGGCGCTGACTGGTCCTGACTCAACAACACCAAACTCTCTAAAACTGCACAACACTTCAACTATTTACGCTGAAACGATGCACTGGGATGTCCGTTCGCTGCTCTGGTATCTTCTCAAAGCATTCACACTGAGTTCTGTTAAGTAGGGACCTGGTCAGACTCTTTGACCAGGAGCTATCCTTGAAAATCCCGCAGCTAGCCCGCTACACAACCTGCCGCGTCGGCCATGTTGCTCTATGTGGTAGTAGTAGGGAGGTAGTAAGAGTAGGAGGGGCCAGTCAAATACTAAGAAAGAGGAGCACTGCAAGAGAGCTGGTGCCCACAGAGGGTAAGAGCAAGAACACCGAGGGGGGAAAAACAAATAAATAAATAAAAGGAACAAATACACAGGGCAGAAGAAAGACAACCAAAAGGAGAAAAAGGAAAGAGGAAAAGAGGAAGAGGGGGAAAAAGTAAAAGGGGAAATCAGGTTAGGTCGCGAGTGTTGTGAAGTTTGGATAATTTTACAATGTAGTGGGAGAGGAAGGCATCTACAGAGATGAAGCCACGACTAAGATTCATACAAGGAAAGTTGTGTATTAGGGAGGATTCAACCAGACGGCGACTGTTAAAGTTGGAAGTAGGGAAGACAGTTTTAGCAGAAGACCAGTCAATAGGATGACTGTGATCTCTGACGTGACAGAAAAGAGCATTGTTAGTGTCGGCAAGCCTAACACTATTTTTATGCTCCCTAAGTCTGTCAGAAAGAGATCGACCAGTTTCTCCAAAGTATTGAAGAGAACAGGAGGAGCAAGAAATAGAGTAGACACCAGGAACATCTGTAGAGGGAGAAGAGGTATGAACGAGATTAGTGCGAAGAGTGTTAATCTGGCGGAAAGTAAGTTTGATGTCTAAGGAACGGAGAGAATTGTTGAGATTAGAAAGACCGGAAATGTAGGGAAGGCAGAGGACAGAAGAGTTTCCAGGAGAAAAGAAATTACATTTAGCACGTGAGAAGGCAGAGTCTATGAAATGGGAAGGGTAGCCAAGACTGGAAAATGAATTATGAAGAGTGGAAATTTCTGCTGAAAGGAACTGAGGATCACATATGCAGAGGGCATGGAGAAAGAGGGAGATAAGAACACTTTTCTTGACAGCGGAAGCATGATAAGAAAAGTAGTGAATGTACATGCCACTGTGCATAGGTTTGCAGTAAATGGAAAAGGCAAAACCTGTATCTGAGCGGTGAACATAAACATCATGAAAAGGAAGCAAGGAATTAGATTCCCATTCAGCTTTAAACTTAATGGAAGGGGCAAGATTGTTAAGAGCTTAAAGCAAAGGTTGGAAGAGAATGGAGTCATGAGGCCACAGAGCAAAGATGTCATCCACATAGCAGAGCCAGAGTGAAGGTTGCACATCGAGGGTAGGAAGAAGAACAGTCTCGAAGTATTCCATGTAAAGATTAGCAAGGACAGGAGAGAGAGGAGAGCCCATAGCCACACCGAAGGTTTGAGATTAATATTTCCCTTGGAAGGAAAAGGAATTAGAGTCCACACAGAGGCGGATCAGATCAAGAAAGACATCAGTGGGGATAGGGAGATGAAGAAACCCTTCATGGACCTTCTCTCTAAGAAAATCAAGGACATCATCAAGAGGGACATTGGTGAAGAGGGGCTCAACGTCAAGACTAAGCATCGTGCAGGTTGGGAGAGAGCGAACCCGTTCAATGAAGTCTTGAGAGTGACGGAGGTGGGCAGGAGAAAAAGTACCGGAAAGGGAGTGAGGGTTTTGGCCACTACATTGTAAAATGATCCAAACTTCACAACACTCGTGACCTAAGCTGATTCCTCCTTTTTCTTCTTCTCCCTCTTCCCCTTTTCCTCTTTCCCTTTTCTCCTTTGGGTTGTCTTTCTTCTGTCCTGTGTATTTGTTCCTTTTATTTATTTATTTGTTTCCCCCCCTCGGTGTTCTTGCTCTTAGACTCTGTGGGCACCAGCTCTCTTGCAGTGCTCCTCTTTCTTAGTATTTGAGTGGCCCCTCCTACTCTTACTACCTCTCCACTACTACTTCCTTCCACCTCCACTAACTACTACTACTACTACTACTACTACTACCATCTCATGCCTATATATACTCATCCTGCTCTCCTTTTCGTTAGTGTGACTTTGTAAATGGTCCAAGTTGAACCGAAACGTCGTCGTAAGCTCGTCTCTTCTATGTGCGGGTTATTTGTGTATTGTTCCAGTCACGGTATTGTGCCTTTTTGTTATTTATAAACATTTGTCCTGTTTACTGACGAATTTTTCCTAACCTATCTGTATCTGCTAACCTCGACTCCTGCACGCTATCATATATAAGAAGCCTAATATCTCTATCTAAAAATCCTCAACATGCTTGCAGCAGTAGTTCGAATTCCTCAAATGACCTAGGATCTATATTTCAATCCTCCCAATTTGTCCAGGAGCTGGAGATCAACAGTTTCAAGTTTCTTGTGTATGACTATACAAGAAGCTGAGTGTCCCGACCTAAACACACTAAAAATAAAAAGGAACTCTGAATCAACATTTGCAATAATTACATAAGCTATTTATCAAAACCTCCAGAAGCTTATCAGCTCAAAAATAAAAAAAATGCGGGAGAAAACACATTGAGTTTGTCAGGTGATTCTCGTAAAAATTGCCTTAACTGACCATCTTCCGTTCAAGTCCCAGAAACAAATAGTCCATTGTAACGAAAATTATTCCAATTACTTTTTTAAGCCATTAAATAACAGCACACAACAACCATGGAGGTTTGAAGTTAATACAAAAGTCATTCTTAAGCGTTTAGAAATCAATACGTAATTTGTTTCATAAAATTGACAATGCGATTTGTCATTTGTACAACACACAAACCTTGGAAGTCAGGGGCCAATCAGAACACAAACCTTGGAAGTCAGGGGCCAATCAGAAAAAGTTTAAACCTCAAATTTTCTCTTCTATAATTATATTAGTAATTTACAAATTCGCAGCTACATAACCTAAAGCTAGAGTGACCTTTCTTCTGTTTTAATTGTATCAGCGTTTAATGTTGGAAGCCGTGTAAAAGAGGTATTCTGAAGTTGTTAAATAGAAACCAGTTCAAGTCAGCTAATTTTGCAGAGAATGAAGATTTAGTAAAAATATCAGAGAAAAACTATATATAAAAGTGTTCCTGATGGAGACTCGCAGGAAAAGATCACATATTTTGTGATAGTCAAGTAAAATACGGTGAGAATATAGTTTCTTGGTGTAGAAATAATTTTATGGGCAAAATGATTTATATTGTGTAGAGGAGTGGAAACAATGAGTGTAGGAGGCGATGATATCAGGAAAGTTCAAAGTGAAGACTTGTTAAAGCTATATAGAAAAGATACTGTAATGATTACAAAAACCAAGTGACATTATAGAATGAGATACTGACGACACAGAGAATATAATGATGAATCTAAGAAAATAAAAATATTGATAATAGGACACCTTTTCCAGCAGGTTGTTCGTGCACGGAATAGAATCCGTCTTATCAAGATAAGCAGTCAGTGTTTGAGATGGGCAGCTGGCTCCATAAATTTAACCCCACTAAATGCAAATTCATGAAGATCGGAGAAGTGCAAAGAAGACCGCGGACACAGTAAAGTCTAGATGGTCAAAGACTGCAAACCTCATTCAAGGAAAAAGATCTTGGGGTGAGCATAATACCGAGCACATCTGAGGTGCACATATAACTGCTGCAGCATATGGACGCCTGGCAAACCTGAAAATAGCGTTCCGATACCTCAGTAAGGAATCGTTCAAGACTTTGTACACCAAATACGTCAGGCCCAAACTGAAGTATGCAGCACCAGTTTGGAACCCACACCTAGTCAAGCACGTCAAGAAATTAGAGAAAGTGCAAAGGTTTGCAACAAGACTAGTTCCAGAGCTAAGGGGATTGTCCTACGAAGAAAGGGTAAGGGAAATCGGCCGGACGACACTGGAGGACAGAAGGGTTGGGGAGACATAGCAGCGACATATAAAATGGTTGGTAGGTAAGACACATAGGCAACAGTTAGGCAACTTTATTCCGAAACGTTTCGCCTACACAGTAGGCTCCTTCAGTCGATTACAGAAAGTAGGCAGGAACAGTAGAGATGTGAAGACGATGTAATCAGTCCATCACCCTTAAAGTCGTAGAATTTGAGGTTGTCAGTCCCTCAGCCTGGAGAAATTCAGTTCCAAAGGCAGGAACTATCTGAAGATCAAGCGACAGTGCGGAGACTTAAATACTGTCGGAAGGAGAGGTGCAGAGTAGTAGTAGTAGTGAGAATGTAGCCACTGAGAGGTCAGGTCCCTCTCAGATCCAACAGTTCTCACTTGAAAGGGTTGTCCAAGATGTTTTCTGTACCAAGAGGCCATGTGTTGCAGTGTCTGACAAGATGAACATCAAAATGGTATACAATACCGACAGGTTGGTAGGTAAGACACAGGCAACAGTTAGGCAACTTTATTCCGAAACGTTTCGCCTACACAGTAGGCTTCTTCAGTCGATTACAGAAAGTAGGCAGGAACAGTAGAGATGTGAAGACGTCAGATGTCAGACACTGCAACACATGGCCTCTTGGTACAGAAAACACCTTGGACAACCCTTTCAAGTGAGAACTGTTGGATCTGAGAGGGACCTGACCTCTCAGTGGCTACATTCTCACTACTACTACTACTCTGCACCTCTCCTTCCGACAGTATTTAAGTCTCCGCACTGTCGCTTGATCTTCAGATAGTTCCTGACTTTGGAACTGAATTTCTCCAGGCTGAGGGACTGACAACCTCAAAATTCTACGACTTCAAGGGTGATGGACTAATTACATCGTCTTCACATCTCTACTGCTCCTGCCTACTTTCTGTAATCGACTGAAGAAGCCTACTGTGTAGGCGAAACGTTTCGGAATAAAGTTGCCTAATGTTTCCTATGTGTCTTACCTACCAACCTGTCGGTATTGTATACCATTTTGATGTTCATCTTGTCAGACACTGCAACACATGGCCTCTTGGTACAGAAAACACCTTGGACAACCCTTTCAAGTGAGAACTGTTGGATCTGAGAGGGACCTGACCTCTCAGTGGCTATATTCTCACTACTACTACTACTCTGCACCTCTCCTTCCGACAGTATTTAAGTCTCCACACTGTCGCTTGATCTTCAGATAGTTCCTGACTTTGGAACTGAATTTCTCCAGGCTGAGGGACTGACAACCTCAAAATTCTACGACTTCAAGGGTGATGGACTGATTACATCGTCTTCACATCTCTACTGTTCCTGCCTACTTTATGTAATCGACTGAAGAAGCCTACTGTGTAGGCGAAACGTTTCGGAATAAAGTTGCCTAACTGTTGCCCCTGTGTCTTACCTACCAACCTGTCGGTATTGTACACCATTTTGATGTTCATCTTGTCAGACATATAAAATACTACGAGGAATTGACAGGGTGGACAAAGACAGGTTGTTCTAGAGATGGGACACAGAAACAAGGGTCACAATTGGATGTTAAAGATTCTTATGAGTCAAAAGGATGTTAGGAAATATTTCTTTAGCCACAGAGTTGTCAGGAAGTGGAACACCCTAGAAAGTGACGTAGTGGAGGCAAGAATCATACATAGTTTTGAGACGAGGTTTGATAATGCTCATGGAGCAGGGAGAAAGAGGACCCAGTAGCAATCAGTGAAGAGGCAGGGCCAGGAGCTATGGTTCGACCCCTGCAACCACAAATAAGTAAGTACAAATAGGTGAGTACACACCACCATTACAAAATAACAGGAGGCTAAGATAAGAGTACAATGAGAGCAACAAAGTAATGGACACTCTAGCTGAAATGGCCACAAGGGCCCACATGGCTAGGGCAAAGTTACTAGTCGTGGGTGATTTCTATCACAAAGAGACTTACTGGGAAAACCCGGAACCACATGGGGGACCAGGAACGTGGAGGGCTGCGATGACGGAGGCAATACAGGAAAACCTCGTGCATCAACATGTTTAGAACACTACCAGAAAGCGAGAGCATGCTGCCAGGTCTCCCATTCCCCCAACCCTCACAGACTCCCAGAATACTGTGTTGGAGAGGAAACTGAAGTATGGTACACCAACGCTGATGGAATAACGAACAAATGGGAGGAGTAGCATGAAAGAATCAAAGGCAGCACCAGACATCATAGCTCTCACAGAAACCAAACTCATGGGAATGATAACAGATACCATCTTTCCAACTGGGTATCAGATCCTGAGGAAAGACACAGGAAAGAGAGGGGGTGGAGGAGTGGCACTGCTCATCGAAAACAAATGGGATTTTGAGGAGCTGGAGAGAGCAGACAAAGGAGAAGCAGGAGACTACATAATAGAAACACTTAAGTCTGGAGGGCCCAAGGCGGTAATTGAAGTGATGTATAACCCACCACAGAATAGCAGAAGGCCATGACAAGAATATGATGGAAGTACAGAGCGATGGTTAACACACTGGCTGAAGTGGCCAGAAGGGATCATGTAGGCAGGGCAAAGCTATTGGTTGTAGGTGACTTCCATCACAAAGAAGTTGACTAGGAAAATCTGGAGCCACATGGGGGCCCAGAAAACCTGGAGGGCTATGATGATGGAGGTACTGGAAAACTTCATGCATCAACACTTAGGGAGACTACCAGAGAGAGAAGAGAGGACAAACAAGCAAGACTGGACCTAGTATTCCCTTTTGGACCATTGCAGACATTGAGTGGGACTAAGTATGTTGTTTTTAGTGTTGTGCTGGAAGGCTCCCCTGTTTTCCCATAGCTTCTTCTTCCATAGAATGTTGAAGGCACACGATAGGGGTCTTTTGCCAATTTTTGATGAACCAAGAGTTTAAATGAGTCATGGGCCCTGGGGCAGAGTGCTGGCATGTCATTTAATTGCTGTTAGAAGTCTTGACCGAGTTCCCCGGAATTTCCCAAGATTTTGAGATAACTCATTTTTTTTGCCCATAGTTCATAAAGTAATTCAAATGGATTGTCGACCCTTACCCTGCATTTTTGGACTCGCTAAACTGAGTCAATTGGCCACTTTATGACTTAAGAAATCGAAATGACACGATTGCAAATAAACCATTACCCCGGCCCGGGATTGAACCCGCGGTCATAGAGTCTCAAAACTCCAGCCCGTCGCGCTAACCACTAGACCAGCTAGCCACAATAAGATTCATCCAATAGGTATATTTCTACACCATAGGAAGGTTAGCACAGGCACCTCTGTGACCACAAATGCAAGTTTTTACAGACGAATCTCCAGCTAGCGTGGCCGTGACGAACTCTAGCTCAAGTCCCTTCACTGCCGTCAACATGACTTAAGAAATCGTAATGACACGATTGCAAATAAACCATACCCCCGGCGGGATTGAACCCGCGGTCATAGAGTCTTTGAAGAATTTATTGTGGCTAGCTGGTCGTGGTTAGCGCGACGGGCTGGAGTTTTGAGACTCTATGACCGCGGGTTCAATCCCGGCCGGGGGTATGGTTTATTGCAATCGTGTCATTACGATTTTTTTAAGTCATGTTGACGGCAGTGAAGGGACTTGAGCTAGGGTTCGTCACGGCACGCTAGCTGGAGATTCGTCTGTAAAAACTTGCATTTGTGGTCACAGAGGTGCCTGTGCTAACCTTCCTATGGTGTAGAAATATACCTAGTTGGATGAATCTTATTGTGGCTAGCTGGTCTAGTGGTTAGCGCGACGGGCTGGAGTTTTGAGACTCTATGACCGCGGGTTCAATCCCGGCCGGGGGGTATGGTTTATTTGCAATCGTTGTCATTACGATTTCTTAAGTCATGTTGACGGCAGTGAAGGGACTTGAGGCTAGAGTTCGTACGGCCACGCTTAGCGGAGATTCGTCTGTAAAAACTTGCATTTGTGGTCACAGAGGTGCCTGTGCTAACCTTCCTATGGTGTAGAAATATACCTAGTTGGATGAATCTTATTGTGGCTAGCTGGTCTAGTGGTTAGCGCGACGGGCTGGAGTTTTGAGACTCTATGACCGCGGGTTCAATCTCGGCCGGGGGTATGGTTTATTTGCAATCGTGTCATTACGATTTCTTAAGTCACTAAAGTCCCAATATGACTCAGTGTTCAGCGAGTCACTGCCCAGGCTAAGGGTCGACAATCCAAATGAATTCTTTATGAACGAAACAAAAAAAATTAGTTATCTCAAAAATCTTGGAAAAATCCTAACTCCTCAAGACTTCGAACAGGCAATAAATGACATGCCCATGCACTCTGCCCCAGGCCCAGACTCATTAAACTCTGTGTTCATCAAAAATTGCAAGAAGCCCCTATCGTGTGCCTTCAACATTCTATGGAGAGGGAGCTTGGACACAGGGGTCATCGCACACACACTAAAAACAACATACTTAGTCCCACTCAATGTCTGCAATGGTCAAAAGGGAATACTAGGTCCAGTCTTGCTTGTTTGTCCTCTCTTCTCTCTCTGGTAGTCTCCCTAATGTGTTGATGCATGAAGTTTTCCAGTACCTCCATCATCATAGCCCTCCAGGTTTCTGGACCCCCATGTGGCTCCAGATTTTCCTAGTCAACTTCTTTGTGATGGAAGTCACCTACAACCAATAGCTTTGCCCTGCCTACATGATCCCTTCTGGCCACTTCAGCCAGTGTGTTAACCATCGCTCTGTACTTCCATCATATTCTTGTCATGGCCTTCTGCTATTCTGTGGTGGGTTATACATCACTTCAATTACCGCCTTGGGCCCTCCAGACTTAAGTGTTTCTATTATGTAGTCTCCTGCTTCTCCTTTGTCTGCTCTCTCCAGCTCCTCAAAATCCCATTTGTTTTCGATGAGCAGTGCCACTCCTCCACCCCCTCTCTTTCCTGTGTCTTTCCTCAGGATCTGATACCCAGTTGGAAAGATGGTATCTGTTATCATTCCCATGAGTTTGGTTTCTGTGAGAGCTATGATGTCTGGTGCTGCCTTTGATTCTTTCATGCTACTCCTCCCATTTGTTCGTTATTCCATCAGCGTTGGTGTACCATACTTCAGTTTCCTCTCCAACACAGTATTCTGGGAGTCTGTGAGGGTTGGGGGAATGGGAGACCTGGCAGCATGCTCTCGCTTTCTGGTAGTGTTCTAAACATGTTGATGCACGAGGTTTTCCTGTATTGCCTCCGTCATCGCAGCCCTCCACGTTCCTGGTCCCCCATGTGGTTCCGGGTTTTCCCAGTAAGTCTCTTTGTGATAGAAATCACCCACGACTAGTAACTTTGCCCTAGCCATGTGGGCCCTTGTGGCCATTTCAGCTAGAGTGTCCATTACTTTGTTGCTCTCATTGTACTCTTATCTTAGCCTCCTGTTATTTTGTAATGGTGGTGTGTACTCACCTATTTGTACTTACTTATTTGTGGTTGCAGGGGTCGAACCATAGCTCCTGGCCCTGCCTCTTCACTGATTGCTACTGGGTCCTCTTTCTCCCTGCTCCATGAGCTTTATCAAACCTCGTCTCAAAACTATGTATGATTATTGCCTCCACTACGTCACTTTCTAGGGTGTTCCACTTCCTGACAACTCTGTGGCTAAAGAAATATTTCCTAACATCCTTTTGACTCATAGGAATCTTTAACATCCAATTGTGACCCTTCTTTCTGTGTCCCATCTCTAGAACAACCTGTCTTTGTCCACCCTGTCAATTCCTCGTAGTATTTTATATGTCTGACAAGATGAACATCAAAATGGTGTACAATACCGACAGGTTGGTAGGTAAGACACAGGGGCAACAGTTAGGCAACTTTATTCCGAAACGTTTCGCCTACACAGTAGGCTTCTTCAGTCGATTACATAAAGTAGGCAGGAACAGTAGAGATGTGAAGACGATGTAATCAGTCCATCACCCTTGAAGTCGTAGAATTTTGAGGTTGTCAGTCCCTCAGCCTGGAGAAATTCAGTTCCAAAGTCAGGAACTATCTGAAGATCAAGCGACAGTGTGGAGACTTAAATACTGTCGGAAGGAGAGGTGCAGAGTAGTAGTAGTAGTGAGAATATAGCCACTGAGAGGTCAGGTCCCTCTCAGATCCAACAGTTCTCACTTGAAAGGGTTGTCCAAGGTGTTTTCTGTACCAAGAGGCCATGTGTTGCAGTGTCTGACAAGATGAACATCAAAATGGTATACAATACCGACAGGTTGGTAGGTAAGACACATAGGAAACAGTTAGGCAACTTTATTCCGAAACGTTTCGCCTACACAGTAGGCTTCTTCAGTCGATTACAGAAAGTAGGCAGGAGCAGTAGAGATGTGAAGACGATGTAATTAGTCCATCACCCTTGAAGTCGTAGAATTTTGAGGTTGTCAGTCCCTCAGCCTGGAGAAATTCAGTTCCAAAGTCAGGAACTATCTGAAGATCAAGCGACAGTGCGGAGACTTAAATACTGTCGGAAGGAGAGGTGCAGAGTAGTAGTAGTAGTGAGAATGTAGCCACTGAGAGGTCAGGTCCCTCTCAGATCCAACAGTTCTCACTTGAAAGGGTTGTCCAAGGTGTTTTCTGTACCAAGAGGCCATGTGTTGCAGTGTCTGACATCTGACGTCTTCACATCTCTACTGTTCCTGCCTACTTTCTGTAATCGACTGAAGAAGCCTACTGTGTAGGCGAAACGTTTCGGATAAAGTTGCCTAACTGTTGCCTGTGTCTTACCTACCAACCTGTCGGTATTGTATACCATTTTGATGTTCATCTTGTCAGACACTGCAAACACATGGCCTCTTGGTACAGAAAACATCTTGGACAACCCTTTCAAGTGAGAACTGTTGGATCTGAGAGGGACCTGACCTCTCAGTGGCTACATTCTCACTACTACTACTACTCTGCACCTCTCCTTCCGACAGTATTTAAGTCTCCGCACTGTCGCTTGATCTTCAGATAGTTCCTGCCTTTGGAACTGAATTTCTCCAGGCTGAGGGACTGACAACCTCAAATTCTACGACTTTAAGGGTGATGGACTGATTACATCGTCTTCACATCTCTACTGTTCCTGCCTACTTTCTGTAATCGACTGAAGGAGCCTACTGTGTAGGCGAAACGTTTCGGAATAAAGTTGCCTAACTGTTGCCTATGTGTTTACCTACCAACCATTTTATATGTCGCTGCTATGTCTCCCCATCCCTTCTGTCCTCCAGTGTCGTCGGCCGATTTCCCTTACCCTTTCTTCGTAGGACAATCCCCTTAGCTCTGGAACTAGTCTTGTTGCAAACCTTTGCACTTTCTCTAATTTCTTGACGTGCTTGACTAGGTGTGGGTTCCAAACTGGTGCTGCATACTTCAGTTTGGGCCTGACGTATTTGGTGTACAAAGTCTTGAACGATTCCTTACTGAGGTATCGGAATGCTATTTTCAGGTTTGCCAGGCGTCCATATGCTGCAGCAGTTATATGTGCACCTCAGATGTGCTCGGTATTATGCTCACCCCAAGATCTTTTTCCTTGAATGAGGTTTGCAGTCTTTGACCATCTAGACTTTACTGTGTCCGCGGTCTTCTTTGCACTTCTCCGATCTTCATGAATTTGCATTTAGTGGGGTTAAATTTATGGAGCCAGCTGCCCATCTCAAACATGACTGCTTATCTTGATAAGACGGATTCTTATTCCGTGCACGAACAACCCGCTGGAAAAGGTGTCCTATTATCAATATTTTTATTTTCTTAGATTCATCATTATATTCTCTGTGTCGTCAGTATCTCATTCTATAATGTCACTTGGTTTTTGTAATCATTACAGTATCTTTTCTATTATAGCTTTAACAAGTCTTCACTTTGAACTTTCCTGATATCATCGCCTCCTACACTCATTGTTTCCTCCTCTACACAATATAAATCATTTTGCCCATAAATTATTTCTACACCAAGAAACTATATTCTCACCGTATTTTACTTGACTATCACAAAATATGTGATCTTTTCCTCGGAGTCTCCATCAGGAACACTTTTATTATAGTTTTTTCTCTGATATTTTTACTAAATCTTCATTTCCTGCAAAATTAGCTGACTTGAACTGGTTTTCTATTTAACAACTTCAGAATACCTCTTTTACACGGCTTCCAACATTAAACGCTGATACAATTAAAACAGAGAAAGGTCACTCTAGCTTTAGGTTATGTAGCTGCGAATTTGTAAATTTTCTAAATTAATTATAGAAGAGAAAATTTGAGGTTTAAACTTTTTCTGATTGGCCCCTGACTTCCAAGGTTTTGTTTCTGATTGGCCCTGACTTCCAAGGTTTGTGTGTTGTACAAATGACAAATCGCATTGTCAATTTTATGAAACAAATTACGTATTGATTCTAAACGCTTAAGAATGACTTTTGTATTAACTTCAAACCTCCATGGTTGTTGTGTGCTGTTATTTAAAAGGCTTAAAAAAAGTAATTGGAATAATTTTCGTTACAATGAACTATTTGTTTCTGGGACTTGAACGGAAGATGGTAGTTAAGGCAATTTTTACGAGAATCACCTGACAAATCAATGTGTTTTTCTCCCGCATTTTTTTTATTTTTGAGCTGATAAGCTTCTGGAGGTTTTGATAAATAGCTTATGTAATTATTGCAAATGTTGATTCATAGTTCCTTTTTATTTTTAGTGTGTTTAGGTCGGGACACTCAGCTTCTTGTATAGTCATACACAAGAAACTTGAAACTGTTGATCTCCAGCTCCTGGACAAATTGGGAGGATTGAATTATAGATCTAGGTCATTTGAGGATTCGAACTACTGCTGCAAGCATGTTGAGGATTTTTAAAAAAGTTTTAAAAAAT
>NC_069448.1:35017765-35058774 GCF_026875155.1 Cherax quadricarinatus | reverse complement strand
AAAATTACCCTTAGGCGTTCTAGTGGTACACTCTGTAATTATTTTTTTATACATGTAAACCACACAATAACCAAATTCTGTAAACTCAGCATTGTAATACTTATAGAGAATAAAGTCGAATCGACCCTCCCCAAGAGGTCCAAGAAGCCAGTGACTCCGTTAGCAGCCCAATGGAGAGCTGTCCTAGGGACATGTCAGCGTTCTGGTGGACGCCAAGTTGATTGAAGATCCCAGGCCCTCGTGTGCACGGATGTTGAAGCTTGAGGAATGAGTACACACTCCCTGTGGCACACCTGACGCTGCCTCGCGGTCGAACTCCACGATGCTGTCCCTGTAGTAGAATTTGTGAGCCCGGCACTCCCTGCAGTGCCATCGCTGACATCGTGGGTTAGGGGAAAAGTACCCCCTATAGATGGGGTGGCGCTGGGATTGGGTGGGGGAGTCGGGGGAGATGGGCAGGAGTGAGGCGTTATGAGAGGGTCACTGTTACTACACACGCTCTCCCCCTCCCCCCCAGCGGAAAAGGGGGGGGCGCTGACTGGTCCTGCCCTCAACAAACCAAACTCTCTAAAACTGCACAACACTTCAACTATTTACGCTGAAACCGATGCACTGGGATGTCCGTTCGCTGCTTTGGTATCTTCTCAAAGCATTCACACTGAGTTCTGTTAAGTAGGGACCTGGTCAGACTCTTTGACCAGGAGCTATCCTTGAAAAATCCCGCAGCTAGCCCGCTACACAACCTGCCGCGTCGGCCCATGTTGCTCTATGTGGTAGTTAGTAGGGAGGTAGTAAGAGTAGGAGGGGCCAGTCAAATACTAAGAAAGAGGAGCACTGCAAGAGAGCTGGTGCCCACAGAGGGTAAGAGCAAGAACACCGAGGGGGGGAAAAAACAAATAAATAAAAAAAAGGGAAAACCAAATACACAGGGCAGAAGAAAGACAACCCAAAGGAGAAAAAGGAAAGGGGAAAAAGGGGGAAGGGGGGGAAAAAGAAAAAGGGGAAATCAGGTTAGGTCGCGAGTGTTGTGAAGTTTGGATCATTTTACAATGTAGTGGGAGAGGAAGGCATCTAAAGAGATGAAGCCACGACTAAGATTCATACAAGGAAAGTTGTTATTAGGGAGGATTAAACCCAGACGGCGACTGTTAAAGTTGGAAGTAGGGAAGACAGTTTTAGCAGAAAGACCAGTCAATAGGATGACTGTGATCTCTGACGTGACAGAAAAGAGCATTGTTAGTGTCGGCAACCCTTTAACACAAATTTTTTATGCTCCCTAAGTCTGTCAGAAAAAAATCGACCAGTTTCTCCAAAGTATTGAAGAGAACAGGAGGAGCAAGAAATAGAGTAGACACCAGGAACATCTGTAGAGGGAGAAGAGGTATGAACGAGATTAGTGCGAAGAGTGTTAATCTGGCGGAAAGTAAGTTTGATGTCAAGGAACGGAGAAAAATTGTTGAGATTAGAAAGACCGGAAATGTAGGGAAGGCAGAGGACAGAAGAGTTTCCAGGAGAAAAGAAATTACATTTAGCACGTGAGAAAGCAGAGTCTATGAAATGGGAAGGGTAGCCAAGACGGGAAAATGAATTATGAAGAGGGGAAAATTTTCCCTGCTGAAAGGAACTGAGGATCACATATGCAGAGGGCACGGAGAAAGAGGGAGATAAGAACACTTTTCTTGACAGCGGAAGCATGATAAGAAAAGTAGTGAATGTACATGCCACTGTGCATAGGTTTGCAGTAAATGGAAAAGGCAAAACCTGTATCTGAGCGGTGAACATAAACATCATGAAAAGGAAGCAAGGAATTAGATTCCCATTCAGCTTTAAACTTAATGGAAGGGGCAAGATTATTAAGAGCTTAAAGCAAAGGTTGGAAGAGACTGGAGTCATGAGGCCACAGAGCAAAGATGTCATCCACATAGCAGAGCCAGAGTGAAGGTTGCACATCGAGGGTAGGAAGAAGAACAGTCTTGAAGTATTCCATGTAAAGATTAGCAAGGACAGGAGAGAGAGGAGAGCCCATAGCCACACCGACGGTTTGAGAATAATATTTCCCTTGGAAGGAAAAGGAATTAGAGTCCACACAGAGGCGGATAAGATAAAGACATCAATAGGTATAGGGAGATGAAGAAACCCTTCATGGACCTTCTCTCTAAGAAAATCAAGGACATCATCAAGAGGGACATTGGTGAAGAGGGGCTCAACGTCAAGACTAAGCATCGTGCAGGTTGGGAGAGAGCGAACCCGTTCAATGAAGTCTTTGAGAGTGACGGAGGTGGGCAGGAGAAAAAGTACCGGAAAGGGAGTGAGGGTTTTGGCCACTACATTGTAAAATGATCCAAACTTCACAACACTCGTGACCTAAGCTGATTCCTCCTTTTTCTTCTTCTCCCTCTTCCCCTTTTCCTCTTTCCCTTTTCTCCTTTGGGTTGTCTTTCTTCTGTCCTGTGTAATTTGTTCCTTTTATTTATTTATTTGTTTTCCCCCCCTCGGTGTTCTTGCTCTTAACTCTGTGGGCACCAGCTCTCTTTCAGTGCTCCTCTTTCTTAGTATTTGAGTGGCCCCTCCTAAATCTTACCACCTCCCACTACTACTTTCCCTTTCCAACCTCCACTAACTACTACTACTACTATACTACTACTACTAACTCCATCTCATGCCTATAAAATATCCATCCTGCTCTCCTTTTCGTTAGTGTGACTTTGTAAATGGTCCAAGTTGGAACCGAAAACGTCGTCGTAAAATCCTCTCTTCTTGTGCGGGTTATTTGTGTATTGTTCCAGTCACGGTATTGTCCTTTTTGTTATTTATAAACATTTGTCCTGTTTACTGAGATTTTTCCTAACCTATCTGTATCTGCAAACCTCGACTCCTGCACGCTATCATATATAAGAAGCCTAATATCTCTATCCCAAAAATCCTCAACATGCTTGCAGCAGTAGTTCGAATTCCTCAAAAGACCTAGGATCTATATTTTTAATCCTCCCAATTTGTCCAGGAGCTGGAGATCAACAGTTTCAAGTTTCTTGTGTAGACTATACAAGAAGCTGAGTGTCCGACCTAAACCCCACTAAAAATTTAAAAAGGAACTCTGAATCAACATTTGCAATGATTAGATAAGCTATTTATCAAAACCTCAGAAGCTTATGAGCTCAAAAATAAAAAAAATGGGGGAGAAAACACTTGAGTTTGTCAGTGTATTCTGGTAAAAATTGCCTTAACTGACCATCTTCCGTTCAAGTCCCAGAAACAAATAGTCCATTGTAACGAAAATTATTCCAATTACTTTTTTAAGCCATTAAATAACAGCACACAACAACCATGGAGGTTTGAAGTTAATACAAAAGTCATTCTTAAGCGTTTAGAAATCAATACGTAATTTGTTTTCATAAAATTGACAATGCGATTTGTCATTTGTACAACACACAAACCTTGGAAGTCAGGGGCCAATCAAAACACAAACCTTGGAAGTCAGGGGCCAATCAAAACACAAACCTTGGAAGTCAGGGGCCAATCAAAACACAAATTGGATAGTCAGGGCAATCAGAAAAAGTTAAACCTCAAATTTTCTCTTCTATAATTATATTAGTAATTTTAGCCTTAAAAATTCGCAAGCTACATAACCTAAAGCTAGAGTGACCTTTCTTCGTGTTAATTGTACAGCGTTTATGTTGAAGCCGTGTAAAAGAGGTATTCTGAAGTTGTTATGAATCAGAAACAAGTCACATATTTTGCAGAGATGAAGATTTAGTAAAAATATCAGAGAAAACTATATATAAAAGTGTTCCTGATGGAGACTCGCAGGAAGATACAATTTTGTGTAGCAAGTAAAATACGGTGAGATTAGTTTTGTGTAGAATAATTTTATGGGCAAAATGATTTATATTGTGTAGAGGAGTGGAAACAATGAGTGTAGGAGGCGATGATATCAGGAAAGTTCAAAGTGAAGACTTGTTAAAGCTATATAGGAAAGATACAGTAATGATTACAAAAAACAAGTGACATTATAGAGTGAGATACTGACGACACAGAGAATATAATGATGAATCTAAGAAAATAAAAATATTGATAATAGGACACCTTTTCCAGCAGGTTGTTCGTGCACGGAATAGAATCCGTCTTATCAAGATAAGCAGTCAGTGTTTTAGATGGGCAGCTCCATAAATTTAACCCCACTAAATGCAAAGTCATGAAGATCGGAGAAGTGCAAAGAAGACCGCGGACACAGTAAAGTCTAGATGGTCAAACACTGCAAACCTCATTCAAGGAAAAAGATCTTGGGGTGAGCATAATACCGAGCACATCTGAGGTGCACATATAACTGCTGCAGCATATGGACGCCTGGCAAACCTGAGAATAGCGTTCCGATACCTCAGTAAGGAATCGTTCAAGACTTTGTACACCAAATACGTCAGGCCCAAACTGAAGTATGCAGCACCAGTTTGGAATCCACACCTAGTCAAGCACGTCAAGAAATTAGAGAAAGTGCAAAGGTTTGCAACAAGACTAGTTCCAGAGCTAAGGGGATTGTCCTACGAAGAAAGGGTAAGGGAAATCGGCCGGACGACACTGGAGGACAGAAGGGTTGGGGAGACATAGCAGCGACATATAAAATGGTTGGTAGGTAAGACACATAGGCAACAGTTAGGCAACTTTATTCCGAAACGTTTCGCCTACACAGTAGGCTTCTTCAGTCGATTACAGAAAGTAGGCAGGAACAATAGAGATGTGAAGACGATGTAATCAGTCCATCACCCTTAAAGTCGTAGAATTTGAGGTTGTCAGTCCCTCAGCCTGGAGAAATTCAGTTCCAAAGTCAGGAACTATCTGAAGATCAAGCGACAGTGCGGAGACTTAAATACTGTCGGAAGGAGAGGTGCAGAGTAGTAGTAGTAGTGAGAATGTAGCCACTGAGAGGTCAGGTCCCTCTCAGATCCAACAGTTCTCACTTGAAAGGGTTGTCCAAGATGTTTTCTGTACCAAGGGGCCATGTGTTGCAGTGTCTGACAAGATAAACATAAAAAGGGTATACAATCCCGCAGGTTGGTGGAAAAAAAGACACGGGCAACATTTAGGCAATTTATTCCGAAACGTTTCGCCTACACAGAGGCTTTTTCAGTCGATTACAAAAAGTGGAAGGAACAGTAGAGATGTGAAACGTCAGATGTCAGACATGCAACAATGGCCCTTTTGGGTAAAAAACACCTGGACAACCCTTTCAATGAGAATTTTGGGATCTGGAGGGACCTGACCCCAGTGGCTACATTTTTTCCTACTACTATACTCTGCACCTCCCTTTCCGACGTATTTAAGTCTCCGCACTGTCGCTTGATTTCAGATAGTTCTTTTTGGGAACTAAATTTTCTCCAGGCTGAGGGCTGAAAACCCTCAAAATTCTACGACTTCAAGGGTGAGGACAAATTACATCGTCTTCACATCTTACTGCCCTCCTACTTTCTGAAAATCGATGAAAAAGCCTACTGGTACGAAACTTTTTCGGAAAAATTCCCTAACTGTTTCCTATGTGTCTTAAAACCAACCTGTGGGTATTGTATCCATTTGATGTTAAACTTGTCAGACACTGCAACACATGGCCTCTTGGACGAAAAAACCTTGGACAACCCTTTCGTGAGAATTTTGATCGAAGGGACCTGACCTCTCAGTGACTATATTCTCACTATATACTACTCTGCCCTCCCCTTCCGACATATTTAAGTCTCCCACTGTCGTTTGATCTTCAAAGTTCCTGATTTTGGGAACTGAATTTCTCCAGGCTGGGGGACTGAAACCCCAAAATTTCTACGATTTCAAGGGTGGGACTGATTACATCGTCTTAAATCTCTACTGTTCCTCCCTACTTTATGAAATGACGGGAAGAAGCCTACTGTGAGGCGAAACTTTTTGGGAATAAAGTTCCCTAACTGTTCCTTTTTGGTCTTACCTCCCAACCTGTCGGTTTGACACCATTTTGTTTTCATTTTGCAGACATAAAAAATAAACGGGGAATTTGACAGGGGGGACAAAGACAGGTTTTTTAAGAGAGGGGACACAAAAACAAGGGTCAAAATTTGGGATGTTAAGATTCTTTGAGTCAAAAGGATTTTGGGAAAATATTTCTTTACCCACGAGTTGTCGGAAGTGGACACCCTAGAAAGTACGTAGGGGAGGCAAAATCATACATAGTTTTGAGACGATTTTGATAATGCTATGGAGCGGGGAGAAAGAGGCCCCCATAGCAATCAGTGAAGAGGCGGGGCCAGGAGCTATGGTTCGACCCCCTGAAAAACCAAAAATAAGTAAGTACAAATAGGTGATACACCCCAACCATTAAAAAATAACAGGGGGCTAAGATAAGAGTACAAGAGAGCAACAAAGAAAGGGCACTCTAGCTGAAATGGCCAAAAGGGGCCCCACATGGCTAGGGCAAAGTTACTATCGTGGTGATTCTTCACAAAGAGACTTGGGGGAAAACCCGGAACCACAGGGGCCAGGAACGGGGGGGGCTGCATGAGGGAGGCAATACAGGAAAACCTCGTGCATAAACAGTTTAGAACACTACCAGAAAGCGAAGCATGCGCCAGTCCCCCTTTTTCCCCCCAACCCTCACAGACCCCAGAATACTGTGTTGGGGGGGAAAAGAAGTAGGGTAACCAACGTGATGAATAACGAACAAATGGGAGGAGTAGCATAAAAAATAAAAGGCAGCACCAACATCATAGCTCCTCAAAAACCAAACTCAGGGAATGATAACAATCCATTTTTCCCAACGGGTACAGACCCTGAGAAAGAAAAGGGAAAAAGAAGGGGGTGGAGGATGGCACTGCTCGTCGAAAACAAATGGGATTTTGAAGGGACGGGAGAGCAGAAAAAGGGAGAAGCAGGAGCTACATAAAAGAAACACTTAAAATTGGAGGGCCCAAAGGCGGTAATTTAAGTGAGATAACCCACCACAAATACAGAAGGGCCCTGACAAAAAATGATGGAAGTACAGAGCGAGGTTAACACACTGGCTGAATGGCCCCAAAAGGGGTCTGTAGGCAGGGCAAATATTGGTTTTAGGGACTTCCCCACAAAGAAGTTGACTAGGAAAACTGGAGCCACATGGGGGTCCAGAAACCTGGAGGGTAGTGATGGAGGTATGGAAAACTTCATGCATCAAACATTAGGGAGATACCAGGAAAAGAAGAGAGGACAAACAAACAAGACTGGACCCAGTATTCCCTTTTTACCATTTCAGACTTGAGTGGGGCAAGTATGTTGTTTTTTGGTGTGTGGGGATGACCCCCGTGCCCAACTCCCTCTCCCTAAATGTTGAAGGCCACATAGGGGCTTCTTGCAATTTTTTATGAAACCCGAGTTTAAATGATCTGGGGCCCGGGGGGAAGTGCATGGGCATGTCATTTATTGCCTGTTCGAAAACTTGAGGGGTTTTGGTTTTTCCAAGATTTTGAGATGACTAAATTTTGGGGGTTTGTTCAAAAGATTCATTTGGATTGGGCGACCCTTAGCCGGGCAGTGACCGCTTTAACACTGAGTCATATTCGGACTTTAGACTCACTCATTTCTTGGCTGTATCTGTATATGTCCCTCCCCCCTAAACAGGGGGCCCCCAAATGGATGTTGTTTTTCCTAGATTTTTTAATTTCCTTATGGGGAGCATTTACCAAATTCAAAATTCAATAAAAAAAAACATAAAATGGGACCAAGGAAACCCAAATCCTAACCGATATAAGCGGGAAAATACTAACAACACAGACCCCAACTTTTGCCTGAAAAGATAACTCGGTGGCACTCGATGTATCCAAGGGTTATTCCTCTAAGAAAAAAGGGGGGAGTAGATGTAAAATAGAAAAAGACAGGCCTCCCTTTACAGGCGACGGAAAAGAATAAAAGAGCGGGTAAAAGGGTAATAATCTAAAGCGTAGGGAAACAAAATGTCAGAGAAATACAAGCATCGAACTTAAGCAAAAGAATCCTTTAGGAGTCAGGGAAACGCGGGAAGAACTAAAAGCCATAAAGAAATCGAAAGAAACCCAAAGTAAATTTTTCCTATGCCAAATCAAATCGAGAACAACGTCCAGTATTGGGCCCCTACTTAAACAAGATGGGGCCTACACCGATGACAGCAAGGAAATGAGTGAGCTACCAAGTCCCCAAAATTTACCAGTTTTCAGCAAGCCGCTAACCAACGGAGCAAGATCAAAATGAACTTTTTGAGGAGCCACAAAATTTGATTAACACAAGCCTATCCGATGTTATCCTGACGCCAAATGACTTCGAACAGGCGATAAATGACATGCCCATGCACTCTGCCCCAGGGCCAGACTCATGGAAACTCTGTGTTCATCAAGAACTGCAAGAAGCCCCTATCACGAGCCTTTTTCCATCCTATGGAGAGGGAGCATGGACACGGGGGTCGTCCCACAGTTACTAAAAACAACAGACATAGCCCCACTCCACAAAGGGGCAGTAAAGCAACAGCAAAGAACTACAGACCAATAGCACTAACATCCCATATCATAAAAATCTTTGAAAGGTCCTAAGAAGCAAGATCACCACCCATCTAGAAACCCATCAGTTACACAACCCAGGGCAACATGGGTTTAGAACAGGTCGCTCCTGTCTGTCTCAACTATTGGATCACTACGACAAGGTCCTAAATGCACTAGAAGACAAAAAGAATGCAGATGTAATATATACAGACTTGCAAAAGCCATCGACAAGTGTGACCATGGCGTAATAGCGCACAAAATGCGTGCTAAAGGAATAACAGGAAAAGTCGGTCGATGGATCTATAATTTCCTCACTAACAGAACACAGAGAGTAGTCGTCAACAGAGTAAAGTCCGAGGCAGCTACGGAGAAAAGCTCTGTTCCACAAGGCACAGTACTCGCTCCCATCTTGTTCCTCATCCTCATCCGACATAGACAAGGATGTCAGCCACAGCACCGTGTCTTCCTTGCAGATGACACCCAATCTGCATGACAGTGTCTTCCATTGCAGACACTGCAAGGCTCCAGGCGGACATCAACCAAATCTTTCAGTGGGCTGCAGAAAACAATATGAAGTTCAACGATGAGAAATTTCAATTACTCAGATATGGTAAACATGAGGAAATTAAATCTTCATCAGAGTACAAAACAAATCTGGCCACAAAATAGAGCGAAACACCAACGTCAGAGACCTGGGAGTGATCATGTCGGAGGATCTCACCTTCAAGGACCATAACATTTGTATCAATCGCATCTGCTAGAAAAATGACAGGATGGATAATGAGAACCTTCAAAACTAGGGAGGCCAAGCCCATGATGACACTCTTCAGGTCACTTGTTCTATCTAGGCTGGAATATTGCTGCACACTAACAGCACCTTTCAAGGCAGGTGAAATTGCTGACCTAGAAAATGTACAGAGAACTTTCACGGCGCGCATAACGAAGATAAAACACCTCAATTACTGGGAGCGCTTGAGGTTCCTAAACCTGTATTCCCTGGAACGCAGGAGGAAGAGATACATGATTATATACACCTGAAAATCCTAGAGGGACTAGTACCGAACTTGCACACGAAAATCACCACTACGAAAGCAAAAGACTTGGCAGACGATGCACCATCCCCCCAATGAAAAGCAGGGGTGTCACTAGCACGTTAAGAGACCATACAATAAGTGTCAGGGGCCCGAGACTGTTCAACTGCCTCCCAGCACACATAAGGGGGATTACCAACAGACCCCTGGCAGTCTTCAAGCTGGCACTGGACAAGCACCTAAAGTCAGTTCCTGATCAGCCGGGCTGTGGCTCGTACGTTGGTTTGCGTGCAGCCAGCAGCAACAGCCTTGTTGATCAGGCTCTGATCCACCAGGAGGCCTGGTCACAGACCGGGCCGCGGGGGCGTTGACCCCCGGAACTCTCTCCAGGTAAACTCCAGGTAAATGGCTTTTAGTTCTTCCTGTGATTGTTGTCTCCAGTAAGATTCCTTCAGCGTTAGTTCAATATTTGCAATTTCACTGACTAGTGCCTCCCTTCGTATTTCAGATATATTGGCCCCACTCAGCAGCTCTGTGACTCTTCACCTTTGTCCGTTTTGGGAACGTCTCTCTCTTTCTTGTTTACATCCTCTCTTTCTTTTTCTTAATGGAATGTGTCTTGAGCAGATCTCAAGAACCTGATGCTCAGGATATCTTCCCAACTTGTTCTATTTAGGACATGGTTTACTTGATCCCATTGTATGTTTTTGTTATTGAAATTGAATTTTGTGAAAAGACCATCATGACTGCTCACATTATGCTGGTCAGAAGCCCTGTGCATACATGTCTGTACCCCTATCATGTTGTGATGTGAGTGTGTTGTCTTTGATACGGTTATATTACTTATCAGATCGTCGTTGTTAGTGAAGATGAGGGCCAGCGTATTTTCTAGTCTTGTAGGCTCTACTATTTACTGATTTAAGGTGAATTTGGTGCAGAGATTTAATAGTTCATTTGTGTGTGAATTTTCATCTGAGCTGTCTACTGGGGTGTTCTCTGCTAGAACATTGTTTGTTTATACTCTTTCCATTTTAGGTGTCTCAAGTTGAAACCTCCTAGTAGTTACTAAGATGTAGGAGTTGGGAGATTTTCCAGACTGTGGTCAATTTTCACAAGCTGCTCCTGGAATTGCTGGGAAGTTGCGTCTGGAGGCTTGTATACAACCATAATGACAAGGTTTTGGTTTTCAGTCTTTACCACCAAAACTTCAACTACATCATTTTAGGTGTTTAGTAGTTCAGTGCAAGTGAGCGACTCTGTGTCATACAGCCCCCCCCCCTTGTTGCCTGTTTAGTCTGTCGCATCGGAATGGGTTATAACCTGGGATCCATATGTCGTTGTCATAATGATCCTTTATGTGGGTCTCTGTGAATGCTACAAACATTGCATTTGACTCCTTGAGCAGTCCTTTGATTTAAGAAATTTTTCACTTTTTTGACGGCTTTAGACCCTGTATGTTTGCAAAGATAAATGTCGTTATATCTGTGGAATCTAGGGGGGTTATATTTGCTGGCTCTAATATCTGTTGTTCTGGAGAAGAGGCCAATGTCCTTGTCTCTGCTCCAGAAGTGCTTTCAGTTGATGTTGTCATTTCTTGCCAGTCTTTTTCCCTCGTGACCCTAAAAAACCTCTGTCACTGGAGAGGTTTTGGCTCCCCTCTTTTGTTTCCAATAGTCTGGCTGGTCTGTGTCTTCTAATCTCCTTTAGATGATGTGCCTGGCAGTATGCATTGTAGCATTTTCTTTCATGGATTGATGAGTGACACATTTCTGGGTGAATTAAGTTACAGGAGGCGATGTTGCACTCTCCTGTTGTCATGTGGGTGCGGCATTTTTTGGGATAGTTAAAGGTGCATGTCCCACCTGTTTTACCAGATATACCATGCCTGCAGATACCCAAGGCATAGTATTTACATAGATTGTAATTCTGTTTGCTAGGATTTATTGTAGCCGCGTTTGCTGCTGGTGCATTTATTTTTCCTGTTTCCTCAATATCTTTCACACCTGTATGGACATCAGTGCTTCCACCAGGTTTTGTTGGTAGTGTGTTGACACTATTCTCTGAGGCTTCATCCCCTTTTGATCCATCTCCAGTAGTATCTCTATTTTGAACCTGTGTGGACTGAATAACTTTGTCTTCACTGTCCTCCAGGACAACACTAGTACCCTCACGAGCACGCAATCCACGGAATGAAATTAGCTCAGAGCATCCACACCACCGTATGTCCTCGGATCAACAGAAAACGCCTTAGCTCTGCTGGGTGCTTCATTCTTGTAGGATTGCGTGGTCCTGGGGTGTCATGTGTGATTTTGGGTCACCATGAGGTGGGCTAAAGTGACATTGGTTTGAATCCTCGGCAAGTCGCAGTGTTGTTATTGATTACATATATATATATATAAACATATATATTTATATATATATATATACATATATATATATATATATAAATATATATATATATATATTTATATATATATATTATATATATTATTATTATTATTATTATTATTATTATTTTTTTAAATTTAAAACACTGGCCGATTCCCACCAAGGTAGGGTGGCCCAAAAAAAAAAAAAACTTTCACCATCATTCACTCCATCACTGTCTTTGCCAGAAGGGTGCTTTACACTACAGTTTTTAAACTGCAACATTAACCCCCTCCTTCAGAGTGCAGGCACTGTACTTCCCATCTCCAGGACTCAAGTCCGGCCTGCGGTTTCCCTGAACCCCTTTCATAAATGTTACTTTGCTCACACTCCAACAGCACGTCAAGTATTAAAAACCATTTGTCTCCATTCACTCCTATTAAACACACTCACGCATGCTTGCTGGAAATCCAAGCCCCTCGCATACAAAACCTCCTTTACCCCCTCCCTCCAACCTTTCCTAGGCCGACCCCTACCCCGCCTTCCTTCCACTACAGATTGATACACTCTTGAAGTAATTCTGTTTCGTTCCATTCTCTCTACATGTCCGATCCACCTCAACAACCCTTCCTCAGGCCTCTGGACAACAGTTTTGGCAATCCCACACCTCCTCCTAACTTCAAAAATACGAATTTTCTGCATTATATTCACACCAAACACAGCCCTCAGACATTACATCTCCACTGCCTCCAGCCTCCTCCTCGCTGCAACATTCATCACCCATGCTTCACACCCATATAAGAGCGTTGGTAAAAACTATATTCTCATACATTCCCTCTTTGCTTCCAAGGACAAAGTTCTTAGTCTCCACAGACTTCTAAGTGCATCGCTCACCCTATTCACCTCATCAATTCTATGATTCACCTCATCTTTCATAGCCCCAATCCGCTGACACGTCACTTCCAAATATCTGAATACATTCACCTCCTCCTACTCTCTCTTTCCAGTCTCATATCCAATCTTTCATCACCTAATCTTTTTGTTATCCTCATAACCTTACTCTTTCCTGTATTCACTTTTTAAATTTTTTTCTTTTACATACCCTACCAAATTTTATCCACCAACCTCTGAAACCTCTCTTCAGAATCTCCCAAGAGCACAGTGTCATCAGCAAAGGCAACTGTGACAACTCCCACTTTATGTGTGATTCTTTATCTTTTAAATCCACGCCTCTTGACAAGACCATCGCATTTACTTCTCTTACAGCCATCTAAAATATATTTTTAAAAACCTCGGTGACATCACACATCCTTGCTAAGGCCACCCTTTTACTGGGAAATAATCTCCCTCCTTCCTACATACTCTAACTTGAGCCTCACTATCCTCGTAAAAACTCTTCACTGCTTTCAGTAACCTACCTCCTACACCCCACACCTGCAACATCTGCCACATTGCCCCTATCCACCCTGTCATACGCCTTTCCAAATCCATAAATGCCACAAAAACCTCTTTAGCTTATCTAAATACTGTTCACTTATATGTCTCACTGTAAACACTTGGTCTACACACCGCCTACCCTTTTCCCAAAGCCTCCTTGTTCATCTGCTTTCCTATTCTCTGTCTTACTCTTAATTCTTTCAATAATAACTCTACCATACACTTTACCAGGTATAAACAACAGACTTATCCCCCTATACTTTTGCACTCTCTTTTGTCCCCCTTTGCCTTTATACAAAGGAACTATTGCATGGTCTCTTCCAACCCCTAGGTACCTTACCCTCTTCCAAACATTTATTAAATAATAACACCAACCACTTCAAAACTATATCCCCACCTACTTTTAACATTTCTATTTTTATCCCATCAATCCCAGCTGCTTATCCCTTTCTTTTTAAATCTACTGACTCACGAACTTCCCCCACACCCCACAACTGGCTCTTCCTCACTCCCACAAGACGTTATTCCTCCTTGCCCTATACACGAAATCACAGCTTCCCTATCTTCATCAACATTTAACAATTCCTCAAAATATTCCCTCCATCTTCCCAATACCTCTAACTCTCCATTTAACAACTCTCCTCTCCTATTTTTTTTAAATGACAAATCCATTTGTTCTCTAGGCTTCCTTAAAATTGTTAATCTCATTCCCAAAAATTTTTCTTATTTTACAACAAAATTTGTTGACAACATCTCACCCACTCTCTCATTTGTTCTCTTTTTTTCATTGCTTCACCACTCTCATACATTCCCCTCTTTGCTTCCAAGGACAAAGTTCTCTTTTTCTCCATATACTCTTTCTTCCTTGCATACCTGGAGGTTTACCTGGAGAGAGTTCCGGGGGTCAACGCCCCCGCGGCCCGGTCTGTGACCAGGCCTCCTTAGGTCAGTGTCCCAGGATGCGACCCACACCAGTCGACTAACACCCAGGTACCCATTTTACTGATGGGGAACATAGACAACAGGTGGAAAGAAACACGTCCAATGATTCTACTCTGGCTGGGAATCGAACCCAGGCCCTCGCCGTGTGAAGCGAGAGCGTTAACCACCAGGCCACTTCTACTTTGTAAAAACTTCTCATATGCTAACTTTTTCTCCCTTACTACTCTCTTTACATTATCATTCCACCAATTGCTCCTCTTCCCTCCTGCAACCACTTTCCTGTAACCACAAACTTTGCTGAACACTCTAACACTACATTTTTAAACCTACCCCATACCTCTTCGACCCCATTGCCTATGCTCTCATTAGCCCATCTATCCTCCAATAGCTGTTTATATCTTACCCTACCTGCCTCCTCTTTTAGTTTATAAACCTTCACCTCTCTCTTCCCTGATGCTTCTATTCTCCTTGTATCCCATCTACCTTTTACTCTCAGTGTAGCTACAACTAAAAAGTGATCTGATATATATGTGGGCCCCTCTATAAACATGGACATCCTGAAGTCTACTCAACAGTTTTTTTATCTACCAATACATAATCCAACAAACTACTGTCATTTCGCCCCAATCATATCTTGTATACATATTTATCCTCTTTTTCTTAAATATGTATTATCTATAACTAAACCTCTTTCTATACAAAGTTCAATCAAAGGGCTCCCATTATCATTTACACCTGGTACCACCAAACTACCTACCACACCCTCTCTAAAAGTTTCTCCTACTTTAGCATTCAGGTCCCCTACCACAATTACTCTCTCACTTGGTTCAAAGGTTCCTATTCATTCACTTAACATCTCCCAAAATCTCTCTCTCTCTCTACACTCCTCTCTTCTCCAGGTGCATACATGCTTATTATGACCCACTTCGCATCCAACCTTTACTTTAATCCACATAACTGATCCTTCAACATTACTGCTACCCCTTCCTTAGCTCTTACTCTCTCAGATACTCCAGATTTAATCCCATTTATTTTTCCCCACTGAAACTCACCTACCCCTTCAGCTTTGTTTCGCTTAGGGCCAGGACATCCAACTTCTTTTCATTCATAACATCAGCAATCATCTGTTTCTTGTCATCCGCACTACATCCACGCACATTTAAGCATCCCAGTTTTATAAAGTTTTTCTTCTTCTCTTTTTTAATAAATGTTTACAGGAGAAGGGGTTATTTTTTTTATATATTTTATTTAAAACCTATGCAGCGTAACATAAAAATAAAAATAAACAGGAAACAGTATGGATCTAAATCCAAAAGGTTCGCACACTGACAAAATAAACCCGACACAAAATACCTGACACAAAATGATTGCACCTATATACTCGCAAGGTATTGCTGTATAACATACAACAATAACTTACGGCACGAACATAGCTACAAATAAACACAGTCACAGGGTCGTGAACTGAAATATATACACATTCATGATTCAAAACCTTACATATATATAAAATTTACATATAACATGACATGTCCAATGCTCAATACAATAAAAAAAAAATATACAAGAAAGAGTATCCATTAATCCCATCCTTCTCATTAATCAATAAACCAAAATCTAACATCATAACCTTACTAGAACATCTACATACTTATCCCTAACAATACAGCTTTACATATACTAAAATACGAATATATATATATATATATATATATATATATATATATATATATTATATATATATATATATATATATATATATATATATATATATATATATATATATATATATATATATATGTCGTGCCGAATAGGCAGAACTTGCGATCTTGGTTTAAATAGCAACGCTCATCTTGCCATATAGGACAAGTGAAAATTTGTGTATGCAATAATTTCGCCAAAATCATTCTGAACCTAACGAAAAAAATATATTTCACTGTGTTTGTTTAGTATTAAATTACTGTAAATAAATCTAAAATATATTTAGTTGGGTTAGGCTAAAATAAATTGTTCTTGTTATAATAAGGTTAGGTAAGTTTTCTAAGTTCCTTTTGGTGCAAAATTATAAATTTTTACATCAACATTAATGAAAAAATATATCTTTAAACGTATAAGAGAAAATTTTAGAAAGGACTTAATTTTAAATGAGTTCTTGCTAATTGACCAGTTTTACATATTCGGCACGACATATATATATATATATATATATATATATATATATATATATATATATATATATATATATATATATATATATATATAATATATATATATATATATATATATATATATATATATATATATATATATATATATATATATATATATATATATATATATATATATATATATATATATAATATGTATATAAAGAAAAGAGCTTAGATTTAAAAACGAAAGGCTCATTACTGGTACAATAAACCAGTGTACAAAATCTCAGACACAAATGGACTGCGTCTATAAACTGTCTAGATATGTCTGTCTACCATACAGCTAAAACTTACATCAAGAACATAGCAATGAAAACAAACCGGTATCAGGGTACTGACCTTAATTATAAACTTTAAAATGAATCGAAACATACATATATAAAGTTTTACATAACGCCTGACCTAATGACAAAGGCTCAATGGAATAGAAAGGAATATACACACAAAAAAATGTTTATCAAAATCACATAAATAAAAAAAAAAGAAAAAAAAAAAAACAGTATATAAGTATATCTCTACATACAAAAACCGAGCACAAACATAAATTCAAACTAAAACACACTTCATATCACAAAGAACAATATTACTCAAGAATCGTGTCATACGAGACTGATACACATCCAAATAATGCAAAAAAAAAACTTTGAGATTACAGCATACATTCCTGAAATATGATATATAGATCATAACGAGTCCTCAAGTTCTACATCCACACTTGGCAAGAGAACCACAAGGTTGATGCAAATAATGCCTCAATGAAAACCAGGAAAACATTCCAAACGCACATTCACAACACTCTCACGACCCCCCCCCCAGGGAGGCGAGCCCGCTGTGACCCCCTGACTCCCTCTCAACCTATGAAAACCCCTTCACTCACTCATTATCAATCACAGATTCACGAGAATCCCTAACGTTAGCATTCTACACCCCTCTGAGAAAACCTGATCCCACCTCCTCCCATACAATTCTCTGTTACGACACATCGTACGATAGAACGTTATCGCCAGAACCTTCCTTCGCTCTTCACTATCCCCTCTTCCCCTCATCACCCACAATATATGTATGTAATCTACCATGATATAATCTAAAGCTCTTATGTCGCCCTCGTCTAACCCCACCCATATCTAGACTTAAAGCACGCAGAACCGACACCCCACGACCACCCACCCTCTGTACCAACCTACTTAACCAGCACCTGACCTCTTCTAACCCTTCACAAAATAAACTATATGGAATGCAGTCTCGTCCCTTCCACAGATACCACACCCCCCACCCTCCACAACCTGTTTGTTTCGTAGTATCGCTCCAGACGGAAGCATCCATGCAAAAAACGATACATCACCTAACGCTCCCGAGGGTTTAACGTCATCTTACTAATTCTATACCAAATACTCTTCCATGCATACATGGGGAACAAGCCTCAACTGGGACAACGCACCTCCCTAAAAGCAATCTACACAAAACCCTTATGCGAACCTTTCTCAGTTCCTCAACCAACATCACGGCCCTGAAAACGATTTCGCATTCCCTCAACTCCATTCCTCGATACCACATACCCAGCCTGTAATGCATCCTGCCCAACTGTCCCGTGTTCACACCCACACGCAAAACTTCCCATTTAAGAAACACACATTTAGCCCTCTGTCTTCATATCCATCAACCCCAACCCACCCTGACTTACAGGTAACATTATAACTTCTCTCCTTAACCAATCACAATGTGAACCCAGCAAAAATTTGTATACTCGTCTTAAGATCCCCGCAATCGCTGTCCCTGTAATTGGGAACACAGCTGCGACATGCCAAACCTTACTATACAATAAAATGTTTACAACTATCACTCGCTGTATAAGAGTTAGGTGCTGGGGTCTCAGAACACCTAGACGCCCCACGATCGTTTCCAGTAACCTATCCGAGTTTTCCACCCGCGCCACCACCATGTCATTAAGTAAGTAAGTAAGTAAGTAAATTTATTCAGGTATACACAATACAGTTACATAGAATTATCATACATAGCAGCATTGTGTAGAGAACCTAGGATAACCCAAAAAAGTCAGACAGAGTGACTTATTTCCATTGGGGTCCTTTTACCTTATTATTATAATATAAGGTTATAATATTTTCTTATTATTCTATAATGAAGATAACATCTTATTATCATACTAAAAAGACTATCTACTACACGAGGGTCATTAAGACTATCTACAATACGAGGGTCATTAAGACTATCTACTAAACCATACCCCGGCCGGGATTGAACCCGCGGTCATAGAGTCTCAAAACTCCAGCCCGGCCGGGGGTATGGTTTATTTGCAATCGTGTCATTACGATTTCTTAAGTCAAGACTATCTACTACCCGAGGGTCATTACGACTATCTACAATACGAGGGTCATTACTAGGGATAAGGTAAAATTTACACGTATTTTAGCTAAAAAATAGAAAATCATTCCCCTCCCTTTCTGTTGCTTCATTCATCAGACACTTTTTGGCAGTCTTCTTGAACTGGTTCATGCTATGACTGGTCTTGACATTTGTGGGTAGTCTGTTCCATTCCTTTATTGCTGTACAATAAAAGGTGTTTGAAGCCTTGGCCACTGACTGTGGGTACTACAAAGTTGTGCTCTCTCCCCTTAGTACTATGATTGCTGCGGTTCCCAACCTTGACAAAATTGACAGCAAGATATTCTGGACACTGTTTGTGAGCTATTTTAAAAAACATGATTTAGCTTCAGTTGTTTACTCTGTCTTCAACATTCAGCATACCCAACTGCTGTTTAATTCATCCTGGCCTACATGTTCTCTTGGTCCCAGCCCCAGGATGAATCTTACGATTTGTTCTGGGTGATTTGCAGTCTATCTTTCAGTTTTTTTGTAAAGGCAGAGTAACAAAGAAGAGCAAGCGTAATCCATAGGCATTGTAATAAGGGCTAGACATAGGGTCCTGCGAGCCCTCAGTAGTAGAACGTTGCTTGTCTATACGGGGAACTTCAGCCTGGCATTCGCCTATAAATAATCCCACAAATCTTTAAAGACACCGCCCATTCTTTAACAACTTACGCCCTCCCCCCCCACCCCCCACCCAAGAACCTTGACTTCGCACTATTTACCTGCTTTTCCCGTGGCACTTCCAACACTTGCATAACCTCGTCCAACACTCCCACTGACATTGTTCGCATCGCTATTGGGCCGTGCAGACAGGCTGCGCAGTAGCTCCTGATTCAACTGATTTCTGCGCAGTTTTCACAGACCACTACAAGTCACAAGATGGCGGACCGACAAGGCAGGAGAGTTAACACGGTCTGTGTTGCATTCACACTAGGCTCCCTCAGTATTTCTACAATGCACACATTAATGCCAAGCATTATATGAGACCTCTATGGCATCCCCAACGAAGAATTATATGGCGTAGCTTTGAATGGGATGTCAAGGATATTTATAAAATTCGGGGAATGCCGGCTTCTCCCAACAAGATTGTGGAAACTTTTCAAGAAAGGAGAATGGTAGTGAATTCGGCTGTGGAAGTGTGTCTACATGACGTGTCGACGTATGTTACCTGGGTTAAGGTAAGAAATGTGCCTTTCGAGGCAGAGGAGTACGATCTGCGGGATGTTTTCGGCAGATACGGAACGGTGCTGCAGGCCCAAGGGAGTGTGGAGAGAGGGCCCATACGAGGGGTTCCCGGAGGGCTCCTTCACCATCAAGATGACGTTCCGCCAGTCGATTCCCTCTTATGTACGTCTGGAGAAATATAGGACCCAGGTGTTTGTTCATTACACGGGCCAAAGGAAGACTTGCAGACTATGCAACTCTTTTGAGCATATGGCTGCCCAGTGCCCCCGTCGACTGGTTGGCCACTCCCAGGACCAGTCACCTGTGGGCCTACGGGCTGAGGCTTTCGTGACTGAGCCTGGTACCTCCGCTGGGCAAGTTCCCAAGCTTTGGAGTGATGAGATGCAACAGGAGGACACACAGTCTACGATGTGTGCCACCTTGTCTGTGGATGCATCGACCATGCCCACGCTTACAGTGGATCCTGTGGAGCCTGAGGTTTTGCCACAGGATAAGTTGCTGGAAGACGTGTTGCAGGACCTTCTAGATGGAACAGAACATGGTCCTGTTGTTTCCACGTCGTGTCGTGAGTTAACGACTGAGGAAGCCCCAAACATGGAAAATGCAGGACAAAACCACGTTTGTACGGACGCATAAGGTGGTGGTGGAGGTTCACCAGGAGGCTTTGCCTAGCGAGGAGATGCATGTGCATGGCAGCTCCCGCAAATGTTCGGCAGGAGCGTCGGATATGGACGACGTCTTGACCACCGGACGCGCCCAGGGGGGAAATCGGGGGCCCGAAAGTGGCTGAGCCGCCTGTCACAGAAGGGATTAGTTTCAAGGTCCCAGCATAAGGGTAGAGTGCGGGGGGAGGGGGGTCTCGAGGAAGCCGATGACAAAGACGGGCAGTCTAATGTGGGAGTGGGAACAGGAAAGACCAAAAACTTTGAGGTAAACCACTTTTTTTTGTAAATTCAAGTGTGTTACTATCAATGCCAATGGCTTAAGGATTGAAGTTAAAAAAGTGTGGATGGAGGGTTTTTGCGTCGTTACGATGGGGATGTGTTTTATGCAAGAAATAATTATAATTTGTTTAGAGAGTTACGGTTGAAAGGCTACCGAATGTATGTAAGTAAATTCTTTAAAAATTTAAAAGGGAGGGGTGGCTATGCGGTGAAGGAGTCCAGCCTTGGAGCATCTTGGGATGGGAGGAGGGGGGAGATGGAAGGGTGGTGAGGGTGGATGGGTATTGGGGTGGGGTTAGAGTTTGTTTTATCGGATTTTATATGCCAGTGGACAGTAATTCTAAGTTAAAATAGACTTTGTGAGGGAGGCTTTAACGTTTCACATCGGGTGGTTTACCTTTAATTTCGGTCTTAGGTGGGGATTGGAATTGCATTATCCGCCATGGGGATGTTGAGCCAAGGGGGGGCGGGGGTGGTTCTCCCTGTCCTAAGAAATCTGCTGGGGGATGTAGGGGTTTATGATGTAGTGGGGAGGGGTGGGTGGGGGTGGAACATACGTTTGTGCGCAGAGGTTATGCAGCCCTACTGGATAGGATTTATGCAACACAAGGGAAATTCGATTTGGGCGCTTTGCAGACCCTGATCTTGGATTTTCCGATCCCATGCAGTGCTAGCGGACTTGGACTGGGATGGAATGATCAGGGTTTATTCAGGGTATTGGAAACTGAATTGGGCGGCTCTTCGGGGGAAGGGAATGGGTTGCTTTTCAGGATTGGTGGAAAAATATTGGGAAACGCAGATGGCAGATGAATGTTTTTTTGGAATGGGGGGAACACGTGCCAAAACCCGGAATAGCGAGTTATTATAAGAAGCGGTGAAGGAGGAAGCAAGGTGGAGGTTTGGGCTGCAAAACTATTTGGAGGGGCAGCTAAATGATTACTATGTGGAGGGTGGAAGTAGTAGGTATGACGACATTGAACATCTTCGTAGTCGACTTGCAGAAATTCACAATGAACGTTGTAATGCGGTTCGAGTCAGAGCAGGTATGGAAGAAGTGCTCTGGGGTGACAAACCTTCCGGTTGTGTCTTGCGCAAGTTCAGGGTCAGACAACAGGCGACGTCCCTTTTGCAATTGGAAGTATGCACGGGTTTGGGTGGTTACAGCATGGACAGCATGAGTTTTTATGCTTATCTATGGTTTGGAGAAAAGCTATGGCGGGGAGTAGGGGGGGTCCAGGACGGTGGCCTGGTGGGGAGGGATTTCAGAAAAGTTGTAAGTGACAGGGATAGAACGGTACTAGAAGGTAGAATTCGAGTGGAGGAGGTAGAGGAGGCGATTTTTAGTATGAGTAAAGGAAAGGCACCAGGTATAGATGGCATTTCGAATGATTTTTATAGGGCGCATTGGGGAAGTATAAAGCATTGTTTGGTTGATGTATTGAATTGCATGCTCACGGAGGGGGGTTAGGTATGTCGAAAAGTACGGGGGTAGTTTGTGTTGGTGCCAAAAAGGGAGGGGGGAGGGGTCTGAGTGCATATAGAGCAATATCTCTTATTGTGCTCGGACTATAAAATCTTTGCAAAGTTTTAGGAAATAGAATGAGGAAGGTTATGGGGTCGGTTATTCACGAGGGACAGCTAGGAATACCAGGTAGGGCATGGGATGGGCATGTACGAAATTAGGGAATTTTTGGAGGAATGTCAAGGGGTTGGTGTCCTCGGGCTTGACTGGCAAAATGCTTACGACTGTGTTGATAGAGATTTATTGAGGCTTATTTTATTGAAGCAGGGTTTTGGAGAGGAGATTGTAAGATGGGTTGATACCTTGTATGTCTTGGCTATGATACGTGTACAGGGAAACGGTTTAAATTGGGGGAGCCGGTCCGTATGGAAAGGGGTTTGAGGCAAGGGTGCCCCCTTCACAGCTGCTTTTTGCTTGTATGCAAAAACCCTTTTATGAGCTGGTGGATGGGGGTTTGAGGCGTGGGACGCGGAGCAGTGACCATGCAGAGCGTGTGGTCGGGTACGTAGATGATACCACGATTTTGTTAAAAGGGGATCGTGGGATGGATTGTCGAGTTTTTTGGGACAGAGTCTGGCATGTGCGTCAATAAAGCAAAATCGAAATTATTGGAGGTGGGTACATGGGTGAGGGGGAGGTTGGGCGAAAAGTATGGGTGGTCAGTCGTGGTGCAACTTAGAATATGTGGTATCGTGTACATGGCAGATGAGAGGGAGGGCCGGAGGGTGAACTCAGAATTGGTGGTTAATAAGGCTTTAGATCGACTTCGAGGGCTAAGAGCTGGGGATGTATCTTTGCAGCAGAGGACAGTAGTGGTTAATACACTTGTTTATAGTAAAGTATGGGGTGTGGCTGAGGTGTACCCTTTAAGAAATGTGGATATTCAGGAACTGCAGAGAAGGGTCTTACGTTATGTTTGGGGTTTCGGGAGGGCTTGGTTAAGCCGGGAGGTTGTCATGACCCATGTTCGCCGTGGGGGTTTAGGTCTCCTGGCTTTGGGGCCACGGGTGAAGGCCCTCTAAGTTAAGCAACGGTTCCTCAGGGCGGGCGGTGAGAAGGGCATCCGGGTGGGTCGGGTAAGATAAGATAAGATAAGATAAGATTTCGTTCGGATTTTTAACCCCGGAGGGTTAGTCACCCAGGATAACCCAAGAAAGTCAGTGCGTCATCGAGGACTGTCTAACTTATTTCCATTGGGGTCCTTAATCTTGTCCCCCAGGATGCGACCCACACCAGTCGACTAACACCCAGGTACCTATTTGCTGCTAGGTGAACAGGACAACAGGTGTAAGGAAACGTGTCGAAATGTTTCCACCCGCCGGGAATCGAACCCGGGCCCTCCGTGTGTGAAGCGGGAGTTTTAGCCACCAGGCCACCGGGCCATGATTGACATGCGTAAATGGTGGAGCGGCAGGGGATTAATCGAGTGTGAGGACATGCTACATTTGTTATTAAAATTGAGAAATGCGCAACGGATTCAGGTGGGGCAAATGGTCAGCATACGTTGTCGTAAGGAAATTGTACAGGGATTGTCTGTTTTTCCGCTGTATAATTGGGGGGAAATATGGGACGGATTTTGTAAACTTAAGTTGGCACCAAGGGTTCGTGAATTGGTGTACAGGTTTGTCATGGGGATTTTAGCATCAAAATCGGTCTTAAATAGGATGGGTTTGGTAAGGGAGGCGGATTGCTTACGTTGCGGTCTCGAAGAAACAGCTTTTCATGCAGTCTACTTTTGTGATACCTTGGGCAAAGTTCGTTCGTGGTTGGGGCAGGTTTTCGATTTTCTTAGTGGGGGAAGTATCTCAACCTTATGAGCCTTAACATTAGACGTTAGCGGAGTATCAAGTGAGGTACGAAGAGCAATAATGTACGTGGTGGCTGATTTTCTTTATATATCGTGGGGGATGCGGGGAAACCGGGGAACAGTTAGGATCAGGGCAATTGCGGCAGGTATCTACAGAACGTATTGCAGAAATAAGCTATATATGGTAGAAGTTGGGATAATAGTTTTCCTGCAAAACTATCGAAGTCTTACTGTTCAAAGGTTGCTGCAACTGGGGGTGGGGTAAGGCAACGGGGGGCTGGACTACCCCGGTGGTAGCACAAACGGTGGGTTCGGGACTCCAGGATAGAGGGCGGGTTTTGGGGAGTGACGTGTATGTATTATGAATGGTTCCGTGCGTTGTGTGTGTATGGTTGTGGGGTTTGTGTGGAAAAATGTGATCTTGGATTTAATCCTAATATGGTCAAGCATCTTGATAATACAGATAAAAAGCAATATTTCAGTATATGTTCCAGCCTCTGCAAGACTGAACTGGGTCCCGACTATGGCCGGGGCTTGGTGAAGTATGTTGGGTCTTTCCTGGGATTCCCGTTAGGTTTTGTTTAGTTATTTGTAAGCGGAAGCCTCGCTGATATCACCGATAAAAGTACACGTTATACTGCCCTTTAAGGGGAATGTTCATAAGCAGACCTTTACCTGGAGTTTACCTGGAGAGAGTTCCGGAGGTCAACGCCCCCGCGGCTCGGTCTGTGACCAGGCCTCCTGGTGGATCAGAGCCTGATCACCAGGTGTTACTGCTGGCTGCACGCAAACCAACATACGAGCCACAGCCCGGCTGATCAGGAACCGACTTTAGGTGCTTGTCCAGTGCCAGCTTGAAGACTGCCATGAGTCTGTTGGTAATCCCCCTTATGTATGCTGGGAGGCAGTTGAACAGTCTCGGGCCCCTGACACTTATTGTATGGTCTCTTATTAACGTGCTAGTGACACCCCTGCTTTTCATTGGGGGGATGTTGCAGCTTCTGCCAAGTCTTTTGCTTTCATAGTGAGTGATTTTCGTGTGCAAGTTCGGTACTAGTCCCTCTAGGATTTTCCAGGTGTATATAGTCATGTATCTCTCCCGCCTGCGTTCCAGGGCCGTGAAGGTTCTCTGTACATTTTCTAGGTCAGCAATTTCACCTGCCTTGAAAGGTGCTGTTAGTGTGCAGCAATATTCCAGCCTAGATAGAACAAGTGACCTGAAGAGTGTCATCATGGGCTTGGCATCCCTCGTTTGAAGGTTCTCATTATCCATCCTGTCATTTTTCTAAACAGATGCGATCGATACAGTGTTATGGTCCCTTTAAGGAGAGATCCTCCGACATGATCACTCCCAGGTCTTTGACGTTGGTGTTTCGCTCAATTTTGTGGCTAGAAATTTGTTTTGTACTCCGATGAAGATTTAATTTCCTCGTGTTTACCATATCTGAGTAATTGAAATTTCTCATCGTTGAACTTCATATTGTTTTGCAGCCCACGAAAGATTTGGTTGATGTCCGCCTGGAGCCTTGCAGTGTCTGCATGGAAGACACTGTCATGCAGATTCGGGGGTCATCTGCAAAGGAAGACACGGTGCTGTGGCTGACTCCTTGTCTATGTCAGATAGAGGAAAGAGGAACAAGATGGGAGCGAGTACTGTGCCTTGTGGAACAGAGCTTTTCACGTGCCTGCCCCGAACTTTACTCTGTTGACTACTACTCTCTGTGTTCTGTTAGTGAGGAAATTATAGATCCATCGACCGACTTTTCCTGTTATTCCTTTAGAACGCATTTTGTGCGCTATAACGCCATAGTCACACTTGTCGAAGGCTTTTGCAAAGTCTGTATATATAACATCAGCATTCTTTTTGTCTTCTAGTGCATCTAGGACCTTGTCGTAGTGATCCAATAGTTGAGACAGACAGGGGCGACCTGTTCTAAACCCATGTTGCCCGGGTTGTGAAAATGGGGTTTTAAGGGGGGTTTGTTTTACTTTTTAGGATTTTTTGAAGATTTTTATGATATGGGATTTTTGTGTTCGTTGTAGTTTTTGCTGTTGTTTTTTCTCCCCCCTTTGGGAGTGGGGCTATGTCTGTTGTTTTTAGTAACTGGGGGAGCCCCCCGTGTCCATGCCCCTCTCCTAGGGGGTGAAGGTCCGTTAGGGGTTTTGGTTCTTGTGAACCGGAGTTCCATGGTCTGGCCCCCTGGGGCAGAGTGCGGGGGCATGTCATTTATCGTTTTCGAAGTCTTTTTGGCGTCAGGAAAAATCGATAATTTGTGTTAAAAATTTGTGGCTCTCTCATAAAAATTCTTTTTTGTTTGACCTCAGTCTATTTTGTGTTGCAAAAAACTGGTTTATTGGGATTTAAGTGTCACTCATTTCTTGCTGTCATTGCGGGGGGCCCCATCTTGTTTAAGTAAGGGCCCCATATGGAGTTGTTCTGCTTTAATTTGGCATGGGAAAAATTTACTTTGGGTGTTCCGGGCAAAAAGTTGGGGTCTGTGTTGTTAGATATCTTCCCCAGCTTATATCGGTTAGGATTTGGTTTTTTGGGCCCCCCACTTTATTTTTTTGTTATTGAAGTTAAATTTTTGGTGAATGTCCCTCGTGACTAATCTCATTTGTCGGTCGGGGGGCTCCAGCAACATGACTGAACTCAATTTGTTGTGATTGAGTTATTTTTTTTGATATGGTGAATTTTTACAGATCTCATTGTTAGTGAAGAGGGGGTCTAGTGTTTTCCTTTTTGTAGGCTTTTATTTGCTGGTTTAAATTTAAATTTTTGTGAGAGTTTAAAAAAGTGTTGAGTGGAGTTTTCTCCGAGCTCCCTCCTTGGGTTATTATGCAAAAATATTTTTGCTATATTCCTCCATTTTAGGTGCCAAAAGTAAAAATTTCCCCCGGAGCAGATTTTGGGGTGCGGGGAGCTTGAAGTTTTCCAGACAGTGGCCCATTTTTTAAAAGGTTCTGGAATTGCTGGGATTTTCCATCGGAGGCTTGTAGTACAAATGACTGGTTTTGGTTCTAGCCTTTACTGTTTAAATTCCCACTTGATTTGGGAATTAAGAGTTTGTGAAACAAGTGACTCTGAAATGTACAGGAAAAACCCCCCCCCTTTCCCCCTGTTCACTCTGTCCATCTGTTAGGTTGAACCCTGGGATCCATATTTCGTTTTTTAGGTGTGCTGTGGTAAGAGTGTAATCCCACTGAAATATAGGGTTTGTGTTGTGTGTGAGGTCTAATCCCACGTAATTACGGTGTGTTGTGTGTGAAGTGCAATAGCCTGAAATATAGGGGTTTTGTGTGTGAGGTGATCACCACTGTAATTATGGGGGTGTGTGAAGAGTGTAATACCCTGAAATTTAGGTGTGTTGTGTGTGAGAGTGTAATACCCTGTAATATTCGGTGTTTTTTGTGTGGAGGAGTTTCCCACTGTAATATAGGGTTTTGGTTGGTGTGAGACGTAATACGTTGTATATTACGGTGTGTTATGTGTGAGAGTTTAATAGCCTGTAAAACGGTGTGTTGTGTGTGAGAGGTAATCCCTCTGAATATACGGGTGTTGTGTGTGAAAGTGTAATTCCTGTAATTATGACATTAAAATGGTTTTAAAAAATCCCGACAGGTTTTTTGGTAAAGACCATATGCAACAGTTAGGTATCTTTTTGTGAAACGTTTCGCTACACAGTAGGCTTCTTCAGTCAATACAGAAGAGTTGATGGAAGCAGAAGATTTTGAAAAAGATGTAATCAGCCATCCCTTAAAGTTTTGGGTGGTCGCCCTCATTGGAAAAAGAGCATTGTTCCTGTTAAAACAATATGGAGAAAAGTGACAGGTGGAGCTTTTTATAGCCCCAAGGGTGAGAGTGGCCCATAGGAGAGGTAGAATCAGATATTGAGAAGTCAGGCCCCTCTCAAATCCAGCCCCTCACTAGGGGGAAGTTGTCAAAAGTTGATTGCGGTCTTCCCCAAGATACCCTTGGTTTGCAGTGTCTGACAGATTGTACAAAAAAAGGGTATAAAATCCGAAGGTTGTTGGGTAAGCCATTGCAACGTTGGGTATTTTTATTGTGAAACTTTCGCCTAACAGTGGGCTTTTTCAGTCAAGTCAGAAGGTTGATAAAGCGAAGTATTTGAAGACGATGTAATCAGTCCATCCCCTTAAAGTTTTGAGGTGGTCAGTCCCTCTTTGGGGAAAAGAGCATTTTTCCATGTAAAAACATATGTGTTGCTATGTGTCTTACCTCAACCTGTCGGTATTTTATACCTTTTAATGTTAATCTGTCGAAAATGAAAACAAAAGGGGATTTGGGTTTCAGCCCTGCAATAAACTTCGACAACTTCCACTGTGGGGGGGGGATTTGGGGGACCTGACCTTTAAACATCTGGTTCTTCCCTCTCCTGGGCCTACGTCTCACCTCTTGGCGCTTTTAAGCCCATCTTTCACTTATCTCCTTTTTGTTTTCATACTAGGGGAAAAATCCCTTTCTCCAGACTGGGGGGACTGACCCTTAAAAATTTTAAGGGGTTTACTGATTACACGTCTTCAAGTTTTTGCTTCTATAACTCTTCTGTATTTGGTGAAAAACCCTATTTGGGTAGGCGAAACGTTTCACAATAAAGATACCTAACTGTTGATATGTGTCTTACCTAACATTTATGGTGAGTTGTGGTGGAAGGTAATGACTGTAATTCGGTTGTTGTGTGAGGTGTAATGCCACTGTAATATCGCTGTGCTGTGTTGTGACAGTGTATTACCACTTTTATTACGGGTGTTGTGTGTGAGGTGTAAACCACTGTAATTACGGTGTTTTGTGTGTGAGAGTGTTTTCCCACTGTAATTACGGGTTTTGTGTGAGAGTGTAATGCCATGTAATATACGCTGTGCTTTTGTGACAGGTATTACCACGAAATTACGGGTGTTGTGTAAAGATTTAAATACCACAGAAATATCGGTGTTTTGGTTTTGGAGTGTAATCGACTGAAATATACGGTGTTTTGGTGTGTGAGAGTGCTTCCCCGCTGTAATATACGGGTTTTGTTTGTGTGAGAGTGTTACCACTGAAATTACGGTTTTTTTTGGTGTGTGAGGTGATTACCACTTAATATAGGGTGTGTTGTTTAAGAGTTAAATTTTCATGAAATAAAAGGTGTGTTATGTGTGGAGTGTTACCACGAAATATACGGTGTGTTGGGTGAGAGTGAAAATCCCACTGAAATATACGGGTGTTGGGGGTTGAGAGTGTATTACCACGTAATAACGGTGTGTTTTTGTGTGAGAGTGTATGGCATTGTATATACGGTGTGTTGTGGGGGGAGTTTTAATGCACTGTAATTAGGGTTGTTGTGTGTGAGAGTGTAATCCATGTAATATAGGGTGTGTTGTGTGTGGAGTTTAAGACCGCTGAAATTACGGTGTTTTGTGTGTGAGAGTGTAATACAGCTGTAATATACGGTGGGTGTGTGAGAGTGTTCACCACTATAATTACGGTGTTTTGTGTGTGAGAGTGAAATACCATGAAATATCGATGTGTTGTGTGTGGAGGAAAATCCCCATGTAATTTGGTGTGTTGTGTGTGAAGTGTTAGAATGTAATTCGGTGTGTTGTGTTGAGAGTTAAACACCCGGTAATATGGGGGTTTGTGTGGAGTGCAATACCCTGTAATATACGGTGTGTTTTTGTGTGACAAAATAGCAATTAATTTCGGTGGTTGTGTGTGAGAGTGTATAACCTCTGTAATAACGAGGGTTTTGGCGTGAGAGTGAAATCCCACTGTAATATCGGTGTGTTGTGTGTGGAGTGTAATAACCACTGTAATATACGGGGGTTTGTTTGAGGAGGTAATACCATGTAGTTTTTCGGTGTGTTGTGTAAAGAGTGTAATCCCATGAAATATAGGTGTTTGTGTGTGAGGTGTAATACCACTGTAAATACGGTGTGTTGTTGTGGGTGCATTCACTGTAATACGGTGTTTTGTGTGTGAGAGTGAAATACAGCTGAAATATCGGTGTGTTGTGTTGGAGAGTGAAATACACGTAAATACGGTGTGTTTGGTGTGAGAGTGTAATACACTGTAATATACGGTGTGTTGTGTGTGGAGTGAAATCCACGGTAATATACGGTGGGGGTTTTGTGTGGAGAGTGTAAATACCCTGTAATATACGGGGGTTTTGTGTAAAAGAGGAAATACCACTAAAATATGGGTGGTTTGTGTGGAGAGTGTAATACGACTGTAATATACGGTGTGTTGTGTGTAGAGTGTAATCCCACTGTAATAAAACGGTTTTGTTTGTGGGGTGTAATACGATGTACTTTACGGTGTGTTGTGTGTGAGAGTGCAATACCACTGAAAATATACGGTTTTGTGTGTGAGAGTGTAATCGACTGTAATTTACGGTGTGTTGTGTGTGAGAGTGTATTCCCACTGTAATATAGGTGTGTTGTGTGTGAGAGGAAATACACTGTAATATACGGTGTGTTGGTGTGGAGTGAAATTTTACCACGTAATTTACGGGTGTTGGTGGAGAGTGTAATACCACTGTAATGTACGGTGGTTGTGGTAGAGTGAAATACCACTTTAATTACGGGGTTGTGTGTGAGGCGTAAACCACTTTTAATTTAGGGTTTTGTGTTGTGTGGAGGCTATACCCTGAAATATACGGTGTGTTGGTGTGAGAGTGAATCACTGAAATATACGGTGTGTTGTGTGTGAGAGCGTAATACCATGTAATTACGGTGTGTTGTGTGTGGAGCTTTAAATCCCACTTTTTAAATTACAGGTGTTGTGTGTGGAGTGTAATACCACTGTAATGTAGGGTTTTGTTTTTCTGTTTTAAAGGTTCAGTGAGTTTCTTATGCAGTAATTTTTTGCGTGTACCCTTTTAATATATTTCTGTCATTTTGTATGAAAATTTTTTTTAAAAAAAAATATAAAAAAAAAGATCCCAGATTTCTTTTTGTGTGTAAAAAAGCTTTTTGGCACAGTTCCCATTTAGCAATGTAAATTTTGATTTACCCAATTTTTTAAAACAAATGACCAAAGCCGTTAAAAGATAATTATAAAAGTTTTATGAAAACAGACCTTCAGTTTATTCATTCAACGCAAAATCACTTTTTCCCAAAATTTTCAGAGAAGGATTTATTCACGAACTTGGCAGCAGTTATATCCAATTGAATTTGTTTGGGCGATTTCGGTGATGACGACGAGGGAAAATAGAAAGTTTCAATATAAAAGTTTAGATAGGAAAAGAAAAGGTGGTGGGTTGTGCTACATTGAAAAGACTTTGCTTTTCAACCCAAGACCCGATTTAAATAAAAAATAAAAAGAAAAATTTTTTGGTTTGAGTATGCTTCCCCGACCCCCAACCCCTCTTAGTGGAACTAGTTACCGCCCTCTTACCCAGGACCAGTTTTAGAAGACTTTTCAAGAGTCTTGTCCAGACTTAAAACAAGCGGACAAAAATCGGGGGGACACAATATCTGTTTTCAGCGCAAAATAAAGGGCTTGTAAACGGTATAAGAAATTTTTAGGTTTAAATAGTTAATCAACTAATTAAAACACCAACCCCCAACACAAGTTCTCAGCCACCCAATTGACCACATACTTTGTAATGCACTGAGAACATTGTCAGCAGGGCGTCATTACCACAGGTTTTTTGATCATTTTATGATTTTTTGCACCCGAAAAATCCTAGGGGTAGGATGGCCTAAAGGACAATAAAAAAAGAGGTCAATAGAAATACAGTAAAGAAAAACCCGGTAAATAGGCACACAATTTTGGGGGGACAGAGTAAAAGTTGGTGGACGTAAAAAGATGCCTGGGAAAAAAATTCAAAACAATGTTCATACCATCCTTGTAATTTGCACCAGTTAAAGAGGTTAGGATTAACGAAGAATGAACCCCGGATGCTACTGAGATATTTGATATGAAATTTGAGACCAGTGTAAAAAGATTTAAAGCAAAAAAAAACAAAAAAAATTGCAGCACTAAAGAATTCCAAAAGGGTGAGGAAAAAAGAGTGCAGAGACTTATAAAAAAGGGGTAAGGCAAAACAGTATGCCAAAATTGAAGAGTATAATCACAAAACCTAGAAAGCTCTGGCAACAAATAAAAACGTTGGGGTATAGCCCTAAACCAGTGATTTAAAGTCTAACAAAGTACTCACTATCGAAACGAGGTTTTACCCCGAAAACTAAGGTGGTAAATTTTTTTTAATTCCCACTACCATTCGTTTTCATCAACACTAGTAAGTAAATACGCTGCATCAAATAATTTAAAACAGACTGAGATAAGTTTTAAACTACATACCAATAAAAGGGGAACCCAAACGTTGTCAACTAGCAAGTGTATCTCTGACTTTATTCAAAAGATCTAATGGTTAACCCAACAAGGCACGGCCCCGATAAAAACCCCTCTAAGTTCCTAAAAGTTTGGGGCTTTTGAATTTCATTCCCCTTTTTGCTCACATAAAAATTTGTCCATCACCTTTAAAACCGTACCGGAGGGGTTCAAGGAGGCCAGAGTTTTTTCGTCTCTTCAAAAAAATGTAGGTCTGTGTAAGCAAAATATGGCCCGTTGTATAATCAGTGTAAATCCAAAAAAAATTTTAGGAGGGCGTGTACTTTAAGTGTTAAGTACCTTAAAGAAACAAAAAATTTTTCCCTGTGTCAATAGGCTTTAGAAGATCTTACTCAAACCCAATCCTCCCTAATTTTACTGTAGATTTCTGAGAAAGAAATGTCAATTCAATGTGGAACCCCAAAAGGTATGGTAACCCTTGCCTCGAAAGGCCTTCGTACTGTCAACCACAAATAATTGTAAAAAATTCAAGCTATCGGTTAGGTTCTTTTGATGGAGGCAAAATTTTCAAAAAACAAAAAAACAGAATCAGAACCCCCGCCGAAGCTGTGGGTTCCCCCAAAGGGAGTATTTGGGTCCTTATTTTTCTATGTAGTTAATGACTGCTTTCAGTATCAAATGCAAACCCCCGTAGCAGATGCGTGTGTGTTGTGTCAGGTAAAAATAAAAACATAAGAAAGAAAGGGAAAACTGCAAAAAGGCCTATGACCCCCGCGGGCAGGTCATGTCCCCCCCCGGTTAGACCAATGACCACGACCTCAAATTTGCTAAAGTGTTAAAAGGGCTGAAAACCTGCAGAAAGGTTGGTGACAAAAACCTTTTTCGGGAAAAAAAAAAAAAAAAAAAAAAAATTTTTTTTTTCCCTTATTTACCTCGAAAATTGGGGCCTTCCCGTGCAGGGGAATTAAACTGAGAAAAAAAAAAATACCAGTGGTTTATGAAAACACATTTTCCCATGGGTCGGGAATTTTTTTTGCCCATTGTGTCAAGGAATTGTTTAGGTAATTGTTTAAAAAAAAAAAGACTGAATTCCCAAACAAACAGTGTTCTCTGGGCCCGGGGAGGAATGTAGGGCCTTTACAGCATTGGATAGTTTTTAAAGAAGGTAAAAAATGAAGCTAATCAAAAAACCCACATGTAGAATTCTTTCCCGAAATTTTTGGGGGGAAAAAAAGGAAACATGTTTTGGGGGGGAAACACAATTTGTAGTAAAGTAGGGGAAGGTTAAAACACCATTTTTAAGAAAAAAAGAAAAAAATGCTAAAAATGTCAAAATCTTGCTGAACCCGTTGAAACCAAAAAGGGGGATAATAGTTTCTAAGGGGGGAAGATTTTTTTAGGGACCAAAATTTTTTCCAGCCAACATTTTATTGACGCCAAAAAGAAAAGGGAAAAGCTGCCTAAAAAATGCCCCGGGGCCCGCCATGGGAATCGCTCAAGAACGCAAAAAAACCCCATAAGTTTTCATTAGGAAGGGGGGAAAGGGGGTTTTTTAAAAAAAAAAAGCCCCCCCAAAAGGGGGGTTTTAACAAAAGCAAAAAAACGGAAAAAAATTTAAACCCTACCAAAAAACTTTTTAAAGGGTTTAAAAGCGCCCACCCTCTGCCCCAGCCAACCCCGGGAAACTGGGTTTAGAACAGGTTCGCCTTTTCCAACTATTTGGTAAAATGACAAGGTTTCAAGGAAAAAAAAAAAACAGAATAGGCCCAAAACCTTTCCAAAATGGGCCTGGGGAAAGCACAAAGGGGAAAGGGAATACAGGAAAAAAATAGGACTAAATTTTCCCCATACCAAAAAAAAATCTTTGAAAAGGGGGTTTCCAAAGGGAAGATCACCCCATCTTGCCCATCCTTAACACAAACAAGGGCACCAAGGTTTTTTTTGGGGCAGTCGCTCTGCTTCTTCAACTAAATTGGGGATCAACCAAAATTTTTGGGGGCCCAAAAAAATAGAAGCAAAAAAATCAGAAGGTAATAAAAATTAAACTTTCATTTAAGTGGAAAAAAAATTTGGCCCAAAATAGAGCGAAACACCAACGTCAAAGACCGGGAGTGATCATGTCGGAGGATCTCACCTTCAAGGACCATAACATTGTATCAATCGCATCTGCTAGAAAAATGACAGGATGGATAATGAGAACCTTCAAAACTAGGGAGGCCAAGCCCATGATGACACTCTTCAGGTCACTTGTTCTATCTAGGCTGGAATATTGCTGCACACTAACAGCACCTTTCAAGGCAGGTGAAATTGCCGACCTAGAAAATGTACAGAGAACTTTCACGGCGCGCATAACGGAGATAAAACACCTCAATTACTGGAGCGCTTGAGGTTTCTAAACCTGTATTCCCTGGAACGCAGGAGGGAGAGATACATGATTATATACACCTGGAAAATCCTAGAGGGACTAGTACCGAACTTGCACACGAAAATCACTCACTACGAAAGCAAAAGACTTGGCAGACGATGCACCATCCCCCCAATGAAAAGCAGGGGTGTCACTAGCACGTTAAGAGACCATACAATAAGTGTCAGGGGCCCGAGACTGTTCAACTGCCTCCCAGCACACATAAGGGGGATTACCAACAGACCCCTGGCAGTCTTCAAGCTGGCACTGGACAAGCACCTAAAGTCAGTTCCTGATCAGCCGAGCTGTGGCTCGTACGTTGGTTTGCGTGCAGCCAGCAGCAACAGCCTGGTTGATCAGGCTCTGATCCACCAGGAGGCCTGGTCACAGACCGGGCCGCGGGGGCGTTGACCCCCGGAACTCTCTCCAGGTAAACTCCAGCTAACACACGTATAATTTTACATGTAATTTTACCTTATTCCTAGTAATGACCCTCGTATTGTAGATAGTCTTTATGACCCTCGTGTAGTAGATAGTCTTAATAGTATGATAACAAGTTGTTATTTCCTTCATAGAATAATAATAAGATATTATCACCTCTATATTATAATAATAAGGTAAAAGGACCCCAATGGAAATAAGTCAATTTTTTTTGGTTATCCTGGATGGTATTTTACACATATGCTGCTATGTATGGTAATCTATGTAACTGTATTTGAGTATACCTGAATAAACTTTCTTACTTGCAAGACACAGTAGTTCTGGGTAGTTACCTGTACTGCAGCACGATTGCAACTGCTTCTACTGTGTTATCATGTCTTTATATAGCAGTGCATGTCATGCCCGTGACCCTCAGCACAACCATCTCCCCCACTCCTCCCTCCGTACTATGTCGGAGTGAGTGGAATTAAGTAATTTTTAGAGAATGATCTGTTTCGGTGAGATCACGTTAACCTTTATGATGGAATTCAGGAAAACCAGTTACCCGGACTTTATTGCTGTAGGTGGGAAGTATAGTGCCAGGTGCCTAGTTCCTCGACAAAGGGGTTGGGGTGGGGATATACTTCAGTGTTTTGGGGAATGTCATATCAGTAGACTTCTGGAAAGTCAGCTACTGATTGCATAATTGTGTATGTGTTTCCTTCTTTTGGATAATCTACCTTGGTAGCAATACATAGGATATAATACAAAATATTAAGCTGAAGAGTGGACGACATCAAGGCTGGTTCCTCGTTTTTCCTTGAAATAATAAGTTTACCTTTAGTTACTAAAACAAGAAAAACAAAGACACAGAGAACGTCTGCCTAATAACGTATTCCATCAAGAACATTAGTGTTGATAACGTATATTTGATAACATATGGAAATGACACATCAACCTCGTTTAAATATATATCTGATAAGGATTATCAAATTCGCTAGATGAATTCCACAGTAAATTATAACCTGATTATGAAAGGAACATTGTTCCTAATTTTAATATTTCCTTTGTATACTCGATACTAGATGCAGTGAATGATTACTTTTTTTCAAAATTTGCAACCTAGTGCAAACTTGAAGACTGTTACTTCACACACTCTAACACATATATGTAACAGTTCTGTGTTGATGTGAAAACTACTGTATCCTCATTAGCCATTTTTGTTGTTGTTGTTGTTGTAGCTTGAAATATTTTTCTCAAATTATTAACAGAGATTATTTTACACACACAACACACACACAACACACACACACACACACACACACACACACACACACACACACACACACACACACACACACACACACACTACAAAGGGATCTGGATAGGCTGCAGACCTGGTCCAGCAACTGGCTCTTGGAGTTCAATCCCACCAAGTGCAAAGTCATGAGGATTGGGGAAGGGCAAAGAAGACCGCAGACGGAGTACAGTCTAGGGGGCCAGAGACTACAAACATCACTCAAGGAAAAAGATCTTGGGGTGAGTATAACACCAGGCACATCTCCTGAAGCGCACATCAACCAAATAACTGCTGCAGCATATGGGCGCCTAGCAAACCTCAGAACAGCATTCCGACATCTTAATAAGGAATCGTTCAGGACCCTGTACACCGTGTACGTTAGGCCCATATTGGAGTATGCGGCACCAGTTTGGAACCCACACCTAGCCAAGCATGTAAAGAAACTAGAGAAAGTGCAAAGGTTTGCAACAAGGCTGGTCCCAGAGTTAAGAGGTATGTCCTATGAGGAGAGGTTAAGGGAAATCAACCTGACGACACTGGAGGACAGGAGAGATAGGGGGGACATGATAACGACTTACAAAATACTGAGAGGAATTGACAAGGTGGACAAAGACAGGATGTTCCAGAGACTGGACACAGCAACACGAGAACACAGTTGGAAGTTGAAGACACAGATGAATCACAGGGATGTTAGGACGTATTTCTTCAGCCACAGAGTAGTCAGGAAGTGGAATAGTTTGGGAAGCGATGTAGTGGAGGCAGGATCCATACATAGCTTTAAGCAGAGGTACGATAAAGCTCATGGTTCAGGGAGAGTGACCTAGTAGCGACCAGTGAAGAGGCGGGGCCAGGAGCTTGGACTCGACCCATGCAACCTCAACTAGGTGAGTACAACTAGGTGAGTACACACACACACAGAAAGAAACAAGTGTATAATTGACAACCAGCACGGTTTCAGGGAAGGAAAATCCTGTGTCACAAACTACTAGAGTTTTATGACAAGGTGACAGAAGTAAGACAAGAGAGAGAGATGTGGATCGACTGCATTTTTTTGGACAAGAAGTTACTGCAAAATCTAGAGGATCAGGCACACATTTAAAAGGAAAGGCACTGCAATGGATCAGAGAATACCTGACAAGGAGACAACAACGAGTCATGGTACGTGACGAGGTGTCAGAGTGGGCGCCCGTGACAAGCGGGGTTCCACAGGGGTTTGTCCGAGGACCTGTGCTGTTCTTGGTATATGTGAACGACCTAACGGAAGGGATAGACTCAGAAGTGTCCTTGTTTGCAGATGATGCGAAGTTAATGAGAAGAATCAAATCGGATGAGGATCAGGCAGGACTACAAAGAGACCTGGACAGGCTACAAGCCTGGTCCAGCAACTGGCTCCTTGAGTTTAACCCTGCCAAATGCAAAGTCATGAAGATTGGGGAAGGGCAAAGACGACCACAGACACAATATAGTTTAGATGACCAAAGTCTGCAAACCTCACTCAAGGAAAAAGATCTGGGGGTGAGTATAACACCGAGCACATCTCCTGAGGTGCACATCAGGCAAACCTACGGATAGCGTTCCGATGCCTCAGTAAGGAATCATTTAAGACTCTGTATACCATTTACGTCAGGCCCATACTGGAGTATGCAGCACCAGTTTGGAATCCACACCAGGTAAAGCACGTCAAGAAATTAGAGAAAATGCAAAGGTTTGCAACAAGACTAGTCCCAGAGCTAAAGGGATTGTCCTACGAAGTAAGGTTGAGGGAAATCGGCCTGACGACACTGGAGGACAGGAGGGTCAGGGGAGACATGATAACGACATATAAAATATTGCGCAGAATAGACAAGGTGGACAAAGACGGGATGTTCCAGAGATGGGACACAGAAACAAGAGGTCACAATTAGAAGTTGAAGACTCAGATGAATCAAAGGGATGTTAGGAAGTATTTCTTTGTCATAGAGTAGTCAGGCCGTGGAATAGCCTAGAAAGTGACGTAGTGGAGGCGGGAACCATACATAGTTTTAAGGCGAGGTATGATAAAGCTCATGGAGCAGGGAGAAAGAGGACCTAGTAGCAATCAGTGAAGAGGCGGGGCCAGGAGCTATGACTTTCCCCCTGTAATCACAAATAGGTGAGTACAAATAGGTGAGTACACACACACACACAACACACACACACACCCCACACACACACACACACACACACACACCCCACACACAGGAGATCATAACAATGGAAGACATGCCTCGGGGGCTGGAAATATTCAGATCAAGTACTTTCGCATGTCTCCATGCATCATCAGGAACTATACAATGTTGCACGTAGCTCGATCACTTTGCCACTCAGCTTACACACTGAGGTCCGAGCATCAAATCCCCGGTATGACTGGAAAACATTAAGACGCATGTTACGGCCCCCTACCAAACTAGCGGTTAAATGGTTAACCTGCCAGCCGGCAGTACCACTGGGTACGTCATCAAACCCAATGTGGGGAAATACTGAGCAGCTTTAGAAGCAGTAAGTACCTGAACACCTCACGGTACGTTATCTAAGCAGTAACTACCAGAACACCTTACGGTAGACATCTACTGGCAGTAGAGTGTTCGTCTGACCGTCTTAATATATATATCTACTGGCGTTAGAGGAAGCGCTCACCGCAGCTCACTGAGTCTGTTGGCCTAAATTACTTGACGGCCGCATTCAGTGAGCTTGCAGCATGGTGTTTTACAAACACTATTTATCAACTGGTCTTGAAGGCGGTAGGAAGTGCTCACCAGACCACCTTACGGTGTACTTCTACCAGCCTTGGAGAGTATGTAAAGGACAGGTGATGTCTGCAGACTCACCGCCTATGCTGGTCAACTGTGGGCCGGAGTCATCGGATGCTGTTGAGAAGAAAAGGGTGTAGTGTGACACTAAAGAAGTTACAGTTATAGTGTACATTGAATATTGTCATGTGACTGGCCTCGAGAAAGATGCTGTGTGAGTGTGTCACTGGGTGTCAAGGGTGACACAGTTGTGTATGACGCAGAGAAAAGGGTGTTGTGTGACACAGAGAGTAGGAGCATCAACACAGAGAAAAGGGTGTCAAGGGACACAGCTGAGATGGAGCATCATTACACAGATAAGTGTCGTGTGAGACACAGGGAGTGTCACAACTCGGATAAGTGTCGTGTGACACGGAGCGTCATTAGGGTGTCGTGAGACACTGAGTTGACTGTAATTTATTATTGTACAAATGTTATTAATAATTTATTATTTTAACATGTATGTATATTTTAAATACCTCTTGACCAAAGATTGTTTTTTATATAATATTAAAGATTAGTTTATTTTAATGTGAATATATATATCCCGAACTTTTATATTACTAACGCTAATGTAAAACCTGATTGGTGTTTTTGTAATATATGGGGGCCTGTCCGGGAGGATAATGATTATCAAGAATGATTTCTGGGATGATCTTATCCGGGATGACAGTTTGAGATACATGATACATATTACATTAATCTTTGTGTGTCGGTCTTTTTGTGGTGGGGGTGTTACGGCCCCCTACCAAACTAGTGGTTAAATGGTTAACCTGCCGGAAGGCAGTACGACTGGGAACATCATCAAACCCAATGTGGGGACTGCTGAGCCAGGTTTAGAAACAGTAAGTACCTGAACACCTCACGGTACGCATCTAAGCAGTAACTACCAGAACACCTTACGGTAGACATCAACATTTATTTCCCCCCACTGAAACTCCCCTACCCCCTTCAGCTTTGTTTCGCTTAGGGCCAGGACATCCAACTTCTTTTCATTCATTACATCAGCAATCATCTGTTTCTTGTCATCCACACTACATCCACACACATTTAAGCATCCCAGTTTTATGAAGTTTTTCTTCTTCTCTTTTTTCGTAAATGTCTACAGGAGAAGGGGTTACTAGCCCATTGCTCCCGGCATTTTAGTCGCCTCATACGACACGCATGGCTTATGGAGGAAGATTCTTTTCCACTTCCCCCTGGACAATAGAAGAAATAAAGAAGAACAAGAGCTATTTAGAAAAAGGAGAAAAACCTAGATGTATGTATATATATATGCATGTGCGTGTCTGTGAAGTGTGACCAAAGTGTAAGTAGGAGTAGCAAGTTATCCCCGTTATCTAGCGTGTTTATGAGACAGAAAAGAAATCCCGCAATCTACCATCATGCAAAAAGTTACAGGTTTCTGTTTCACAGTCATCTGGGAGGCGTATACTTCCCCGGGGGGTTGGTCTACC
>NC_069448.1:34957882-35017265 GCF_026875155.1 Cherax quadricarinatus | reverse complement strand
GAAATTTAAATGTTTTATCAGAAAAAAATTTGTGAAAATCAGCGAGAAGAATCGATTCTGATTACTTAACAGAAATAAAGCATTTATTAATATATCAGGTATATTTTTGATTTTGTGAGGAATACAAAAGTGGGGAAAAACAATTATTACATAAAGGAGGCGGTTTGTAAGGAGAGAAACATCGTGGATATCATATTAGGTGGTATATAAACTCTTTTGTAAGGGGAGAAAAAGTTAGCATATGAGAAGTTTTTACAAAGTAGAAGTGATGCAAGGAGGGAGAGTATAGGGGAGAAAAGAGAGAAAGTTAAGAGAGTGGTGATAAAGCAAGTAAAAAGAGAGCAAATGAGAGAGTGGGTGAGATGTTATAAAACAAATTTTGTTGAAAATAAGAAAAAGTTTTGGAGTGAGTTAACAAGTTAAGAAAGCCTAGAGAAAAAAGGGATTTGTCAGTTAAAAATAGGAGAGGAGAGTTATTAAATGGAGAGGTAGAGGTATTGGAAGATGGAAGGAATATTTTGAGGAATTGTTAAATGTTGATGAAGATGGGAAGCTGTGATTTCGTGTATGGGCAAGGAGGAATAACATCTTGTAGGAGTGAGGAAGAGCCAGTTGTGAGTGTGGGGGAAGTTCGTGAGGCAGTAGTAAAATGAAAGGGGGTGGGGCACCCGGGGATTGATGGGATAAAGATGAAATGTTAAAAGCAGGTGGGGAATAGTTTTTTGGGTTTGGGTTGGTGCAATTATTTAATAAATGTATGGAAGAGGGTAAGGTACCTAGGGATTGGCAGAGAGCATGCATAGTTCCTTTGTATAAAGGCAAAGGGGATAAAAAGAGAGTGCCAAAAAATTATAGGGGGATAAATCTGTTGAGTGTACCTGGTAAAGTTGTAGGTAGGTTATAATTGAAAGAATTAAGAGTAAGACGGGGGGAATAGGATTTTGCAGATGAAAAAGAGGCTTTAGGAAAGGTAGGGGGTGTGTGGACCAGGTGTTTACAGTGAAAATATAAGTGGAACAGTATTTAGATAAGGCTAAAGAGGTTTTGTGGCATTTTTTGGATTTGGAAAAGGCGTATGACAGGGTGGATAGGGGGGCAATGTGGCAGATGTTGCAGTGTATGGTGTAGGGGGGTAGGTTATGAAAAAGCAGTGAAGAGTTTTTACGAGGAAAGTGAGGCTCAAGTTAGGTATGGGAGGGAAGAGGGAAATTTTTTCCAGTAAAGTAGGGGCCCTTTGACAAGGATGTGTGATGTCACCGTGGTTGTTTAATATATTTATAGATGGGGTTGTAAGAGAAGTAAATGCGAGGGGCTTGGCGTGGAGTTAAAAGATAAAGAATCACACACAAAGTGGGAGTTGTCACAGCTGCTCTTTGCCGATGGACACTGTGCTCTTGGGAGATCTGAGAGAAGTTGCAGAGATTGGTGGATGAATTGGATAGGGTGTTGCAAAAGAAGAAAATTTAAGGTGATTAAAGGAAAGAGTAAGGTTATGAGGATAACAAATAGATAGGTGATGAAAGATGATATCAGATTGGAGGGAGAGAGTATGGAGGAGGTGATGAACGTCTTCAGATATTTGGGAGTGGGATGTCGTGTCGAGGATGGGTCTATGAAAGATGAGGTGAATCATAGAATTGATGAGGGAAAAAGAGTGAGTGGTGCACTTAGGAGTTGTGGAGACAAGCACTTTGTCCTTGGAGGGCAAAGAGGGGAATGTTTGAGCGTATGTTTTTACCAACGCTCTTTATATGGGTGTGAAGCGTGGGTGATGAAATGTTGCAGCGAGGAGAAGCTGGAGGCAGTGGAAGATGTCATGTCTGGAGGGCATTGTGTGGTGTGAATATAATGAGAGAATTCGTAGTTTGCGAAGTTAGGAGGGGTGCGGGATTACCAAAACGGTTGATCCAGAGGCCTCTGAGGAAGGGTTGTTGTGGTGGTTCGGACATGTAGAGAGAATGGAGCGAACAGAATGGACTTCAAGAGTTTATCAGTCTGTGGTGGAAGGAAGCGGGGTAGGGCGGTCGGCCTATGAAGGGTTGGAGGGAGGGGGTAAAGGAGGTTTTGTGTTGCGAGGGGTTGGACTTTCAGCAGGCATGCAGTGAGAGTGTTTGATAGAGTGAATGGAGGAACAATGGTTTTTAATACTTGACGTGCTGTTGGTGGTGAGCAAGAACATTATATGAAGGGATTCAGGGAAACCGGCAGGCCGGACTTGAGTCCTGGGAAGGGAAGTACAGTGCCTGCACTTGATGGAGGGCGTGTTTAATGTTTGCCAGTTTAAAACAGTATGTAAGCACCCTTCTCGGCAAGACAGTGATGGGAGTGAAAATGATGGTGAAAGTTTTTCTTTTCGGGCCCCCTGCCTGGTGGGAATCGGCAGGTGTGATAATAATAAAAAAACAAAATAAACTCTGTGATGATATGTTTTTACTCAGTGTGTGTTATAGGAGTGCCGAGGGGGATGGCTGAACGTCTTCATCGTCTGTTGTGGATTCCAGTCTGATGTATTTCCCGCAATACACCTTCGGCTTTCATAATAAATTATATGATCCCATTTATTTAGATAATAAAATTGATTATCAGGTTGCTCTGAAAAATAAATATTTACCCAGACGCATTATATACCGCAAAGAATTTGGGAAGATATGTATGAAATTGAGAAATCTACTGTAACTAAATATTTGCATAAAATTGAAATGAGCAAAATTATTGGAGGTGCTATGGCAGGATTTTAGAGGCAACTAAATGGGATCTTAATGTAAATTCTGCTAATAGCAGATAACAAGATAAACGGGTATTATCATCCCCAAAAACTCAATTTTTGTTCCATTTCATCCAGGAATAAAAACAGAAAAGTGGTTATTAACTTGAAAAAAACTTAATACTTCCTTCTGATATTAACAGTGGTTATGTGTGGTTGGAAATTGATAAAGAAAGGAAGCGATATTGTTAGGGTTCTTAGGTAATGAAATTTTGTATGGTTTTACCAATAAATAAGAGAGTATTTTTTAACGAGTCTGGTTTGAAGGCGGGTAAACCACCGATCCAGAATCAGGTATTAATTATATGTTATATATAGCGATTTGATTTGATCCCATTAATTTTGGCGATCAGTTGGTATTCTCTTTTGGAGTAGTTGATATTAATACATTAAGATCTAATAATGATCCCACAATGTACAAACCACTTAATAAAAGATAATTGATCAAGTGAAGTATTAAAGCTCGCTGATCAGAAAGGAAGTTAATTCATATATGACAAGTGTTTACTGTTTGGGTACTACATTTAAGACCTATAAAACGAGAGTGAATGATCAAGTAGCAGTTAATATTGAACGAACCGTCAAGAATGAGAACGAGTTTCTTCCTCTTCAGTGGTATCATTTCCTTGAAAACTCTTTGTTACTTCGAGGGTTGAAGGAGCAGGATTAGATGATAGCATATTATATTAAACAGAGGGAGGGGCGGAGGATTATTGTCATTCTCGGTGGGATGGCAGAAAGCAATACATTCTTATTGAATTACCTTTGCTCCGAGGAGTATTACAATACGGACAAAATGAGTTGAACGATGTTTATATGGTATTGCATTTGAAAAAATTCTGCGAGAAATAGAGGTGTTTAGAATTCTTGAAGGTGGTCAGACAGAAGGAGTATTATCCGGAGGAAGTAGAATAGATTGGTTTGAAACGATTGAAAATTTAATAATAAAGAAAGTGGAATATTTAATTAATTATAGTTTAATGTTAACTGCCATATTGTTAGTATGTCGGCTGGTGCTCTCATACGTTCACACAAGGGGGACTCAACCCCCGTCCCTACTTATTCTCATAATAAACTGATGGATTTCCAAAATTACCAGCGAAGGCCATTATTGAATCCTCAATGGCAGCTAGCCGCACATGTGAGTATTACCCGTAAATCAAGGATTGCTAAATTTCTCGAATTTAGAATACAAAGTTCAGAAGGTCATTTTTTAGATTTAACGAGTCTGGCCTTGGAAATGAACATAAATATAACAAATGAGGATGGGAGTGCACTGGGAGACGGAGATAAGGCCATATTTGTGAATTCTATAAGTCAGACAATATTCAAATCTGTGTGTTTGTATCTCAATGAATAACTTATAGAATCGAATCCATTTTATTCATATGCGGGTTATATTAAACTGCTTAAGCATTTATCCCCATCAAAATTAGATACATTGGAAAGAATAGCATTCTTTCGTAATAATGAGACAGCAAGTAGTACTATTACAACAGCTGATTTCGATGATATTAAGAAAGACAAAGGTAAATTATCGAATGAAGTGAATACTTGTTTCCCTTTGATGCTGGATGTGAGTAGTTTTCACGAATATATCCTGGATAGTGTCGAATGTCGATTGAGACTTGAATTGCATTCACCCGCTTGGGCAATTATGACTCCATTAAGCGGAAAAACATATAAATATAATATTAATTCCATTAAATTATGGATCGATAAAGTTATTCCGTATACGAATGCATTAATTGCATTGAATTCAAGCATGAGGGCAAACCCGCAGGGGTGTGAATATCTGTTCAAGAAGACATTATTTAAATCATATATTCTGGCTTCTAATCAAACACAATTGATCGCAGATAATCCTTGTGGACAAGTCATACCCGATAAGATATTTATTATAATAGTTGATATGAAGACATATGATGGAGGATATAATTTTAATCCATTATATTTTCAACATGAAGATTTGAATCATTTCGGGGTTACAATTAATTCAGAAATGATTCTTAATATTGACTGTAAGTTTCCTACCCACGCGAGTAGGTTATATTACGCTACCTTGAAATATTGACTGTAAGTTTCCTACCCACGCGAGTAGGTTATATTACGCTACCTTGAAATATTGACTGTAAGTTCCCTACCCACGCGAGTAGGTTATATTACGCTACCTTGAAATATTGACTGTAAGTTCCCTACCCACGCGAGTAGGTTATATTACGCTACCTTGAAATATTGACTGTAAGTTCCCTACCCACGCGAGTAGGTTATATTACGCTACCTTGAAATATTGACTGTAAGTTTCCTACCCACGCGAGTAGGTTATATTACGCTACCTTGAAATCTCTGGGTTTGGAGACTGATCATCTGATTACATATAAGAGTTTTCTCCAAGGCAGAACTATATTAGGTGTTGACCTGAGAAGTGAACAGGTCAAGAATGCTATATCTGTCGAGAAGAATGGTAATTTGAGAATAGATATGACATTTGGTAAACCGAAAGATGAGAATAGAATTTGTCTGATGTTTGGTGAAACTAATGCGATTTTAAATATAAATGAAAATAGAACAGTGATAGTGCATACGCGAGTATAGAGCATGAATTGTGAAGAAATAAATATTGCCTTGAAACATCATACGGGAAGATATGCCTCGTATTTGGGATGTTTTGCCGCAAATAATATAAATGAAGTTATTATGAGGATAAAAGATAAGCCGGTAATTTTCATCATTAATATATTGAACGAACAAGATGGAAATATGGGTCATTGGATTACTATATATGTGAACAAACACATATTTTTATATTTAGATAGTTTCGGGGTGGATTTAAAACATTATACAAATATATATGAGAAAATTATATACAAGAGAAATTTCATGTACGGTATTAATCAGAGAATTCAACATGAAAAACCATTGGTGTGCGGCTTATATGCTATATATTTTGTGTATAAGTTAACAAATTATAACGTAAAGAAAATTATACCATATTTATTTAAAGATTTTGGTAGAAATAAATTAAAGAATGATCACTTTATATTGAAATATGCATATGAGCATTTCAATATACCCTCATGTTCAAGTGTATTTGCTAATAATTCAACGTGGAATTATGAAAATCTGTGTAGAATATTGGAATTATCGTACGGCGGGTAGAGCCTGAGGCGTTTAGAGGCGGAGCAAAGGTAACAACTCTGGTATAAATGTCTGTGCTGGGTCACTGTTTGGATCTACTGTAATTCAAGAACAAGTCGGGTCAAGGATGAATCCAATTCAGTATCCCGTTGGAGGTGTCTGCGAGGAGGAGGGAAGACAGTATCCCTGTTTATGTTGGATTAATCAACTTCATCCTCCTGCGGAAAATGGTAAGTGATTTTTGTTCATTAACCAAGTGAATCTTGTTGTAATATTGAATTTTTTTTTTCTTTTACACATAAATGATTTTTAGAAGTGTATGTATTAACCAGTAAAAACTTTTATACTTTAATGCAAATAAAGGTACACCTTATTCTTCTAATTGGGAAATTTTTTTTTCTTTGCCAGATGTGAATATAATGCGGATGCTGGAACTTATTCACGCAAATCAAATCCGACAGGAGCAAATGATTTGCGAGTTGATGGGTTTGTTAGGAGCGAGATCTACCCCGCCTCCTACCCATCCGTATGGAGATGCTGCTGCTGCCCCTCCTACCATCGCGTCTTCTCCCCGACCTCATGTGGATGTTGAGAATGTGCCTCCTACTCACGGGGTTGATGTTAACGCTTTTATCCAGGATATTGTAACTCCTACCCACGCCGAGATCGCACCTTCTCCCCAGTCTCATGTGGGTGCCGCTACGTGTAGCACTAATAATATGAATGAAGAGATTAATATGAGAGGAGAATGTGCCAGTAGTTGTTATTGTGATAAATGTGTATGGAGTGAGATGGAATATTTCATGACAAATTCCCAACCTAGTTCATGTATTGATGAGGATTCCCCGTCTTCCCCCATAAATTATCCACCAGCTTCCCCACCATCATCCTCCCCAGAAGTTTATTATATATCAGATGATGAGGAAGAAGATGATCCAGAACAAAATGCTCAGAATTTCTTCAAGAGAAGAAAAATTACTCTACGTTGACTTTAGTCAATGAATTGTAGCTTTTTTCAATGAATTTGTATTTTTTTTTTTTGTATTCCCAGAAATGTATATGAAATGTAACGGCTGTATAATAAATAAATAATGAAAATATTGTGTATTAGTGTTATCCTGGGTTAAGAGTGAAAATGTTTTCCCTATGTTGTATATGAAATGTGTAGGGGGGAAGTCGACAAGATTCAGCCTGTGTGCGGGGTCATCACGTGACGTCATTGACATAGGGGGAAGTCGACAAGATTCAGCTTATATGTGTGAGGTCATCACGTGACATCACTGTCTGCCGAGTAAACACAGGTGGGGTGATGTCACACTTGTTTAGACCTGTAGTAAGAGAAAGTACCATGCCTCATAGGAGGAGTTCATTTGAATGCTTACCCCCAGAGGGGGGAATCCAAAAAAACTTGATCCGAGGAGATGGAGGAAAAAACCTTGATCCAAGGAGATCATAAGAATTTCGAAACCCCATAGGGGGAATCCAAAATCTTGATCCGAGGAATTGGAGTCTTTGTATTATCGAGAAAAACTTTGATCCAAGGAAATGGAGTCTTTGTATTATCGAGAAAAGCTTGATCCGAGGAATTGGAGTCTTTGATGTCGAGAAAAACTTGATCCAAGGAGATGGAGACTTTGTATTATCGAGAAAAAAAAATTCGAAAAAATTTGGGGTGGGGATGAAAGTGGGAGGGGCAATCCAAAAACTTGATCCAAGGAGATGGAATCTTTGTATTATCGAGAAAAAAAATTGGGGACGGGAGTGAAAGTGGGAGGGGGAACCTCAAAAATTAGATCCGAGGAAGTAGAGTCTTTGTATTATCAAGAGAAAAAAAATTGGGGTGAAAGTGGGAGTCCATTTTGAATGCTTATACCCAGAGGGGAGAATCCAAAAAACTTGATCCGAGGAGATGGAGAAATACTTGGACATAGAGGGTAGAAGTGGATGGTGGGGGAAATCTTTGTATTAGTGATATCGAGAAAAACTTGATCCGAGGAGGAGACTTTGATTTCGAGAAAAAAAAAAATCGAAAAAATTTGGTGTGTGGGTGAAAGTGGGGGAAAGATGGAACCTCAAAAATTTGATCCGAGGAGAGCACAAAAAAATTAAAAAAAATTTGAAAAAAATTGGAAAAAAATTCGGGGAGCGGGCCCGATCCGGACTACGCTGCAGAAGGCGCAGCAGAAGGTGCGGTCAGGTGCGAGGGGCGTGGGTGGGCGCGAGAGCGTGGGCGGGCGTGAGGGCGCGGGCGGGCACGAGGGCACGGGGGGGGCCGGTGGGTCGGCATGAGGGCATGGGCGGGTGGGGGGGTCGTGGGGGCGCGGGTGGGGGGGGTCGTGGGGTCGCGGGGGGCCGGGGTGGGGGTTGTGGGTGGTGGGTTAAGGTCATTAGCATATACAGGAGGGCCCCACTTATATGGCGGGTTAGGTTCCAGGCTACCGCCGTAAAGTGGAAACCGCCGTAAAGTGGAACACCCTTTTTTTCCACTTACAAATGCATACAAACACTAGATAACAAGTTTACACTAACATATATTAAGTTAGCAATAGAACCAGGCATCAAAAAACAATAAAAAAGTACAATACACACATAGTGCACTCATTACTTACCTTAAAATATTTATAGTCTTAATCTAGGGTGAGACAAGTAGTATTTATTGTAAGAAATCAAGTGTGGTATGTATGGTAGTCAGCCTGGCTACCATACCAGGCCAACCCACCCACACATACTATTCTATGATATTTAAGCATCCCAGAGCGATAAAATGTATATACAGTTCACTCATTACTTACCTTAAAATATAGGGTGAGATGAGTAGTATTTATTGTAAAAAAATCAAGTGTGGTATGTATGGTAGTCAGCCAGGCTACCATACCAGAGAGAAAGAATGAGTGCATGAGAGAGGACAGGCGCAGAGTTATGTAAACAAACCAGGCAAAGGTAAGTTTTGTAAACAGTGTACACGTCTGGTTTGTGTACAAGTTACATTGTGTACAGGTTGTCTCTACATTGATATGGTAGAATAAATAAAGAAGAACACTCCCATTCTCATGTAACATCATTTTGAGAAGAAATGATGCTCTGAGTGAAGGCAATGGAAGTAAGTCACTCTGACTTTTTTGGGTTATCCTAGGTTCACTACACATATGTTGTTATGTATTTATGTTATGTATCGTGTTTATTATATAATTTTGAAAAAAAATATCACGGATGGATTAATGAAAATGTGTATATTAATGTAATATACAACATTTAACGATACACCGAGCTCAGACAGCGTAAACAAACAAACTGAACAGGTTGTGAACGATCACTCGGTCAGGCGAAATAGACGGTATTAATAAGTGTCCAGTTTTAGTTCATTCATGTACATTCGTAAGAGTTTGTGAAACTTTTACCTTATAATATTTTTATTATTATTATAATAATTAAATCACGAAACAAATACTCTTACACTGTGTACAAGTTAGTACAGAATTATAGCTATAAAGTGAAGGCATACGAAAGGAATATTTTTTCTACAGTTATCCCTAGTAACAGGTGATGGGCTAGAGAAAACGTAATTCTTCCGACACTTCTACAAACCGTTTGGTAAACATCTCATATATACATGTATTTGTATAAATTTTTATACTGTGGGTGCATGTATCATGTTTGTGTGTTACATAATGTGTTTCTTATATAATTTTGAAAAAAATATCATAGATATATTAAGGGAAATGTCTATATTAACGTAATATGCGACATTAATGCGCCCAAGAGATTATTGTTATTATTATTATTATTATTATTATTATTATTATTATTATTATTATTATTATTATTATTATTATTATTATTATTATTGCATGAAGAGTAGAGAGACTTAGTGATTTTAATGTGTACCTACATGCCAGCACAGTGTGTAAGTTTATTTAGGTACAGGTGTACACAAGATTAATTATCAAGTACAATACAAATAAAATATACAATAACTTTAAAACACTTGAAATTTTGGAAAGTTTCCAGATATAATAAGGAGATGTGCTCAGGGAGAATGTAAACAAACTCGGTGGGCCGCTGTGACCGTATTAGAAAGACAGGTGGGGGGAGCCGTATAGTGAGTTTTGGTCATAATTTGAAATGTCCGTATTAGCGGAACGCCGTAAAGCGAAACGCCGTAAAGTGGGGCCCTGCTGTAGGTGTGAAAAAGGTCATTACCATACAGGTGTGAAAAGGAGACCCCTCAGGAAAGGAGACCGCTCAGGAAAAGGAAGCCACTCAGCCGCAGAGACCGCTCAGGAAAAGGAAGCCACTCAGCCGCAGAGACCGCTCAGGAAAAGGAAGCCACTCTGCCACAGGGACCGCTGAGCCGCCTTCATCACTACTTATATATATATATATATATATAATATATATATAATATATATATATATATATATATATATATATATATATATATAAATATATAATATATATATATATATTATATATATATATATATATATATATATATATAATATATATATATATACATCTATATATATATATATATATAATATATATATATATATATATATATATATATATATATATATATATATATATATAATATATATATATATCTAGGTAGTAGATTGGTAGACAGCAACCACCCAGGGAAGTACTACCGTCCTGCCAGATGACTGTGAAACAGAAACCTGTAACTGTTTTGCATGATGGTAGGATTGCTGGTGTCTTTTTCTGTCTCATAAACACGCTATATAACAGGGATATCTTGCTACTCCAACTTACACTTTGGTCACACTTCACAGACATGCACATGCATATATATATATATATATTATATATATATTATATATATATATATATATATATATATATATATATATATATATATATATATATATATATTATATATATACATACATCTAGGTTTTTCTCCTTTTTCTAAATAGCTCTTGTTCTTCTTTATTTCTTCTATTGTTCATGGGGAAGTGGAAAAGAATCTTTCCTCCGTAAGCCATGCGTGTCGTATGAGGCAACTAAAATGCCGGGAGCAATGGGCTAGTAACCCCTTCTCCTGTAGACATTTACTAAAAAAGAGAAGAAGAAAAACTTTATAAAACTGGGATGCTTGAATGTGCGTGGATGCAGTGCAGATGAAAAGAAACAGATGATTGCTGATGTTATGAATGAAAAGAAGTTGGATGCCCTGGCCCTAAGCGAAATAAAGCTGAAGGGAGTAGGGGAGTTTCGGTGGGGGTGAAATAAATGGGATTAAATCTGGAGTATCTGAGAGAGTTAGAGCAAAGGAAAAGGTAGCAGTAATGTTGAATGATCAGTTATGAAGGAGAAAAGAGAATATGAATGTGTAAATGCAAGAATTATGTGGATTAAAATAAACGTTGGATGCGAGAAGTGGGTCATAATAAGCGTGTATGCACCTGAAGAAGAGAGGAATGCAGAGGAGAGAGAGAGATTTTGGGAGATGTTAAGTGAATGTATAGGAGCCTTTGAACCAAGTGAGAGAGTAATTGTGGTAAGAGACCTGAATGCTAAAGTAGGAGAAACTTTTAGAGTGGGTGTGGTAGGTAAGTTTGGGGTGCCAGGTGTAAATGATAATGGGAGCCCTTTGATTGAACTTTGTATAGAAAGGGGTTTAGTTATAGGTAATACATATTTTAAGAAAAAGAGGATAAATAAGTATACAAGATATGATGTAGGCCGAAATGACAGTAGTTTGTTGGATTATGTATTGGAAGATAAAAGACAGTTGAGTAGACTTCAGGATGTACATGTTTATAGAGGGGCCAATGATATATCAGATCACTTTCTAGTTGTAGATACACTGAGAGTAAAAGGTAGATGGGATACAAGGAGAATAGAAGCATCAGGGAAGAGAGAGGTGAAGGTTTATAAACTAAAAGAGGAGGCAGTTAGGGAAAGATATAAACAGCTATTGGAGGATAGATGGGCTAATGAGAGCATAGGCAATGGGGTCGAAGAGGTATGGGGTATGTTTAAAAATGTAGTGTTAGAGTGTTCGCACAAGTTTGTGGTTACAGGAAAGTGGGTGCGGGAAGGAAGAGGAGCGATTGGTGGAATGATGATGTAAAGAGAGTAGTAAGGGAGAAAAAGTTAGCATATGAGAAGTTTTTACAAAGAAGAAGTGATGCAAGGAGGGAAGAGTATATGGAGAAAAAGAGAGAGGTTAAGAGAGTGGTGAAGCAATGCAAAAAGAGAGCAAATAAGAGAGTGGGTGAGATGTTATCAACAAATTTTGTTGAAAATAAGAAAAAGTTTTGGAGTGAGATTAACAAGTTAAGGAAGCCTAGAGAACAAATGGATTTGTCAGTTAAAAAAAGGAGAGGAGAGTTATTAAATGGAGAGTTAGAGGTATTGGGAAGATGGAGGGAATATTTTGAGGAATTGTTAAATGTTGATGAAGATAGGGAAGCTGTGATTTCGTGTAATAGGGCAAGGAGGAATAACATCTTGTAGGAGTGAGGAAGAGCCAGTTGTGATTGAGGGGGAAGTTCGTGAGGCAGTAGGTAAAATGGAACGGGGTAAGGCAGCCGGGATTGATGGGATAAAGATAGAAATGTTAAAAGCAGGTGGGGATATAGTTTTTGGAGTGGTTGGTGCAATTATTTAATAAATGTATGGAAGAGGGTAAGGTACCTAGGGATTGGCAGAGAGCATGCATAGTTCCTTTGTATAAAGGCAAAGGGGAAAAAAGAGAGTGAAAAAAATTATAGGAGGATAAGTCTTTTGATTAAAAACCTGGAAAAGTGATGTTTACCTGGAGTTTCCCCTTGGAGAGATTTTTCGGGGGTAAAAGCCCCGCGGCCCGGCCCTTTTGACCAGGCCCCCTGTGGCCCCGACCCCTGATAAACCCAGGCGTTGCGCTGGCTCACGCAAACCAACGTACACCCACACCCCGGCTATCAGGAACTACTTTAGGTGCTTGCCCCAGTGCCTGCTTGAAACGCCGGGGGCCCCTTTTGGGTAATCCCCCTTATGTGTGCTGGGAGGTTTTTAAAAACCGTCTGGGGCCCCCCTGACACTTACGTTTTTAGTGACCCCCCTCCCTTTTCCCGGGGGGGGAATGGGGGCATGGGTCTCCCCAATTTCTTTTGCTTTCGTATTTGATTTAAATTTTCGTGTGCAAGTTCGGTACAAAGTCCCTCTGGGATTTTCCAGGTGTATAAACCCAAGTATCTCTCCCTCCTGCTTTCCCGGGGAATACGGGTTTTAAAAAACCTCAACCTCCCAGTAATTGATGTTTTATCTCCGTTATGCGCCCCGGGTAAAAGGGTTCTTTTTACTTTTTTTCTGGGTCGAAAATTTTCACCCCCGGGAAAGGGTGTTTAGGTGCAGCAATATTCCAGCCTAGATAAAACAATGGATGGTAGGGTATTATTGAAAGAATTAAAAGTAAGACTGAAAAATAGGAAAGCAGATAAAACAAGGAGGTTTTAAAGGAAAGTTAGGGGGTGTGTGGCCCAAGGAAATTTACAGGAAACATATAATGAACAGTTTTTTAGAAAAGGCAAAAAGGGGTTTTTTTGGGGCCTTTAAGGATTTGGAAAAGGCGTAAAACGGGTGGATAATTTCCAATGTGGCAGATTTGGGGTATGGGTAGGGGGGTAGGTTACTGAAAGCATGAAAAATTTTTTAAAAGGGAAGTGGGGCCTCAATTTTAGAGTACATAGGAAAAAAGGAAATTTTTTTCCCAGTAAAAGTGGGCCTTTTAGACAAGGTTTGGGGAAAAGGTCCCCAGGGGTTGTTTTAAAATATTTATAGAGGGGGTTTGGTAAGAGAAGTAAATGCGAGGGTCTTGACAAAGGCGTGGAGTTAAAAGATAAAGAAATTAAACACATAAATTTGGGGGTTGTCACAGCTGCCTTTGCTGTTGCACGTGCTTTTGGGAAATTTCTGAAAAAAGTTCCCAGAGTTTTGGGGGATAAAATTTGTGGGGTTTTGCAAAAAAAATGAAAATTAAAATTTGAATACATGAAAGAGTAAGGTTATGGGGTTTACAAAAATATTAGGTGATGAAAAAAAGGGGATATCAGTTGGGGGGAGAGAGAAAGGAGGAAGTGAATGTATTCAGATTTTTGGGGAGTGGAAGTGTCAGGGGATGGGTCTAAGAGGGATGAGGGAATCTAGAATTGATGGGGGAAAAAGGGTGAGGGTGCACTTAGGATTCTTGGAGACAAAGAACTTTGCCCTTGGAGGCAAAGGGGGGAATGTATGAGTTATTTTTTTTCCCAACCTTTTATAGGGGTTTTAAAGCAGGGGTTTAAAGAAGGGTTTGCAGCGGGGAGAAGGCGGGAGGCAGTGGGGGAAGTCTGTCGAGGGGAAATGTGGGGGTGTAAATTTAAAAAGCGAGAATTCGTAGTTTGGAAGTTAGGGGGAGGTGCGGGATTCCCAAAACTGTTGTCCAGAGGGCTGGGGAAAGGGGTTTTGTTGAGGGGGTTTTCGGCATGTAGAAAAAATGGCAAAACGGGAATGACTTCAAATTGTATCAGTCTTATGGAAGGAAGGCGGGAAGGGGTGGGCCTAGGGGAAAGGGGGGGTTTTGGGGGGGAAAAGGGGAAAAGGGGTGGAGGTTTTAAAGGTGGGGGGGGTTTTTTTAAACTTAGCGGGGGGGTGAGCGTTTTAATGGGGGGTTGGGAAAGGTGGGAGGGGAAAAAAACTTGAGACCTGGGGAGGGGGGGAAAAGTTTCATTAAGGGAAGGGGTTTTAAGGGAAAAACCGGAGGCCCCCCTTGGCCGGAGATGGGGAATTTTTAAAAGTTTTTTTTTGGGCCACTCTGGGAGGGAAATGGCCCAGTTTAAAAAAAAAAAAAGGAAAAGAATTGGAAAGGGGAATGATGGAGTAATAAAAGGGGGGGGGCGGGCGGGCCCACTTGGGGGGAAAGGGGTGGGGGTTTGATAATAAAAAAAATAAAATTTTTTTTATTATTTTTTAATAAACAACAACAATTATTAAATGTTTTTTTTTTAAAATTTTTATATTTATTTTTAATTTTTTAATATATATTTTATATATATAAAATTATATATATATTTTATATATATTTTAAATTTTATATAAATAAAATAATATATATAAATAAATATATATAAATATAAATAAAATATTGTCGTGCCGAATTTTAAAACTTTTTCAATTAGCAAGAACTCATTTAAAATTAAGCCCTTTTCCCAAAATTTTTTCTCTTATATTTTAAAGATATTTTTTTTTTTTCTTTAAAATGTTAATGCCCAATTTTTTTTAATTTTGCCCCCAAAAAAAAACTTAGAAAACTTACCAAACCCTTATTATAAAAAGAGCAATTTTTTTTACCCAAACCCTACTAAAAATTTTTTTAAAAATACTTTACAAAAATTTCCCAGTATTTAAACAAACACAATCAAATATATTTTTTTTCTTTGGGTTTTCAAAAATTTTTTTGGCGAAATTTAATTGCATACAAAAATTTTCACTTGTCCTATAGGGGGGGGAAAAAAGGGAAGAAGCTTTGCTATTTAAGCCAAGACGCAAGTTTTTGCCTATTCGGCACGACAAAAATATATATAAAATATATATTATAATATATATATATATATATATATATATATATATAATATATAATATTTTTTAAATATATTTTTTTATTACCCACCCCGGGCCGATTCCCCCCAAAGGCAGGGGCCCGAAAAAAAAACTTTAAACCTCATTCACTCCATCATTTGTCTTGCCAGAAGGGTGTTTTTTACACTACATTTTTTAAACAGCAACTTTAAAACACCCCCCCTTTAAGTGCGGGCACTGTACTTCCCATCCCAGGACTCAAGCCCGGGCCTCCCGGTTTCCCTAAAACCCCTTCAAAAAATTTTTACTTTGCTAAACACTCCAACACACGCCCAAATTTTAAAAAACCATTTGTCCCCTTCATTTCCTACCCAAAACGCTCACGAAATGCCTGCTGGAAGCCCCAACCCCCCTCGCAAAACAAAACCCCCTTTTCCCCCCCTCCCCCCAAACCCCTTTTCCTAGGCCGCCCCCCTACCCCCCCCTTCCCTTTCCCCTACAAAACTGATACACTTTTAAAAGTAAATTCTGTTTCGCCCCAAATTCTCTCTAAAATGTCCAACCCCACCTCAAAAACCCCTTTCCCCTCAGCCCCGGACAACATTTTGGTAATCCCGCACCTCCCCTAACTTCCAAACTCCCCAAAAATTTCCCCTGCATTAATTCACACCACACTTTCCCCCTCAGACATGACATCTCCCACTGCCTCCGGCCTTTTTCCTCGCTGCAACTTTTCACCCACCCACGTTTTTCCCCCCCCCCAATTAAGAGCTTTGGGAAAAAACAAAATACTCTCATACTTTCCCCTCTTTGCCTCCAAGGACAAAGTTTTTTGGGCCCTCCCAGACTCCTAAGTGCCCCCCTCCTTCTTTTTCCTCATAAATTCAAAAATTCACCCATCTTTCAAAAGACCCATCCGCTGACACTCCACCCCAAATATCTAAAATACATTCACCTCCTCCATACTCTCTCCCCCCAATCTGATATTCCAATCTTTCATCACCTAATCTTTTTTGTTATCCTCAAACCCTTTTCTTTTTCCCTGTTTCCCCTTTTAATTTTCTTCTTTTGCACACCCTCCCAAAATTTCCATCCCCCAAATCTCTGCAACTTCTCTTCAGAATCCCCCCAAGAGCACAGGGGTCATCAGAAAAGACAGCTGGACAACTCCCCTTTGGGGTGTGATTCTTTAAACTCCACGCCTCTTGCCAAGACCCTCCCCATTTCCCTTCCTCTTACAACCCCATCTAAAAATAATTAAACAACCACGGGGACATCACACATCCTTTCTAAGGCCACCTTTAAATGGGAAAAAATTTTTTTTCTTTCCTACATACTCTAACTTTTCCTCACACCTCGTAAAAAAATCTTCACTGCTTTCAGTAAAACCCACCTCTACACCATACACTTTTCAACATCTGCCCCATTGCCCCCCCATCCACCCCCGTCATATGCCTTTTTTCCCAAAACCATAAATGCCAAAAAAGACCTCTTTTGCCTTATCAAAAAAACTGTTCACTTATATGTTTTACTGTAAAAAACCTGGTCCCCCAAACCCCCCCCCTAAACCCTTTTCCCAAAACCTCCTTGTTCATCTGCCCATTTCCCTTTTCCTCTTACTCTTAATTTTTTCAAATTTTAATCTACCATCCCCTTTACCAGGTACATCAACAGACTTATCCCCCTTAATTTTTTTTCACTTTTCTTTTATCCCCTTTGCCTTTAAAACAAAGGGAAATATGGGATCTCTCTCCAATCCCAGGTTTCCTTTCCCTCTTCCATTTCTTTTATTAAAAAAATTTCACCAACCACCCAAAACTATATCCCCACCTCTTTTTAAAATTTCTATTTTAAACCCCTCAATCCCGGCTGCCTTTACCACCCCCTTTCATTTTGCCTACTGCCCCCACAACTTCCCCCACACTCACAACTGGCCTTCCCTCACTCCTTACAAGATTTTAATTCCCCTTGCCCTATACACGAAAACACAGCTTCCCTATCTTCATCAACATTTAAAAAAAATTTCCCCAAAATATTCCCTTTCCCTCTTCCCCAAAAACCTCTAACCCCCCCCTCCATTTAATAACTCTCCCCCTCCATTTTTAACTGACAAATCCATTTTTCTCTAGGGTTTCTTTAAATTGTTAATCCACTCCAAAACTTTTTCTTTTTTTCAACAAAATTTGGTTTTATAACATCTCACCCACTCTCTCATTTGGTCTCTTTTTACATTGCTTCACCCCTCCCCTTAACTTCTCCCTTTTTCTCCATATACTCTTCCCCCCCTTGCAAACACTTTTACTTTTTAAAAACTTCTCATATGCAAAATTTTTCTCCCCTTTCTACTCCTTTCATCATCATTCCACCAATCGCTCCTCTTCCCCCCCTGCACCCAAATTTTTCCCCCTTTAAACCCCAAAAATTCTGCCCGAAAACCTAACACTACATTTTTAAACCTACCCCATACCCTTCGACCCCCCCCTTGCCTAACCCTCATTAGCCCCTCTATCCTCCAATAGCTGTTTTTATCTTACCCTAACTGCCCCCTCTTTTTGTTTAAAAAACCTTCACCTCTTCTTTCCTGATGCTTCATTCTCCTTTTATCCCCCCTCCACCCTTTTTCTCTCAGTGTAGCAAAAACTAGAAAGGATCTGATAATCTGTTTGGCCCCCCTAAAAACATGTACATCCGAAAATCTACTCAACATCTTTATCACCAATACATAATCCAACAAACTACTGTCATTTCCCCCCAAAAATCATATCGTGTTTACTTATTTTTTCCTCTTTTTTTTAAAAAATGTAATTTCCTAAAACTAAACCCCCCTTTTTATCCCAAAATTCAATCAAAGGGCTCCCATTATCATTTTCAAACCCGGCACCCCCAAAATTACCTACCACACCCTCTCTAAAAAAATTTTTTTCCTACTTTAGCATTTAAGTCCCCCACCACAATTTCTCTCTCATTGGTTCAAAGGCCCCTAAAACATTCAAATAAAATCTCCCAAAAACTCTTCTCTCTCCCTGCATTCCCCCTCTTCTCCCCGGTGCAACACGCTTATTTTTGAAACCCCCTTTTTCGCATCCAAACCTTTTTCTTTAATCCACATAATTTTTTAAATTTTCACATTTATATTTTCCCTTTTTTCCCCCTTTCCCAAAAATGGGTCATTTAACATTACTGGGTACCCCTTCCCCTTTTCTCTAACTCCTCAGATACTCCCGAAATTTTAAACCCATTTTTTTTCCCCCCCCTGAAACTCTCCTACCCCCCTTTAGCTTTGTTTTTGCTTAGGGGCCAGGGCATCCAACTTCTTTTATTCATAACATCAAACAATCATCTGTTTCTGTCACCGCACTACTCCAAAAAACATTTTAACAAACCCAGTTTTTTTAAAGTTTTTCTTTTTTTCTCTTTTTAGTAATTGTAAACAGGGGAAGGGGGTTTCTACCCAATTCTCCCGGGATTTTTTTCGCCTCAAAACGACACGCAAAAGGCTTTCGGAGGAAAGATTCCTTTTTCCCCTTCCCCATGGACAATAGAAAAATAAAAAAAAAACAAGAGCTTTTTTAGAAAAAGGAAAAAACCTAGATGTATTATAAATATATATGCATGGGGGTGTCTGTGAAGTTTACCAAAATGAAGTAAAAGGGGTACAAAAATCCCTGTTATCCCTTAAGCGTGTTTTTTGAGACCCGAAAAAGAAACCGCAATTTCCCCATGCAAAAAAAGTTTTCAGGTTTTTTTTTCCCCAGTCCTCCCGGCAGGACGGTAGTAAATTTTCCCCGGGTGGTTTTCTGTCTACAACCCCACTACCTACATTTTTTAAATATAAAATAAATATAAATATATATATATAAATATATATTAAAATATAAATATAAATTTTTATATAAATAAATGATTTTATATATGTAAAAACATAAGGGGTTTGGTTTGGGAAAAAAAGCAACCACCCAGGGGAAATACTACCCCCCGGCCCGAAGAAATGTGAAACAGAAAAACCCGAACTGTTTTGCATGAAGGAAGGGTTGCTATTTCTTTTTCTGTTTTCCCTAAACCCTAGATAACAGGGATTCTTGTTTTCTTTCCTAAATTACACTTTGGTCAAAAACAACCCCAAAACAACGCACTGCAATATAAATACATACATCTAGGTTTTTTTTTCCTTTTTCTAAAAAGCTCTTGTTCTTCTTTTTTTCTTCTATTGTCCATGGGGGAAATGGAAAAGAATCTTTCCTCCATAAGCCATGCGTGTCGTATGAGGCGACTAAAATCCGGGAGCAATGGGCTAGTAAAACCCCCTTTCCCCCTTAGACATTTACGAAAAAAAAAGAAGAAGAAAAAAATTCATAAAACTTGGGGTGCTTAAATTTTTGGGGGATTAGGTGGATGACAAGAAACAGATGTTGCTGATGTAATAAAAGAAAAAAAGTTGGATGTCCTGGCCCCAAGCGAAACAAAGCTAAGGGGTAGGGGAGTTTCAGGGGGGGGGAAAAAAATGTTGATGTCTACCGTAAGGTGTTCTGGTAGTTACTGTTTAATGCGTACCGTGATTTTTCAGGACTTCTTTTTCAAAACCCCGGGCTCAGAAATCCCCACATTGGGTTTGATGATGTTCCCAGTCGTACTCCCTTCCGGAGGTTAACCTTTTTAACCATATTTTGGTGGGGGGCCGAAAACACCCCACCAAAAAAAGACCGACCCCCAAAAGTTAATGTAATATTTATCAGTATCTCAAACTGTCTCCCATAAGATCACCCCAAAATCATTTTTGATAATCATTATCCCCCGGCAGGCCCCCATATTTTACAAAAACCCAACGGGTTTTTAATTACTTTTAAAATAAAAATTTTCGGGATATATATATTCAAAATAAAAAAAACTAATCTTTAAATTATTAAAAAACAATTTTGGTCAAGAGGTATTTAAAATAACAACATGTTAAAAAAATAAATTTTTAATAACATTTGAAAATAATAAATTACATTTTACTCGTGTTCACGACACCCTAATGACGCTCCGTGTCACACGACACTTACCCATGGACACTCCCTGTTCTCACACACACTATCTGGTAAGATGCTCCACCACTGTGCCCCCTTAAACCCCTTTTTTTCTTGTTTTGATGCCCTACCTCTTGCCCAACAAAAACCCCTTTTCTCTGGTCATACAAACGTGTCACCCTTGACACCCAGTGACACACTCACACAGCATCTTTCTCGAGGCCATCCATGCAATATTCAAGTACACTATAAAATTAAATTCTTTATGTCACACTACACCCTTTTCTTCTCAACACATCCGATACTCCGGCCCGTTGACCAGCTAGGCGGTGAGTCTGCAGACATCACCTGTCCTTTACATACTCTCCAAGGCTGGTAGAAGTACACCGTAAGGTGGTCTGGTGAGCACTTCCTACCGCCTTCAAGACCAGTTGATAAATAGTGTTTGTAAAACACCATGCTGCAAGCTCACTGAATGCGGCCGTCAAGTAATTTAGGCCAACAGACTCAGTGAGCTGCGGTGAGCGCTTCCTCTAACGCCAGTAGATATATATATTAAGACGGTCAGACGAACACTCTACTGCCAGTAGATGTCTACCGTAAGGTGTTCTGGTAGTTACTGCTTAGATACGTACCGTGAGGTGTTCAGGTACTTACTGCTTCTAAAGCTGGCTCAGTAGTCCCCACATTGGGTTTGATGACGTACCCAGTGGTACTGCCGGCTGGCAGGTTAACCATTTAACCGCTAGTTTGGTAGGGGGCCGTAACATGCGTCTTAATGTTTTCCAGTCATACCGGGGATTTGATGCTCGGACCTCAGTGTGTAAGCTGAGTGGCAAAGTGATCGAGCTACGTGCAACATTGTATAGTTCCTGATGATGCATGGAGACATGCGAAAGTACTTGATCTGAATATTTCCAGCCCCCGAGGCATGTCTTCCATTGTTATGATCTCCTGTGTGTGTGTGTGTGTGTGTGTGTGTGTGTGTGTGTGTGTGTGTGTGTGTGTGTGTGTGTGTGTGTACTCACCTATTTGTACTCACCTATTTGTGATTACAGGGGTAAAGTCATAGCTCCTGGCCCCGCCTCTTCACTGATTGCTACTAGGTCCTCTTTTCTCCCTGCTCCATGAGCTTTATCATACCTCGCCTTAAAACTATGTATGGTTCCCGCCTCCACTACGTCACTTTCTAGGCTATTCCACGGCCTGACTACTCTATGACAAAGAAATACTTCCTAACATCCCTTTGATTCATCTGAGTCTTCAACTTCTAATTGTGACCTCTTGTTTCTGTGTCCCATCTCTGGAACATCCCGTCTTTGTCCACCTTGTCTATTCTGCGCAATATTTTATATGTCGTTATCATGTCTCCCCTGACCCTCCTGTCCTCCAGTGTCGTCAGGCCGATTTCCCTCAACCTTACTTCGTAGGACAATCCCTTTAGCTCTGGGACTAGTCTTGTTGCAAACCTTTGCATTTTCTCTAATTTCTTGACGGCTTTACCTGGTGTGGATTCCAAACTGGTGCTGCATACTCCAGTATGGGCCTGACGTAAATGGTATACAGAGTCTTAAATGATTCCTTACTGAGGCATCGGAACGCTATCCGTAGGTTTGCCTGATGTGCACCTCAGGAGATGTGCTCGTGTTATACTCCACCCCCAGATCTTTTTCCTTGAGTGAGGTTTGCAGACTTTGGTCATCTAAACTATATTGTGTCTGTGGTCGTCTTGCCCTTCCCCAATCTTCATGACTTTGCATTTGGCAGGGTTAAACTCAAGGAGCCAGTTGCTGGACCAGGCTTGTAGCCTGTCCAGGTCTCTTTGTAGTCCTGCCTGATCCTCATCCGATTTGATTCTTCTCATTAACTTCGCATCATCTGCAAACAAGGACACTTCTGAGTCTATCCCTTCCGTTAGGTCGTTCACATATACCAAGAACAGCACAGGTCCTCGGACTAACCCCTGTGGAACCCCGCTTGTCACAGGCGCCCACTCTGACACCTCGTCACGTACCATGACTCGTTGTTGTCTCCTTGTCAGGTATTCTCTGATCCATTGCAGTGCCTTTCCTATTATGTGTGCCTGATCCTCTAGATTTTGCAGTAACTTCTTGTCCAAAAAAATGCAGTCGATCCACATCTCTCTCTCTTGTCTTACTTCTGTCACCTTGTCATAAAACTCTAGTAGGTTTGTGACACAGGATTTTCCTTCCCTGAAACCGTGCTGGTTGTCAATTATACACTTGTTTCTTTCTGTGTGTGTGTGTACTCACCTAGTTGTACTCACCTAGTTGAGGTTGCATGGGTCGAGTCCAAGCTCCTGGCCCCGCCTCTTCACTGGTCGCTACTAGGTCACTCTCCCTGAACCATGAGCTTTATCGTACCTCTGCTTAAAGCTATGTATGGATCCTGCCTCCACTACATCGCTTCCCAAACTATTCCACTTCCTGACTACTCTGTGGCTGAAGAAATACGTCCTAACATCCCTGTGATTCATCTGTGTCTTCAACTTCCAACTGTGTTCTCGTGTTGCTGTGTCCAGTCTCTGGAACATCCTGTCTTTGTCCACCTTGTCAATTCCTCTCAGTATTTTGTAAGTCGTTATCATGTCCCCCCTATCTCTCCTGTCCTCCAGTGTCGTCAGGTTGATTTCCCTTAACCTCTCCTCATAGGACATACCTCTTAACTCTGGGACCACCTTGTTGCAAACCTTTGCACTTTCTCTAGTTTCTTTACATGCTTGGCTAGGTGTGGGTTCCAAACTGGTGCCGCATACTCCAATATGGGCCTAACGTACACGGTGTACAGGGTCCTGAACGATTCCTTATTAAGATGTCGGAATGCTGTTCTGAGGTTTGCTAGGCGCCCATATGCTGCAGCAGTTATTTGGTTGATGTGCGCTTCAGAGATGTGCCTGGTGGTTATACTCACCCCAAGATCTTTTTCCTTGAGTGATGTTTGTAGTCTCTGGCCCCCTAGACTGTACTCCGTCTGCGGTCTTCTTTGCCCTTCCCCAATCCTCATGACTTTGCACTTGGTGGGATTGAACTCCAAGAGCCATTGCTGGACCAGGTCTGCAGCCTATCCAGATCCCTTTGTAGTGTGTGTGTGTGTGTGTGTGTGTGTGTGTGTGTGTGTGTGTGTGTGTGTGTGTGTGTGTGTTGTGTGTGTGGTGTGTGTGTGTGTTAAAATAATCTCTGTTAATATAATTTGAGAAAAATATTTCAAGCTACAACAACAACAACAACAAAAATGGCTAATGAGGATACAGTAGTTTTCACATCAACACAGAACTGTTACATATATGTGTTAGAGTGTGTGAAGTAACAGTCTTCAAGTTTGCACTAGGTTGCAAATTTTGAAAAAAGTAATCATTCACTGCATCTAGTATCGAGTATACAAAGGAAATATTAAAATTAGGAACAATGTTCCTTTCATAATCAGGTTATATTTACTGTGGAATTCATCTAGCGAATTTGATAATCCTTATCAGATATATATTTAAACGAGGTTGATGTGTCATTTCCATATGTTATCAAATATACGTTATCAACACCAATGTTCTTGATGGAATACGTTATTAGGTAGACGTTCTCTGTGTCTTTGTTTTTCTTGTTTTAGTAACTAAAGGTAAACTTATTATTTCAAGGAAAAACGAGGAACCAGCCTTGATGTCGTCCACTCTTCAGCTTAATATTTTGTATTATATCCTATGTATGCTACCAAGGTAGGATTATCCAAAAGAAGGAAACACATACACAATTATGCAATCAGTAGCTGACTTTCCAGAAGTCTACTGATATGACATTCCCCAAAACACTGAAGTATATCCCCACCCCAACCCCTTTGTCGAGGAACTAGGCACCTGGCACTATACTTCCCACCTACAGCAATAAAGTCCGGCTAACTGGTTTTCCTGAATTCCATCATAAAGGTTAACGTGATCTCACCGAAACAGATCATTCTCTAAAAATTACTTAATTCCACTCACTCCGACATAGTACGGAGGGAGGAGTGGGGGAGATGGTTGTGCTGAGGGTCACGGGCATGACATGCACTGCTATATAAAGACATGATAACACAGTAGAAGCAGTTGCAATCGTGCTGCAGTACAGGTAACTACCCAGAACTACTGTGTCTTGCAAGTAAGAAAGTTTATTCAGGTATACACAAATACAGTTACATAGATTACCATACATAGCAGCATATGTGTAAAATACCATCCAGGATAACCCAAAAAAATTGACTTATTTCCATTGGGGTCCTTTTACCTTATTATTATAATATAGAGGTGATAATATCTTATTATTATTCTATGAAGGAAATAACAACTTATCATACTATTAAGACTATATATTACACGAGGGTCATTAAGACTATCTACAATACGAGGGTCATTACTAGGAATAAGGTAAAATTACATGTAAAATTATACGTGTGTTAGCTGGAGTTTACCTGGAGAGAGTTCCGGGGGTCAACGCCCCCGGGGCCCCGGGTCTGTGACCAGCCTCCTGGGATCAGAGCCTGATCAACCAGGCTGTTTGCTGCTGGCTGCACGCAAACCAACGTACGAGCCACAGCTCGGCTGATCAGGAACTGACTTTAGGTGCTTGTCCAGTGCCAGCTTGAAGACTGCCAGGGGTCTGTTGGTAATCCCCCTTATGTGTGCTGGGAGGGCAGTTGAACAGTCTGGGGCCCCTACACTTATTGTATGGTCTCTTAACGTGCTAGTGACACCCCTGCTTTTCATTGGGGGGATGGTGCATCGTCTGCCAAGTCTTTTGCTTTCGTAGTGAGTGATTTTCGTGTGCAAGTTCGGTACTAGTCCCTCTAGGATTTTCCAGGTGTATATAATCATGTATCTCTCCCTCCTGCTTCCAGGGAATACAGGTTTAGAAACCTCAAGCGCTCCCAGTAATTGAGGTGTTTTATCTCCGTTATGCGCGCCGTGAAAGTCTCTGTACATTTTCTAGGTCGGCAATTTCACCTGCCTTGAAAGTGCTGTTAGTGTGCAGCAATATTCCAGCCTAGATAGAACAAGTGACCTGAAGAGTGTCATCATGGCTTGGCCTCCCTAGTTTTGAAGGTTCTCATTATCCATCCTGTCATTTTTCTAGCAGATGCGATTGATACAATGTTATGGTCCTTGAAGGTGAGATCCTCCGACATGATCACTCCCGGTCTTTGACGTTGGTGTTTCGCTCTTTTTTTGTGGCCAGAATTGTTTTCTACTCTGATGAAGATTTAATTTCCTCATGTTCACCATATCTGAGTAATTGAAATTTCTCATCGTTGAACTTCATATTGTTTTCTGCAGCCCACTGAAAGATTTGGTTGATGTCCGCCTGGAGCTTTGCAGTGTCTGCAATGAAAGACACTGTCATGCAGATTCGGGTGTCATCTGCAAAGGAAGACACGGTGCTGTGGCTGACATCCTTGTCTATGTCGGATATGAGGATGAGGAACAAGATGGGAGTGAGTACTGTGCCTTGTGGAACAGAGCTTTTCTCCGTAGCTGCCTCGGACTTTACTCTGTTGACGACTACTCTCTGTGTTCTGGTAGTGAGGAAATTATAGATCCATCGACCGACTTTTCCTGTTATTCCTTTAGCACGCATTTTGTGCGCTATTACGCCATGGTCACACTTGTCGAAGGCTTTTGCAAAGCCCTGTATATATTACATCTGCATTCTTTTTGTCTTCTATGCATTTAGGACCTTGTCGTAGTGATCCAATAGTTGAGACAGACAGGAGCGACCTGTTCTAAACCCATGTTGCCCTGGGTTGTGTAACTGATGGGTTTCTAGATGGGTGGTGATCTTGCTTCTTAGGACCCTTTCAAAGATTTTTATGATATGGGATGTTAGTGCTATTGGTCTGTAGTTCTTTGCTGTTGCTTTACTGCCCCCTTTGTGGAGTGGGGCTATGTCTGTTGTTTTTAGTAACTGTGGGACGACCCCCGTGTCCATGCTCCCTCTCCATAGGATGGAAAAGGCTCGTGATAGGGGCTTCTTGCAGTTCTTGATGAACACAGAGTTCCATGAGTCTGGCCCTGGGGCAGAGTGCATGGGCATGTCATTTATCGCCTGTTCGAAGTCATTTGGCGTCAGGATAACATCGGATTGGCTTGTGTTAATCAAATTTTGTGGCTCTCTCATAAAAAATCATTCCCCTTCCGTTATGTAACTACATTCATCAGGCATCTTTTCGCTGTCTTCTTGAACTGGTTCATGCTATGACTGGCTTTGACATGTTCAGGCAGTCTGTTCCATTCCTTTATTGCTGTACAATAAAAGGTGTTTGAAGCCTGGCCACTGACTGTGGGTACTACAAAGTTGTGCTCTCTCCCCCTAGTACTATGATTGCTTTGGTTCCCAACCTCGACAAAATTGACAGCAAGATATTCTGGACACTGTGAGCAATTTTATAAACATGATTTAGCTTCAGTTGTTTTACTCTGTCTTTAACATTTAGCATATCCAACTGCTGTAATTTATCCTGGCCTACATGTTCTCTTGGTCCCAGGTCCAGGATGAATCTTACAATGTTGTTCTGGGTGATTTGCAGTCTATCATTTTTTTCTCAAGGCAGAGTACCATGAAGAGCAAGCGTAATCCATATGACACTGTATAAGGGCTAGACATAGAGTCCTGCGAGCCTCAGTAGGCAAACACTGTGCTTGTCTATAGAGGAACTTCAGTCTGGTATTCGCTTTCTTTACTACACTGTTCCCTATCAATTCTCCTGACATGCATGGGTCCAACGGGATTCCCAGATATCTTACTGAGGAAACTGAAGTGATGGGCTCCCCATTACACTGGATATTAAAATTATTTACCCTTCTCAGTTTATGGTTCGTGCCAAGGAGAATGGCTTCAGTTTTCCCGAGGTGTAATGATAGTTTGTTGTCTACCAACCATTTGCTGCAGGATTTCAGTTCCAGTGTTAACACATTAGCTATATATTGAGGGTCTTGTGGGTCATTGGTCTAATCCGGGGGTGGACATGGACCTGCTCCGCGTGGGTCAGTAGGCCTGTTGCAGTGTTCCTTCTTTCTTATGTTCTTATGTTTACCTGACACTAACACAGCACTGTCATCTGCATACAGTAGGAGTTTGCACTTGATACTGATAAGCATGTCATTAACATAGCATAGGAATAATAAAGGACCCAGAATACTACCTTGGGGAACTCCACATGCTATCGGCAGGGGTTCTGATTCTGTTTTGTTGATTTTGACAATTTGCCTCCAGTCAAAAGAACCTATACCGATAGCTTGAAGTTTCTTACATATTATATTGTGGTTGACAGTATCGAAGGCCTTTCGCAGGGCTAAGGTTACCATACCTTTTAGGTTCCACATTGAATTGACATTTCAGTTCTCATGTAATCTATCAGTATAATTAGGGAGGATTCGGTTGAGTAAGATCTTCTAAAGCCTGATTGACAGCTATGGAGAATGTTGTTGTCATTAAGGTACTTAACTACTTAACAGTACATCGCCCTCTCTAGAATTTTGGATATTACACTGATTATACTAACAGGCCTATAGTTGCTTACATCAGACCTACTATTTTTCTTGAAGAGACGAGTAACTCTGGCCTCCTTGAACCCCTCCGGTACGGTATTAGTGGTGATGGACAAATTTATTATGTGAGCAATAAGGAATGACAATTCAGAAGCACCAACTTTTAGGAACTTAGACGGGATGTTATCTGGGCCAGTGCTCTTAGTTGGGTTTAACCTATTTAGATCTTTTTGAATAAAGTCATGAGATACACTTGCTAGTTGACAACTGTTTGGGGTTACCCCTTTATTGGTATAGTATGTTTGAAACTTATCTCAGTCTGTGTTAAATGTATTTGATGCAGCTGGTAGTTTACTTACTAGTGTTGATGCAACGAATGTGTAGTAGGAATTAAAACAATTTACCACCTTAGGTGTTTCGTGGTACACCTCGTTATCGATAGTGAGTACTTTGTTAGACTTATCTACTGGTTTATGGCTATACCCCAACTGTTTTAGTTGTTGCCAGAGCTTTCTAGGGTTGTGATTATACTCTTCAATTTTTGAGCAGTACTGCTTTGCCTTTACTCCTTTTATAAGTCTCTGCACTCTGTTCCTCACCCTTTGGAATTCATTTAGTGCTGCAATATCTTGTCTGTTTGCTTTAAATCTTTTTAGCAGCTGGTCTCTGAATTTCATATCTAATATCTCAGTAGTCATCCAGGGTTCAGTTCTTCGTTTAATCCTAACCTCTTTAACTGGTGCAATATTATCAAGGATGGTAGTGAACATTGTTTTGAATTTTTCCCAGGCATCGTTTACGTCCACGCAACTTGTTATCTCTGTCCAGTCACAATTGTGTAGCCTATTTACCAGTTTTTCTTTACTGTAGTTTCTAGTTGACCTCATTTTTTATTGTCCTGTGTAGGCCTATCCTATCCCTAGTGATTTTTCTGGTGCAGTAAATCATGAAATGATCACAAAACCCTTTGGTAATGACGCCTGACTGCTAAGTTCTCATGCATTACAAAGTATGTGGTCAATTAGGGTGCTGAGAACTGTGTATCCGGGTTGGTGTATTAATTAGTTGAGTGTAACTATTTAAACCTAAAATTTTTGCTTATACCGTTTACATAGCCCGTTATTTTGCTGCTGAAAACAGATATTGATGTCGCCCAGTATTATTGTCTCGCAATTGTTTTCAAGTCTGGACAAGACTCTTGAAAAGTCTTCTAAGAACTGGTCCTGGGTAAGAGGGCGGTAACTAGTTCCTACTAAGATGGGTTTGGTCTTGGGAAGCAGTACTTCAAACCATAAAATTTCTTGTTTATTGTTATTTAAATCAGTCTTGGGTTGTAAGCTAAGTCATTTCTAATGTAGGCACATACTCCACCACCTTTTCTGTTCCTATCTAAACTTTTATATTGTAACTTTCTATTTTGACCTCGTCGTCAGTCACCGTATCGTCCAACCAAGATTCAGATATGGATATAACTGCTGCCATAGTTCTGTGAACTAGAATCCTAATCTCTGACAATTTTGGAAAAAGTGATCTTGCGTTGACATGAAAAACGAAGGTCTGTTTTCATAAAACTATTATAATTATCAGTATACGGCAATTGGTCATTTGTATTAAAATTAGGTAAATCAATATCATCATTGCTAAATGGTAACTGTGCCAAAGTGCATTTGTTACACACAAAATGAACTCTGGCATCTTTTTTTTTATAGTTTATTTAAAACATTGCGATACAAAATGACAGAAATATATTAAAAGGGTACACGACAAAAGATTACTGCATAAGAATCTCACTGAACCTTAACACAGAATAACAACACCATACATTACAGTGGTATTACACTCTCACACACAACACACTGTATATTACAGTGGTATTACGCTCTCACACACAACACACCGTATATTACAGTGGTATTACACTCTCACACACAACACACCGTATATTACAGTGGTATTACACTCTCACACAAAAACACCCCGTATATTCCCAGGGGGAAATACCCTCACCCCACAACACCCGTATATTACAGGGTATTACCCCTCTCACCAAAACCACACCGATATTACAGGGGTTTTTTACCTCTTAAAACCCAACAAAAGAACATTAAAAAGTAAAAATTTAAAATCTAAAAATCAACACACCTTTTATTTTTTAAAGGGGTTTATTCCCCTCTCACACAAAAACACCCCCGGGTAAAATTACAGGGGTATTACACCTCCCCAACAACACCCCGAAATTACGTGGTTTAATAAACTTCACCCACAACCCCCCAGAAAAATTACAGTCGTATTACACCTCACCACAACAAAAACCGGGGTATTTTTACAGTGGTTTTGCACTCTCACACCAACACAGTAAAGAACAGTCGTATTAACTTCACACACAACACCCCGGGTATATTACAGGGGGTTTTCCCACTCAAAAAAAAACAACACACCGGTAAAATTACGGTCGTTTTAAACCCCTCACAAAACCAACACACCTTTTAAATTTCATGGTTTTTAAAAACTCTTCTAAAAAAAACACACCTATATTACATTTGGTTTACACTCCCCAAAAAAACAAAACAAACGTATTTTAAACCAGTGGTATTACACTTTTCACACACAACAAAACCGATATTCCCAGTGGTATTCATCCCCCACAAAAACAAAACCTTTATTACAGGGGTATTACACCTCACACAAAAACACACCGTATATTACACCCGGGGTTTTTACACTCTCCAACAACACCCCGTATATTACGTGGAAATTGGCCCCTTCTCACAACAACACACCGTATTTTAAACGGGGGTAAAACACTCTCACCCACAACCACCGTATATTTCAGGGGTATTACCTCTTCTAAACAACACCCTTATAAACATTTGGAAATTACACTCCACCAAAAAACACCCCGTATATTACGTGGTTTTAAACACCCCTCACAAAAAAAACCCACCCCCGATTTCCCGGGGTATTAAACTCTCACGCCAACCATCGTTTTATTACAGAGGGGGTTACACTCTCACAAAAACACCACCGAAATTACATTTTTTTACCTGTCACAAACAAACCCCAAAATTTTTAAAGGGGTTTTGGGCACTCTCACAAAAACCCCCCGGGGTTTTAAACCGGGGGGTTTTTTCCCCTCTCAAGCACAACCAACCGAAATTTACTTTGCTATTACACTTCACAAACAACACACATATATTACAGGGTATTACATTTTCCCCACCCACAACACATCGTATATTCCAGTGGTATTACACTCCACACACAAAAACCACCTTTAAAATTATAGTGGTGTTTACACTCTCACACACAACACCCCCGTATATTACAGCTGTTTTTCACTCTCACACACAACCCCCCGGGAATATTACAGCGGTTTACATTTCTCACACAAAAACCACACCGTATTTCCCGTGGTATTTCACTCCACACAAAAACCCCAAAAACGTATTTTCAGTGCAAAAACACTTCAAACAAAAACACCTTTTTTAACAATCCATTACACCCCTCACAAAAAACCACACCGTATTTTTCCCGTGGAAAATACACTCTCACACACAACCCCACCGTATATTTCAGTTTTTATTACACTCCCCACACAACACCCCTTTAAATTTTCAGTGGTTTTTTTCATTTCTCACACATAAACCCCCCCACCTTTTTTTAAACATGATATTATATTTTCCTACACACAAACCCGTATTTTTACGGGAAATACACTCTCACAAACAACACCCCCCGTTTTTTACGGGTGGTATTACACTCTCAACAACAACAACCCGAATATTACAGGGGTAATGCCTTCTCACCCCACAACCAAAACCGTATATTACATTTCGTATTACACTTCACACAAAAACACACCGTATATTTCTGGGGATTACACTTTTTTAACCCAACACTCCGTATTTTACAGTGGTAATACATTTTTTTCCCCAACAGCCCCAGGAAAATTAAAGGGAAAAACCCTTTCACAAAACCAACCGTAAATTTCGGGGGTAATACACTCCACACACAACACACCGTTTTTAACAGTGGTATTACCCTAACACACAAACACCCCCGTATTTAAAAGTGGAAATAACCCTTTGTCACACCAGCAAAAGGCGTATATTCCCATTTGGCATTTCACTCCACACAACACACCGTATATAAAAGCCCGTATTCCCTTTTCTCACACACAAACCCCCATAAAAGGGTTAGGTAAAAAAACATTTGCAACAGTTAGGTTTTTTTTTAAATTGTAAAAATTTTTCGCCTACAAGTAGGCTTCTTCAGTAAAAGTACAAAAAAGATTTTATAGAAGCAGAAAAACCTTGAAGACGATGTAATCAGTAAATCACCCTTAAAGTTTTGAAGTGGTCAGTCCCTCAGTCTGGAGAAGAGCATTGTTCCATAGTATGAAACAATATGGAGATGAAGTGACAAGATGGAGCTTATATAGCGCCAAGAGGTGAGACGTAGGCCACTAGGAGAGGTAAGAACTCAGATGTTGAAAGGTCAGGTCCCTCTCAAATCCAGCCCCTCTCACTAGTGGAAGTTGTCGAAGTTGATTGCAGGTCTGTACCAAGATACCCTTGTGTTGCAGTGTCTGACAGATTGAACATTAAAATGGTATAAAATACCGACAGGTTGTTAGGTAAGACACATATGCAACACATATTGTTTCATACTATGGAACAATGCTCTTCTCCAGACTGAGGGACTGACCACCTCAAAACTTTAAGGGTGATGGACTGATTACATCGTCTTCAAGTATCTTCTGCTTCTATCAACTCTTCTGTACTTGACTGAAGAAGCCTACTGTGTAGGCGAAACGTTTCACAATAAAGATACCTAACTGTTGCATATGTGTCTTACCTAACAACCTGTCGGTATTTTATACCATTTTAATGTACAATCTGTCAGACACTGCAACACAAGGGTATCTTGGTACAGACCTGCAATCAACTTCGACAACTTCCACTAGTGAGGGGCTGGATTTGAGAGGGACCTGACTTCTCAATATCTGAGTTCTTACCTCTCCTAGTGGCCTACGTCTCACCTCTTGGCGCTATAAAAAGCTCCATCCTGTCACTTCTTCTCCATATTGTTTCATACTATGGAACAATGCTCTTCTCCAGACTGAGGGACTGACCACCTCAAAACTTTAAGGGTGATGGACTGATTACATCGTCTTCAAGTATCTTCTGCTTCTATCAACTCTTCTGTACTTGACTGAAGAAGCCTACTGTGTAGGCGAAACGTTTCACAATAAAGATACCTAACTGTTGCATATGTGTCTTACCTAACAACCTGTCGGTATTTTATACCATTTTAATGTTCATATATTACAGCGATATTACACTTTCACACACAACACACCGTATATTCAGAGGTATTACACTCTCACACACAACACACCGTATTACAGTGCTATTACACTCTCACACATAACACACCGTATATTACAACGGTATTACAGTCTCACACACAACACACCGTATATTACAGTGGTAATACTCTCTCACACACAACACACCGAATATTACAGTGGTATTACACTCTCACACACAACACACCGTATATTACAGTGGTATTACACTCTTACACACACACCATATATTACAGTGGTGATACACTCTCACACACAACACACAGTATATTACAGTGCTATTGCACTCTCACACACAACACACCGTATATTACAGTGGCATTAGACTCTCACACACAACACACCATATATTTCAGTGGTATTACACTCTTACACACAGCACACCGTACAACGAAAATATGGATCCCAGGTTACAACCTATACAGATGTGACAGAGTGAACAGGGAAAAGGGGGGGGGTTGGCCTGTACATTGCAGAGTCACTTGTTTGCACAGAACTGCTTAATTCCTCAAATCATGTAGTGGAAGTTTTAGCAGTAAAGGTCGAGAACCAAAACCTAGTCATTGTGGTAGTCTACAAGCCTCCGGATGGAACATCCCAGCAATTCCAGGAACAGCTGTTAAAAATTGACCACTGTCTGGAAAATCTTCAAGCTCCTGCACCCAACATCTTGCTCCTGGGGGATTTCTACTTAAGGCACCTAAAATGGAGGAATATAGCAAATAATATTGTTGCAGTAATAACACAAGGAGGCAGCTCGGATGAAAACTCACACTCACACGAGCTTTTAAATCTCTGCACAAAATTCAATTTAAACCAGCAAATAATAGAGCCTACTAGAATGGAGAATACACTAGACCTCATCTTCACTAACAATGATGATCTGATAAGAAATGTCACCATATCAAAAACAATATACTCAGATCACAACATAATTGAGGTTCAGTCATGTATGCGTGGAGCCCCAGACCGACAAAATGAGATTAGTCACGAGGGAGCATTCACCAAATTCAACTTCAATAACAAAAACATAAAGTGGGGCCAAGTAAACCAAGTCCTAACCGATATAAGCTGGGAAGATATACTAAGCAACACAGACCCCAACTTATGCCTGGAACACCCAAAGTATTTCTTCTCCTATGCCAAATTAAAGTCGAGAACAACGTCCAGTATTGGGCCCTTACTTAAACAAGATGGGTCCTACGCAGATGACAGCAAGGAAATGAGTGAGCTACTTAAGTCCCAATAAGACTCAGTTTTTAGCAAGCCACTAACTAGACTGAGAGTCGAAGATCAAAATGAATTTTTTATGAGAGAGCCACAGAATTTGGTTAACACAAGATTATCTGATGTTATCCTGACGCCAAATGACTTCGAACAGGCGATAAATGACATGCCCATGCACTCTGCCCCAGGGCCAGACTCATGGAACTCCGTGTTCATCAAGAACTGCAAGAAGCCCCTAACAGGAGCCTTCACCATCCTATGGAGAGGGAGCATGGACACGGGGGTCGTCCCACAGTTACTAAAAACAACAGACATAGCCCCACTCCACAAAGGGGGCAGTAAAGCAACAGCAAAGAACTACAGACCGATAGCACTAACATCCCATATCATAAAAATCTTCAAAAGAGTCCTAAGAAGTAAGATCACCACCCATCTAGAAACCCATCAGTTACACAACCCAGGGCAACATGGGTTTAGAACAGGTCGCTCCTGTCTGTCTCAACTATTGGATCACTACGACAAGGTCCTAGATGCACTAGAAGACAAAAAGAATGCTGATGTTATATATACAGACTTTGCAAAAGCCTTCGACAAGTGTGACTATGGCGTTATAGCGCACAAAATGCGTGCTAAAGGAATAACAGGAAAAGTCGGTCGATGGATCTATAATTTCCTCACTAACAGAACACAGAGAGTAGTAGTCAACAGAGTAAAGTTCGAGGCAGGCACGGTGAAAAGCTCTGTTCCACAAGGCACAGTACTCGCTCCCATCTTGTTCCTCATCCTCATATCTGACATAGACAAGGATGTCAGCCACAGCACCGTGTCTTCCTTTGCAGATGACACCCGAATCTGCATGACAGTGTCTTCCATTGCAGACACTGCAAGGCTCCAGGCGGACATCAACCAAATCTTTCAGTGGGCTGCAGAAAACAATATGAAGTTCAACGATGAGAAATTTCAATTACTCAGATATGGTAAACACGAGGAAATTAAATCTTCATCGGAGTACAAAACAAATTCTAGCCACAAAATTGAGCGAAACACCAACGTCAAAGACCTGGGAGTGATCATGTCGGAGGATCTCTCCTTCAAGGACCATAACACTGTATCGATCGCATCTGCTAGAAAAATGACAGGATGGATAATGAGAACCTTCAAAACGAGGGATGCCAAGCCCATGATGACACTCTTCAGGTCACTTGTTCTATCTAGGCTGGAATATTGCTGCACACTAACAGCACCTTTCAAGGCAGGTGAAATTGCTGACCTAGAAAATGTACAGAGAACCTTCACGGCCCTGGAACGCAGGCGGGAGAGATACATGACTATATACACCTGGAAAATCCTAGAGGGACTAGTACCGAACTTGCACACGAAAATCACTCACTATGAAAGCAAAAGACTTGGCAGAAGCTGCAACATCCCCCCAATGAAAAGCAGGGGTGTCACTAGCACGTTAATAAGAGACCATACAATAAGTGTCAGGGCCCGAGACTGTTCAACTGCCCCCCAGCATACAAAAGGGGGATTCCCAACAGAAATGGCCCGTCTTAAAGGGGCCCTGGAAAAGCACCAAAAGTCGGTTCCTGATCACCGGGGTGTGGCTCGTTTGGTTTTGCGTGCAGCCGCAGTAACAGCCGGGTTTGATCGGGCTCTGATCCCCAGGGGGCCTGGTCACAGCCCGACCGCGGGGGCTTTGACCCCCGGGAAATCTTCCAGGTAAATCCAGGTAAAGGTTGCTTTAAACTTTCCCCTTAAAGGGCAGTATAACGTTACTTTTTGGTGATATCGGGGCTTCCGCTTACAAATAACTAAAAAAAAACCAAAGGGAATCCCGGGAAAAGGGCCCCAACATCTTCACCAACCCCGGCCCCTAGTCGGGACCCGTTCGTCTTGCAGGGGCTGGAACATTACTGAAATATTGCTTTTTATCTGTATTTAAGATGCTTGCCATATGGGATTAATCCAAGATCCAGTTCCACAAAAAGCCACAACCATCACACACAGAGCCGGGAACCATTCAAATACATCCGTCACCCCAAAAAAACCCCCCCTATCCTGGAGTCCCGAACCCCCTTTTGTGTACCCAGGGTACCAGCCCCCGTTGCCTTACCCCCCCCCCAGTTGCGCCCTTTTAACAGTAAGACTTTGTAGTTTGCGGGAAAAATATTACCCAATTCTACCATATTGAGTTATTTCTGCAAAAGTTCTGTAGATCCGCCCCAATTGCCCTGATCCTAATGTTCCCCCCGGTTTCCCCCATACCCCCGATTTTAAAAAAAATCGCCACCACGTAATTATTCTCTTCGACCTCACTTGATAAATCCCCTAACGCAATGTTAAAGGGTCATAAAGGGGAGATACTTCCCCCACTAAGAAAAAAGAAAACCCGCCCCCCCACGAACGAACTTTGCCCAAAGGTTCACAAAAAAAGACTGCTGAAAAGCTTTTCTTCGAGACCGCAAAGTAAGCAATCCGCCTCCCTTCCAAACCCCCTCCCATTTAAAACCCTTTTGATGCTAAAATCCCCTGAAAAAACCCGACACCAATTCACGAAACCCTTGGGGGCCCAATTTAAATTTAAAAATCCGTCCCATATTTCCCCCAATTTTAAAAGCGGAAAAAAGACAAACCCCGTACAATTTCCCTTTCGACAAAATTTTTTCGACCATTTGCCCCCCTGAATCCGTTGCGCATTTTTTCCAAAATTTTTAAAAACAAATGTGCTGTCCTCACACTCGATTAATCCCCCGCCCCTCCACCATTTACGCATGTCAATCTGGCCCGGGGGGCCTGGTGGCAAAAATCCGCTCACACCCGGGGCCCGGGTTGGGTTCCCCGGGGGGTTTGGAAAACCTTTTTTCGACACGTTTCCTTAACCTGTTTTTCCTGTTCACTAGCCGAAATGGTACCTGGGTGTTAGTGGGATTGGTGTGGGTCGCTTTCCTGGGGGACAAGTTAAGGGGCCCCCAAATGGAAAAAAAGTTAGACAGTCCTCGAGGGCCGCATGACTTTTTTGGGTTTTTCCTGGGTGACTAACCCCCGGGGGTTAAAAAAATTCCAAACAAAATTTCCTTATCTTATCTTTCTTATTTTACCCGACCCCCCCGGATGCCCTTCTCACCCCCCCGCCCTGGGGAACCCTTTTCTTAATTAGGGGGCCTTCACCCGGGGCCCAAAGCCAGGAGCCCCAAACCCCCCCACGGCGAACATGGGCCATGACCCCCCTCCCGGTTTAAACCCAAGCCCCCCCAAAACCCAAAAAACATAACGTAAGACCCTTCTCTGCAGTTCCTGAATACCCACATTTCTTAAAGGGTACACCTCACCCACCCCCCATACTTTACTTTAAAAAAGTGTTTTAAACCCACTACTTTTCCTCTGCGGGAAAAAGATACACCCCCAGTTTCTTAGCCCTCAAAGTGATCAAAACCCTTTATTAACCACCATTTTTGGTTCCCCCTGGGCCCCTCCCTCTCATCTGCCATGTACACGAACCACATATTCAAAGTTGCACCACGACTGACCACCCATACTTTTCGCCCCCCTTTCCCCCTCCCCCATGTACCCACTCCAATAATTTCTTTTTTGCTTTATTGCGCACATGCCAGCCTCTGTCCCAAAAAACTCGCCCAATTTCCCCCCCACGACCCCCTTTTTAAAACAAAATCGGGGTTTTATCATCTACGTCCCGGGACCACACGCTCTGCATGGTCCCCTGCCCCCGCGCCCCACGCCTCAAACCCCCATCCCCCAGCTCTAAAAGGGGTTTTGATAAAGAAAAAAACCCGCTTTTGAGAGGGGGCCCCCTTGCCTAAAACCCCCTTTCCCCCAAAAGGAGGCTGCCCCTTTTTCCCTTTTCCCCTTTTACAGTTTTCATACCAAGACATACAAGGTATAAACCCTTTACAATTTCCTCCCCAAAAAACCTGCTTCAAAAAAAATTAAGCCTCAATAAATTCATAAAACACGGGTTCGAAAGCATTTTGCCAGTCAAGCCCGGGACCCAAACCCCCTTTGACATTCCTCCAAAAATTCCCTAATACGTACATGCCCATCCCCAGGCCCCTTTACCGGGGATGCCTAGCGGTCCCTCGGGGAAAAAAACCGACCCCAAAACCCTTTCCCTTCTTTTCTTTTCCAAAAAAACTTTTCCCAAAGTTTTTAAGTCCGAGCACTAAGAGATATTGCTTATTGCACCCCGACCCCCCCCCTCCCTTTTTGGGCACCAACACAACTACCCCCGTACTTTGCGACAAAACCAAACCCTCCCCTCCTGACCCTGCAATTCAAAATCCCCCAAAAAAGCTTTAATTTCCCCCAATGCGCCTAAAAAAAATCATTCAAAATCCCAATTATACCTGGTGCCTTTCCTTTACTCAAACAAAAAAATCGCCCCCCTTTTCCTCCTCCATTTCGAATTTTTCCTTCTAGAAAACCTTTTTATCCCGTCCACTTAAAACTTTTCTAAAATCCCCCCCCACCAGGCCACCGCCCTGGCCCCCCCCTACCCCCCGCCATGTTTTCCCCCAAAACCATAGAAAAGCATAAAAACTCATGCTGCCCATGCTGAAACCCCCAAACCCGTGCTTTATTTCCCAAATTGAAAAAGGGGACGTCGCCTGTTGTCTGCCCTGAATTGCGAAACCCCCAAAACCCGGGGAAAGGGTTTGTCACCCCAGGACTTCTTCCATCCCTGCTCTGACTCAACCCCCTTTAACAAGTTAAATTGTGAAATTTTTTGCAAATCGACTCCCAAGATGTTCAATGTCGTTTATTTCCTACTACTTCCCCCTCCACATAGTAATCATTTAGTGCCCCCCCAAATTGTTTTTCAGGGCCAAAACCCCCACCCCTTTTTCCCCCTTTCACCGTTCTTAAATAAATCGGGTTTCCGGGTTTTTGGCCCCGTGTTTTTCCCCCCATTCCAAAAAAACCTTCATTGCCATCTGCGTTTCCCCAAAATTTTTTACCAATCCCGAAAAACAGACCCCTTTCCCCTTTCCCCCCCAAGAGCCGCCCATTCAGTTTCCAATACCCCGAATAAAACCCCGATCATTCCATCCCAGTCCAAGTTTCGCTAGCACTGCATGGTGATGGAAAAACCAAGATCAAGGGGCTGCACGGGGCCCAAATCGAATTTTTTGTGTTGCATAAATCCTATCAGTAGGGCTGCATAACCTTGCGCCCCAAAATATGTTCCACCCCCACCCCCCCCTCCCCACTCCTTTATAAACCCTACATCCCCCCGCAGATTTTTAGGCAAAGGGGGGAAAAGCCCCCGCCCCCCCTTGGGTCAAATCCCCCTGGCGGTAATGCAATTTCCCCCAAACCCCTAAAAACCCAAATTAAAGGTAAACCACAGATGGGAAACGGTTTTAAAGCCCCCCTCCCCAAAGTCAAATTTTTAAATTTAGAAATTTCTGTTTCCCCTGGGTATAAACTCCGATAAAAAAAACTCTAACCCCCCCCATTTCCCCTCCACCCTCACCACCCCTTTCCCTCTCCCCCCTCCCCCCATCCCAAGATTCTCCCAAGGGGGCCCCCTTTACCCCTATAGCCCCCCCCTTAATTTTTAAAAAATTACTCCCAACATTCGGTAGCCTTTTAAAAAGTTAAATCTCTATCAAATTATAATTAGTTCTTGCCCTTTTAAAAAAACATCCACCATCGTAAACGACGCAAAAAAACCCCTCCCTCCACCCCTTTTTTTTCTTCAGTCCTTAAGCCCATTGGGTTTATAGTAACACACTTGAATTTACAAAAAAAAGTGGTTTACCTTATGTTTTTGGGTCTTTTTGTTCCCACTCCCACTTAGGGCGGGCCCCTCTTTGTTTTTATTCGGCTTCCCCGAGGGCCCCCCTCCCCCCGCACTCTACCCCTTTTGCTGGGCCTTGAAATATCCCCCCTGTGCAGGCGGGTCAGCCCCTTTCGCCCCCGATTTTTCCCCCCTGGGGGGCTGTCCCGGTGTAAGACGTCGTCCATTCCGACGCTCCTGCCGAAAATTTGCGGGAGCTGCCCTGCACATGCATCTCCCGCTAGGCAAAGCCTCCCGGTTTAACCCCCACCACCCCCCTTAAGCGTTTCCCTACAAAACCCTGGTTTTTTTCCTGCATTTCCAAGGTTTTGGGGCTTCCTCAGTCGTTTTAAATCACGACACGACGTGGAAAAAACGGACCATGTTCTGTTCCAATTTAGAAAGGGGCCTGCAACAGTCTTCCCGCAACTTATCCTGTGGAAAACCCCCAGGGTCCACAGGATCCCCTGTAAGCCCTGGGCCATGGTCGAGGGATCCACAGGGCAAGGTGGGGACACATCGTAGACGTGTGTCCTCCTGTTGATTCCAACACTCCAAAGGTTGGGAACTTGCCCCGCGGAGGGGACCCGGCTCAGGGCACGAAAACCTCAGCCCGTAGGGCCCCCAGGTGACTGGGCAGGGAGGGCCAACCAGGGCGAGGGGGGCCTGGGCCGCCATATGCTCAAAAAAGTTGCCTAGTCTGCAAGGGCTTCCTTTGGCCCCTGTAATGAACAAACCCCTGGGTCCTATATTTTCCAGAAAGGACATAAGAGGGAAACGACGGCGGAACGTCCTCTTGTTTGGGGAAGGAGCCCCCGGGAACCCCCCGTATGGGCCCTCTTCCACACTCCCCTTTGGGCGCTGCATGCCCCCGTTCCGAAACTGCCCAAAACATCCCGCCGATGTTTCTCTCTGCCCCAAAGGGACATTTCTTTTCCCCTTTAAACCCCGGTAACCCTACGTCGACACGTCTTTTAGGCACATTCCACAGCGAAAATTTTTACCATTCTCCTTTCTTTAAAAATTTCCAATCTTGTTGTAGAAGCCCGGGATTCACGGGAAATTTTTTAAATATCCTTTTTACATCCCATTCAAGCTTTCGCCCTAAAAATTTTTCGTTGGGGTGCCCTAGAGGTTCATATAATGCTTGGCATTAATGTGTGCATTGTAAAAATACTGAGGAGCCTAGTGTAAATGCAACACAGACCGTGTTAAACTCTCCTGCCTTGTCGGTCCGCCATCTTGTGACTTGTAGTGGTCTGTGAAAACTGCGCAGAAATCAGTTGAATCAGGAGCTACTGCGCAGCCTGTCTGCACGGCCCAATAGCGATGCGAACAATGTCAGTGGGAGTGTTGGACGAGGTTATGCAAGTGTTTGGAAGTGCCACGGGAATGCAGGTAAATAGTGCGAAGTCAAGGTTCTTGGGTGGGGGGTGGGGGGAGACGTAATGTTGTTAAAGAATGGGCGGTGTCTTTAAAGATTTGTGGTATTATTTATAGGCGAATGCCAGGCTGAAGTTCCTGTATAGACAAGCACAGTGTCTACCTACTGAGGCTCGCAGGACCCTATGTCTAGCCCTTATACAATGCCATATGGATTACGCTTGCTCTTCTTGGTACTCTGCCTTGACAAAAAAACTGAAAGATAGACTGCAAATCACCCAGAACAAAATCGTAAGATTCATCCTGGGGCTGGGACCAAGAGAACATGTAGGCCAGGATGAATTACAGCAGTTGGATATGCTGAATGTTGAAGACAGAGTAAAACAACTGAAGCTAAATCATGTTTATAAAATAGCTCACAAACAGTTGTCCAGAATATCTTGCTGTCAATTTTGTAAAGGTTGGGAACCGCAGCAATCATAGTACTAAGGGAGAGAGCACAACTTGTAGTACCCACAGTCAGTGGCCAGGCTTCAAAACCCCTTTTATTGTACAGCAATAAAGGAAGGGAACAGACTACCCACAAATGTCAAGACCAGTCATAGCATGAACCAGTTCAAGAAGACTGCCAAAAAGTGTCTGATGAATGAAGCAACAGAAAGGGAGGGGAATGATTTTCTATTTTTTAGCTAAAATACGTGTAAATTTACCTTATCCCTAGTAATGACCCTCGTATTGTAGATAGTCGTAATGACCCTCGGGTAGTAGATAGTCTTGACTTAAGAAATCGTAATGACACGATTGCAAAATAAACCATACCCCCGGGCCCGGGCTGGAGTTTTGAGACTCTATGACCGCGGGTTCAATCCCGGCCGGGGGTATGGTTTAGTAGATAGTCTTAATGACCCTCGTATTGTAGATAGTCTTAATGACCCTCGTGTAGTAGATAGTCTTTTTAGTATGATAATAAGATGTTATCTTCATTATAGAATAATAAGAAAATATTATAACCTTTATATTATAATAATAAGGTAAAAGGACCCCAATGGAAATAAGTCACTCTGTCTGACTTTTTTGGGTTATCCTAGGTTCTCTACACATATGCTGCTATGTATGATAATTCTATGTAACTGTATTGTGTATACCTGAATAAATTTACTTACTTACTTACTTACTTATGACATGGTGGTGGCGCGGGTGGAAAACTCGGATAGGTTACTGGAAACGATCGTGGGGCGTCTAGGTGTTCTGAGACCCCAGCACCTAACTCTTATACAGCGAGTGATAGTTGTAAACATTTTATTGTATAGTAAGGTTTGGCATGTCGCAGCTGTGTTCCCAATTACAGGGACAGCGATTGCGGGGATCTTAAGACGAGTATACAAATTTTTGCTGGGTTCACATTGTGATTGGTTAAGGAGAGAAGTTATAATGTTACCTGTAAGTCAGGGTGGGTTGGGGTTGATGGATATGAGACAGAGGGCTAAATGTGTGTTTCTTAAATGGGAAGTTTTGCGTGTGGGTGTGAACACGGGACAGTTGGGCAGGATGCATTACAGGCTGGGTATGTGGTATCGAGGAATGGAGTTGAGGGAATGCGAAATCGTTTTCAGGGCCGTGATGTTGGTTGAGGAACTGAGAAAGGTTCGCATAAGGGTTTTGTGTAGATTGCTTGTAGGTAGGTGCGTTGTCCCAGTTGAGGGCTTGTTCCCCATGTATGCATGGAAGAGTATTTGGTATAGAATTAGTAAGATGACGTTAAACCCTCGGGAGCGTTAGGTGATGTATCGTTTTTTGCATGGGATGCTTCCGTCTGGAGCGATACTACGAAACAAACAGGTTGTGGAGGGTGGGGGGTGTGGTATCTGTGGAAGGGACGAGACTGCATTCCATATAGTTTATTTTTGTGAAGGGTTAGAAGAGGTCAGGTGCTGGTTAAGTAGGTTGGTACAGAGGGTGGGTGGTCGTGGGGTGTCGGTTCTGCGTGCTTTAAGTCTAGATATGGGTGGGTTAGACGAGGGCGACATAAGAGCTTTAGATTATATCATGGTAGATTACATACATATATTGTGGGTGATGAGGGGAAGAGGGGATAGTGAAGAGCGAAGGAAGGTTCTGGCGATAACGTTCTATCGTACGATGTGTCGTAACAGAGAATTGTATGGGAGGAGGTGGGATCAGGTTTTCTCAGAGGGGTGTAGAATGCTAACGTTAGGGATTCTCGTGAATCTGTGATTGATAATGAGTGAGTGAAGGGGTTTTCATAGGTTGAGAGGGAGTCAGGGGGTCACAGCGGGCTCGCCTCCCTGGGGGGGGGGTCGTGAGAGTGTTGTGAATGTGCTTTTGGGAATGTTTTCTGGTTTTTTCTTGAGGCATTATTTGCATCAACCTTGTGGTTCTCTTGCCAAGTGTGGATGTAAACTTGAGGACCCCGTTATGATCTATATTCATATTTCAGGAATGTAGCTGTAATCTCAAAGTTTTTTTTTTGCATTATTTGGATGTGTATCAGTCTCGTAAAGACACGATTCTTGAGTAATATTGTTCTTTGTGATATGAAATGTGTTTTAGTTTGAATTTATGTTTGTGCTCGGTTTTTGTATGTAGAGATATACTTATATACTGTTTTTTTTTTTTCTTTTTTTTTTATTTATGTGATTTTGATAAACATTTTTTTGTGTGTATATTCCTTTCTATCCATGGCCTTTGTCATTAGGTCAGGCGTTATGTAAAACTTTATTATTGTTATGTTTCGATTCATTTTAAAGTTTATAATTAAGGTCAGTACCCTGGGTACCGGTTTGTTTTCATTGCTATGTTCTTGATGTAAGTTTTAGCTGTATGGTAGACAGACATATCTAGACAGTTTATAGACGCAGTCCATTTGTGTCTGAGATTTTGTACACTGGTTTATTGTACCAGTAATGAGCCTTTCGTTTTTAAATCTAAGCTCTTTCTTTATATACATATATATATATATATATATATATATATTTTATATATATATATATATATTATATATATATTATTATATTATATATATATATATATATATATTATATATATATATATATATATATATATATATATATATATATATATATATTATATATATATATATATATATATATATATATATATATGTCGTGCCGAATATGTAAAACTGGTCAATTAGCAAGAACTCATTTAAAATTAAGTCCTTTCTAAAATTTTCTCTTATACGTTTAAAGATATATTTTTTTCATTAATGTTGATGTAAAAATTTATAATTTTGCACCAAAAGGAACTTAGAAAACTTACCTAACCTTATTATAACAAGAAAAAATTTTTTTAGCCTAACCCAACTAAATATATTTTAGATTTGTTTACAGTAATTTAATACTAAACAAACACAGTGAAATATATTTTTTTCGTTAGGTTCAGAATTTATTTTGGCGAAATTATTGCATACACAAATTTTCACTTGTCCTATATGGCAAGATGAGCGTTGCTATTTAAACCAAGATCGCAAGTTCTGCCTATTCGGCACGACATATTATATATATATATATATATATATATATATATATATATATATATATATATTTTATATATATATATATTATATATATATATATATATATATATATATATATATATATATATTCGTATTTTAGTATATGTAAAGCTGTATTGCTAGGGATAAGTATGTAGATGTTCTAGTAAGGTTATGATGTTAGTTTTTGGTTTATTGATTAATGAGAAGGATGGGATTAATGGATACTCTTTCTTGTATATTTTTTTTTTATTGTATTGAGCATTGGACATGTCATGTTATATGTAAATTTTATATATATGTAAGGTTTTGAATCATGAATGTGTATATATTTCAGTTCACGACCCTGTGACTGTGTTTATTTGTAGCTATGTTCGTGCCGTAAGTTATTGTTGTATGTTATACAGCAATACCTTGCGAGTATATAGGTGCAATCATTTTGTGTCAGGTATTTTGTGTCGGGTTTATTTTGTCAGTGTGCGAACCTTTGGATTTAGATCCATACTGTTTCCTGTTTATTTTTATTTTTATGTTACGCTGCATAGGTTTTAAATAAAATATATAAAAAAAATAACCCCTTCTCCTGTAAACATTTATTAAAAAAGAGAAGAAGAAAAACTTTATAAAACTGGGATGCTTAAATGTGCGTGGATGTAGTGCGGATGACAAGAAACAGATGATTGCTGATGTTATGAATGAAAAGAAGTTGGATGTCCTGGCCCTAAGCGAAACAAAGCTGAAGGGGTAGGTGAGTTTCAGTGGGGAAAAATAAATGGGATTAAATCTGGAGTATCTGAGAGAGTAAGAGCTAAGGAAGGGGTAGCAGTAATGTTGAAGGATCAGTTATGTGGATTAAAGTAAAGGTTGGATGCGAAAGTGGGTCATAATAAGCATGTATGCACCTGGAGAAGAGAGGAGTGTAGAGGAGAGAGAGAGATTTTGGGAGATGTTAAGTGAATGAATAGGAACCTTTGAACCAAGTGAGAGAGTAATTGTGGTAGGGGACCTGAATGCTAAAGTAGGAGAAACTTTTAGAGAGGGTGTGGTAGGTAAGTTTGGGGTACCAGGTGTAAATGATAATGGGAGCCCTTTGATTGAACTTTGTATAGAAAGAGGTTTAGTTATAGATAATACATATTTTAAGAAAAAGAGGATAAATATGTATACAAGATATGATGTGGGGCGAAATGACAGTAGTTTGTTGGATTATGTATTGGTAGATAAAAAACTGTTGAGTAGACTTCAGGATGTCCATGTTTATAGAGGGGCCACATATATATCAGATCACTTTTTAGTTGTAGCTACACTGAGAGTAAAAGGTAGATGGGATACAAGGAGAATAGAAGCATCAGGGAAGAGAGAGGTGAAGGTTTATAAACTAAAAGAGGAGGCAGGTAGGGTAAGATATAAACAGCTATTGGAGGATAGATGGGCTAATGAGAGCATAGGCAATGGGGTCGAAGAGGTATGGGGTAGGTTTAAAAATGTAGTGTTAGAGTGTTCAGCAGAAGTTTGTGGTTACAGGAAAGTGGTTGCAGGAGGGAAGAGGAGCAATTGGTGGAATGATAATGTAAAGAGAGTAGTAAGGGAGAAAAAGTTAGCATATGAGAAGTTTTTACAAAGTAGAAGTGGCCTGGTGGTTAACGCTCTCGCTTCACACGGCGAGGGCCTGGGTTCGATTCCCAGCCAGAGTAGAATCATTGGACGTGTTTCTTTCCACCTGTTGTCTATGTTCCCCATCAGTAAAATGGGTACCTGGGTGTTAGTCGACTGGTGTGGGTCGCATCCTGGGACACTGACCTAAGGAGGCCTGGTCACAGACCGGGCCGCGGGGGCGTTGACCCCCGGAACTCTCTCCAGGTAAACCTCCAGGTATGCAAGGAAGAAAGAGTATATGGAGAAAAAGAGAACTTTGTCCTTGGAAGCAAAGAGGGGAATGTATGAGAGTGGTGAAGCAATGAAAAAAAGAGAACAAATGAGAGAGTGGGTGAGATGTTGTCAACAAATTTTGTTGAAAATAAGAAAAAGTTTTGGAATGAGATTAACAAGTTAAGGAAGCCTAGAGAACAAATGGATTTGTCAGTTAAAAATAGGAGAGGAGAGTTGTTAAATGGAGAGTTAGAGGTATTGGGAAGATGGAGGGAATATTTTGAGGAATTGTTAAATGTTGATGAAGATGGGAAGCTGTGATTTCGTGTTAGGGCAAGGAGGAATAACGTCTTGTGGGAGTGAGGAAGAGCCAGTTGTGAGTGTGGGGGAAGTTCGTGAGTCAGTAGATAAAATGAAAGGGAGTAAGGCAGCTGGGATTGATGGGATAAAAATAGAAATGTTAAAAGTAGGTGGGGATATAGTTTTGAAGTGGTTGGTGTTATTATTTAATAAATGTTTGGAAGAGGGTAAGGTACCTAGGGATTGGAAGAGACCATGCATAGTTCCTTTGTATAAAGGCAAAGGGGACAAAAGAGAGTGCAAAAAGTATAGGGGGATAAGTCTGTTGATTATACCTGGTAAAGTGTATGGTAGAGTTATTATTGAAAGAATTAAGAGTAAGACAGAGAATAGGAAAGCAGATGAACAAGGAGGCTTTAGGAAAGGTAGGCGGTGTGTAGACCAAGTGTTTACAGTGAGACATATAAGTGAACAGTATTTAGATAAGGCTAAAGAGGTTTTTGTGGCATTTATGGATTTGGAAAAGGCGTATGACAGGGTGGATAGGGGGCAATGTGGCAGATGTTGCAGGTGTGTGGTGTAGGAGGTAGGTTACTGAAAGCAGTGAAGAGTTTTTACGAGGATAGTGAGGCTCAAGTTAGAGTATGTAGGAAGGAGGGAGATTATTTCCCAGTAAAAGTAGGCCTTAGACAAGGATGTGTGATGTCACCGAGGTTGTTAAATATATTTATAGATGGGGCTGTAAGAGAAGTAAATGCGATGGTCTTGTCAAGAGGCGTGGAGTTAAAAGATAAAGAATCACACATAAAGTGGGAGTTGTCACAGTTGCTCTTTGCTGATGACACTGTGCTCTTGGGAGATTCTGAAGAGAGGTTTCAGAGGTTGGTGGATGAATTTGGTAGGGTATGTAAAAGAAGAAAATTAAAAGTGAATACAGGAAAGAGTAAGGTTATGAGGATAACAAAAAGATTAGGTGATGAAAGATTGGATATGAGACTGGAAAGAGAGAGTATGGAGGAGGTGAATGTATTCAGATATTTGGAAGTGGACGTGTCAGCGGATGGGTCTATGAAAGATGAGGTGAATCATAGAATTGATGAGGTGAATAGGGTGAGCGATGCACTTAGAAGTCTGTGGAGACAAAGAACTTTGTCCTTGGAAGCAAAGAGGGGAATGTATGAGAATATAGTTTTACCAACCGCTCTTATATGGGTGTGAAGCATGGGTGATGAATGTTGCAGCGAGGAGGAGGCTGGAGGCAGTGGAGATGTAATGTCTGAGGGCTGTGTTTGGTGTGAATATAATGCAGAAAATTCGGTTATTTTAAAGTTAGGAGGAGGTGTGGGATTCCCAAAACTGTTGTCAGAGGCCTGAGGAAGGGTTGTTGAGGTGGATCGGACATGTAGAGAGAATGGAACGAAACAGAATTACTTCAAGAGTGTTTTCCTTTCTGTAGTGGAAGGAAGGCGGGTAGGGGTCGGCCTGGGAAAGGTTGGGGGGAGGGGGTAAAGGAGGTTTTGTATGCGAGGGGCTTGGTTTTCCCAGCAAGCATGCGTGAGTGTGTTTATAGGAGTGAATGGAGACAATGGTTTTAATACTTGACGTGCTGTTGGAGTGTGAGCAAAGTAACATTTTGAAGGGGTTCAGGGAAACCGGCAGGCCGGACTTGAGTCCTGGAGATGGGAAGTACAGTGCCTGCACTTGAAGGAGGGGGTGTTAATGTTGCAGTTTAAAAACTGTAGTGTAAAGCCCCCTTCTGGCAAGACAGTGATGGGGGTGAATGATGGTGAAAGTTTTTTTTTTTTTGGGCCACCTACCTTGGTTTGGGGAAACGGCCAGTGTGTTAATAATAAAAATATAATAATAATAATAATAATAAAAATTATTTTATATATTAATATATATATTTATATATATATATATATATATATAAATATTTTTTTTATATGTATATATATATATATAAATATATTTGTTATATATATTATATGTAATCAATTAAAAACACTGGACTTGCCGAGGATTCAAACCAATGTCCTTTAGCCCAAACCCCATGGTGACCGAAAATCACCCCTACACCACAGGACCCCGCAATCCTACAAGAATGAAGCACCAGCAGAGCTAGGGTTTTCTGTTGATCCGAGGACATACGGTGGTGTGGATGCCTCTGAGCTAATTTCATTCCGTGGATTGCGTGCTCGTGAGGGTACTAGTGTTGTCCTGGAGGACAGTTTAAGACAAAGTTATTCAGTCCACACAGGTTTTAAAATAGAGTATATACTGGAGATGGATCAAAAGGGGATGAAGCCTCAGAGAATAGTGTCAACACACTACCAACAAAACCTGGTGGAAGCACTGATGTCCATACAGGTGTGAAAGATATTGAGGAAACAGGAAAAATAAATGCACCAGCAGCAAACGCGGCTACAATAAATCCTAGCAAACAGAATTACAATCTATGTAAATACTATGCCTTGGGTATCTGCAGGCATGGTATATCTGGTAAAACAGGTGGGACATGCACCTTTAACTACCCCAAAAAAAGCCGCCCCCACTTTGAAAAACAGGAGAGTGCAACATCGCCTCCTGTAACTTAATTCCCCCAGAAATGTGTCACTCATCAATCCATGAAAGAAAATGCTACAATGCATACTGCCAGGCACATCATCTAAAGGAGATTAGAAGACACAGACCAGCCAGACTATTGGAAACAAAAGAGGGGAGCCAAAACCTCTCCAGTGACAGAGGTTTTTTGGGGTTTCACGAGGGAAAAAGACTGGCAAAAAATGACAACATCAACTGAAAGCACTTTGGAGCAGAGACAAGGACATTGGCCTCTTCTCCAGAACAACAGATATTAGAGCCAGAAATATTTAAAACCCCCCCAGATTCCACAGATATAACGAATTTATCTTTGCAAACATACAGGGTCTAAAGCCGTCAAAAAAGTGAAAAATTTCTTAAATCAAAGGACTGCTCAAGGAGTCAAATGCAATGTTTGTAGCATTCACAGAGACCCACATAAAGGATCATTATGACACGACATATGGATCCAGGTTATAACCCATTCCGATGCGAAGACTAAACAGGCAACAAGGGGGGGGGGCTGTATGACACAGAGTCGCTCACTTGCACTGAACTACTAAACACCTAAAATGATGTAGTTGAAGTTTTGGTGGTAAAGACTGAAAACCAAAACCTTGTCATTATGGTTGTATACAAGCCTCCAGACGCAACTTCCCAGCAATTCCAGGAGCAGCTTGTGAAAATTGACCACAGTCTGGAAAATCTCCCAACTCCTACATCTTAGTAACTACTAGGAGGTTTCAACTTGAGACACCTAAAATGGAAGAGTATAACAAACAATGTTCTAGCAGAGAACACCCCAGTAGACAGCTCAGATGAAAATTCACACACAAATGAACTATTAAATCTCTGCACCAAATTCACCTTAAATCAGTAAATAGTAGAGCCTACAAGACTAGAAAATACGCTGGCCCTCATCTTCACTAACAACGACGATCTGATAAGTAATATAACCGTATCAAAGACAACACACTCACATCACAACATGATAGGGGTACAGACATGTATGCACAGGGCTTCTGACCAGCATAATGTGAGCAGTCATGATGGTCTTTTCACAAAATTCAATTTCAATAACAAAAACATACAATGGGATCAAGTAAACCATGTCCTAAATAGAACAAGTTGGGAAGATATCCTGAGCATCAGGTTCTTGAGATCTGCTCAAGACACATTCCATTAAGAAAAAGAAAGAGAGGATGTAAACAGAAAGAGAGAGACGTTCCCAAAACGGACAAAGGTTGAAGAGTCACTGAGCTGCTGAGTGGGGCCAATATATCTGAAATACGAAGGGAGGACACTAGTCAGTGAAATTGCAAATATTGAACACGATGAAGGAATCTTTCTGGAGACAACAATCACAGGAAGAAACTTAAAAGCCATTTCCTGGAGTTTTACCTGGGAGAGAGTTTCCGGGGGTCAATCGCCCCGCGGCCCGGGCTGTGACCAGGCCCTCCTCGGTGGGATCAGAGGCCTGATCAACAAGGCTGTTCGACTGCGGGTCTGCTCGCAAAACCAACGTACGAGCACAGCCGGCCAGATTCCAGAACTGACTTAGTAGCTTGTCCAGTGCCAGCTCTGAAGACTGCCAGGGGTCTGTTGGTAATCCCTATGTGTGCTGGGAGGGCAGTTGACACGTCTCGGGCCCCTGACACCTTATTGTATGGTCTCTAACGTGTCTAGTGACACCCTGCTTTTCATACTGGTGGGGATGGTGTGCTTCGTCTGCATGTCTTTTGCATTCGTGTAGTGAGTGATTTTCGTGTGAAGTATCGGTTACTAGTCCAATCTAGGTTTTCCAGGTGTATATGATCTGTATCTCTTCCTCCTGCGTTTCCAGGTGATACAGGTTTAGGAAACTCAAGCGCTCCAGTAATTGAGGTGTTTTATCTTGTATGCGCGCCGTGAAAGTTCTCTTTGTACATTTTCTAGGTCAGATTTTCACCTGCCTTGAAGGTGCTGTTAGTGTGCAGCAAATATTCCACCTACGATAGAACAAGTGCCCATGAAGAGTGTCACATGGTCTTGGCCTCCTAGTTTTGAAGGTTCTCATTATCCTCCTGTCATTTTGCTAGCAGTTGCGATTGATACAATGTTATGTCCTTGAAGGTGAGATCTCCGACATGGATCACTCCCAGGTCTCTTGACGTTGGTGTTGTTTCGCTCTTTTTTGTGGCCAGAATTTGTTTTGTACTCTGATGAAGATTGTAATTTCCTCATGTTTACCATATACTGAGTATTGAAATTTCTCATCTTTGAACTTCATATTGTTTTCTGCAGCCCACTGAAGATTTGGTTGATGTCCGCCTGGAGCCTTGCAGTGTTGCAATGGAGAACACTCGTCTTGCAGATTCGGGTGTCATTCTGCAAAGGAAGACACGGTTGCTGTGGGCTGACATCTTGTTATGTCGGTTATGAGGATGAGGAACAAGAAGGCGCGAGTACTGTGCCTTGTGGAAACAGAGCTTTCTCCGTAGCCTGCCTCGGACTTACTCTGTTGCGACTACTCTCTGTGTTCTGTTAGTGAGGAGGGGAAAATTATAGATCCATCGACCGACTTTTCTGTTATTCTTAGCACGATTTTGGTGCGCTATTACGCCATGGTCAACTGTCGATGGCTTTTGCAAAGTCTGTATATATTACATCTGCATTCTTTTTGTCTTCTAGTTGCATTTAGGACTTGTGTTGTGATCCAATAGTTGGAGACAGACAGGAGCGACCTGTTATAAACCCATGTTGCCCTGGGTGTGTAACTGATGGGTTTCTAGATGGGTTGGTGATCTTGGTTCTTAGACCTTTCAAGATTTTTATGTATGGGATGTTAGTGCTATGGTCTGTAGTTCTTTGCTGTTGCTTTACTGCCCCTTTGTGGAGTGGGGCTATGTCTGTTGTTTCAGTAAACTGTGGACGACCACTCGTGTCCTTGACTCCCATCTCCATAGAGATGGAAAAGGACTGTGATAGGGATTCTTGCATATTCTTGATGAACACAGAGTTCCATGAGTTCTGGCCTGGGCAGAGTGCATGGGCATGTCATTTATCGACCTGTTTCGAAGTCATTTGGCCGTTCAGGATAACATCGGATAGGCTTGGGTGGGGGTTAATCAAATTTTGTGGCTCTCTCATTAAAAAGATCATTTTGATCTTCGACTCTCTGTCTGGGTTAGGGTTGCTGAAAAACTGAGTCATATTGGGACTGAGTAGCTCATCTCATTTACTTGCTGTCATCTGTGTAGGACCCATCTTGTTTAAGTAGGGGGCCCAATACTGGACGTTGTTCTCGATTTTGATTTGGCATAGAGAAGAAATACCTTTGGGTTTCTTTCGATTTCATTTATGGCTTTAGTTTTTCCCGCGATTCCTGGACTCTAAAAGGATTCTTTAGCTTAAGTTCGATGTTGTATTTCTCTGATCAGTGTCTCCTACGCATTTCAGATATATTGACCTTTTTGCCGCCTCTGTTATTCTTTTCCGTCGCCTGTAAAGGCGGGAGACTGTCTCTTTCTATTTTACATCTACTCCTCCTTTTTCTTAGAGGAATAAGCCTTGTGCATACATCGAGTGCCACCGAGTTAATCTGTTCTAGGCATAAGTTGGGGTCTGTGTTGCTTAGTATATCTTCCCAGCTTATATCGGTTAGGACTTGGTTTACTTGGTCCCACTTTATGTTTTTGTTATTGAAGTTGAATTTGGTGAATGCTCCCTCCATAAAGGAAATTAAAAAATCTATGAGAAAAACAACATCCAGTATCGGGCCCCTGTTTAGGCGGGATGGGACATATACAGATGACAGCCAAGAAATGAGTGAGATACTAAAGTCCGAATATGACTCAGTGTTCAGCGAGTCACTGCCCAGGCTAAGGGTCGACAATCCAAATGAATTCTTTATGAACGAAACCCAAAATTTAGTCATCTCAAAAATCTTGGAAAAATCCTAACTCCTCAAGACTTCGAACAGGCAATAAATGACATGCCCATGCACTCTGCCCCAGGCCCAGACTCATTAAACTCTGTGTTCATCAAAAATTGCAAGAAGCCCCTATCGTGTGCCTTCAACATTCTATGGAGAGGGAGCTTGGACACAGGGGTCATCGCACACACACTAAAAACAACATACTTATAGTCCCACTCAATGCTCTTGCAATGGTCAAAAGGGAATACTAGGGCCAGTCTGCTTGTTATTGTTCTCTCTTCTCTCTCTGGTAGTTCTCCCTATGTTTTGATGCATGAAGTTTCAGTACCTCCTTCATAATAGCCCTCCAGGTTTCTGGTCCCCCATGTGGCCTCAGATTTTCCTATCAACTTATTTGTGATGGAAGTCAACTACAAAACCAATAGCTTTGCCCTGCCCTACTTGATCCCTTCTAGGCCACTTCAGCAGTGGTGTTAATCCATCGCTCTGTACTTCCATATATTATTGTCATGGCCTTCTGCTAATTCTGTGGTGGTTATACATCACGTCAATTTTCGACTTGCGGCCCTCAGAACTTTTTTAAAAAAAAGGGGTTATTGTTTTATTATGTTGTCTCCTGCTTCTCTTTGTCTGCTCTCTCCAGCTCCTCAAAATCCCATTTGTTTCCGAACGAGCAGTGCCACTCCTCCACCCCCTCTTTCCTGTGTCTTCCTCAGGATCTGATACCCAGTTGAAAAGAGGGTATCTGTTAAATCATTCCATGAGTTTGTTTTCTGAGGAGAGCTATGATGTATGGTGCTGCCTTTGATTCTTTCATGCTACTCCTCACATTGTTGTATTCCTTCAGCGTTGGTGTTAACCATCACTTCAGTTTCCTCTCCAACACAGTATTTGGGCTGTCTGAGAGTGTTGGGGGAATGGGAGACCTGGCAGCATGCTCTCGCTTTCTGGTAGGGTTCTAAAATGTTGATGACGAGTTTTCCTGTTATTGCCTCCTCGTCATCCGAGCCCTCCACGTTCCTGGTCACCATGTGGTTCCGTTTTCCAGTAAGTCTCTTTGTGATAGAAATCACACGACTAGTAACTTGACTAGCCATGTGGGCCCTTGTGGCCGCATTTCAGCTAGAGTGTCATTACTTTGTTGCTCTCATTGTACTCTTATCTTAGCCTCTGTTTATTTTGTAATGGTGTGTGTAACTCACCTTTTTGTACTTACTTTATTTGTGGTTGCAGGGGTCGAACCATAGCTCCTGCGCCCTGCTCTTCACTGAATGCCTACTGGGTCCTCTTTCTCTCCCTGCTCCATGCGCATTATCAAACCTCGTCTCAAAACTATGTATGATTCTTGCCTCCCCCCCCCCCACCCCTACCCCTTTCTAGGGGGTTCCACTCCTGACCAAGATTTTCCTCCCACATTCCTAACATCCCTTTTGACTCATAAGAATTTAAACATCAATTGTGACCCTTGTTTCTGAGTCCATCTCTGAACAACCGTCTTTGTCCACCCTGTCATTCCTCGTAGTATTTTATATGTCTGACAAGATGACATCAAAATGGTGTACAATACGACAGTTGGTAGGTAAGACACATGGCAACAGTTAGGCAACTTTATTCCGAACGTTTGCCTACACAGGTAAGGCTTCTTCAGTCGATTACATAAAGTATAGGCAGGGAACAGTAGAGATGTTGAAGACGATGAATCAGTCCATCACCCTGAAGTCGTAGAATTTTGAGGTTGTCAGTCCCTCAGCCTGGAGAAATTCAGTTCCAAAGTCAGGAACTATCTGAAGATCAAGCGAAAGTGTGGAGACTTAAATACTGTCGCAGAGGAGGTGCAGAGTAGTGTAGTAGTGAGAATATAGTCACCTGGAGGTCCGGTCCCTCTCAGATCCAACAGTTCTCACTGAAAGGGTTGTCCAAGGTGTTTTCTGTACCAAGATATCCATGTGTTGCAGTGTCTGACAAGATGAACTCAAAATGGTATACAATACCGACAGGTTGGTAGGTAAGACACATAGGAAAACAGTTAGCAACTTTAATTCCGAACGTTTCGCCTACACAGTAGCTTCTTCATTCGATTACAGAAAGTAGGCAGGAGCAGTAGAGATGTGATGACGATGTTATTAAGTGCCATCACCTTGAAGTCGTTAGAATTTTGAGGTTGTCAGTCCCTCAGCTGGAGAAATTCAGTCAAAGTCAGGAACTATTGAAGATCAAGCGACAGTGCGGAGACTTATACTGTCGGATGGAGAGGTTGCAGACGAAGTAGTAGTAGTGAGAATGTAGGCCACTGAGAGGTCAGGTTCCCTCTCGATCCAACAGTTCTACTTGAAAGGGTTGTCAAGGTGTTTTCTGTACAAGAGGCATGTGTTGGCAGTGTCTGACATCTGACGTCTTCAATCCTATACTGTTCCTTCTACTTTTGTAATCGACTCTGAGAAGCCTACTGTTGTAGGCGAAACGTTTCGGAATAAAGTTGCCTAACTGTTGCTGTGTTTAACCTACCAACTCTGTCGGTATTATACCATTTTGATGTTTCATCTTGTCCCCCGCCCCCCCAGCCCACACATGGCCTCTGGTACAGAAAACATCTTGGAAACCTTTCAAGTGGAGAAATGTTGATCGGAGAGGGGAGACCTGACCTCTCAGTGGCTACATTTCACTCTACTAATACTCTGCACATTCTCCTTCCGACAGTATTTAAAGTCTCCGCCACTGTCGCTTGATTCTTCAGATAGTTTCCTGACTTTTGGAACTGAATTTCTCCGGCTGAGGGACTGACAAACCTCAAATTCTACGACTTTTAAGGTGTGATGGACTGATTACATCGTCTTCACTCTCTATTGTCCTAGCCTACTTTCTGTAATCGACTGAAGAAGCCTACTGTGTAGGCGAAACGTTTCGGAAGAAGTTGCCTTACTGTTGCTATGTGGTCTTACCTACCAACCATTTTATTATGTCGTGCTATGTCTCCCCAAAACCCTTCTGTCTTCCGTGTCGTCGGGCCCGATTTCCTTCCCTTTCTCGTTTAGGACAATCCCTTATGCTCTGGAAATAGTCTTGTTGCAAACCTTTGCACTTTCTCTAATTTCTTGACGTGCTTGACTAGGGTGGAATTCCAAATGGTGCTGCATACTTCAGTTTCTGGCCTGTGTATTGTGTATACAAAGTCTTGAACGATTCCTTACTGTTGGTATCGGAAACGCTATTCTCCAGGTTTGCCAGGCGTCCATATGCTTGCAGCAGGTATATGTGCACTCAGATCGTGCACCTCCGGTATTATGCTCACCCTAGATCTTTTTTCCTTGAATGAGGTTTGCAGTGTTTGCCCAATCTAGACTTTACTGATGTCCGCGGTCTTCTTGCACTTCTCCGATCTTCATGACTTTGCATTTAGTGGGGTTAAATTTATGGAGAGCCCATTACAACACTGACTGCTTATCTTGATAAGACGGATTTCTAATTTCCGTGCACGAACAACCTGCTGGAAAAGGTTATGTCCTATTATCAATATTTTTTATTCTTGATTCATCATTATATTCTCTGTGTCGTACAGTATCTCACTCTTTAATGTCACTTGTTTTTTTGTAATAATTACTGTATCCTTTCCTATATAGCTTTAACAGTCTTCACTTTGAACTTTCTGATATCATTCGCCCTTCCCTTCATATTGGTTCCACTCCTTACCAATATAAAATCATTTTGCCCCCATAAAATTATTTTCTCCACCAAGAAAAACTATATTCTACCGTATTTTACTTGACTATCACAAAAATATGTGATTCTTTTCCTGCGAGTTCTCCATCAGGTACACTTTTAATATATAGTTTTTCTCTGATATTTTTACTAATCTTCCATTTTCTCTGCAAAATGAGCTGCCTCTTGAACTGATTTCTATTTAACAACTTCAGAATACCTCTTTTACACGGCTTCCAACATTAAACGCTGATACAATTAACACAGAAGAAAGGTCACTCTAGCTTTAGGTTCATGTTGCTGACGAATTTGTAAATTATAATATAATTATAGAGTGAAAATTTGAGGTTTAAACTTTTTCTGATAGGCCCTGACTTCCAAGGTTTGTGTTTTGATTGGCCCCTGACTTCCAAGGTTTGTGTTTTGATTGGCCCCTGACTTCCAAGGTTTGTGTTTTGATTGGCCCCTGACTTCCAGGTTTGTGTGTTTTACAAATGACAAATCGCATTGTCAATATTTATGAAACAAATTCGTATGATTTTAAAAGCATAAGAAGATTTTGTATTAACTTCAAACCTCCATCGGTTGTTGTGTGCTGGTTATTAATGGCCTTAAAAAAGTGATTGGATAATAATTTTCGTTACATTGGCTATTTGTTTCGGGGACTTGAACGAAGTATGCGTCAGTAAGGCTATTTTTGACCGACATCACCTGACAAATATCATGTGTTTTCCTCCCGCATATTTTTTAATTTGGCTCATAACGCTTTCTGGAGGTTTTGATAAATAAGCTTATCTAATCATGCAACATGATTGATTCAGAGTTCCTTTTTATTTTAGTGTGTTTAGGTCGGGACACTCAGCTTCTTGTAAGTCATAAAACAAGGAAACGTGAAACTGTTGATCTCCAGCTCATGCGACAAAATTGGGAGGATTGAAATATAGATCCTAGTCTTTGAGGATTCGAAACTACTCGCTGCAAGCGCATGTTGAGGATTTTTAGATAGAGATATTAGGCTTCTTATATTATGAGTAGCGTGCAGGAGTCGAGGTTAGAGATACAGATAGGTTTAGAAAAATTCGTCAAGTAAACAGGACAAATCGTTTTAAATAACAAAAAGCACAATACCGTGACTGTAACTACACAAATAACCCGCACATAGTAAGAGAGGAGCTTACGGACGACGTTTTCGTTCAACTTGGACATTTACAAAGTAACACTAACGAAAAGGAGAGCATGGATGGATATATTTAGGCATGAGATGGTAGTAGTGGTTGTTAGTTGTGTAGTGTAGTAGTAGATAGTTAGATGGAGGGGGACTAGGATAAGTAGTACGTGGAGGGTGTTAAGAGTAGGAGGGCCATCAAATACTAAGAAAGAGGAGCACTGAAAGAGAGCTGGTGCCCACAGAGTCTAGAGCAAAAGAACACCGAGGGGGGGAAAACAAATAAAATAAATAAAAGGAACAAATCACAGGACAAGAAGAAAAGACAACCCAAGGAGAAAAGGGAAAGAGGAAAAGGGGAAGAGGGAGTGGGAGAAGAAGAAAAAGGAGGATTTCAGTTTAGGGTCAGACGGTGTTGTTGAGTTTGGAATCATTTTACAATGTAGTGGCCAAAACCCTCACTCCCTTTCGGTACTTTTTCTAACTGCCACCTCGTCACTCTCAAGACTTCATTGAACGGGTCGCTCTCTCCCAACTG